>CM034156.1:466395290-467016316 GCA_019776745.2 Taxus chinensis | reverse complement strand
TCCAACTTCAAATTCTCTTTCCTTGGCCTTCTTATCAAAAATATTCTTTACTTTCAATTGGTTCTCCTTAATTCGATCCAGCACTTGGAGTCTATTTTCTTCTAGCTTCTCAAGAAAGAGGATCCTCTTGTCAATTGAATCCTTTTATTGACCATCTTCTATTGCTTGTAGCAACTTGAGAGCTGACATCTCGATCGTGAGAGGAATTTCTGCTTCGACTCCATACAACAATCAGAATGGTGACATACTTATTACCTTCTTGGGAGTGATTCTATCCTCACACAATGCATCATACAACCTTTTGTGCTAATTCCTTTTATTCTCATTTACAAGCTTGTGGAAAATGGTCATAATGTTCTTGTTACTTGATTCGACCTATTTGTTTCCTTGTGTATAGTAGTTAGAAGAATGAGATACAGAGAATCCATAGCCATAGAAAAACTCGGTCAGCTCTCTTGAAGAGAAATAGGAAGCATTATCTGCTACAATATTTTGTGGCACTCTGAAATGGACTATGATATTCTCCTTGATGAAGCTGCATAGGTTTTAAGTGTTGGCTTGTTTGGTCAGAATGGATTCCACCCATTTAGTAAAGTATTCTATTGCTGTGAGTACATAGGTGTTCCATGCACTTTAGTGAGGGTCAAAAACACCAACGAAGTCCAACCCCCACTATTGAAATGGTTATTCAATAAACACAGGCATGAGTGGTAATTCAACGAGTTATTGTCTTCAAAAGAATTGTTGGCATGCTTTGCATTTAGAAACCCAATCTCGACTGTCTATAAATATGGTGAGCCAATAATACCTTCCTCAGATGATCTTTTGTATAGTGACCATTGCTGAAAAATAACCACCACATGCTTAGTCATGGTATGCTTTAAGAATTTTTTCTAGTTGCTCTTTATCTATGCACTTGAGAAAACAACCATCTAGGCCTCTTTTGTAAAGCGCATGATTCCAGATTACAAATTTAGCTATGTTCATCTTAAGTGTTATCCTTTTCTTGTAATCAAGATGGGGAGGGAATTCTCCATAATTCAGGTAATGGGTAATATCAGCATACCACTCATTAGTACTAGTGACAAAGAGAACCTGTGGGTTGTCTTTTGAACAAGTTGAGAAAACACAGTTTTCTTCGCCATATTGAAATTTGAGCGTTTCATCTTTAGAAATCAACTTGAAAAAACCATTTCCCCTTAACAGATTAGAGGTTCAAATATCCAAGTAATATTCTCAAGTATATTCAATCCAATTTCCTCTTTTATGTATAGGATCCTGCTGTGTCAAGATGGACTTGATTGCACTGTCAGGGACCATCACTGATGTATGGGAATTGAGAATGTCAAACCTAAAGTTTTATAGAACCTTGACCAATGCATAGTCATGCTTCTCCAATTGAATGCATTTTAGCTCATGTGTTTCAAAGGAAAACTCATTGAATCAATAGGTTCTTCCACGCCTTCATCATTTTTCTGGACGAGAATGACAGAGAGTGTATGATCTGATGCATAACAATACATGATGAATTATTTGTTAAAATATTGAGATACAAAATTTGGAGCCTTGGTAAAGGATTTCTTGATCTCTTCCAATGCTTCCTTCCCTTCATTGTTCCATTTAAATTTTTCTTGTGGTTTCATCATGGAAGTGATGTGCTTCATCAACTCAGCAAACTCAGGCACAAAATGATGAAGAAAGTTCACGTTTCCGAAGAGTGAATGAAATGATTTCTTTCTTGTAGGTAGGGATAATGCTTGAATGGATATAATCCTCTATGGACCAGTGTGTGCTCCATGTTTTTTCACAATGTGCCCCAATAACTTACCTTATGTGACTCCAAATTTGCACTTTTTTGGATTTAGTAATATGTCATGTTTCCTACACCTTACAAGTACCTATTCCAAGTGATAGATATGATCTCCCCTCTTCTTTGAAAATACTGTGAGATCACCAAGATATATGACAATTTGATGCTTCATATATTGGAAGGCCAAATCCATTGCCCTTTAGAATGCAGCTCCTGCATTGATTAGGCCAAAAGGCATTCTGTTGTAGGCAAAAGTGCCCCAAGGTTTTGTAAAGGATTTCATGGTTTGGTCCTCCTCTACCACTTAGATTTTATTATATCGTGAGAATCCATCAAGTAATGAAAGCATTTCAGATCCAATGACTACTTGTAGGATATGGTCCATGATATGGAGAGGATACTTTTCCTTTAGTGATGTGTGGTTCAAGTTGCGAAAATCTACACATATCCTTATTTCACCATTCATCTTCCACATTGGCACAATGTTAGCCACCCACATTGAATGGTGGATGGGAAATATGATCCTTACATTAATCTTTTTCGTTACCTCCTCCTTAATGGTATTAACAATATTTGCGTTATACGACCTTTATTTCTGCCTAAAGGGCTTAACACCCTTCTTCAAAGGAATTGAGTGTTACATTTCCTTTGGATGGAAGGATTTGAGTTCATCATAAGAGTAGGTCAGGACATCTAAGTATTTATTGAATAATGCAACAAGCCTTCTTTTTTTTTCAAACAAGAAACATTTTCCAATATCGACCATCCTTGGTTCGTCTGGGGTACTAATGTTTTCTTTATCAAAATAAGTTGGGAAACGAGAAGATTGTTTTTCTTTCTCTTGAATTAATCTGTCATGTTTGTCAAAGAGGTATTCTAAAGAGACTAGGCCTTTGGGAATTTCATTCCATTTCAATTTGATTACTCCCTCATCATCAATCCCTTTAATTCCCTCTTTCTCTTCTTTGGGGACTGCTTCTCAATGTGTATTTTCACTTCCTTCGAAGAAGAGATTATTAAAATTATCCCTTTTCTCTAAAAAGGCTAGAATTTGGTTATCATCATTGAAGACTTGGCATTGATTTGCATTCTCTGGTACACTAGGCCTGAGTAACATTTCAATGGTCACTTTGTCTTTACCAAAAGAAGGATGAGGTGTTACTAGGGAATTTGACACTACAATAGAATCAGCCTTTTCATTCTATTCCCTTGGAATAGCTTCAATGGAAAATGCATCAAAAGATTCAATGCAGTCCCACACTCTGTTTCTATAATGTTGGAGTCTTGGATTCTTCACCTGATATTGTTGGTAGACCTACTTTACTGCAACCTCTGCATCACCTCGACATCTAAGTTTCTTGATTCCCATGTCATCTACTACACTCATGCCTAAGAGTAGAGATTCATACTCTGCAGTTTTATTTGTATGATCAAATTGCAGCTTGTAGGAAAATGGGTACAACTCATTGGAAGGAGAGTACATTACTACACAAGATCCTGAGCCTACATTGGAATGAATACCATAAAATTCCGTTGTCCAAATTTGATCTTCTTCTTCCTCCATGAGAACTAGAAAGCTCTCCTCTTTTTCTGATGTGAGGAAGTAGTTTCCTAGCCCATAATCTTGAAAGAGAATGTTAGCTTTCGGATTATCATACTTTCATATTGTGAACTTCATCTTTATTAATGGTAGAAAATTATTCATCTCACATTTTACTTGGATAGTTGCAGATGACTAATCCATTTTTTATCTCTCCACCCAAGTCTCTACAAAAAATCCAACTCAATAGCATACCAAAGGATGCTGGGATGTCTGCTACCGGTATGGTTCGGAGTACCTTCTTGTCTGGAAAATCAGCCAGTGCTACCTATGCATATTTGATTCTTCCTACCAATGGCACTTATTTGGATTCCATTTAGTAGCAGGTTCCATTTACCTGAGTCAAGGTGAGACCTAGAGCATTTGCAACTTTGACTGTCATCACATTGTCTAAGGCTCCAGGATCTATGATACAATTATTTAGTTGGAATCCTTTAATGAGGAGTGATAGGTAGAAAGGTTCAACCCTGTTGGTTTTGGAGGCACTTAGGGCTAGCATGTTTTGGGAAAGTGGTGTGAATGGTGTGGGTAGTAATCCTTTAGGATTAGGACTCGAGGATACAGTGTTACCACCACGAACTGCATTAATGAAATTGTCAAACTGGGAAGGGTGTATTTGTAGGTATTCTATTTATAAGAGCTGGAATTTGGTTTTGCTTGCATGTTCCACAAAGTCAAATGGGGTAATGGTGAGTGAGGAAGATGTTCCAGGAATGGAGGAAGATTTACATGGTAGAGGCTTTGTTACTTTGGGTGTTGAATTCTCCTTTTCGAGTGTAGCAATTGACTTGAAAGGGGGTGAGGGCATAGCTTTTGATTGAACCTTAGGTGTTTTAATAGGAATAACATTTAAACGAGAATTGTTATCAGCAACTTTTGAGATGGAAGAAGAATTAGATGACTTACTTGGTATAGTAGCATGATCTCTGACAACCAATGAGTCTGGTTTTTCTTTGGACGACTCCATAGAAGGTGGTAATGGTGATCCTTTGCTGATGATTTTATTTTGTGTGACCTTTGGGGGAGAATCTTCTTTATTCCTCTTATACTTTATAGCAGCCATTGAGGATGAAGCACCTTTCCTAGATTGTGCACGAGTGAAAACAACACATGAGAAACTTAGAGCTTATTCATCATTCGCATCTTCATCATCAACGTAATTAATTAGGCCATTATACATATCAACTTCCTCGACCTCGAGATAGTTTTCATAGTATTACATTTTTTTTTTAGTTTCATCAATTTATGCTTCCTCCTCTAGCTCTTTGGTGTCACTGATGGCATTCACTAGTGGTGCTTAAAGAGCAAACCAACTAGGAGGTGGAGAAATCCATGGGCTATCTGAAAGGGTTTGGTCTCCTTAAATCATTCCACGTTTTGATCTGAGATAACTTCTTCTTCAAGGCAACCAAGTCATTTGAATTTTTTGGAACATCAGATTTGTGGTGACAGAGTTTGAATTCTGAACCTTTTGCTTTCCATTGGGGCCTTTCACCTTTTTAGAATGGATTAGATCATCATCAGTTTCTATTACATAGTCCTTAGATTCCCTCAATGTTCCTGGTTGGGATCTTCTAAGGAAGAAACCTACTTCTGATGGTAAAGCACTGATGAAAAACCTCTTCAAATTATTTTTAGAAGGCACCACATTTTTAGGGATCCTTCTTATCACTCTATCATATCTTGCTACGAAGTCTCTCATTGACTCAGAGGTTTCTTTTTTAATTTGTACCAATTGGACCAAGATATATTGCAATCTTCCATGCACTTGAACCTGTGTTCGAATACACTTCTTATATCCTCCCAATAGGTGACGGACCTTGGTGGTAACAAGTAGAGACATTTCATAGCTTTCTCTTGAAGTGACTCCATAAGGATTCATACTGAAACATCTTCATCCTCAACACCCAACACACCAAAAGAAGTGATAAATGATGCTACATGCTATTCAAGGAGTTGAGAACCATCCCCTCTAAATTTTTGGAATTTTTTTCACAAGCCTCTAGGTAGCTCATGGAGTGGCTAAGAAAGAGCCAGCAGACCAGTGTTACCTCTGCATGGTACATTAGGCCTACAGGCATCGCGACCACATTCACACTCATAATACCCCATTCTATTTCTATTTCTATCTTCCAACCTTGCTAAGGCTGCAGCTTCTGCTGCTGCTCTTTCATCTGCCTTGGCTTGAATTCTCTCGATTTCTTCGAGTTGATCTCTTATTTCTTTGTTGGCTCTCACCTCTCTTTCTCTAGCTTCTTCTTCAGTCTTCATGTTAGTGAATTATACAAGGTTCTTGCTAATGTATGGGTATTTTTCATCTAAAGGATTGGCAACACTCAGGGTCCAAACATGACCGGTTGCTTGAAAAGGAAGCCTCTAGATTCTGAGTGGCTCTTATCTCCTTTGAAGTTCCTAAAAATGGGATCAGTTTTTCCTCCTTGTCTTTGTTTCCGGGTGAATCTTATATCCTCCAACTTGAAAACATATGCTCTTCTTTGTGGTGGAATTTTTCTTTGCCTCTGCAATTCAGTAGTACTCTCTTATTCAAGGTCTATAATTCTCATGGCAATGAAGTACTGATAGGCACTTTGTCTATTATGCCAGATAACTTCCCTCAAATGTGAAGCAACATCTTCTTGGATGTGGAAGATAAACTTGGGTATTTTAATGGGATGGTTTCACAGAATAGCCATGGTTTGAATTCATGTGGCTGATATAGCCATTTAAATTAAAGAAATTTCTCTCTTTTTTTTTGAATTTTGAATCTTCTAACCTTGCGGTCGCATTCAGGTGCAAATACTGCAAAATCTGCCCCACAGTGGTCTCCAAAAACTGTTGGTAAGGAATTTTGTTAGTTGATTTATTTTTTAATTCCTTTCCACTTCTCTAGGAATATAAGTCCCTCCACTTAACCAGTGCAGTTGTCATTTATGCATGTGTGAGAAAGCGTGGATTTCTTTGGTGGCCTTTTGATTGGGGATCTAATAGGGGCACTCCACTGACCGTGCAAAAAATGCTTGCATTTATCTGCAAAGGTGGGATTTTTTTTATGAAAGTGGGAAAGGGAGTGAGAAAAGCGGTAGGAGAACTAATGTTATAGGTAGAAATTTAGATTCCTGCACACTCTAGTAAGAAATTTCAAAACATGCATTCAAGAAAAAAAAACAACTCTGCAAATGGCAACAAGACGAGATAAGATTACAAACTCAAAGTTTTTGAAAACTCCTCATTAAAGAGGCTTCAAAATCCTTCTTCTTATATTGATTCTTAAACAGAAGTTATACATAATAAGGGAATGGAAGAAATTTGAGAATGGAGGAAATTAGAATAAAATAGCTATCTCCTGTGCTTTCTCTAAGTGCAATGCACTCTTGAGTTTTCAAGATTAATTGCCAACCCTGTACAATCGCATGAAGAAGCCATTAAATATCTTCCAAGAAATGGTTACCACTTCCTCAATCATTCATGTCCATTCATATTTTTGATTCATGAAGAAATTCCAATGGCAAAACAACTAGACTTTTCATTATGTGACTATTACACTTGTTTTATAACTTTGAATTTGAACCGTTCATCTTGCCTTTGAAACTTAAAACTAGATTCGTCCACTTTGGAGAAATTTACTGGAGCGGGCGTGGAGGATTTCTTTTGCATTTTGTGACTTTATAGAGATTTGGCATTTTGGAACATTTTGGTATGCTCACCCGCTTTTGATATGGTCTTGACACATGGCCTCACTTGAGTGGAGACAAAGTCATGGCCCACTTTTATAATCTTACATTTTTTTAATTGCGGCTCAAAAACAAAAATTGCTCCATCAGCCCGCCCACGTACTTTGATCTTTAATGCGGGCTTAATGTTTGAATTTCTCCCTTATAGCATGATCAGGGCTGCAAGTCACTTTATGCCTTTTAGCCCTTTTTACAAAAAAGCTCAAAACCTCAAAGTTCTCTGTCGACCCACTTATCTACTTTCACTCTTTTGATGCGAGCTCAACATTTGACATTTTCCTTTGTGTTTGGCAAGGTTGCGAGTCACTTTAAGAATTTTAGCCTTTTTTACAAAGAGGCTCAAAACCTCAAATTTATCCACCAACCTGCTTCCAATTAGATATTTCCACATACCCGTGGATAATAGAGCCAAAATTTGATGGGGAAGAGAACGCCTGTCATTTAGGACCATGGAAAAAATGAAGAGAAGAAGAAAACTACACCATTTCACGCCTGATTTTCAAAATTCTTTCGCGAACCAAGTAATTGAGAACAATACAATATTTGATGATCCATGACTATAGAAAAAATTGGAAATTTCATTCAAATGGAGGCTGTAATAGAATCTTCACATTTATAGACAGGGAAACAAAAAATTGATTAAACCATATAGACGGGAGAGTTTAAACAACTTCAAAGCACAAATGTCTCTATATTTCCAAACTTGCAACTTTACTTGAAAAATTCTAGAGGGCATGAGCTCAAAATTTTCAAATTTGACTTAGAAAATGAGGGGGGGATTTTGAGGGTGACAACACTGATGCAACACCTTTCAGACAATATATTCCACCCACTATGCATCATCACAAAAATTCTACCGGTTCTGGACTTATGTGTAGGTAGTTTTTAAAGATCCATAGTATTTTTCAAAGGCTCATGGGATATAATATTTGGATGATATGATGGAAGCTGAGTATTATTCTTTGATGAAGAATCATACATGGGATATGGTATCTCTTCCTAAAGGAAGAAAGATGGTTAGGTGTAATTGGGTATACCAAACCAAATACGCAGTTGATGGGTCCATTAACAAGTATAAGGCTCATCTTGTTGCAAAGGGTTTTTCACATGTTGAAGGTATTGATTACTCTAAGAATTTTGCACCCATCACTAAGATGGATTCAGTACAACTTTTACTTTCTATTTCTACATTAAAGGGGTGGCCCATATACTAGATGGATGTGAAGAGTGCCCTTTTACATGGATATTTACAAGAGGAAATATACATGGAGCAACTGGTTGGATTTGATCATGATTCTTCTCTTGGTTGTAGGCTCTAAAGGTCTCTCTACGGTCTCAAACAAGACCCTCAGTTTTAGTATCAAAAGATGGATTCTTTTCTTCTATCTACTAGTTTTATTCGTTATCAGTCTGATCATACAATGTATCTCCAACATGTTGGGGAGGATATTATGATACTTTTCTTGTATGTTGATGATCTATTGCTTAATTAAAATGCTTCTTCTCACATTCAAACTATTCAGAGGTCTCTTTCTACATAGTTTGACATGACAGATCTTGGGTTATTGCATTATTTCCTTGGTTTGCAGATTTCTTAGACAGATTCAGGGATTCATTTGAGTTATAAAAAGTACACCCATGATCTTCTTCATCTCTTTGATATGGTTGATTGCAATCCAAGTCCATCTCCTTTTAATTCTGGGGTTAGTCTCACTTCCAAATATACCACTCCACTTTGTGATCCTACTTTATATAGGTAGTTGGTTGGATGTCTCATGTACTTAACCCATACTCTCCCTGATATTTCATTTGTAGTAGGGATTGTATCTCAGTTTGCACATTCTCTTCATAGTAGTCATTGGCATGCTGCTAAAAGTATTTTTCACTATTTGCACAAGACTTTTGACTTTAGCCTACACTACACTAGGGGTTCTACTTAGTTGGTTAGATATACAAATTAAGATTGGGTAGGTTATATTGATGACAAGGGTTACACTTTCAACTGTCTTTTTTATCTTGGTTCTTCTCCAGTTGCTTGGGAATTCAAAAAGTAAAAGACTATTGCACTTTCATCTTCAGAGGTAGAGTACAAGGCAACATTTATAGCGAGTTAGCAAATTCTTTTGCTTCGATAGTTATTGAATTTTTTTTATTCCCACAGGATTCACGTACTATACTTTAGTGTGACAACCAAAGTGCAATTCACATTTCTCGTAACCCAGTTAAGCACCAATAGACCAAGCATATCGAGATAAACATCCACTTCATTAGTCAGCACATTCAAAATGGAGCTCTTTATTCTGAGTACATTCCGACTCAACAACAGGTTACATACATATTTATGAATCCTTTTGCGTCACCTCACTACCTTGAGTTGCATGGAATGCTTGGGGTTTCAGAATTTGTTCTTGAGGGTGTTCGTGAGAACATCTTCCATATTATTATTCTTTCTTTTTCTTTCTAGTAGGATTCATTCCCTTTTTGGTTTGAGATTTCTTAATGGAAATATTGTACATGAGTACCTCATTAGGCATAGTTGTTTGGACTTATACCATTAACATGACCCTTCTATTTTAGACCCTAGATTCACCAGAGGGGGGTGTTAGAGTAGGTATTTACCTTAGCTCATGTTCATCTAGGAAATTTATTTACCTTTATTGTATTTATCCTCATCCACTTATGTGTGTGCATATTTCTTTTTATTTATTTAGATACTAGGGGGATATTGTCTAGTTGTTAGGTATAGTTCTTTACTTGATCTATCACATTGACTAGTTATTTCCTTGATCTATGGTATTGACTAGATCATTGATGTCTAGTTCTTTCCTAAAACTATTGTCTTGACTAGTTCTTATATTTGTATTCCTTTCCTGTATAAGCAAGGCCAATTCTCATTGTATTTCATTAAGTTCCATAATAATATATGATATTTATTCTCATTTGTTTGCAAAGGTTTATGTAAAGTTATTTTGGTGAATTACTTTTTCCTTATTGACCATGGTGTTTGATTAGCATCTTTGTTCTTGCCTTGGTATGATCTGGTTATCGTTCCTTTTACATTACACTACATATATATATTTACCACATAAAGTTATAGGGGCATGGTCATTATTCTCCTCTACATTATTTTACATTTCATATACATAGTCAATTTTATACAGCACATAGCAGGTTCATGGTGCATCCATCGCTTATTTATTGTGTTATTTATTTATGAAAAATGGGACTAGATTTATATGTAGCAGTGTGGTTTGTGAGATTTTACAAACTATCATGGAAACTAATTTCTTCATATTGAATCCTTCTACTCTGATTTAGATTTACAAGGAAAGATACTAGGGTTCTTATATATTTTGATACATGATATTCCACCTTTAATGGGGTGCTTTAGTTCCTCTTTCTCTCTTCTTTGGTGTGGTTTTTCTCACAATCAACATTGTAGTTTATACTAAGCCAAAAATTTTACCGATCACACATAATGCTTTGGAATTTTGGAAATAACACCAAGTCTCTAGAGTATAATGAGAATGAGATATCCCACCATAGAATAAACATGTGTATTCCTTACATGTTTTATATATAGTTTACTTACTTTGTGTAAGTTTAATTTTACTAAAATTAAGCATTATTTACATTTTTAGTTATTCTTCATTTTCTATTATAGATATTTACTACACTCTATGCTATAAGTTTCATCATGGAACGTGTCATAACCCATACATCAGAAGACAACTATCAAGAAAAGAAATCCTTTGTGTGAACGTTCAAGATTGTTTTTCCCTTAAGCATGATATTTTTACTACACACATTGACAAGGGAAATGTACATACTCAAATTTTTTAACTTATCCTTTAGAAATGAAATTTTTTTATATGTTTAATTGCTAAAACAAATTCTCATATTAGAAATCAAATTGTTACATCTCTCGAGATCCTATTTGATTTTTTACTCTATGCATTATGCTATATCATCTATTAATTAATTAATTATTAACCAAAAAAGAAAATTATCTCTTGGAATCATTTTAGAACTTTTTGTTTTACAAAAAAACTAGCTACCTAAAAAACATTACAATTTGGCTAGAGTTGACTATGGTCCTCACCAACATATGTGGTCATGTTAATTTTCATCTTATGAATATGAATTCAATTGTAATACCTTATGTGTGTCATTTCATCTTGCGTTGATTGAAATTATGGTAATATTTCTCATATGTAAGGCTATATAAGCAAGTCAATATCACTTCAATACTCACATATTAATTTCATAAGCTCCTATTAGAAATGTCAATACAAAATAACTCAAGGATATCCTAAATATTCAAAAATTGGTTGTATATATCTTAGACAATACAATAATATAGGTATGAAGCACTCAACTAGGTCAAAGTGTCTATTGGCCTTATTTTAAACAATGCAAAGGTCTTAAAGCCGTGTGTTAAAAAGAGAATATTTACTCAAAGTATTTTCAAAGGTAGTTAATGAATAAATTTAATGTTTTAGTCTAGTATTTTACACAAAATACATGGACGCTATTAAAATATTAGGTACATTTCTCTACTTGATAATTAGACCACTATCTTTATGTAAATAGGTGTGAAGGAAATCATAGGGGGCTGGATTATATCATATTCACAATTGCACATACATCTAAGATAACTAAATGAAACTTGATTCTATTCGAGGGAATATATTTCAACAATTGGATTGATTTAGTAGGGGTTGATTGCTAATGGTATTTTAACCTAACCAAAACGAAATTTTTCATTTTATTATCTAATAGTTTTATGATATTCTAGGTATATAGGTTTTCTATTTTTTTGCATTATAAGTTGTTCCAAGGTTTTAAAAACAATATTTACATGTAGTGATGAGTTTTTAAATATAAGAGAAGGGTAGAAAAAGTTACAAAACCTAATAGAAAGAAGGTCCAAGATTATATGGTACCATTTAAGACCATACAAAATAAGAAAAATACAATATTATAGTTATAAGGTCATACATTTGAGAAATTTCTAATTATAGTCTAAAAATGAAGCATCTTATTCCTAGATCAATTTGTTTCCCTTATCTACACATCAAGATTTCTTATATTCCATTACGCAAAGCTAATTCTTGATTTCCTCTTATATGTTTGAGCTATATTTAGGTCATTTATAACTATTGAAAGTATTAATGCATTTTATATTTATGCATTAATAATTGCCAAATTCATAAATGACCTCTTATATAATACCCTTACATCTTATATATTGATTTGCATGTCATATTTTTATTCATATATAATGTAGACACAAAATCACACACTTTGGGTAACTATCTAGTATTGATTACATACTACTATCCATATGATTCCTAAGTAAGAAAAGTGTTAATTAACCCATGTCTTTGGCCACCTTTCTTTTCTTTATGTTGTTGATTTCAATCTTGCACCCTTACTTTCTTAGTCTTCCTTTTTAATATTTGGCAATTTTCATCTTGGACACTAGTGCCCAACCTGAATGTCAACGCCAAGTTCCCTCGTCCGCTCTTGGTACCCATATCCTTTTTGTACATTTCTCACACTTTTTGGGTCCTTTCAAGCTGTTTGAGCATGTTTTCTTTTTTGTAGTCATACTTTTCAGGGTTCATTACTAAATTCAAGAAAAGTAATAATATAAATACAAAGTTAAGTGATAATAATAAAGGATCAAACATTAAGCACTATGTAAACCACCTAATGATGTAGCCATCTAGCTCCATCATAAGGGATATAAGGGCTGGTTTTCTGCATCACACTTCATATGAGGAAAATTCATTCTATTCCATGCACACATTTACTACACTCTACATATAGCTACTTATTTGCTATCTAAGTGTGACATACACAAAAGTAATCTAGCACAAAAATCCATAAACACACACACATAGAGCTAAATTGGGTTTGAGATGTAGTGTAGCACGTAGTCATAAGTTCACTATTATGATAGTTGAGGACAGTCTGACCCCTCATTTTGCAACTTTCATTTTTAGTATTTGATGTCTATTTTAGGGTTTTGTAGGTTTATATTTGATTTTTGTTCTGGTAACCTTGGTGATCTTAGTGCAACCTCCAAGAGATCAAAGGAGATTAAAGGAAAACACCTTGCAACACCTCAGAGGAGGTTTTATGAGAATTTCCACAAATCGAAGCACCCAGAAATAGGTTTAAGGCACCCCTATCCCTCTATAAGGTCCCTAGTCCTACCTGTTACTCTAGATCTGTATTTTTTTCAGCTCCAAAGAAACGATCAGCGCTTCATATTTTTCGTCTTTCTAGCTTTGTGAATTCTCTAGAACTCTACAAATCAGCTATGGCTTTTAACCCTCTCTTTGTAGTTAGGGTGTCATTATTTATGTCTTTTTTTCTTTATTATTTATTATTGTACTTAATTATCCATTTATTTACTTCTCTTATAGCATTCAAATTAAGCATAAAAATTACTTTTTAGCTTAATCATTTTGGTGAAACAGATTTATAAAACCCTCCCTGCTGAGTATGTCTTCACCTTATCAAGTCATGAATCAATCTTTGTATATTTATTTTGCACCCACAAAGGTTTGAGGAATGGTTACTAACATCACAAATTTCATGTAAGTTCGTACTTAACATCATTCTCCCTTTATTACCCCTTTGGTTGATCCTTCTACCAATGTGGTAACTACTCACCGCACTTGTCCTCCTACGGCTCCACCCGTTTCTATCCCACCACCTATAAATTCTTCTGCTCCTCCTACTACTTCTAAAGGCTATGCTATAATTGAACAACTTAAGAATACGATGAACAAAATATCTCTCTATGACTTATTGTGTAATGTGCCAGATTGTTATCAAACATTAGAGGCTTCCCTTCATTTTATTCATATAGAAAGTGATAATTCTTAGGTATCCTTCACACACCTCATCTAGTCTCTCAAAAATTTACCATGTGTTATATCATTGGCTAATTAGGACATATAAAATTTTTCTAATAACAATTCATGTGCACCTTTTCTTGTCACCGCTATTATCAACACCACTTGCATTAAATATGTACTTATTGATATTGGATTGTTTGTCAAATTATGTACTCAATCCCTTCTGAAATAGATGGGCATTTAGGATAATATAATTTATAAAAATTATACTCTTGGTTGGGGATATGATTCCACTACTCACACATACCTCAGAACTATTTCATTACACATTCGAGTTGGCCATAAGACTATCCTTACAGACTTATTTGTTAGAGATGCTTCATCTCAATTCAATTTTTTACTAGGTAGACATTGGATTCATGCAATGCAAGTATTCCCATCAACTATACACTAGTGCATCAAATTATTGAATGATGGATATGAGAATAATATTGCTGCAGATCCTAAATCCTTCAAATTTTGTCGCATAGAACCCATTACAATATACCTATACCTCCTATGCAGATTATTCCATATAGTAACATCAATACATATGATTTTGGTCAGTCTAGTGCTTCATAATCTTCTCCTACCACCCCAAGAACTCTAGTTATTTCTACTCATATTGTTTCCATCATTTCACCCATAGTGCCTGCTTCTATACAAACTACTAACTTTCCCGATAATGCTCCTCTTACATCTAGTGAACCGCCTACCAACATAATTGATACAACAATACAATATGAAAATATAAACACAGACAATTCTAACGAATTTGACGATGAAGTTGATCATATTGAACTCACCGATGAAGTATTAGGAAAACTCAACTTCGATTATATTGATATAGATGACTCCTATTTTAACGACACTTTCATGACCGATGGCCCTGGTGATTATAAATTCAATACCCCTCCCTATACTAATGTTATGGTACTTTACCAAGGGTTTTATATACTTAGAATGACGTTTCATCCTCTCATAACTAATCTGCATCTATACCACCTCCTTTCACATGTAATCTCTTAATCAAAAATTCTTATTGGCATCATATTCAAGTGGATCATACTTGTTCTGATACTATTTACACGTATCATAGATTAGCTAGGTTTGGATTAATTATTAATGATATATTACCATATCCTCACTCACCTCATCTTTATCATCACTATTTTAACATTATAGCCACCTATGGTCTTCATGTTTTTCATTTAGCAGTCTTCCTTGGACATAGTTCAGTCATTTCTCCATTAACACTCGACCAATCTTTGTTTGACTATATTGGAGGCACTTTAGAATCTAATTACACTTATATCAATTTTCCCATGCCATTTGGGAATATTTATATTTGTAGTGATTCATCTCCAAGACAGTCTCAAAATATTACTCATTGGTATCCACACGGGTGTCCACTAGCACTTTTGACTGATGAAGAATATGCATTGACTGTGTACACTTTTCACCACAAGAGATCTCTATATTATCCTCCACGTACTATTTCCTATCAAGTCTCCAACGCTTCCCTATTTAGCTTTGATCAGGAAAATGAAAATATTTTAGATTGTGATACTTGATGATTTTTCTCGTCATGTACCTAGGGGGCATCATACTTATTTTTTCCCCCACTTAGCAACAACAAGAATCTTATTTTATCATCACTACACACCTATAATTTCACATATGGCATACGCATCTTGACATACTCAGGTATCGTCATTACCCTATGCTCTAGTTCACACTTCACTCTAGAGGGAATCTTATACACGTGAACATCACACACTACACACACTTTACAAATACTTGACATCTTATAATCACATCATATCAAAAAAATTGTGTATTACTCATTATAAACATTCAGAACTAATTAAAATCACAAGAAACACTATAAACTCAACCTAACATCCTACATCTCTCAAACAAGAATAAAAATGCTCACGACTTGATGACACACTCTAGTCCAATGGTTCATACTTGACTGCAAGGGGTCTAACTAAAAATAGAACCTCACATCATCACCCTTAGATCACTCTACACTTTGATCTTCACAATCAATCCATCAATAATTTTATCATACCGTGTGATATTCCCACCTATTTTGTTCTTCACACATATCATGATATATGCCTTATGCTAAATTATCACTCCTTTATATCTATCCTATTAATTTATTTTTTGTTATACACTTTATGCTAAATCATTAGGTTTTATAGAATTTCATTCATATATTTCGTGATATATGGTTTGTGCTACATCATCATGTTCATATATGTTTTGGTATACACCTTGTGCTACATGATCAAGCTTGTTAGCATCTTACTCACCCTTCTCGTGATATACACTTTAGGATAAATCATCACACATTCTAGCACCGTATTATACAAGTCTAGGATCAATTCTTCTTATGTCGCATATAATCCTACACATTAGATGACCACCTTCAATTAACATTTTTAGCATCTTATTCAACCTTTCTATTACTCACACAACATCATTCTTCAATCAACACCCCATGTCATATTCATCGACTATTTCTAATGCACAGAAACACATCACTCAAACCATTTCCCAATTGGCACACTCTCATTTACAGTTCATTCTTGACTACTAAGGGGGTGTAAACAAATTAACCTCACTACATACAATTCCATTCACACCCACTTGGGGGACACATAGCTCTTATCACTCACTTTGCATTCCTTTCGTCCACATCCACATCATGTTGCATATCTTAGTTGTGTTTACTCTTGCATACATTTACTTATTACATGCACATCTTATTACACATGCTAGATATATTTCTTGTATGTTATTATCTTTATTATATACACATACGCGTTCACTTTCCTTTTGAGTTATGTTTTCCAAATCTAAAAATCCATTACATGGAGCAGAGATGCTTGACATAGTACCAATCAAAATTCTAATGACATATTTTGTGGGCAACCAATTTCATACACTAAAGGTGTTGTTGTTTCATTTTGTTTCACATCAAACTACTTTATCAGATTATTCACGCTTTGACATACTTTTTATCTTTGTAACATTCTGATGGGTGCTTCATATGTGGCATTTTTTTGTAGGACTATTTACTTCTACAGTTTTTTGATACACTATTTTTTTTTCTTTTCTTTATTTGTGGGCTTTTCCCTATGACTTTTGTGTTCTATGATTTATTGAGGTCATTAGGAATTGGGTTGTCTTGCAACATCGTGGGTGATGTACCATGTTTTCCACCTTCTTTTTGTATCCTACATTATCTTATACTTGCATCTTAGCTTACACATTGTCTTATTAGCTTACATTTCATCTTATATATGCATGTTTGTCTTTTCTTGTACTAAGAATTTCCTCCTAACCACTTGTTTGCATGTTGCTTTGTTTATACCAAGCACATTCCCTTCCCCATGGAGGGAACAATTTAGAACAACATTCAACCCTCCTTTGGGCTGCATACTCCTTCATGGACATCACATGCACCCATAATGAGGGGGGGGGATCATTTAGGGGAATCATTCACCCCATATAACATTATACACAACATGGTACATGTACAACATAGTTGTCAGTTCAGACAAGGATCAAAATAAGACATGGGTCATTAGCACAACAACCTTTCTTGGATGCCTGAAACCATGGGGTAGTTATATAGTGATTGGTATTTCAACATAGTTTATAGAACTTCATGCAATGGATTTTACAAAGCATAAATTTCTTAGCACATGCATTTATACACACCATCTACAGTGGTGTTCTACATTATAGGAAGCAATTAAAGGTTGGAGGATGACACCAGACTATTCTCCCTACACTTCTTCCATTTCATTGGTGTGATATCAGCTGAATAGCTCATGCGTTTACATCACCTACAAGATCCTTTTCTTCACCATTTCCTCATCAGGAATCATGTGCACATGTTCCTTTTTCGTAATTTCATCACTTTTAAATACTTTAGTTACACACTTTTTGTACATATTTTGATTATATATATATATATATATATATATATATATATATATATATATCTGTGTGTGTGTGTGTGTGTGTATTTGACTACTTGTTTGGATTTTATTTTACAGGTCCATATGTATGAGAAGCAGTATTCAAAATCAATGATGAAAACATCACACACACAAACAACAACATTGACATCAACGATAGGTACATTGTGGCATCTACACATGTTTTTCTGTCCTAGGTTCATTTTCATCACTTTTTGCACTTTCTCCTCCTTAGCATTCAATCTTAATATTTTTTTATCACTCCACACTTTTTTTTCCCTCGGCATTCTTTCATCATTTATCTACATTTTTATCAAATACACATATCTATGTACTTTATGTTACGGATTTTTTTACTCACCAACATATAGTGCAGGAAAATGTAGACACAAAATCATGCACTTTGGGTAACTATCTAGTCTAGATTACATACTAATACTCATATAATTTTTAAGTAAGAAAAGTAATAATTAAGCCACATCTTTCACAACCTTTATTTGTTTTTTGTGGCTTCTTTTAGTCTTGAACCCTTACTTTCTCAGTTTTCCTTTTTACTCTTTGACATTTATCATTCTAGACACTAACACCCAGAAAGGATGCCAACGTCAGTAACCCTCACCCCCTCTGGTCACCCATGTCCTCTTTGTACTTTATTCAAACTTTTTGGGTCCTTTATAGCCATTTGAGCATCTTATATTTTTTGTAGTCAGTATTTTCAGGGTTAGTTACAGGATTCAAGAAAAGGAATCATATAAATATAAAGTGATGTGATCATAACAAAGAACCAAGCACTAAGCACTATCTATCATCACCTAAAGTGGAATCCATCTAGGCATATAAGAGCTCCATTTCATCCATCTAGATCCATCACAAGGCACATAAGGGTTGTTTCTCTGCATCACACTTAATAGGAGGAAAGTTCATTCTATTCCATACAAACATTTACTACACTCTACATCTAGCTACTTACTCGTTATCGAAGTGTGACATGCATAACAGTAAGCTAGGGAAATATTATGCAAACACACACACAAACATAAAGCTACATTGGGTCTGAGATGTAGTGCAACACACAATCATAAGTTCACCATTGTGATAGCTAAGGAAAGCATGACCCCTTATTTTTCATATTTCTTTTTTGGGATTCGATGTCTATTTGAGGTTTTTACAGATTTATACTTCATTGCATGTTTCTAACGACCTAGGTGATCTTGGTGCATCGTGAGATTGATAAAAGGAAATTAAAGGAGAGCACCTTGTGACAACTCATAGGAGGTTTTATGAGCATTTCCACAAACTCAAGCACCCAGAAACAGGTCAAGGGAACCCATGAGAACCCCTATCCCTCTCCAAGAACCTCAATCCAACCCGCTCCTCTAGATCTAGATGATTCTAAGCTCTAGTGCGATGGTCATTGCTTCGTATTTTCCATCTTTACAACTTTGTGTATTATGTAGAACTCTGTGAATCAAATAAGGCTTTTTACCCTCTTTGCAATTAAGATTTCATTATTTATTACTTAGTTTACTAGGTATTTATTGATGTACTTAATTATTCATTTATTTACTATTGCTATAGCATTCATATTTGGCATATAAATTCATATTTATCTTAATCATATACCTTGGGTGTAAACACTAAGATTATTTTACTCCATTTCTACATCACTATAAATCATTTAACATCATAATAACATATCAAGGCAAGATGCACATAAAATATATTTCAAATTTATGGTATTCTTATTCAAGAAAACATTCAAAAATAAGTAAATCAATTATACTTCCCTAAATTATTACACTCTTTTGTAGGTGATAACTCTCCAAATATGTTTACATAATCTAAAGTCTATTATAATTCCATTCTCTTTTGTAACCTGTCCTAATTGGATTTCATTTATAGCCAAATTAGTTTCTCCTATAATTCATGTATAACCAAATTACTTCGTAAGAATAAAATTATTGAGGAAGGGATAATTCAAAAAAATATTAAATAATGGCCTTTATCAGATGTAAATTATTATATCTAGAGGAAATAGAGAAAATATAATTAATTAATAATAGTAAGAGGTAAAAGTGTATGCATAAAGGAATAATTTGACCATATTGTGATAATATGAAAAATGCACTATTGAATCGTAATCTTGAAATTTGCCTAGGAAACAAGAATTTTAAATTTAATTCTCCTTGAATTAGTGTAGTGAAATGTGTTGAATTCATGGAAATCTAGTCAATTTCATGGTTGAAAGTATCTTTTCACTCATCTCAGATTTGAAATATTATATCCTACTTACATTCATGGGTGGTCACATCTTAGGGATTTGAACTTGTCCTCTGCTAGAATAATCAATTTATGATTTTTTAGTGTTTCTATGCCTCTACCTACAATTATGAAATTTATAGATCTATAACTATTTTAAGATATGCAATGGTATAAAATGATCTATCATTCCATATTAAAATCCTTTAAATACACACAATTCCCTAATTAAACATTCCTATGCTAATGTTTAGAACAACCTCTCAAACACCCATCTTATGAGATCGATGTGTATAAAGGTGTAAAAAAATCAAGTACGGTTGAATTAATGCTAACATATTTATCCCTCTATAGTGAAGTGTGAGGCTATTTCCTCTCTTTATTATATGAGATGAAACTAATTAATCAATACTTAATTTATAATAATACATTTATTGGCATATGACACTAGAAATAAGAAATTTTAAACTTTTTAATTCTTATTCATCTTGTGGACTTCTCAGAGATGATCTTGGAATTTGTGAGATGTGTAATCCTGTAATAAATATATCACACATGTGTCATTTTTGAAATTCATTTATAACATACATACATACATACATACATATGACTAGTAATTTCTCATTAAAAATGACTTGATGGTCATGTCTAGGAAAACCTAATGAATATACCCAATTTGAAATGTTTACCATCATGTACATGGAGGTCAAGTTTAGGATTGTCGATAGGTTCATATCCTAAAGGTTTTAGGTTGTTCAGGTTTGTCAATGAACACTAAACCTAGGGCCCAGAATGTCAAAATACAAAATAAAGAAATATTTGTATAGTGAAAATGAGTTCCTTGTATAGAATACAAATGACATTACGTGTATATACGAGGAAGAAGAAGTTGGGTTGTAAAAATTCAATGTAACTAGAAGAGAAAATTGTTTGTAAAAGATTAAAACATGTGCTACTTGTCAAAATTTCTAAAGAGGTGTAAATTTTGATGTTTCCAAGTGCCTAAAACAATAATACCTGTCATCACCAATCCGAGCACTAAGATAATTCTTCACTGGGAACTCCTCATGCTATGATTATTTACTAATGCACAACCTTTAGTTTGGTGGATGTAATCTAGAAACAAAACAACAACATAACACAAGAATACCATCGACTATGATAAGATAGAATGATGACAAATCTGAAATATCAAAATAAATTATAATATTAACATGAAACTGTTACAATCTCACCCATGAGGTACTTCAAGTGTTATTGATTTCACTTGCCTTTCACCAAGACTATGGGAGAAACTTTACAATTACACCTCTTAATGGCTTCTTCAACACACCTTTAAACTGATGGCTTCCTTCGCACACTTCCTACAATATTTCTCACTACTTCCTTCTATGCTAAATGAGGGGGGTGGCCTCTCTATTTATAGAACTTCTAGGCTTATCCATCTTATCTCTAAGATAGGATAAGAAATCCACTCTGACGAATCATATTCCATACCTTAACTCTTATCTGTACATGTAAGCTTATCTGTTAAGATAAGATAAACCTTATCATTTTACATGGGTTCCACATTTTCAGACTTTTTACAAATAAAATACACAAAATATTTATGACCTCACTCCTTGTCTTTATTACTAATATAATATTTCTAATTCCTAATCATGTAGACCCTACTTCTCTAATTACCCAAACTTTGACATTTTAACATTACCGGACCACTTACGACAAATATTTACTTTTTACAACATTCCTATTGTACTTTGACTGTTACCGTACTCCACATTATTGGCGGCACCGTACTGACGGCGCCGTTATCTTCTATCAGACGCTACTACTAATTATACTTAACAACATCCTATTCCTAATACATACATTAATGAAATAGAAATTACGGAGGAAAATTTTAGTGTCGACATCTTCCCCCTTCCTAGCTTCTACTCCGTCCTCGGAGTAGACTATTCTGGTGCTTGGAAAATCTTCAACTTGTCGTGGTTGACCCATTTCGTAATGGGAGTGCCATCCAATTCCTCCAGTCGGTACGTACCATTTTCATGCACAGCTGCTATTTTGTAGGGCCCCATCCATTTTGGAAGAAATTTTCTCTGTCTTCTTTTTTTGTATCTGGAATCATATACTAGAACCAAGTCATTCACATGAAATGGAGACCACCGGATCTTTTGATCAAAGTATTCCTTCTGCTTCATTTTCTTCTTATGGCTTGTATCCTTTGCTATTTCTCTCATTTCCTCCAGCAAATGAAGATGTACCAACCTTTCTTTTACTGAATCACTTTCATCCATCCTTTCATTTTTCATAACTCTCACAGTGGGAATATCAAACTCAATAGGAAGAACTGGATCAATGCCATAGGCCAACTGAAATGGGGAGTATCCTGTTGCTGACTTTGATGTTGCCCTATATGCCCACAATGCTGCATGAATCCTTTTATCCCATTTATGTACCTGCAAGGCTGCATCTTTTGCTAGAATTTGACACAACACAAAATTTGTTCGTTCCACCTGTCCATTTGTGCTTGGCTTGTATGTTGTTGCCTTCCTGTGCTTAATAGAAAACTTATTGACTAGGGCTTCTACCACCTCATTAATGAAGTGGCTTCCTTGATCTGTTACAATTTCTAATGGGCAACCAAATCTGGTGACAATGCGTTCATACATGAACCTTGCCACTTCATCCATGGAAGTTGTTTTCAATGGCCTAGCTTCAACCCACTTGGTTAAATAATCTGTGGCAACTACAATATACTTATTTTGGCGTGATGTAGTTGGAAGTGGACCTACAATGTCTATTCCCCACTTTTCAAAGGGACCAAGGGGAAGAATAGGACATAATGGAGCTGATGAAGTCTTACGGTTACCATGTGTTTGACAAATATCACATGTCTTACAATAATTATAACAATCTTTAAAAAGAGTGGGCCAGTGATAACCTGCATCCAAGATCCTTCTTGCTGTAAGTTGTCCAGAGAAGTGCCCTCCACATGTACCATTGTGGAATTCTTCTAGCAGTTCCTTCCCTTGATCACGTCCAACTGCCCTCTTGTACTGTCCATCAGGTCCTATTCGAAATAATACTCCATGCAGAATAGAATATGGACGACTGGCTTGAGTAATCTTTCTCTTAGTCTTTGCATTGGCACCATCAGGAAACTTGAATTCATTCAGATAATTCCAAATATCTATGTATTCACTAGGGATTGTGTCAAGGGATAACAATGCTGCATTGGGGAAATCATCATCATCACAAGATGATCCTAAACCATCATAGGCTCGAGAGAGTGCATCTGCATTGACATGCTTCTTTCCTGGCCTATCTATAATATCAAATTCAAACTCTTGTAGCAAAATTATCCATCTTGCTATCCTCCCTGATGGGTTAGGCTTATTTACAATATATTTTAGAGCCTGATGATCTGTTACAACTAGAAATTTTTTCCCTAGCAAGTAATTTCTAAACTTCTTTACAGCAAAAATGATAGCCAGAGCCTCTTTTTCAGTTACAGTATAATTTACCTCAGCACTGCTCATTTGTCTGCTCCCAAAGTAAATTGGATGTTCATTCCCATTTTCATCCTTTTGGCTCAAAGTACTTCCTAGTGCTGCATCTGAGGCATCAGTGTACACAATGAATGGCTTGCTCCAATCTGGATTCTTCAAAACAGGTGAAGACACCAGGGCTTCCTTCAATTGTCCAAAAGCTTCATGCGCCTTATTTCCTGGTTCATAAGTAACATCCTTCTTCAAGAACTGGGTTAGTGGCTGTGTAATCTTTGAGAAATTCTTGATGAACCTTCTATAGTAACCCACATGGCCTAAAAATGATCTCAACTTACTTCTATTAAGAGGAAATGGTAAATCTTTGATTTTTGAAACTTTATCAGGATCAATACCAATACCATCTTTGGATACAACATGCCCTAACAAAACGCCTTTAGAACATCCAAAGACACACTTTGTAGGGTTTAGTGAGGCTTGTGCTTCATCTAACCTTTGAAATGTTGTCTCCATTTGGTGCAGGTGGTCCAACTTGCTCCCATAGATGCAAAAATCATCCAGAAATACTCTGATGAAGGTCCCAATGTAGGGTTCGAACACCCTATTCATCAAACGCTGGAATGTTGCTGGAGCATTACACAACCCAAAAGGCATAACTCTATAAGCAAACGTTCCCCAAGGAGTGGTGAACGTGGTCTTCAGCTGATCTTTCTCTGCTATACGAACTTGGTTGTAGCCGCTATATCCATCAGCAAAACTATAGCACTCCTGGCCAGCTACTTCGTCCAAGATCTGATCTGAAAATGGAAGAGGGTAATGATCCTTCTTTGTTGCCTTATTGAGCTTCCTGTAATCAACACAAATGCGTAGCTTCCCATTCTTTTTTATTGAGATCACAATGGGAGAAACCCATTCTGAATTCTCCACAGCAAATATGAATCCTGCATCAAGCAACTTATCTATTTCTTCTTTTACAGTCTTGGAAAAATTAGGATTCATTCTATATGGCATTTGCTTTATGGGCTTAGCACCATCTACCAGCTCAATACAATGTTCTACCCAACTTACTTGACGGAGTTCCTTGTAATCAAAAGTGAATAGGTGTATGTACCTTCGAAAGAGCTGGAGGTAGGATTCCTTCTCACTCTCCATCACAGCATCACCAATCTTTATTTGTTGGAGACGATCATCAACTTCTTCTTCAGATAATTTTATGGGGTCATGAGTTGGTGTGACTGGAAGGATATCCATGACTGAAACATCCACCTCGACTTTCTTCATCTTCAGTGTCCACTTCACTGGTACTAGAGTAATCAGAGGATGTCCAATCATCAGTTTCATCACTTGAATCCACAGGTTCTGCCTTATGATGTCGAGGGATCACATTTATCTTCACCCTCTCTCTACCACGTCCAAGTGTCATGAAACCTTCATTCCAGTAGTTTCTTGCATGAACTCTCCTTAGCCATGGTCTTCCCAGCAGCATTGGGTACGCAACAGTACCATTTTTCATCACCTGAAAGTCTACCACACATACCACACCCATAACAGATATTGCCACATTTGAAACTACACCTTCTGGTTTAGTTTTTCCTTTATTTAATGACCTTAACATAAGTGTTGAAGGGCGATCAATTTTTAAACCCAACATATTCATTACAGACTCGGTCATTACATTAACTGCAGCACCTCCATCAACTAAGACATCATGAATTGAAATACCATTACATAATACCTCAGCTTGTGGAGCATAGGGATCTGCCTCTGCCTCCAAAACAGGGACCTCAACCTCCTTCCTTCTTCGAGCATTGAGTCCACCTCGCAACTCCCGCCTCTTCTCAGAAGACATAGCCAAGAGTTGACCATATGTAATATTTGCAGGCCTTTTGGACAGATCTTCCAAGATGGAGTATGGTCCTTGCCCCTGTGAAATCAGAAAATCCTGCACACCCAACTTTCTTCTCCTATGTTTCTTACTAGTTTCTTCTTTCATCTTCTTAGGATCATTTCCATCTTGATTATCTTTTTCTTTCTTTCTTTTTGTTACAAACACATCTACTTCATTATTTCTGCTCTTATCTACTACATCAAAAGAATTCACAGGTGCTTTTCCTTTATCATTATCTCCTTTACCAGATGTAGAAGCTCTATCTGGACAATTATACTTATAATGACCCTTTTTATAACAACCATAACAAACAACTTCAGAAATATTTCTTTTTGGACCTCTATCTCCTCCCTGAGAACTAAATTCCTTTCCTTGAAGAAGATTAATAGTTAACTGACCCATCTTTTTGAGCAGATCTTCATACTCAGTAGATGTACTAGGAGAAATATTTGTGCTCACCGGGAGTGGTTGTGGATTCTGGACCAAAGGTGCTGGTGTAGGCTCTACTTTAGCAACAATTTCTTTGGGCTCCTCTTCCATGCTTTCTTCTTGCCTTCTTGCAATCTCCTTTGCTTGTTCAATGGTAGCTGGGCGGTCATACTTCACTCATTGTCTGATCTCTGGCTTCATCCCAAGAATGAAGTGCTTACAGAGGAGATTATCCACGCCATTCATCAACCCATCCGCTAGTCCTTCCTTCCGGATCTGGGCATCGAGCTTCCTCCTTAGCTCTAGAACATGAGCATGATAATCCCTTATCTTCTCCTTCTCTCCTTGGGATAGCTTTGTGATCTCGATCATGAGATCTGCATATTTCTGTTGTTCACCAAATTCTTCAAGAAAACTTTCAGTTAATAAATCCCATGAATTTTTCACATTATCACCTAGTGTTTCAAACCACCTAAGTGCTGAACCATCCAAAAAGGTAGGAAAAAATTCAGTCCATTGTTCCCTTCTTATAAGGCCATTACAAATACAAGATCGCTTAAACTCTTGAATGAAAGAAGAAGCATCTTCATTAGATTGAGCTGAAAAAACAGGAATCTTTCCCATTTTCAAAAGTAACCACCGTGAAATACCAACTCACAAGTACAATCAACAAGACTTATGTGTACAAATAATTGGAATCACTATACTAGAAAGTGACTTTACACCTTTCTACAGTAAAATAGAAATGACCACGGTAAACTATGGTAAAACTTGACTTACTGCGGTAAAAACTGACTTTACTGTGGTAAACACTATTCACGGTAAAAAGTGAAGTTACTGCGGTAAATACTATTCACGGTAAAAAGTGACTTTACTGCGGTAAATACTATTCCAGCAAAAATGACTTTACCATGGTAACTACTATTCATGGCAAAAATGACTTTACCATGGTAACTACTATGCACAGTAAAAACAAGGTTACCCTCTAATTGATTTTTGACTAAGTGGGAATATCTCTCCAGAAAATCCACCAATGAGGAATGGTCCCGGCAACGGAACCAAAATGTCATCACCAATCCGGCACTATGATAATTCTTCACCGGGAACTCCTCGTGCTATGATTATTTACTAATGCACAACCTTTAGTTTGGTGGATGTAATCTGGAAACAAAACAACAACATAACACAAGAATACCATCGACTATGATAAGACAGAATGATGACAAATCTGAAATATCAAAATAAATTATAATATTAACATGAAACTGTTACAATCTCACCCATGAGGTACTTCAAGTGTTATTGACTTCACTTGCCTTTCACCAAGACTATGGGAGAAACTTTACAATTACACCTCTTAATGGCTTCTTCAACACACCTTTAAACTGATGGCTTCCTTCGCACACTTCCTACAATATTTCTCACTACTTCCTTCTATGCTAAATGAGGGGGGTGGCCTCTCTATTTATAGAACTTCCAGGCTTATCCATCTTATCTCTAAGATAGGATAAGAAATCCACTCTGACGAATCATATTCCATACCTTAACTCTTATCTGTACATGTAAGCTTATCTGTTAAGATAAGATAAACCTTATCATTTTACATGGGTTCCACATTTTTAGACTTTTTACAAATAAAATACACAAAATATTTATGACCTCACTCCTTGTCTTTATTACCAATATAATATTTCTAGTTGTATGTGAATTGTTCTTACTAGTAAAGGTTTTTAGAGAGTATCATGGGATGAAGATCCCCCAAGTGTAGCTATAAATTAAATATATGTCAAGGGGTGTATACAGACCAAATGTAACTATTGAATTTTATATTTTACATTTTTCCCATCATAGAGTGTGGGATATACTGAAAAAAAAATTACATTTGAAAATTGTAACTACAATACAAATATTCCCATATTATAGAGAGTGTAAAAATTTAGATACTTCCAAAATGTTAAAGTAGATGTTTTCGTTGTCAATCAATGCAATTTTAATGGATACATTATATGAATATTATAAACGAAATAAATATCAATAAAACAATGTGATGTTGTATTATTCATTAAAGAAGAAATTGGATTTGAAATGAATATGACACTAAATGGGGTGGAATAGACAACCTCAAAGGAAAATTCCAACTTCCCTACAAATTAACAAAACAAATTTCAAATTATTATGAAATTTCAAGATACTAATATGGCACAATAAAATATCTTGAAACTTACTAGCTAATGGAAATAATGGACACTAGAATGTGGATGAAGAGATAAATAATTTTAACTAGATAATTCCCCATTTATTTTGGGAAAGGAGTGTGATCTCCTTAAAATTATATGAATTTTATCTAGAACTAGATATAAACTCTCAAAAGTTTGATGAATGTCACTCAACACTAGATTTACTCATTAATTTTATAATATTTCCATATTAATACTTTGTAATAATATATCTAAAATAAGTTTTGTATATTTATTGAAGTCCAAAAAAATTGTTCATACTTCATGACCCATCCTCATAGGAGAAAAGGATTAAAATATAGTATTATGTTTTCATTAATTAGTTATAATTAATTTAGTGGGAGTATAGTGAGGTAAATGTAATAAATAAGTTAAGAGTTTAATATAATTATGTTATATTACTTATTATAAAGATGAAATTTAAGATTAGAAATATAATAAATATATTTAACACATAAATAATAAATCATGCTAAAAAAAACATTCACATAAACATGGGTGAGCTAAATAAAGTCATTAAAAGTTAGGATTAGAAGAGACTGCACCAAATTTTGATATTACATAAAGGGACTGTGATCTGATAGTCTGACGAGCCCATAATTTAACCACTTTCACCCATGTAATAAAATTTTAATCCTCATTCCATTCTTCCTTAAAAGTAAATATTAATGTAGATATTAATGTTTATGGTTAGTTTAAGGATGAATGTCATTCTTATCACCTTAGGATTTTCCTTTAGTAGTTTTAATTCTTTTATTGTTAATATAATCCCTAACTTTCTTGGAATGATGTTATATTTTGTATGTATAGTCACTTTGAATACAAAACCCAATATTTACAGGAATTCAATGCAGACACAAAAATTTTGTATCGCTACCCTTGATTTCATGCGTGCGCATATTTCACCATGCTCCTAGATAGACCTTGTTAATTTTATTCATTTATTCAAATGACCATCTATTAGTCAATCACCTTTAATTACTAATTAATATTTATTGACTAACCTTAATTACCTAGTTACCCCTAATCATATTTCATCTCTCCTAATTATCTAATTACCTCTAATTGGATTTATTTGGGATTTGTTTCTGCCTAACAACATAAATCCACATCCCTACACTTTTAATAGCTATTATCTAACTCATCTTTATCTCCTATCCACCCATGAAACATCCCTGAACAACCCTTACTTGCTTATAGGTTTTAAAAAACTTATCTCAATCTCTAAAAGCCCCATATATCGATTAAATAATTGATTTTATCATCTAAGGAATGATTTCTCGCAATTGGTGGCGACCCAACCAGCTCGCCATCAACCCTTAAAAATTACATTCACCTCGTTCCTCCATGGGCATGCATGTAAATATTTGATCTTCCTTGCGACATGAAAACCTTTTTCTTATGCCTCAACATCTCTACAACAATTATAGGCCTCTTAGATATCCTTCCCACTTTTCGTGCAGCACTCGTGAACATCCTTTGTGAGATTACTATCAATTTATTTTGTTTTATTTATTTATTATCATATTATCATTGTCTTGGCTACATCTAACTTCTTAGAGGTCTAGCTACTATTGGAATTCTACTCTCAACATGTTCTTCAATCTGTTTTTCTTGTAGGTCTTCTTATTGAACATATTTTCCATCCGGCCTTGCTTTGCATTTTCTAGGTCTCTATCTCTCCATCTAGGTCATCGTTGACCCATCCCTCTATTAGCATACTTATTGTTTCCATATCCCTCCCTAGTGTCTACTTTTACTATGTTTCTATTTGACTTTCCAGATCTACCATCCTACTTCCCTATTATTCTAAATATATTATGTATGCACCCTAGTTGCCATCACTCCACCGAGGGTGCCATTGACCCGATTCATGTTTCCCAACCAATCTATCCAAATATCATTTTTTTTCCATCCCTTAGTATCCCTACATCATATATTCTTCTACTATTTATATCAAATCAGCACAGAGCCCCAACATCCTCAGATCTGCACACAGAATACCTAGACCTACATTTACAATATTTTTTTCATCCTTCTACCTCATGGAAACTTCTAATGGACCTCTGTAGCCTTTGTCTCCATCAACCATGCTAGGTGACTTTATTTGATGTCAATTTTGATTATATTTGTATGTGCCTTTTATTTTTTCATTTTTAATTTTTGTGTGCCTAAGCATCTGCATATTATCCTTTTTGTCATCATTTATGTTATCCTATATTATCAAACACAGGGGTTCACATCCGCTAAGGAATTAAAAGCTTCTTGGAGCTGAATTTTTCAGGCCACCCCCATCTACTATCAAATCTATTTTCTTCTAAGTTTCTTTGTTGTGGAGGTCATCAGCTTCTAGTAGTTAGGATCCATTGTACACTTTTTGCCCGTATCTATCAGATCACATCCTGAGGTACTGTAAACCATCACACTTTGGATTTATTTAGTTTTCTTTATTATTTATTCATTAACTTAAAAATGAAAAAAAAAATTAGATCAACATTCTTCGCACGCCCGGTGGTACCCACCCTTTTAGGGGATTCCTTGCATTTCTTGTTATATTCTTTTTGTTTCTTCTCTATTATACTACTACTGAAGGTAAAACATTAACTTTTTTCTTGTTCATTTTGCACTTAATTTCTTGGATTTCTGTTCGCTTATGTTTTCCTAAATATTAGATAAAAAGGAAAAAAATTCTCTAAGTATTCTTCATTTTTCCTTATTTTATCCTTTTGCATCGTATTTTCCCTTTCTTGTGTGTTTTTCTTCCTCAAACTTTCACATTTGGATTTGGCTTAAAACTCAAACTTTTGCATCCTTTATTGTTGAACATAGCTTAAGTAGGGTTTAATCAGTTCCATCTCACATTCTATCATAGACAACCAAATTCACACATAAATATACACATCTAGACATCTTCATATCAGGTGGACTGATTAGGATTTCATCACCCAATAGGAAACTAGCATGGTGTTCTGGCTATGATAGAAATCCTACACAGACTCAGACCTCATGTAGATCTTTGGGTATATCGAGGACTCCCCAGCTATAAATATCTAAAAATTTCCTTATATAACCATTTCCTATGTACCTCTGTTATCCATTTCCCCTTTTCTTTCTCATATATTCTAACTTATCATGATAATTAAAAAAAAATTGCTTGATTTTTTTGTCAAATAAATATTTTCCCATTTTATGTCTATTAATACCCCTTATCAAGACAAAACAATCCAACACTATAATATATCTAACGATACTCCTTCCTCCAACAATAGATTCCACATTCAATCTTTCAACCTTGTAAAAACCGTACTATCCAAATTGATAGTCCTTTTGAAAAAATCTCTTATATCTCCCCTCGGTCTATTTCCTATTGATCGACCATCCCTCCATCCATTTCTCCTTAAGAAACTCTCATGCATCCTTCTAGCCCCATGTATGAATTCATATTTCACAGATCTATCATAATCTCTCAATCCTACCTATCCATTCAATCGGTGAATCCCAATCCACCAGTACCGCCTTATACCAACATTATTTGTACTTCATTGAGTATTATCTCTAGAGTTCCTATCTAACCATCTCAATATCCTAATAATCAACAATCAAATGTTCCTATCTCTCAACAACATTCATTATCAAAACCTATACTATCCCATCATATTCCTATTCAATCTCCACCCCTTAATTATATCCCCTCCTATCCAACATTACACCCTTATCCATCCAATTCTCATGTTGTACAACCACAACCATCTAACTCTTACGTGAAACCTTAATTTGAAACTTTTAATCCATTTTCCAATCATACCCCCTTGGGGGAATCGTACAATTCAATTTTCGATAAGTTGTTGGAAGCTCAACTTCTCATACTTCCTCCCATCTGACCTATAGAAAACTCACACCCCAAACCCATTTGGTATCATGAGGGTCATTATTGCAGATATCATCGAGTCATAGGTCATGAAATAAAAAAAACCGTTCTTTTAAAGATTACGTTTAACAACTTATCAATCAGGGGGATATATAAATAAACAATTTTGTCTAATCTCGCAGCCAACCCCTTGACATCTTCAAACAACCATTTCCTAATCCACCACTGAAAAATGAATTTATACCTTCCCCATCTTACACATCCAATCCTTATGCAATAAACACTATACATAAAACACCTCCATCCTTACCTATCTCATCTACGTCATCATTTATTCATACCTTGTACATCGTGCCTATAACTTCTACTACTTTTTGTACATATCATTTTATTCCTAACTTTACAATATCCGTATCCACCACATCTATCATAACCCAACCTATCATTCCTAACCCTGTATCCACATCGAAAACACATGCATGTACATCACTTGTATCCATAAATATCCCAATGGTATATATATCTACATCATTCCAAACTACCCCTATATCTACCCTAATAGCAAACTCTCTTACATATTTTCCCATGGCCACATCACCTATTTTATCTTAATCTTGTAAGCTCAATCCTCCAAAATTTACTATTTCCACATTGATACCCAGTACCATGCCAACCACATCTACTGAATTTACAAATATATCAAATATACCCCTTGTCACATTCATGAAACAAGCATTCCCACACAAGAAAAATAAAAAGAGTATTCAACCAACTGTGTCCACATTAACCAATCCAAAACCTACACAATCCACATCTTGCATAGACCTCATAAATCACAATATACAGACACCCCTTTCCCTATCAATATCAACATCTACACCCAAAATTGATCTTGCACTTTCACCCACTTCATCCCTCATCACATCCACTTCATCATATGTGATCATACCTACTACTTCATCTACATCCATTCTACCCTTAGCTAGTATACCATCCATAGAATCAATCTCAAAAGCTCTTTATTCATTTCTATCCACACTAATCACATAGAATATTGTGAATACATAGAATTCATCTTCTCTTACTACATCTTTCTCATCGTTTGAATTTTTTTTGAATGAACTCCAACTTTCCTTGGATTCAAATAATCCTCCCATCTCATCCTCATAATCACACACTCCCACATATTCATTAGACATTATCAATCAAAAATCACTTCCTCCGCTAAAACCAAGCACACAACCTGCGTATCATCCAATTGAGATTATTTTCATCCCTTTCAATGGTAAATCCTCTTGATAAAAATCTAAGACTCATGGTAAACATTCCCAAAGGTCTATCATGCATCCTTGTAAGAAGTTAGGTCTTCTCTCTTCTCAAAAATCCATTATTACAAAATCCATCCTATGATCACCACCATCTCTTTTAGGATCAAGCCCTTCATCTAAGACATCTCCCAATGATCAATCCACATCCAAATAATCTAATCCTCCTCCCAAATTTGATTAATATTCTAAGACATATAATTTACCTATACAGTCTACATCCAGTCCTTCCTTTAAATCCAAGTCAAAATATCCTAAAAAACCTCATAAGAGAAAAATTTCCACTACTTACATAAAATCAAATGTAGAGATCCTTATACATTTAATCCAAACATATTCCATCATGATTCCTCCTATTAAATATTTTGATTCTCATAGTAAGAAAACATCATGGTTTGATCTAAATTGCATTTTTGCCTACCATTATACACTGGGTCATGATATCGATCATTGTAAGTCCTTTCACACTATCATCCATGATCATAAGGAGAGAGACAACTTCTAGATTTAGAGAATCCTTCCTTCTCCATCAACTACGACAAATCTAATTCCTATTTCTACATCTTCATCCATCGAATATCCTCCTTTATCCACATCATCCCTTATCATTTCTCCTTGTATTATTCCTCTTAAGGAGGGTCCTCCCTTTTCCATCTATATCATTTATCTTTCTAATCACCCTTATAATCCTATACCATCTATCCTAACTAAATCCAAAAGTTTTCATCAACATTCTCTCTGACAATCCCACTCAAATTCCTTCGACATCTATTAGCTCATCCATATCTAAGTTACCCAATATGATATATTTTTCTTCAATAGAGGAGCATATTCCTCTCGTTACTGATCCTCCTTCTCATCCACACATTTTATGCACATCACTTCATCCCCCTATCCATAAAATATCTCCCTTGACATTGGGGTACTTCACTCTAGGAATTTCATCCTTGACATTTGTTTTGTTTACCTCATTCAATCCTATCTAGTTTATCTATTCACCATCTTTTTCATCAAAGTAAAACCTTCTGAAAATATTTTTGCCTCTCTTAGGGGCATCATATCCTCATTCTAATCCTGCTCTGGTGGCCATTTCCTCTTCTCAAAATATGCATGTCTCACTTTCTCATTTTCAACGTGTTACGTGTACTTTATGATCACATCTCATTCAACCTTATTTAAATTTATCTAATCCAAATTCCACCTTTGTGGTCATATTTTTGCCTCTTTTAGGTCATCATATATTTCATCCTAAGTCTGTCTTTGTGCCCATACTTGTTCCTCTTTTAGGGAGCCATCTTTTTCATGCTCATTCCACCTTTGTGGTCGTATTTGTGCCTATTTTAGGGTACCATATTTTTCATCCTAATTCAACCTTTGTGGCCATGTTTATGCATCTATTAGGGCATCATATTATTCATTAAATTCAACCTTTTTCCCTATTTTGGGGTACCCATTTTTTCATTAAAATCCAACTTTGTGGCGATATTTGAACCATATTTTTGCCTCTTTTGGGGCACAGTATTTTCATCCAAATTCCACCTTTTTTACCATATTCATCTCGTAAGGTACGCATGTGTTTCTATCTCCCTCACTTTTTAAAGGTAGTTCATAGTTCCCATCTCCTCTCATCTTATATATCCCATCTTCATCTTGATAGGGACACAATCTTTTCTTAGTTCCTCACTTTTGAAAAGGTATCACATATTTCACTCCTCTCATCTATCTCATCTAATCTATAATCCCGTATCATCCTAAGTCCAATCTTGTGGTAATTTCCTCATCTCATCAAGGATGCATAGTTTCTTCACTTCCTCAAGATATAGCACATAATTTTTATCTTCTTTCATTGATATCATAACATCCCATCTTTTACAATCTGTCATCTTATCTTATCGCGATTTTAAACTTGGTGATCTTATCCTACTCTATAAATGAGCCAACACATAAATTTTTCCCCTAACTGGATTAGACCATACATTTTAACGCATAATAATGGTTCAGGAGCCTATTGTTTTTCTTCCATGGATGGAAAACTTGAAATGGAACTGCTTAATGCATTACACTTGTGACCATTCTATTGTTAGCATGTCTACCAGTGAGAACTTAGTCATATAATTAGATCATACCTCCATCATTAGCCTCTTCCATCTACCATTATAATGATTTGTAACAATTTGGTCTACCGTTACTTTCCTCAGAATGACCTTAAATATGGGCACGACAACTCTGTCTATAGCATTTTTCCTTATGGATTGGTTCTGCCTTCTTGGTGAGGACTCTGTCATCATTACATGACCCTCTTATCTACCTATTAGAACCATGCAAAGGGTGCAAGTGTATATCTTGTACATTCATCATTCCTTCCTAAGTTGTCTACCTATCAATTCCCAGATATTCCACATCTTAAAGTCAAAGTGCATTGATGATTTTATCAAAAATCAAATCTATAAAAAATAGACTGCTCCCTCGAAACAAAACCTTTTCAACAAATAAAATAAATCAAAATCAATAGACCGATACCTCGAAGGATGGATGTCATGTATAAAGTATACCATACCCTTGAAGGATGGTTACTTTTCTGTATAATGGCATCGAAGGATTCTCGTATTGATAAGCCTTCCCTTTTAATATTAAAATCCTAAGAAAGCTATAGAATTTATCATGTTTATTCTAGAAAAATTTCCACATTGATCAATTTTCTCTTTCCCCTACCCAGTGTTGGTGCATAGATTTAGGCAATACCACTTATGGAGAACCATGTTCTTGCATATAAGTTACATCAAAATTCCTTTTATCATGTTGAAATTAGGCTTTTGAGTCCATTTCATCCATGTTTATTTATGATATTTGGTATAAATTAATATCATTGGTTATGTGATACCATTTGTTTTGGTCGCATGTGCCTTGCATTACCTAGATCCCCCTCTTGTTTACCTCTAATGTGGTTGGTGACATTGTTTCCCCACATGCCCCTTGCTATGGCATAGCATAATTAATACCCTTGGGTTTCATCTAGGTTGATCCGTATATATTATCTCATCTCGTATATTGTCTCCTCTATTATCTGATTACACCTTATACATCTCATCAAATATTATCTAATATACCGCATCTTAAGTCCACTCTTCTAGCCATTTTTTTGGTCCCTCTTAGTACATCTTAACACGCATTTTCTTATCTCACCTTTTTGGCCATCTTTGTGCTCTTTTGCTGGGGCACCATTTCATCTTATCTCAAGTCCACCCTTGTGGCCAAATTTATTCCCCCTTTGGGAATTTTATATCATCATTTCTTGTTTTGTATTTTTGACCATTTTTTGTGTGTTCTATTGGGGCACCATATTATCATCCATATCACATCCCAAGTCCACTTTTGTGACCATATTTTTGTTCCATTCTTAGGGCACCATCGAATTCCACCCTTGTGGCCATGTTTATTTCCCCTTAGGACATTTTATATCATCCCATTTTTATTTTATTCTCCTTTTTGTCCATTTTTGTGCCCTTTGTTGGGGCACCATTATTTCCATCCTCGTCTTTTTTGGTTGTATACCTTTCACTTGATTCCTCATGTAAGAAGGATTTATTATTATTTTTGCATTTTTTTGGGCATAATTTTGATGTGTGTCTATCACCCATTAGTTCCCAAAACTCACATACATTCAAGAGGTTTTCCATTGGATTCCTCTCCATTTTGTAGTAATTTTCTCCCACTGATTGGTTTATGGAACACTGCCATTGTCTTTATTGAGACCATCTATTGTTCCATACTTACATGATATTGAAATCACCACAATAGTTTCTATTATTGTTAAAATCCTTCTTGCTTTGGGAATCTTGCCTCGCTTTATCATTTTACCCATCTTTTCTCCCACCCGCCCTTCACCATCTACCTCTTTCAAAATCGTCATTGATTTCCCTTTGTGTTATCGATCCCACATTTAAGAGGGAGCTCACAATCAATATTCTATTAGTATTCATCCTACTCTTCATATCTCTTCATTTTTGTGTCATGGTTTGCTAAAACAAACCACACGACAAAAAGGGGAAAACCTATACACTAAAATTTTGTATCACCACCCATGATTTCTCACGTGCGTATATTTCACCATGGTCCTAGGTAAACCCCCTTAGTTCAATTCATTTATTTAAATTACCATCAATTAGTCCACCCCCTTTAATTATTAATTAATTCTTGTTAATTAACTTAAAATAGTTAATTACCCCTTATTAGATTTCATCTCTCCTAATTACCTAATTACCTCTGATTGGCTTTCTTTGGGAATATTTTATCCCTAACCACCTAAATCCACATTCCTACATTATTTATTTCTTTTATCTAACCCAGCCTTAGCACCTATCCACCCATGACACTTCCCTGAACAACCCTTACCTGCCTACATATTTTAAATAACTTATCCCAATCTTTAAAAGCCCCATATCTCGAGTAAATAAGTGATTTTACCATCCAAGGAATGGTTTCTTGAAGTTTAAGGTTACCCAGTTAGGTCATTTTTGACCTTGTAAAATTACATTCACCACTCTCTTCCTTGGTCATACTTGAAAATATCTGATCTTCCTTACAACTTGAAAAAATTTTCTCATGTCTGAGCATCCCTGCAATAGTTACAGACCTCTTAAATCTCATTCTAACTTGTCTTGAATCACTCGTGAACATCCTTCTAGAGATTACCATAATTTTTTTAATTTTATTTAGTTATTATTATATTATCATTTTCTTGTTTGCATCTAAATTCTTTCAGGTCCAATTACTATCAAAATTCTACTCTCACCCTGTTCGTCTAGCCATTTTACTTATAAGTATTTTTATTCAACTCATTTTCCATGCAACCTTACATTGCACTATCCTAGTCGTCATCAATTTTTCCATGTCGTCATTGAACCATCCCTTTGTTAGCATACTTCTTGTTTCAAGATCCTTCCTTAGTGTATACTTTTACTTTGTTTTTGTTCTAGTTTCAACATCTACCATCCCCTTTCCCTATTACTTTAAATAATTTCTTTCTCCACCCTAGTATCCATCACTCCACCCACCGCGTTGTCGAACCAATTCCCATTTCCTAACCAATATATTAAAAACTATATTTTCTCCCATCCCTTAGTCTCCCTACCTCTAATATTCTCCTATAATTTATTTCCAATCAACATAGAGACCTAGCATCCTCAAGTCTTTAAGTAGAATACATGATTAACTAAAATTAACTAAACTATGTACTGTAGGGTATAATTAATTTAAGCTATGAAGAACTATAAATGAAGTTAACAAATGTAGTAAATAATATGTTAATGACATAAGAAAAATAATAAAATGAAATACTAAACCCTAATGTACCAGAAAGAAGATGAAATAACTCAGCAGATAACAGATTCCTTTCGAAGAGTGTTGCAGCGATAACTGGAAAAATTAGGAGCATGATAAACTTTGCAAAAAACTCAAAGAGGATGGATTCGGAGGATCTAGCTAGATTTGGGAGCCTAGAGGAGGAATTGGGCACCTACGGGCACTCTGGTCTGCAATCTGGGTGCCCTGATCTGTGTAAAATCTCTAAAATTAGATTTTACATGGTCGTAAGGTGCTTTAAAACCCTTATTTCCCGTGACATTGGTTTCCATGTGTTGTGTCAAATGCTCCAAATATTCCAAGAGGAAGAATAACCTGTAAAATACAAAAAGGAAGTATCAAAACCCTAAAAAAGGAAAGATGCAAATGAATGGGTCAAACTGACCTCACTACCATAACTGTGGACTTACTAGCTAAGTGTTGCACTACATTTCAGACCTACATGTAGTGTTAGTGAGTGTGTGCATGTCGTGCCCTGCATTCTCTTATATAATTGCACTTTTTTAAATAGTGTGAAATAGCTAAATGTACAAAAATGTAATAGAATGTGTGCATACAATAGAATATAATCCCTCCCCGTATGAAGTGTAATGCAGATGATCTAGTCCTGTGCCTCTATGATGGATCTATGTGGATGCAAATCTGGATGTAGTGTTAGTTATAAGTGATCTTAGGTCCCTCATTACAGTCTCATAACTTTATATTTATAGGGGTCTCATGCTCTAATTTCATAATTAATCATCAAAAGGCTGAGCATAAGAAGGATAAAGATGTATAATGGATAGAAGAGACATAGCAAGTGGCGGGAAATCATAAAAAAGGATAGGGGCACCCATGGTGGGACCAGGGAACCCATGGTTGCCTTAGTACTAATCTAGGTGCCTCAGTCGAGGCTAAAATAACGGTGAATGTCATAAAATGGTTGAGCATATGAGTGCAATAGGTCACAAATTATGAAATAAAATAAACAACAAGGTCAAAGGACAAAGATTAATTAGTACTTTCTTCACCCAAGAACCTTATAAATGGTAGTATGAGACCAAGATAAAGAAATATATAAAGTGTATGATTTTGTGACTATATTTTTCCCCCACTTTATGTTGGTGAGTGGAAATCTTGGTAACAAAAATTAGATAGAGATACGTACCAGATTTCCATGAAGGGTGTATTATGGACGCGTGAAAAGACTAGAAAAAACATTGAATGATAAAAGAATGGAGGAGTGTGGAAACTAAAGATGAAAAATATGTGATGAAAAAGAGATGAGAGTGAACGTACAGTAGAATGTGTGTGTGTAGCTACCGATGTGTGTACCTACATGGTTAGTAAAGCATGTGTGCTATCATGGATTATTTTTTGTTGATGTTTTTTTGTTCCCCCATTTGACTTATTGTTTGTCATACAGTAGGACCTACAGGGACAAAATGATCAAATAGTCAAATTTGTATGTATCGAAGTGTAAAAATGCTATGTAAAAGATGCATGTGAATGTAAAATAAGAAAATGTAAATGTAAATGTGAATGGAACATGTGCACTTGATCCATGTCGAGAGAGAAAGTGTAGAAGGACATCTTTTACCGTAAGGTTTTTGGGTGATCTCGTACCATAGACCATAGAAGTGCAGGGAGGAAATGATTTGTGTCCTCTATAATCTAAGTGCTTCCCTGAAATTTATTTGGATATCTCTATATTGTACTATTTTTTTTGGAAATCTAACACCACTGGCCAAAGTAGTGTAGAGAGGCAAACCCATTGAAACCTCCAATCTTGTAACTAGTTCCATGTATGCTAAGGATATTATGTTCTATAAAATCCACTATGTATGGGGTTCATAGACTAATCTTAACCCACTTAGTGTATGTAACCCACATGGCCAAGGGTGAAAAGTACACTGAATTGAACCAGTGTAAACGTGTTGTGTTAGTATGCAAAACCCCCAAATGATGCCCCCTCTTTGGGGGACCATTCCACATCCTTAATATAAGAATGTGGCCCCAAAAGAGGGCCAACTGCATGTACGTTGTAACAGTGAAAAATTCTTGGTAGAGACCAAGGAATAGACAAACAAGGCTAGCCAAAACAAAGTGTAAAGATGCATGCATGTAGAAAATAATGTACAAAATATGTAAACAATGTGTAAGGTACCTTTTATGTCAAGAAGTAGCACCCTTATATTTTCACATTACAAAACTCCACTTTTGACTAACATGGGATTGTCTCAAGGTGTGGGACCTTTACGATTTAGACAAACCTCTAAAGAAGGCTATTTTCCTAACTTATTCCAATGTTGATCTACTCCTAAACTACCAATTCCAAGGGACTAGAGGAAGAGAAATACACAAATGTAAATCCTTAACTACGGGATGGAATAGCACCAAAACAAGACTAGAGAGATAACTAGTGAGTGAAAGTGGAGGGAAATGGGGAAGAAGATGGAAGATAAAATGCCATAGTCCCAAAGCATATTCAAACCTCCAATCTTATGAAGCACAACAAATTTAAACCCTGCAAAGGAACACAATATGCACAATATACCTACAAAATATAATAGAAGGCAAGAAATGCAATATTAATCTAGCTAGGGTAAGAAGAGCCACAAATCACTAATTTTATTTCTTAAAATGATGCATAATCCATTATAGTATAGGTACAAGGAAATAATCCTTCAAAAAATGCATAAATGTGAGGCCTACAACTCACAAAAGTGCTCGAATAATTTTGGAAGAGTTCCTTTACAATTTTGAAATCCCTCTCTCCTTAAAATGAGGGGAATTTACATATATATAGAAAAAGGAGCTACCAACCAACATCATTCATTAAATGCTTGTATCTATTTATGGGCAGCCATGATGGTTCACTTTTTAATGGTACTTCTCTTACATGGCAAAAAAGGGTGTTATACCTCACTAAACCGGTTGTTGAGCTACCTTGTACGGTGTCATTAATGTCTAGCCATATCTGAAACTCTTTGTTGTGACTTGATGGAAACTAGTAGCTGATAAATGACAAGAAGGGAAGAGTCACCACCGACAAGGAAAAGACTTCTCACATGATAAGAAGAAATGTTGTCGCATGACAACGAGGGAAGGTTGACGTGCGATAGAAATAGGAGGTTGATTTGCGACAGATGGCGATGCTAATGTGTGATGAGAAGGAAGTAGAGATGGGGAATAGAATGACACGTGAGGAGGGGATCTCATCGCATGACAAGAAGATATGGTGTCATGCGTCAAGAAGAAATAGTTGACACGGGACAAGAGGAAGCGGTTGATGCGTGAAAAAAAGGTGTGGTTGACATGCAATAGGAGGAAGTGGTTGACGTGTGACAACAAGGTGTGGTTGATGAGTGACATGAGGAAGTGGTTGACGCACATCAACAAGGTGATTATCCAGGTATTTTACCAGTTTAAACATTAATCTAAATCCTACTCCAAACCTTCACTACAAGATACCTTGTAAAATTATCCCATTAAATATCAATGCCCAAATGTGTAGGTTGATCCATTTTACAACGGGGGTGCAAAAATGGATAATAGTAATAAGAAAAGTAATGTAAACATGCAAGAAGACAAGTAGACCACAAAAAGTAGCTACAAATATGGGACACCACTCACAATGTCACAAAACACACAAGGAAATCATGGCCACAAACAAAAAATAAGTGTGTACACAAAACATAGGGCAAGGCCCGTAAACAATAAAAAATAGTGGCAGAAAAAAGAAGATAATGTATTAAAAGAACTATGGAAACAAATATACATGCATTATAAATTTTGCACATGAAGCACCCATTAGGATGTTAGAAATAAATATAGTATGCCGAAAGTGTGTATAGGAAAGTAATTTAAATTGCTAAGTACAAAATGAAGCAATATCACCTGGAAGAGACGAATGTTGGTTCCCCCAACAATTAGTATAGGAAGGGTAGAAGGAAATCATCCATGTTGCATGTAGGAGACCCGTATCTACGATCAAAACTATACAAATATGTGAATTTTTATTTGTGGATGATATAGATAAATGATATACAAGTAATCAAACCAACATGTTTAATAAAGTGGTCATGAAAAATAAAAGTAAGAAACATTACAAGAAACTATAATATGCATCATGTTATGGATGTATGGAATGGAATGAAAAATGGAGTGGTAGGAGCTATTTGCCCACCAAGTGGATGGAAATTTATGCAATGAGGTTCATTTCCTCCCCCCCCCCCCCCCCCCCCCCCCCCTTAATAGTCAATAATGAACTATAAATGATAGTGCATCATTGGGAAATGGTCGAGTAATGTGTTTATCATGTCTAACATGCTGTGATAAATGTATATATACATAGTGGTGATGATAAGTGACATTTAGAAGAGATGTGTGTGGACCTTATAGCCTAAACTTATACCCCGTCGAGATGAAATATGGAGTGATGATTTAGCCCTAATTATATTTCACTACATGATGATAGAGTAAGAGTGACAATGTAGTCTATAGCGTATGTCACTACAAGATGAGCAGAGGGAGTGGTGATGTAACCTAAGGTGTAGACCACAATATGATGATATAATATGTGACTATTTATCCTAAAGTGTATGTCACTAGCCTAAAAATGTTACATGGTGAGTGGTCGAGTTGTAAATGTGTAAGGTCCATTTTGTTTGTAAACCCTCGGTAGTTGAGTATGGACCGAGGAACTAAAGTTTTCCATCATGTAATGAGTGTAGTGCATAGAAGATAATGCAGTATATGTAATGAAAAAAAATGACCATGTGATGAGTGGAATGTGTAAATACATTGTGTAGATTGCAATGCTATGGGTGTAGAATATGTAAAACGACAAGTATGTAGTATGTAAGATGAGTAGTATAGGATGTAAGAGGAGTAAAAAATGGTGTTTATATGATGCAAAAATGTCAAAATTTTGTATACTCAATGTAGAATGTAGGGTGTATGATGCATTATATACGATGAAGCACAATGTGTAAAGCCTATAATAGAGCATGTGGGGTTTAGTAAAGTAGTAATCCCTCAACAATAAAATATGATGAGTACGTGTAACAAGTGTGTGAGAATGGAACAGGGAAAAATGTAGCTATGCTAAGACAATGTGGTGGGCTGTAATGTTCTATGTGCCCCAAGTGTGTGTGCTAAAAATATCTTGTAAATTCATCGAGAATATTGTCATACACTGAGTCAAAGTCATATGGATAAGCATTGGTGACCTAGAAAGCAATAATGTTTGATTGATCATGCAATGAGCTATTAAAGAATAATTTTTACATGCCCATAGCGTTCTCCTCATTGGTGAATGGAGGAATTTGACAGCCGTGTGAATGCTAATGATTGAGATTTTGCGAATAGCCAAGAAATGAACTATTTCAAATAAAAACATGACTGAAGAGCATAGGAAATTAAATTTCTGTATGACTACAATCTAATGTGTCTCTAATATAAATATGCAAATACTCCTCTAATATGAGTGGAGAAGAATGAGGGGTTCCTGATAAGTAGACCATAAGATGAAATACTCACAAACCACAAACAACAATAATGGTGATGAAGCCATTGTAGAGATTGTGGTCATGAGTGGAAGGATGAAGATCCTAAAAAGTGACACCAAGATGAGATAAACCATCATGGGAACAAATAGTGACATCACATGTAGGATCAAATGGAATATGTTTCCAATAGGAGTTATTCATGAAAAGTGTGCAAGTCAATAGTGGTCGTGATAAGGTAGGTGGTGCAAGTAAAGGAAAATGTGATAGAGTGATGTCCATAGACTAGACAGGCCCCTGATAAAGAATCATAGTAGTAGTATAAGTAAGTGGCATAGATGAAACTTCATCTATCACACAAATGATGCCATCAAATGGTGGTAAGTGAGGTAATTCATCCATAGGTTGGGGATCATTTGTAGTATTATTACGTGGAATAGGAAGACTAGTTTTAGGAGCATAATCACACTATTGGAATGGGTCACCAACGTAAGGAATATATGTTCAATTTCATCATGAAGGAAATTAACACATTGATGTATAGTAGATGCAATGACTTGAATGGAATGAATCCATGTCCTGTCGAGCAAGTAGCTATAAAAGACTAGGAAATCAATGAAAAAAAATATAATGTGTATTGTGTTTGGTCCTATGGTGATAGGTAGGGTGACGTGACCAAAACATGGATGAAAAAGACCATCATAAACACGCAAGGAGAGAAAATATGGACTAACATTGTGAGTTGAGAGTCCAAGGTGCTGAAGGAATGACATGGGAAATAGGTTCAATTGAGATCCGTTATCTATTAAGGTGTGTTTTACACCTACATTTTGAATACGACAGATGATATACAAAGGTCATTCATTGTCAAAAGTAGCAAGATAAGCCTAAGGAATAGATGGGAAAGCAATATGCTAAGAGAATGTATCCAAAAAGGTTTTATTGACTACATCGGGATGGGTGTTGTCAAGAATTAGAGTACTCGGTAAAATATTCATGATTTTAGCTGACAATTCAAAATGGAGAAGAATCAAGTCATGAATGGAGATACCCATTACGAATAAACCCTAAGAATAATGAGGATCCTAGGAGCATATAGGTCAAGTCGAGCTCACCAAAATGATTAACAAAAATTAAATAAACTATGTAGTATAGGGTATAATTTATCTAAGCTATGAACAATTGTAAATGAAGTAAAATGTATGATAATGATCTATGAAAAACATGTAAAATGAAATACTAAACCCTAATGTTCAAGAAATAAGATGAAAGAACTCAGATTATAACATATGCATGTCAGAAAGTGTCATAGAGGTAACTAGAAAAATTAGTAGTAGGAACGACTATGTAGAATTCCCAAAAAGGATGGATCTCGAGGATCTAGCTAGACTGGGGTGCCTAGTGGAGGACTGGGGTACCTACGGTCACTCTAGTCTATAATCTGAGCACCCTGGTTTGTGCTAAAGCTTTGAAACTAGTTTTTACAGGGTCATAAGGTGGTATGAAACCCTCGTTATATGTCATCTTATTTTTCCTATGGTGCTCTGAATGATCCAAATATTCCAAGAGGAAGAATAACCTGCAAAATACCAATAGGAAGTATAAAAACCCTAAAAAAAGAAATATGCAAATGAACTGGTTAGAATAACCTCATATGCCACAATAATGGGCTTACTAACTTATTGTTGCACTACATTTTTAACATGGATGTAGTTCTAGTGAGTGTGTGCATGTCGTGCCTTAGGTTCTCTTGTGTTAGTCGCATTTGTGAAATAGCGAGAAATAGATAATTGTAGAAAAATGTAGTAGAAAGTGTGCATGGAATAGAATAGAATTCCCCCCTCCCTATGAAGTGTGATGCGGATGTTCCATCCTTGTGCCTTCGTGATGGAGCTATGTGGATGAAAGAGATATCCAATGCAATATATGGATGTAACTCTAGATGGAGTTATAGAAGTAAGTGATGCTAGGTCCCTTATTATGGTCTCGTAACTTTATATTTATTGGTTTCTCTTGCTCTAATTTCATAATTAACCCCAAAAAGGCATACCACAAGAAGGCTAAAGATGTAAAACTGCTAGAAGAGGCCAAAAAAGTGGGGGAAAATGAAAACGGGACCGAGACACCCATGATAGGACCAGGGAACTTAGTAATAATCTAGGTGCCCCAACAAAGGCTAAAATAATGTGGAATGTCAAAAAATGGCTAGGCATATGGGTGCAATAGGTCATAATTTATGAAATAAAATAAACAGAAATCCCAAAAGATGGGGTTTAATTATTACTTTTATGACTCAAGAACCTTGTAAATAGTATTATGAGACATGGATAAATAAATTTCTAAAGTGCATGATTTTGTGACTACAATACCTAGACCTACATTTATAGTTATTTTTTCATACTTCTCTATTTGGTCGCCATCGAATAGACCTCTACAGCCTTGGTCCCCATTAACCCTACTAGGTAAATTTATTTCATTTCAATTTAGATTAGATTTGTATGTGCCTTACATTACTACATTTTCAATTTCTGTGTGCCTCAGATTCTACATAATATCATGTTTATTGTCATTTATTTTATCCTATGTTATCAAACACGGGGGTTGACATCCGCCAAGGAAGTTAACGCTTCTTTGAGCTGAGTTCATCGAGAAACCCCCCAACTAGAATCTAATCCATCTTCTTCTTAGTGTATTTTTTTTACAGATTATCAACCTGTAGCAGTGATGAACCATTGTCTTCTTTACACCAGTATCTATCACATCGCATCCCAAGGTACCTTAAACCCTTGCATTTTGGGTTATTTATTTTTCTTTATTACTAATTAATTAACTTGAAAAGGGAAAAAAAATGAGATGAGAATTCACTCAAGAATATACAAAGTTCCTATGTTTTGGACAAGTTGAGGAGGTTTCTGAGTTAACTCTAGAGGTTTCCAACCAGGTCCAGAGGTTTTTGATCAATCTTCAAAATCAATACTTCCATCTCCTGGATCAAAGAAGAGTTGAAGTACTATTTTGGAAATGGATATCCTCTACTCTAAAACTAAAAATTACTATAATTACATCATGTCATTTTTAGAAGTGTATTTTGTAATATAGGAACAATATTTTATATTTAGACTCTCATTTCTAGGTAGGTCTGAATTGAGTCCATAACTGAGCTCCTCAAATCTCTCCTCTTCCAGCATATGTGGATTTTTTTTTTGATTTAGTAAAAATTGATAGACTTAGATGTTTATGATTAGATTTCTACCCCTATATATATAGTAGTTATTTGAGTAATACGGGAGTTACAGTTACAATTCTAGAATTCCTAAGTTAGAGTATATAGATTTCTCTAATTAATTATTTATCAATGTAGTAATACAAGGATCTTAGTTAGAATTTATATAAACAATTTTAGTATTTGTCATCTTCTTTCAAGGGAAGAGAAAATGACAGTTTCCCAAAGAAAGATACATTCTTTGGTAACTTAACTTACTTTTATCTTATCTTTTTAGATATTTAGTTTAAATCATTTCAATTTATTTGGATACATTAAAAAAACTTGTGGATCTGTGTATTTAAATGAATTTTTTCAGTTTAATTCAGAAATATTCTTATTTCAAATTTAGTAATATTTTTGTTTTCATTCAACAAGAGTGTCTATTCAATTCAAGAAAATTTGTGATTTCAATTCTATAAATTTTTCCTGATTTTCCTAAACTGGAAGACTTCCTTGCTCAGGATGGTCAGGGGCAAGCGCAATCTTCAGGAATCACCCCTCAACTTCAGATTATGACTCTGTTCTTGCACACAACAGTGAAACATGATCTCTGTTACCTCCCTGCTGAGTAACATACATCATCTGTTGTATGCAATTAGCAACACCGACCCCACCATGCTGATGGGAGTCTACAGGGAATTCTCTTGGTGACCACCGTATTGCTTCCACCAAGCCTTAAGAATACCTCATGGCTAATCTCCCCAGTCTCGAAAGACAGGGGCCAAGTGAAAGAGAAACTCTTCCAGCTGTGTGCCTAACAGGAAGGCATTGCCCTACACAACCGTGCGTTGGATCATTTAACTATAGTAGGTAAAGAAATAAGTTTATTTCTCTAATATTAATTCAGTTAATTATACTTTTCTTTTCAAATTTTTGTGTAACCAATCATGTCAGAAAACTATATTCCTCTTACATATAGTCTTAATATACTACCTGGATTAAGATGGCATATAAAGATACACTAATTTATTGGCTTGATGACACCCTATTAAAATGTGTAGGAAGAATGGGTGGAGTATCATTTACCTTTCTATGAATGTGTGGATTTGAGTAGGGGGAGAATTTTTATATTGTGGACAAAGTTAGTATAGAGACTGTTCCCATGATTTACGCTTATTTCCTATGTAAGGATTAGCTAGATGTTTATTTTTTTACTATGCTATTATTTTTTCTATAGCTTCATCTTCTATGGTTGAATTTTTTAATCATAGTTTTGTAGAAGATTATGGATCTTTCTTCCTTTCTATATTGTTTTTTTGTGTATAAAAAAAATTTAATATGATTATCTTGAGTTTTTCATATAACTCTTATGTAGAATAATTTGTAAGGGGCATCAAACCCTTAGTTCTTCATAGCATTTATGTGCATAATATGTTTATCGTAATCTTATTTTTAATGAAGACTTTAATAGGACCTCCAAAACTTGGAACTGATATGTGGTGAGATATATCTTCTCAAACTGGCCTCGGGAAATCATGTAAGATGTGTGAAAACATAAGACTTGATGATATACTTGAGAATTTGATTTATTAATTAGGTGTTTATTATCACCTCTTAGGTATCCCCTAATTTTCTATGTTAGAGTCCCTTTGAAAGTGTTGTGTGAACTATCTTTTATAAGTGACCATTGTGAATGGTTTTCATCCTCAATCAACACTAGGTTGATTGAGGTAACATGTGAGTTGTAAAAATTTATCAATAGTATTTAGATGACATAGTTATCATGTTAGGATAAATTTTTTGAATTCATCATATTAAAGTGTACATTGTAATATTGTTTGTTAGAAATTGTGGTTATATGTTTAAAAATGTGTTATATATTCTAAAGTGGGATTTTTACTTGTTAATAATGAATATAAAAGGTTTGACCTTATGGGTAAGAGTGGTACCTAGGTAATATTCCTATAATTAGTCTTCTAACTGTATATTGATTAATTGAATAAGATAAAATCATATAATTTATTGACAAATGTCATGTGTCTATAATTTGTCATTTATATCAATTCAACTAAGTAAATAAAAGAAATGTTAAGGAGTTTTAATATTAATTAACATTACTTCCTAGAGATTCATTATTATTATTATTATTATTTATCATGAATATTGGATGAAGTAATTTGAAAGGATGGTGTTTAGTTATACATAACATGAGAATATATTTCACAAAAAGATGTCAATTTAGGGAGCAATGAAACAAAATTTAAATGAATGATATTGAAGTAAAAGAAAATGATAAGTAAAATTGAATCAAGAATAATAACTAATGTTTACTTTTGTTATATTTATAGTTTATTTTGGGAGGTTAAGCCGAATAGGTTTCAATGTGTTTTTGATAAACCACCACTTATATATATTAATATTGTCATTATGATGTACATGATTTTAACATCTTCTCTTTAAGGAGAAATTATACATATAATTATCTTTAGATGCAATGAATACACTTGAATTAATACAAATGGAGTGTAACACCCACTAAAATCTCCCACTTGAGACCCATGAACAACCTAGGTTTAGTTACAAAATTATGGAATAATTTTCATTTAAAGTGTTAACAACCAAAGTCTTAACGACAATTAAATTCAACTGATATTTTTTCCCATTCTAATAATTACTAATTCTACATTATAAAGCAATAAGTGTAATAAGTCCACACCTAGCTCAAATCTCCTTAGGGTTTAATTTAATCATTGCTTACATTGACATTTTAGCTAAATATTCTCTTATTAAAATTTTAGGGTTAAGGGACCAACAACATAAAATAGTAAATGTATTAAATTCCACAAGATCTAAGACAAGAGCAAGGTTTAATTACAATGGGGGAAAAAAATACATATTTAAAATCATTAGAGTAAATTCTTACTTACCCACTCCCAGAACTTGGTTAAAGATTCAATTTGATTTTTCCCATCATTAATGCAATTAAAACATCCTGAAAACATTCCCATTAGATAGGAAATTTCCTCACCTTTACAGTGATATAAAGAAGTCCTCATCACTCCTCATATTGCTCAAGTTATGGGCCGACAGACCTTGGGAGGAAAATCTTCCCTAGAGCAGGTCTCTAGGCTAGGGGAGAAAATTTTCCCCAACTCGAGTCTGCGGACTTCAGAGAGAAATTTTTCCTGGAGGAGGAATGTGGACCAGTGGAGTGGGGAGAACTTTAGCACTTTTTCCCCTTTTGGGACAAAAGAATGATTTTCCCCCACGTTCTTGCGAGCCCAAAAGGACATGTGTTGGCATTTCCTAACTCTGGCAGAAATTCGGGCCGTCAGAAAATTTTTAGACTTTTCTCCTATTTACTAAAAAGTGCTAAGTGATCAAAATGATCCCCGTCTCTACCAACGCCCAAGGTGCCATGTGTTATTCATCCATTAGTCATGGGTCAGTGGGCCGGCAGGAGAACTTATAAAATTTTTCCCAAAGAAAATTTTCAAAGCACTAAGCAGGGAAAATTCTAGTGGCGAATATTTGTAATATGGTGAATATACCATTTTTGAAAATTTTGAAAAGGTGAATTTTTTTGCACGGGTCAGTGACCTGTTCGCCTAAAAATTACACTTTAATTTTTTTAGGGGTCGGCTTCGCCTACCCTTGAAAAATATCCCCTATATAAACCTAGATTATTCGCCAGGTAGAACACTTCTACTTCACATTTTTCAACAATATGATATATCCCATATTATAGACGTGTGACAAGGGGGTAAGTTATTGACGTGCGACAAGGAGGGTTTGCAGACAAGGAGATACTGCAGATATTGACGCATAGTAGACGCATGACAAAGAGTTTGTTGACGAGCGAAATGGAGTTTTTTTCGATGCACAAGAAGAGGGCAGAGGCTGCAGACGCGTGACAGGATATTTGCTGTCGCACGTCAAAAAAATGCAATGACGTGCGTCACTAGACCTCAGTGACGTGCGTCAACAACCCTGTTGACGCGCGTCAAAGAGGTCTAGTGACGCGTGTCACTAGACCTCTTTGATGCGCGTCAACAGGGTTGTTGACATGCGTTATTGAGGCCTAGTGAGGCGTGTCACTAGACCTCAGTGACGCGCATCAAAAACCCTATTGACGCGCATCGAAGAGGTCTAGTGACGCACGTCACTAGACCTCTTTGATGTGCGTCAACAGGTTATTTACGCGCGTCACTGAGGTCTAGTAACGCGCGTCACTGAGGGTGCTGTTCGACCTTGACGGATAGTTGACGCGGGACAAGGAGGTACAATAGATATTGAGACATAGAAGATGCACGACAAAGAGTTTGTTGACGCACAACACGGAGATTTTTTGATGAGAAAGCAGAGGGCGGAAGCTGCAGACACGCGATAGGATCAGACAGTACCCTCAGTGACGCGCGTCACTAGACCTCTTTGACGCACATCAACAAGGTTGTTGACACGCATCACTGAGGTCTAGTGACGCACATCATTGCATTTTTTTGACTCGCGACAACAAAATCTCCCGTCACGTGTCTACAGCCTTTTGTCATAGCACTTGACAATTAGGCGAAATTTTTTCATACAACCCCCAAAAAATTCGCCTTCTCGTGAAACCGATCCCGGGGATATTCGCCAGGTATTCTCCACCTCCGATTTCCAAGAAGTCTCTTAAAATGAACCCTGGCACTAAGTTTTTAAGGAATCCGCTCCTCTGTTGACGCATCGTGACGCCATGTGGCAGAACCTTATTAGTTACGGGCCGACGGGGCCATAGAGAAAAGTTTTAAAATTTTCCAAATTTTAATTTTTAAAAAACTAAGGTTTAAATGGGTTCCGCGCCTCCGTTGTTACCTCATGAGGCCACGTAGCAGCATCTGATTGGCTACAGGTAGGCGGAAAAAATTAGGAAAATTTTCCCAAGAAAATATTTTTAACTTAGGTGATATTTTCCGAAAGAAAGGCTTGTGGGTTAGTGGAGCAGTGGGGAAATTTGTGCCTTTGTTGTTTTTTTTCCTAAAAAGGCGCTAAGGGAAAATTCGGGCTTGCAGGTCTTCCAAGAAAATTTTTATTCGTTTAAAATTTGACAGTTAGATTATTTTGACCCTGAAATGAAGTAAAAACTTTAGAAGGCCATAAACTTTGATTGGGAACTCATTTTTTGGCAAACAAGGAATTTCTAGATAGCTCCCAACGTCCTCTTTGCACAACAACCTTAGGAATTTGATTTTGATAAAGTTTAATGGGTCAATTTTGAGAAAACATCTTTCTGTCACTTAGAAAGTGAACTGGTATTTTTAACTTATCAATTTTGTTCAAATTTATTGTTAATTCTTTCTCCACTTGCCAAATAGGCATGGAGGATTTTACTTGGAAGATTTTAGGATATATTTCTAGGTTAAGTTTACTTGATTTATTTGCATTCAAAATTTATTAATTTTATACATCAAGAAGTCTGCAATTTTTCCTTTGCATGATTTGAAAGGTTCTATAAAATTTTCATAAGTATTTTGGTATGTTTGGAGTCATTTCGAACTTAAAAATAAAATTTGATATTTCATTTTGTATTTTTGATGTTACAGGGTTGGTCTATGCAGTTTGATTTAATATTTGCCAGTTTTGAAAACATCTAACAGAGATCTGATTCGAAAGGATCTATTTTCCATTTATCATCTTCTAAGTATTAGAAATCATTCTGGATCCAATCTAACTCATTAAGTTGATTTGAATCAACATATTCAAATTCCAAATTACAATTCTTATTTTCAAAACTTTCATTTCTAAAGAATAGAGCATTATGACATTTCTTCATACGTATTCATTTTTTCATCTTTCCAACAGAGATTTCAAATTACATTCAACAATCAGATTTCCAATGAAAATAATATTATTTCAATAAAGTAACCACTTCTATTTATATAGATCAAATACAAATTTACATTCACAACTCTTTCTCATTACATTCCTTCTTTCAAATAGAATATAGAGTAAATTTCTTTCAAATTCAAAAGGGATTTTATTTCCAAAACATAGTAACTCTTCAGCACAAAATGTGTATTAATTGTTATCCAAATCAAGTGGGGAAATGGTTTAAAAAAGTAGTTTCACAAGGGACTATCAGAACTTTGTCTTCTTCCTCAATTACAATATAGAGAAAACAATTTCTTCCACATTTATTCAAAAACAGAGAATAGAGTATATCTCTTTCACAATTCAATTTACAACTTTCATAGCCCATACAGACCATCTTTCCATCAAATATAATGTACAATTTCATCCACTTAAAAGTGGGAAGGGTTACAAAAAGTAATAATCTCAATAAGGATTGTCAAAATTTTCTTTTTTTTCCTCTTCTCCAGAACAACAACATGAATATCCTCCATTTTTTTTAATTCAATTTTATCACAACAGAACAGGGGGAAAGGAAATTCTCTCCACCCAGACAAGACATCTAATGAAAAGGAGAAGTCGTCATTCTTCATTGGCCCTCGAGCCCCAACCATATTGCAATTAGAAATGCTTTTCAACACATGGCAACAATAGGATTCCACAACATAAAGACATATTTCTCATTCAAAACACAGTCCCAAACGAAACTACAGTTTTTCACCATAAAAAAAAACAAGCAATAGTCAAGCTTTATCATGCAAGTCAAAGAAGCAAGAAACTATGGTGGATGTTGCTTATGCCTCCCAAAGGGGAAATGGGTATCACCACCTGAGAACAAACTAACAAAATATATATCATTTCAAATCCCTGACATGCCCTTATGCCTCCCTCAAGTACCCCTTTTTCCTCACATTTCCTTATGCCTCTCCAACCTCTTATGGCACCCCATAATGAGTAAAGAAATGCAAGCTATTTCTTTGTAAGATGGAACCCATATCCTAACTCCCTCCACACTTATGCCTCCCATAAAATGCCCCATAGTATTCTCCTACACCATCCGTAGGCCATCTACCTAACAACCCACAAACATGCCAAAAAATTCATACATTAACATATACATTCATAAAAAAAGAGCATTTCAAGAGCCAAGCTCCTACCTCTCCATGATGGAGTTGTTCCAAGTTCCAAAACAACAAGCTTTATCCTAATGTAAATATCTCAAATCAGCCAAGCACAAGCATGCAACAATCTTCCAATAACTTCTCCAGAACAAGAGCTCCCAAAACATCAAGGAAATCACCCAAGAATGAAGTATCCAAAATGAAGCAACCCAAAACAAGGCAAGGAATTAAAATTTAATAGAAGAGGGAAGGGAAGAGAATGAGGTGGGTACATGTAGGGTGTCACATCACACATCCTCAATTCCAACCCTAAAATTTAACTTCATTCAATGCATAATAAATAGGTGGGTGAATAATATGACAATTTACTTACACACTCAAATCCAACCCACACCCCGAAGGACTGAAATTAAATCATGTAAGAAAAGTGTAATTAAAACATACAATTTACCTTCTCAAAAAGCATTATAAAATTCTAATCTAAACTCTCCAACCGTAGGTATGGTTGGTAATTAAATTTAAGAGGTATGAGACAAGTTTAACTTGTCCCACAAGCCTCCAAAATTAGCCTCCAAGGACAAATTTTAATTTCCAAGAAGGTGGAGTGTTTCACACTCAAAATTTAACTTACACATCACTTACACATCTCTTACAACACTTTAAATCAAGGCCAAAAACTCTATTAATTATTTTCTCATGACATATTTTTTTAATTAATATTAACAACATGCTTACCCACAATATTAATACAGCATTTAATAAATAAGGAAAGGGTCAATGCATCACAAATGAAACACATGCAAACATTAACAAAGGAACCAAATAAAAGAAAAAAATACATAAAATCCCTTAGTCACATTTCAAAGGTGATCCCCCCATGGGAATCTCATACACAATCAAACACAAACAAACAAATGCAGTTGCCATGGTGACCTTGTTGAATTCATCTGGATTTCCAATGTGGTTGGTGTCAAATCCCCCAATGTTTGTTGTGATATTTTAACCTTCAAAAACACAAATACCTCCTTCAGCCTCGTGGCCATATCAGAACATCCAAATGAATATAAATATAGTTTTAAAATTATCAATATATATATATATATATATACATACAATATCCAGATAATCAACAATATCACAACAATATCCAGATAGTCAACAATATCACTTACAATTTCATCATCAATTTTAATTCAATTTTCTCGGTCTACTCAATATATCCAAATATCATATGGTCTAACAATATCGATAAATATATATAACCATGTCCAATAGCAAGTCAACTTCTATATAAAATGTCTCTAACAATCATCATGCATCATATGGGAATCAGAGTCAATAATAGTCCATGATCTAACATCTAACACCATACTAAATCAAAAATATAATAATGTCCATAATATAGCCAGTAGTATCATGATCAATATCAAAAGTGTCGAACGGAAGTGGGCACTACATGGAGTGTTTTATATTCAATTATTTTAGTAGATAATGTAGATCAATTAGTCCTATAATACTTTATGTCCTTGTCGTATTCCTTACTCATTTATATGTATTTCTCTATTTAACATATATGTTTGATTAACTCAAGACATTTCAATGGTGTGTACACCACTATTTATTATATGACCAAGAGTATATATAACGATTGAAGATTGTTTATGAAGATATTATAATGTAAAAAAAGGATATGATTTTTTTTTCTTAATATATTGGAAATTTTATATTAATATTTTTTTATGTAAAGTAATGATGCCTCGCATCTATGAATTGATTGGTTGGTTTTAGGATGAAATTGATTATTATCCATTTTGAATGTATTATCAGTCATTTTATTTCTCTTGAAATAGAGGAAATGTTCTTGATTTTACCATCCAAAGGTTAATTATCATAAATTTCTCAACACTATTAAAGAAGTGTTAGTATAACACCATATTTTTTGGCAAAGTGATAGTGTGACTCATCGCTAAATTATTATTCAATGTGATTTTTCTTGTTGGATGAATCATAAGAGAAAAGATCATTTTTTATTTTATACTTAATAAGATTTTAAAAAATATAATGGAATCGTCAATCTCCACTTCAATAGTAAATTATATGGATGTTAAAACATTTTTGAGGAGTGTGAGACATTCCTCTAATTTTTCCATCTCATCATGCGATTATATATTTGTATTATCAAAATAATATTTTAACGATGCTAGTATTAATGCATAAGATTCGATATATTTCTTTCCAATATTCTCCATTAAGAAGTTTGTAATTATAGGGGAAATTTGTAATACAATTTCTAATCCTTCATTTTGTTCATATATTTATGTCAATTATAAAGAATTAAGAGATTTTAACTTTAAGCACAAATCAACTATAATTTATGATACGATGAAATAAACCTTATGTGATCTCTTATTTGTTAAAACCCTAGTAATTTAGTAGAAGAGAAAATCATATTGAGTTTATCTAAGATATACTAGGTTGGAGTGACCTGAACACTACTATTACATAAGTTAGTGTTACAATAAGTGTTGATACCCTACAGGAGGAGAAAAATGAATTTAGTTCTCCCAGTTTATATTTGATTGATTGCAACTATGGTAATAATGTGAAATATTGAGTTTTTTCTTATTTGATCCTTGACATTTGGAATCACGTAATGTTCACCCTTTATACTTTAAACATTAGTTTAGTGGTCTGCTCTAGTAACATGAGACACTATCTTTTATAACTTTTGATCTGGGAATTTAATTGAGTTCTTTTTTTAAGGATATTTATGTAATGACAATCCATAAATTTTGTGAAGTTGTTTGTAACAATTTTTTAAGGTAAAAATCAAGTATCTAATGGATGAAAACTTCATTATAAATTTTTGGGTGTTATTTTAAGGATTTTTATTTGTATTCCATATTTAAATATCTATTAATTAAATTGAGATTAAATTCACACAAAAAAATTTATTAGACATGTAGAACACAAGGGATAATTGCTACACCTATCTAAACTTACAAGCAAAAGCTACAAACATTACTAAATAAAACTGAGTTTTGTGCATGAAAAAATGGACCTTTGATATATATTTTTATTTAAATACTTATGCGTACCACATATGGAATAACAAAGAACATTTTTTGTTTTTGTATTTCTAAATGTTTGGATTCGTATTAGAGGAAGTTCATATCCTGGGAGAAATGTTTGAAGGTAATGTTTGAAGTGAAATAATTGCCCATTTGATATTTTTTATGGAGAAGGTGGTTGTATTTTAAAGAAAAAAGTTTTTTAAAATGTGAAGAGGAATAATTCTCATATATACAATAATATACAAGATTTTTAGAGAAGATTGGAAAAGGTTACCATAATTATTATACACCTCATAAAAAGGAATCCGAAAAATGACATGGAAGAAGAAAGAGAATGGAAAATGTAAAATCACATATGGAGAAAGAGATACGGAAGAATAAATTCACTAAGAGGAGGAAGAATAATATGATCTATAGTAAATCAAAGAAATGGTTATTAGGGAATTAGCGATAAAGAGTGAATGAATAAATATTTAAGTTCTATAATATGGCGTAGCCTAATACTCTAGGAGCTCGTAGATTGGATAAATAGCATGGAGAATACTTTTCAGAGGAAGAATATGGGGGACGACTGTAAGAGGGAATTTCATGCACTGAAATTTAAGGGTCGTGTTATGATATGGTGGGATCAGTTACAGAAAGAAGAGAATGCTACATAGAACATCAAAACTTGTAATAATACGGTGAACAAGATAAGATATAAATTCCTTCCTCTGAATTAGGTACAATCCGTCTATATAAAATTTCATAACTTGGTGTAAAAAGAGTATAATATAAAAGAATACACATACGAAATTTTTAAGATGCCCATTACAAAGGAGGATTAAGAAACAGAGAAATAGATGGTTGTAAGGAATGTAAATGGTTTAAGGATATATATTCAGAATATTGCATTATGTGTGCTTACGTTTATATAGTAGAAGATGTCTCTAAATTTGATTTAAAGGAAGAAGAGAATAAAAATATATAGACATTTGGTAGATCATCTACGTTGAAGAGGGGAACCTCGTATATATGAAGTGCAATGTATAAACTTAACCGCATAGTAGTATATTCAACATGTGGGATGGTTTAAGAATAAGATACAAATTGGTAGATGTTTTGGTAGTGGTAAAGGATGGAAAGAACCACGAAGACCTTATATTTTCAACATATGCGATGAAAATGAAACAAAGAATTTAAGTGTTTGCAATATCCTGCATAATAAATAAGGCAATGGGATCATCCAAGTGTATGCTTAGTTAAGGGTAATGAATAGAATGCATTAATTTTACCATATGTTGGAGAGAAACATATAATGAGAAGAACACTGATTTCTCCAACAAAATATTAAAAGAAGGATAAATATAGTTGTGAGTCATGGGTGTGAACAAATATATACTAAACAAGGTGCACTTAATAAGTCAAGGTATGCTATATTATTTTTAATAGTGGAAGTTGTAAAAATATGGATTATAAACAAATGGTGGATAATCAAGCTCTATAATGTGAAAAGTGTCATTATCTTTAACATATTTTATGCTTTAAAATTAGAAATGAAGTTATTATTGATAATAGGTGTTTAATAAATGTTTTTATAGAAAAGACTTATAGGTATAAAACTAGGTGTAATATTATTCTAATTGATGCATGTCAATGTCATGTATTAGTGGGAAGGCTGTGAAAATATCATATAAAAACATTCCATAATTGATAAAAGAACATATTTGAACTTTCCGGAATAATGGTTCATTGGTATTTCACTTCCCTCTTAAGGAAGAAGGGAATGAAAAATATATTTCATCCACAAAAGTTTGTATCAAATAATTGAATATGATAGGACTATATTATGAATAGATGGAAAAGAGAGAGGAATAAAAATTCATGAAAATACCAATAAAAGTTGTATAAGTTTGGGGAGGGTATGAAAATGCTATATTTTATGAGATTCTAAATGGTTAGCCACTAAAGAGATATATTAAACATCATGTTGATTTAATTTTAGGATTACCTTTATCTAATCAATAACCTTATAAAATAATACCAATTGAAAATGGTTTTTTGAAAAGTGTAACACCCATGTTATGATTCATCAAAATTAAGGGATTTATTTTTAAATAAATCCCTTGAGTACAATTAGTTCTTATAATGATTCACATTGTTATCTAGCTTGTTGCTAAATAAGCCAACATAGTTAAATAATCACAATCCATCTGATAACATATGATAACCATGTGTAGTTGTAAGGGAATATTCAATTCTCCATGATCTCCCTTAAATCAATTTATCCTAGTGTGTATACTTTGTATAATTGGTTAAACATTTTAAAATTTATGAGAACTATACGCATGTCCTAAGTGTCTACCTCGAAGACATTAATATTGCATTGCACCCGGTATACAAAACATTTTATTTAGGGGATTAGTGAACAGACAATGTAGTCAGCTATTACATTACTTTGGCCAAGGATTTTCAGCATTGCTTTGCAATATTAGTTTCGAGATCATACACAAGTCTACAAAACTCCTCTCCTGTCACCACATAACCATCCGAACACAACCATCTTGATTTATTTTTGAAGAAGGAGAGTCCATGTCTAACTCATTATACTAAACGAGGGGATCCTATCCATACCATTTTAGGATAACTATGGGAAATATAGTGACCACGTAATGATTCCCATCATTACATCCTCACTACCCTTCCCGTAGTCATACTATGTTGGCATGAGTAGGATACTAATGAGAAGACAAAGGGAAATTAGACCTACGCTTCTTATATTATTAGGTTACTTCACTTAGATAAGTAACTAAGTCTTTTTTTACGACATGTTCAAAATGTATTGATACACAATATTAGATTCTCATAAGAGGTTTATAGTAACTCGATGGGGTACTAGCTTTTATTAGTTCCTCTGATTGTACTATTCAATGTAGTATACATTATTAAGTACACCTTTATTAATCATTTCTTCTACCAAGTTGATTCATTTCATTAACCCGTTAAGAATAGTATTTATTCCCTTAAGTGCACTACTTGTAATAATTAGTTCTTATAATATTGTAAGCTACAATAATAAGTTTAATTCATTTTTGTTGTTATAATTGTCAATTATTTGTCATTATTTAGTTGGATTTGATTTCTCAATTTGAATTAATGAAATAAGAATTTAGTATATAACTTAAGAATAATCAACTTATTAGTAAGACCAATATATAAGCAATATATCCAATTTGTCATTTCTAGCAAGATAAATCATAATCAGCTAAGTCACATTTACTCATATTTCAAATAAGGATAAACCTTAATCTTTATTAATAATTATTTACATCAATCAAGAGAGAATAGTAAGATGTCATATAATTCCATTCACATTATAAAATGTTTACGATAATCCCTTTCAGATTTATATCAAAATAAACTCAAGAAGTAATTCAATCACAATTCAAATCCAAACTTTCACTTTAAGAGTGACGACCTTTCCTACAATTGGTAGGAGAGATATGGATATGGGTTAGCTCATAAAATTTGGCATGAGACCCTATGATCACAGTCCATGATGTAATCATAATGAAATAACTAAATAAGTTATGGCTAAGATTATTTTTAATTAGTAAAATATATTTACAAATTTCCTAGTTTATAATAACATATCTATCGCATGCACTGATTGTAAGGAATTCTTCATAACTATAAATAATCATTTGTATTCAGTATTCCTATTTTATCTAACTTAATAAAACTCATACATTTAAATAATGTAGTACCATTTTAATGCAATTTCAAACAACCAATGTTACAAATGTAATAATTCACAAGTATTCCAAATATTCACAAAATAATTATACTTGGAATCTACATAATAAAAGATCATTCTTATACATTATATACAGTAATAGTCCAAGACTATTTTATATTTCTAAATAACAACCATGGTTTCTATTACTTATTCAAACATTGTAAAAATATACTAATAGAAACCAGTCATGCTTCTTTATAAACATATTGTATTAAAAGGTTGTTTATAATGCAAGTTTCCAAACATCCTATAAAATAATACTTAGTCCATATAATTCTGACAAGTAGATTGGTGACAGCGAACTTGCGCAAGTAATCTAACATAAATAATGTAGTTCATTAATATTTTATTCAACTCTACATATAATTTTCTAAATAAAAATGTATTCCATAAAATTATAATAACAAAAATATATCAAACATAATATTTTAACCTTATGATTACCACTATGCTCAAGAAGTAAATCAACATACTAATTCAACAACATTGCTCTTAGAGGATGAGCCTCATATCTATCTCATTTGTTAGTTTCGCAAAAAAAAAAACCTGGTTTCAAAACAATTTTTAAGAAAGTATGGAGAACATTACTCATGAATGAGTTTCATAAAAATCTTTTTGCATTTTCTATATTCAGAAATGACCACAACCTAGAATTTTTTCTATTATTATTTTTATCATAATCTAACCAAACAAGAGAATACATTTCTAAATCCCAAATCCAAATACGTATGCAAGGTGAGAGAAGGGTAACATTATTACTATGTAAGAGAGGGAGAGAGAACTGTATCATTTTTATTCCCTTTCCAATAATTAGAATTAAACAGAAGCCAAAACATTTTTAGATGTCGGTTATAACAATCATTATTGATAATCTCTGAAACGATGTTAATATTAAGGTTCAGAGATGAGCTTATAAAAAAACAAACACAAATGCTATAAATGAGCTATAAATATCCTTCAAACTCTATCCACGTTTCCAATGAAAAAACTTCCAAACAATATTCAAATAATAGGAACAAATCCTTATAACTTTTAAAATTTGTTTCCTTAAAACTGGTTTCTTTATATTTCCGCAAATCGTCATTATATCATTTCCAGATCTCATTCAATGATTAAACTCAAAGAATTTTGTTTCTAGATTTCATATCCTAGCCAAGAAAATGTATGAAGATCAAAATCCCATCAAATAAACAATAAAAAACATCATATTTGCCTCTTGCCTTCATTTTTTTCAATTTTTATAAATCTAAAAGCAATGGAAAGTATTCATAAAAACAAGAAAACAACAGATATCTAAAATAGTTATTTAAATAACCATACACCAAATGCAATCATGGTTCCCTATTCTTTTCCAAATTGTGCATACATATCAAAAACTACAAAACATGTAGTTACAGATCTTCAATATAAAACAAATCCAAAGGTAATGGTTCATGAGCTTGCACATAAACATTTACCCATTTATTTCAACTCTTCCCTATTTATTTTCTAAGTTTGATGTAAAAATCAAGACCAAAACATTTTTATTATTTAATAACAAACTAGAACCAGATCTCACTCAGATTTCTCAATCTTAAAACCAGATTTCAAGACAATTCCTTAAACTAAATATATTATTTTTCCATTTTTAAATCTTATATACCAACCATAACCTATTCAAATATGTCATAATAATAATAAAAAGGAGAGAGATAATTAAACCCTGAATGTATGTGTTTTCCTCAAATCGTATTTGCAATCTTTCTAAACCAAATTCTCTAAAAACACATCTCAATCCTTCCACACCATTTTAAATAATAAAAACTCTATAGTAAGCATAGGAACAACAATAAATTCAGTACACACATTCTAAAACAAACTCCTACAAAAATATCATTTCCCATCTCCACGCCAAACTCTCAAAAAAACAAATGAAATGAAATCAATGTGAGTGAGTGGTGAACAATGCATGGTTAGCTCCTTGGAGAATCTAATGGTTCCCAAGGATCATGACAATAATAAATTCCTTATTAATTGTAAATGTTACATTGTGGTTCCAAACAATTTAAATGATAAATCTTGCATGGTGGGAAGTGCATTGCCATGTCCCCAAACTAATTAATCCTATGCCTTAGATGTCTATGACCATGCTAAACAATATTAAACAATTGGTGGTCATATGACCTATTGGTGCCCAATTTGAAACATCCCTGTTTTGCTAAGGAGAAATGCATTTTTGCCATGTTTTTGAGGAAAAACGGTTTTAGAATTCTCATATACTTTGAATTTGACAAAAAACAACTTGTTTTTGTGTTTGAGTGCTATGTGTTGTTCGCATTTCCTCCGTTTTGCACCATTCTCAAGGAATCCCCAAGTTTATTTTGTGTTTTGCCCTAATTTTTTCCTATTTCAAACGCCTCTGTCATTTTTTCATTTTTCCTAGCCTTTGGAGCTCGAAATCATTCGATTTGTACTTATTTTCCCTCAAAAATCCCTTGTCATGGTCATAAATTGCCTAAAATCACTTTCCATTTGTCTTTTGATCATAAAATTCTTCACCTACGAAGAAAAAATCGAAAGGGTAAAATCCAAAGTTGTATTTTTAGCCTCTAGTTATCAAAAGGGTAAAATCGTTAAATAGACTCGTGAGCCCGAAGGTGAAAAGTCAAAATTCATCTAAGAAGTCAATGGTGGACGAGCGGGCTGGCAGAGGAAATGTTGAAACATTTCCTTTGGTGAAATAAGATTAAAATATGAAATCAGAGTGCTTCCCCTCAGCCAATCATATGAGGCCACGTGTCTTGCAGGAGGGTGGAGCCGCGGGAGGAAAATAGAAATTTTTTTCTTTGTCTAAAAAGATGCAAAATGTGTAAAATTGAGCCACGACTATGTATCCATTCATATTGCACCACGTGTTAGACCCAAATCACAAAGGTGAAGCAGCAGAGGAAATCAAGAAATTTTGCAAATTTTCAAAAAAGTTGTAAAAAGGTCAAAGGTGTCCCCGAGGCCCGTTTTTCCCAGATTTTCCACATGAAGGGCTTAGATTTAAAGATAACAAGAGATCAACAATAGCTATGCATTTCACCAATTTGGCTACCATTTGAGCTCCAGGAAGTTTGGAGATGCATTTTTTGCATCAAATTTTATCGGTTTTTTTGCTAATTCGTGTCGTTTTGGCCTACAGGGTCTGAATTAATCGAATTGGGGGCTCAATTTGTGAATCCCAAGCACATTTGAAATGAATTTTTACTCTAATTCGTGAAAAATGTGAATTACCAGTTCCAAAGTTGCAGAGTAAAAAATTTGGAAAGGAAAAGATGAAATAATGAACTGAAAGGGATCTACATGCGTGGGGAATGAAAAACATGCTTCCACTTTGAGGAATGATGAAAGTTTTGTAATGATTCACCTTTTAAAACAACAACTGGCAAATTTTTGTGAGTTTGTTAAATGTCATTTTCCAAAAATATAGTAAAGCAAAGATGCTTCGAATATTCCACTTTTGGAGGGAAGATTTGAGAGGCAAAGTGAGTGAGTGAAAATGTATATATTGCATGAATTTGTCATGTAAAGCATCGGAGAAACTTAGAATTTTCATGGGAAAATATAGGAAGAAGCCCATTCTTTGAGAAACCAAATGAGAACCATTTTAAATTATTTTGCATCAAATTTGTATCATGTTAGGTTGGTTGCATACGTATAGCCACTAACAAGCTCTAAGATTGTTCTTATAACATTCCCCTGCTGATAAATTTGGTCATTCTGGATTATTTTGTGTTGTCTCTTGGTAAAATTTTCATTTACTTATGTTTCAGAATGTTTTCGATTTGTGTTTGTTGCTCTTGTTGCCATCTAGTGTTTAGAATTTCCTTTTGATCATGCAGATCTAATTCTGGTTGCAACTTAGTGGAATTTTTAATTCCAGAATCAAAAGAGCTTTCATCTGATGAAGGGATAAACAAATTTAAATTCACTCTACTTTCCTTGATATAGATTTTATTGTAAACCTTTGGGGATACCTTAGGTTTGATAGAATAGAAATTTCTAAATGCTTTGTTGATTCATTTAACTCAAGATTTTTTGATAAATCATCAGAGATTGTGTGGAAGAGTGCAGATTTGGGCTTCTATTTGATGCACATATCCTAGTTGAAGGAACACCTTAACCTCTTTGAAGCATATCTATTGTCTGATTCTTTCAAGTTTTGCAAAGGTCCTCAAAGAAGTTGGAAAATTCTAGTTAGTCTTGTCTAAATATCTCCCACCCCAAAATTCATTTCAGATTAACTCATCCTACCTATGATACCCCTGTAATTGTATTGTGTGTCAACAAAGGAAGACAATCCATTTACAAAAATGCACAAAGAAAATCAGGATCATACCATGTCTTTAGTAGCCTTAGTCTTGTCTTGAAAGCATTTCCATCATTTAGTAGTGACAGATTTGTTGAGTTTGAATAATGGGAAATTGATCATGTTTTATCAAGGCCATCTCCATACAATCTACACATTACAAGGATATTTTCACCTCCTTCACAAAACTAAGGCTACAATATAGGTTCTCTTACCTTGGTTGATAGGCACAACCTAAAATAGTGATGATTAGATCAAATGCTTCCAAGGTGCTACCCACTTCTTCAATTCTTGAGTGCTAACAAGCCAGATAAATTGTTTCCCTAGCTACAAAATGACATATAAACCATTTATCTACCTCTGAGTGTCTTGTAAAATCCATGATGCAGATCAAGTTGTGAAGGAGACTAAATATGGGTACCAACACTTGAATGGCACCATTGCCGAGGACTTTTTTCAGTATTTCAATTTTTCAAAATCCTTGGTAATATTTCTCACGTATTTTATGGGCAACTACATTGCTGAGCATCAGTTTCTGATCATATTTATATTGAGGAATGAGAGTATAATTATGATTTCGATATGTTCAAGTGTCTCCAATTTTTTGTTTCAAACTTTACACAATTGTTGATAATTTGAGTGAAATAAAATCAGATCTGCTCAAGCTTTGCATAGTGCTAATAATTTTAGTCATTTGATAGATCTTCATCGTGCATTTGCACAAACTAGGAAGAAAGTATTTAGTGGTGACTCCTGGCTGTTATATTTTGATAAATACCAGTACCTTATCATACATTAAGTGAAGTGTGTCATATAAATCTGCAAACCTGGAAGGAAGAAGAACCATCTTCAAGAATTTGGAAAGACAGTTTTGGAGGAGAGAAAAGTTTGGAAGGTTATTGAATGACAAACATCAAGCAAAGGTATATCCATTGGTGAGAGATATCAGCCTTTAATAGAGGATTATCACTCTTCTTCCAGTGATTCTGATTCAAGCAATCTTCTCATAAACTTGTTTACTTCAACTAGTGAAGGTCCTTTTGTTGTACCTGGTGAGTACCTTCTTCATTCTGCACCTTTGTGTTTCAATTCTAGTAAAACTTTCCAAGAAAATTAGCACCTAGAGAATACCAATCTTGTGAACCACATTCTTGAGCCCTAAAGACCTTGCACTCCTCATCAGCTTGTGTTACCCCCAAGATCACCTCCACCAAACAAAATGGCTCATCCTCCACCTAGGCCTCCATTTGTGGTCAATACCTTTAGCCCAATAAATTTTAGGGGAATTGTTGGTTATCCTAATGCTGTGCCTCAGGATGTTAGAAGTAGATTGCCAAAGTTCCAAGGGAACAATGACATAATAGGTGATCAACATTTGAAACTCTTTATTAATATGATGAAAGATTTTGAAATTGGATTTGAGGATGTGTACATTAAATTGTTTTTCCACACTTTAGAGGAGGATGCTAGGGATTAGTACAAGGCCTTGCCAAATAATTCAATTGATTCATGGATTGAAATGTAGAATGGATTCATATTGCAATATGGTGACAAGACTAACCCCAAGTTCCTTTTATGAAAGTTTGAGAATATCAAGAACAACCCAAATGAATCGGTCCATGACTTCAACACAAGGTTTAATAAAACTTTGAGGAGATTTCCAGTGAATTTAAGACCATGTGATGAATCTTATTTGATAAAATATCCTGATGCATTTGACAAGAAGGCCTCATATTATTTGAGGGACAAAAATCCTAGCAATTTAATGCAGGCCTTCACCATGGCACTTAAAATTGAGAACAATATCAAGGCTGTTAGGAAACCTCTTAAGAGAGATGGAGTTAAATTGGTAAACCTTGACAAGCCTCAAGCAAACAAGAGTGTAGACTTGGAGGAAGTGGTGAAAAATTTCATAGGGGCTATCAAAGAGATTTCCTACAAGTTGGCAAGAGCTGAGAAAGGAATTGGACAGTGCTAGTTTTTGGGAAACACCCACAAAACACAACCAAAAACTTTCACTTCCCTGGAATAAAACCCCATTGCTTTCTAATATCCCAAAAGAAGTTCCTAAGAAAGAAACATCTACTAAGAGCCCTGCTGTCCCAAGTAAAAGTTATGCTTCACCCCATGCTCAAAATGGTAAAAACCTTGTGCCATCTGATGAAATTTCCATCCCTCCTTCTATTGCTATTTTAACTAAATACATTCCCTATGACATTTCTCAAGTTCAAAGCCAAATCAAGGTCAGTGTTCCAATTGTTGAGTTGCTTAGAATTCCTGAGCACAAGAAGAGAGCACTTGAGTATTTGGGATTTAAAGAGGAGAAGGCTTACGTGAAGAGAAATGTGAATGTTGTTGAAGCACCACTTGCTATTGTAGAAGTAGGAAAGACATCCGCATTGTAAGAATTTGGTGAACCACCAGAGGTTTATTTGGGAACATCCTTGGTTGAATCTCAGTTGAGTGTTGACCCTTTCTTCACAACTTTGATTATCAAGGATCAGTTGCTACATAATTGTGTGTTTGAATCCAGGCCGTCATGTAATGTCATGCCTTTGGAATTCATGAATGAGTTAGATATCAAAGTAACAGTAGCGTATGGAAAGTGTACTTCCATGGATTCTAGGGAAGTGCCAATTTTTGGGTGTGTCAAAGGTTTGGTGGTGTAGCTTACAACCTATCTTGTTAGAAATTTGAAACTTGATGTTGTAATTATTGATTTCCCTACCAAATGGGGTATGTTATTATCAAGAAAGTGGGCTGCAAGTGTTAGAGGGAGTGTCCAAATGGATATGTCTTCTTCCACCATTCCCATTGAAGGTAGCCTTGTAAAATTATATGGAGAGAAGAAGATGGTGCATATAATTGAGGATCCAAATAATGCTTCTTATGAAGTATTATTTATTGATGTTGATGTTGATAATTTTATTGGGTTCTCTGAAGGTAAGGAGCACAAGATGGATCATTCTAAGCATCTTGAAGAGGTAGGCTCACCATGGACCTTACTATTTGATGGAGCTTGCTCCAAATTTGGAAATGGTGCCAGTGTTGTTTTAATCTCTCCAAGAAATGAGGAATTTTTTTTCTCCTTCAAACTTAACTTTGAATGCACCAATAACATAGCTGAGTATGAGGTATTACTATTAGGGCTGAGGATTTTTTGTAAGTATGGTATAAAATATGTTGTAAAGGGAGATTCTAAGTTGGTTGTCAAACAAGTTAGAAAACTATATGCAAAAAAAAATCAGTGGAGGAAACAATACAAACATGCAATTTGGGATTTGATTGAGATGTTTGATTCCTTCAAAATTCTTCATCATGAAATAAGTTTAAATATGATTCCTAATAAGATGGTAGTGTTGGGGTCTAGATTTGACGATTGTACCATTTCTCCATATTGTGAATATGATGTTGAGATATTCACTAGGCCTGCAGTCCCGGATAACATCAAGCATTGGCAAGTGTTTGATGATGATTCTCAAGTTCAGAGGTTTTTATAGAACCAAGGTGATTTTTTGGATCAGTAGATTGATTTGGAACCATTGGTGTATAATTTTTATGGAAAATAAACCTTGTTTGGCAAGGATATCATTCAATTGAATACTAACACCATCCCTGGAGGGCTGGTTGCTCTTGAGTCAAATTTTAACAATAATGATTGTGTAATCAATAGAAACATGTTTACATCTAGAGATGTTGAAGAGCATGACTTGGGAAAAAAAAAAGGGTGGAAGATTTGTTTAGGGAGTGATTTAAACAAGGAAGAAAAACAATCCTACCTCCAATTGTTGAAACAATATCAAGACTGTTTAGCTTGGTCTTATTCTGAGCTGAAAGCATATAGAGAAGACTTATTCCAACATGAGATCCCTCTTGAGAAAGATGAAAAACCATTTAGACAAAATAAAAGGCCAATTAACCCACTCCTTTTTGTCAAAATGCAAGAGGAATTGAAACTTTTGAAGGATGGAGGAATCATTCAGCCCATAAGGTATTCTTCTTGGGTTGCAAACTTGGTGCCGGTTAGAAAGAAAAATGGAGATATCATACTTTGTGTGGATCTCAGAAATCTAAATAGAGCATCAATAAAGGATAACTATCCTTTACCAAACATGGAGAACATGTCGTAATTAGTGACTGGTTCTGAGATGCTTTCTGCTTTGGATGGTTTCTCCGGTTATAACCAAGTTGTTGTCAAAGAATCAGAGAGGATTAAAACTACCTTTACTACTCCATGGGGAACATATGTTTTTGTCAGGATGCTCTTTGGTTTAATGAATGTTGGAGCTACTTTTCAAAGGGCCATGGATGTTTCTTTTACTGGTTATATCAATGATTTTATTGTTGTTTATCAAGATGATATTAATGCTTTTTCTAGCAAAATAATTGACCACTTGCAACATTTGGAAATAATGTTGATCAAATGTAGATAATATGACATTTCATTCAATCCAAAGAAGTGCCATTTCGGAGTGCAAAGAGCAAAATTACTTGGTCACATTGTGTCTAAAGAAGGAGTTATGATTGATCCACAAAGGATAAAAGCCATCAGCAAGATCTCAGTTCCAAAGACTAAGAAAGGAATCCAATCCTTCTTTGGTCAAATCAATTTCATTAGAAGGTTTGTGTCTAATTTTTCTGAGTTGACTCTCCCCATTACTTGCATGTTGAAGAAGGACCAGAATATCAAGTGGGAAGAGGCTGCCCTTAAAAATTTTGATGGAATCAAGGAAGCATTGAAGCATGCTCATGTTCTAGTAGCCCCAAAATACAAGAAACCTTTCCAAATCTTCTCATTTACTTCAGTGCACACCATTGCATCTATTTTGTTGCAAAAGGATGATGATGGAGCTGAAAGACCTATTTCCTTATTTAGTAAGGCATTGCAAGAAGTTGAGTTAAAATACACAATCATGGAGAAGCAGGCCTTTGCATTGGTGAAAGCAACTAAGGTTTTCAGACCTTATATTTTGAGTTCCAAAGTTGTTGCTTATGTTCCTCACACAATGGTAAAAGATGTCTTATCAGAGATGGAGATTTCAAGAAAAAGATGTAGGTGGGTTAACAAATTGCAGGAGTATGATATGGACATTCAGACCACAAAGCTAGTAAGAGGTTGGGTCTTTGCCAAGCTCATGGCTGAAAGCAATTTGCAGAATGCTGAAGTAAATGAAGTAGAAGAAGAGAGGGAAGATGTTCTTGAAAGAATTTTGGAACTCTGAGTGGTACAAGGATGTAATCTATTATCTCAGACACCTATGCTACCCTAGACATTTGAATAAAAATTAGAAAAGAGCTCTAAAGATGGCTTCTCGAAAATATAGCATTACAAACTTTGGGTTGGCTTGGAAGAACCCTGAGGGAATCCTCTTGAGATGTGTGACTGAAGATGAAGCTCCCAAAGTAATTACTGATTTCCATGGGGGATTTTGTGGAGGAAATTTTGCTGGGAGGGTTACTCTTACACAAGATTTTGAGGGCTGGTTATTGGTGGCCAAATATTTTTAAAGATGTGACTCAGTTGGTTAGAATATGTGAGAGTTTTCAGCATTTCTTCAGAAGAAGGAAAGCTTCAAGTTGCCTTCCTTTGCATCCTGTATCAAGTGAAGCTCCTTTCAAATAATGGTGGCTGGACTTCATTGGTGAAATCTCTAATTCATCAAGTACTAGACACAAATGGATTTTGGTAGCTACTGATTTCTTCAGTTCAAAATGGGTGGAAGTAATCCCCACTAGGAAGCTAACATGCACCAAGTTGTAATGGACTTCATATTGAATAATATCATTTGCAGATTTACTAAGTGTCAGTCAAGATTGCATTGTTGATAATGCCATGATTTTTAGAGCTAAAGACAGTTTAGTGGCAATGTGCAAATAATATGGAATAAATTTGACATATGATTCTAACTACAATCCACAAGGAAATGGATAGGCTCAGTCCAGCAATAAAAACTTGTTGAAGATTATTAAAAGGACTTTGCAATTAAACAAGAAGAATCTGGGGGTGAACAAATAAAGTTTTTTGTTTGGGTTGATAGGATCACTACCCAAAAGAGCTACCAGTAAAATGCCCATTTGAATTGGTATATAGTAACACAAGCTCTTCTTCCCTTGCATCTATAGTTGTTCTTCATTTCAGTTTGTTCAACTTACTTGAAGATCAAGAAATCAGTTCATATGAAGCAAGGATTAATTAGATTGTTGAACTTGATGAAGCAAGAAGATCCATCCCTTATGAGGCATGTCAAATTCATCAGAGAGAATGAAGAATTTGTTTGATAAGAAGGTAACCCCAAGAGATTTCAGTATTAGAGATCTTGTGCTATTGTGGGATAATAGGCATGAAGATAAGAACAAGCATGGTAAATTTGATGCTTTGTGGATGGGCCCATATTCAATTGACATAATAATTGGTGAGAATACCTTTTTCCTTAAGCACCTCGACAGAGAATTACTTGAGCTGCCTATTAATGGCATACATTTCAAGCAATTTTTTGGATTGAACCCGCAAAACTGACAGTTTAGAGGATATCACTTGTATAGTGTACAGTGTTTTCGTTTTTGCTCATTTTTTTGTTGTTTTGGTTAGTTTTTGGGTTTGCCTTTGTGTGTGAAGAAACCCTTTTTGTTGGTTTATCAGCTGGTTTTTTTGGACACGTGGCTTGTGGAGAGATATTTGCAAGGCAAAGGTTTTTTTGTACTTCTTCAGTTCTTACGTGCAACTGGAGTGCCCATTCTTGACACTAGAGCCAATGTTGACTGCCTAATTTGAAACATCACTTTTTTTGCTAATGGAGATGAATGCACGTTTTCAGCTAATCAGAGGAAAAACGGTTTTGGGAGCCTCATAGGAAACTTCAAATTTCACAAAAAAAACGCATATTTGTGTTTCAGTGCTATGAAAATTGTTTAGCATTTCCCCCATTTGTTACCCGATTCTGAAGAAATCCCCGATTTTACTGTACTTGTTTCCCTAATTTTTCGGAGTTACGAGATGCCTCTGTCATTTTTTCAAATTTTCCTTCGTGCCTTATGGATTCGAAATCATTCGATTTGTACTTAGCGTTGTCCCTCATCCAATCCATTGCCATGGACATGCCATTTCCTGGGAGGGCGGAGCTTTCGCGGAGGAATCTTGATCGAAAAATTCTTTGTCTAAAAAGATGCAAAATCAAAATAGTGTCGCTGGCAATCTGTATCCAGTCATTTGTGGTCATCATGGTAGTCCTTTGTCCCAAAGGTCAATTGTCGAAGGAAATCAATAGCTTTTTCAAATTTTCATAAAAAGTTGTAAAAAGGTCAAAAGTGTCCCCAAGGCCCAGTGTTTTTTCTGGATCTACCACGTGGAGGGTTCATATTTAAAGATAAGAACAGATCAATGGTAGTTATGCATTTCACCCAGTTTGGCCTCCATTTAAACTCCAGGAAGTATTCGAGATGCGTTGTTTACATCAATATTCATCAATTTTTTTGCCAATTCATGTTGCTTTGGCCTGTAGGGTCTTAATTGATTGAATTTGGGGGTTCAATTTGTGAATCAAAGTGCATTTTCCAAATGAATTTTTACTCTGGTTTGTAAAAAATGTGAATTACTAGATCCAAAGTTACAAAGTAAAAATTTGGGGAAGGGAAAAGCTGAAATAATGAAATGAAAGGGGGTCTACATGTGTTTTAGAATGAAAAATGTGCTTCCACTTTGAAGAATGATGAAATTTTTGTAATGATTCACCTTTTGAAAGAACAACTGGCAACTTTTTGTGAGTTTGTTAAATGTCATTTTCTAGAAATATTGCAAAGCAAAGGTGCTTCGAATATTCCACTTTTGGAGGGAATATTTGAGGGGAAAAGTGAGTGAGTGAGTAAAAATGTTATATATTGCATGAATTTTTCATGCAAATGCGTGTGGAGAAACTTAGAATTTTCATGGGAAAATCTAGGAAGAAGCCCATTCTTTGAGAAACCACCTGAGAACCATTTTAACTCCTTTTTTTGCATAAAATTTGTATCATGTTAGGTTGGTTGCATATGTATAGCCACTAACAAGCTCTAAGATTGTTCTTATAACATTCCCCTGCTGATAAATTTGGTCATTCTGGATTATTTTGTGTTGTCTCTTGGTAAAATTTACATTTACTTATGTTTCAGAATGTTTTCAATTTGTGTTTCTTGCTCTTGTTGCAATCTGGTGTTTTGAATTTCCTTTTGATCATGCAGATCTAATTCTAGTAACAGCTTAGTGGCATTTGTAAATTCCAGAATCAGAAGAGCTTTCATCTGATGAAGGGATAAACAAATTTAAATTCACTCTTCTTTCCTTGATATAGATTTGATTGTAAACCTTTGGGGGTACCTTAGGTTTGATAGAATAGAAATTTCTAAATGCTTTTTTGATTCATTTAACTCAATATTTTGTGATAAATCATCAGAGATTGTGTGGAAGAGTACAGATCTAGGCTTCCATTTGATGCACATATCCTGGTTTGAAGGAACACCTTAACCTCTTTGAAGCATTTCTGTTGTCTAAGTCTTTCAAGTTTTGCAAAGGTCCTCAAAGAAGTTGGAAAATTTTGGTTAGTCTTGTCTAAATATCTCCCAGCCCAAAATTCATTTCAAATTAACTCATCCTACCTATAATACCCCTACATTGTATTATGTGTCAAAAAAAGAAAAATACAATCCATTTACAAAAATGCACAAAGAAAATCAGGATCATACCATGTCTTTAGTAGCCTTAGCATTTTCTTGAAAGCATTTCCATCATTTAGTAGTGAACATGTCTGTTGAGTTTGAATAATGGAAAATTGATCATGTTTTCTCAAGGCCATCTCCATACAATTTGCACAGTTACAAGGATATTTTCACCTCCTTCACAAAACAGAGGCTACAATATAGGTTCTCTTACCTTTGGTTGATAGGCACAACCTAAAATAGTGAGGATTAGATCAAATCCTTTCAAGGTGCTACCCACTTCTTCAAAGCCTGAGTGCTAACAATTCAGATAAATTGCTTCCCCGGCTACAAAATGACATATAAACCATTTATCTGCCTCTGAGTGTCTTGTAAAATCCATGATGCAGCTCAAGTTGTGAAGGAGATTAAATTTGGGTACCAACATGACCCATTTGAAACAAAGCATAAATATCAATATCCATATGTATATGTATACATACACACTTACATACATACATATATCATTAGTAAATTAGATCTTTGTTGAACATGTGTGTGTGTGTGTGTGTGTGTGTGTGTGTGTGTGTGTGTGTGTGTGTGTGTGTGGTGTGTGTGTGTGTGTGTGTGTGTGTGTGTGTGTGTGTGTGTGTGTGTGTTTATATATTTAAATTTAATTAATTATATCATTAACAAACATATATCTACATACATATTTGTCATTAACTTCTTATATTATCACAAAAACCTTGTTATTCGAAAGTATCAACACAACCAAAATGAACTTACATCACAAGGTGGGGAAGATTAATGACCTTAGTAATTTAACAAGTACATTAAGTCGAGATGTTACATACTTCCCCTCAGAAAAATAATATTGTTGTCCCAATGATTTAACTATAACCATTGTTAAAATATCAAGCACATGAAACATCAGATATAATAATGAAGTATTCAACTAACTTTTCTCATAGTTAGGAAATTTCCATAATTTATTCAATCTCAGTTCTAAAACTCAGTTATATCCAACCTTATACCAGAAATTTAATTACCAAATAGTCTTCAATATGGCTTAAATCTCCATTTCATCATAATAAATATCAAATAGCATAAAACAAAATCCAACAAATTTATTGAAAACAAATGTTTAGATTACTGAAATAAGAAAAGAAAAGTAGTTATCATTTCATCCATGCTCTCCCAACTTGCATTGTTCTCTTAATATTGGTCTAATTGGACCTTACATTGATAAATTTATCTATTTCAAACATGCAATTTGTGATTTTATAACACCTTTATTTGTTCAACTAAAAATATTCCCAATTATTGAACATGTAATGAGTTCTAATTAAAAATATGTAATAAATAGGAAACATAGTTTTTAAGAAAAGAAATATGAAAAAAATTATCCATCGTAGAAAATATAGGAGGTAATGATACTTTTCACGGACCAAACTTATCACTTCTAGGACTTCAAAGGGTCCTACATATCTAGGTCAAAATGTAGAAGCTTTGCCAAAAACAATAGATCTCTTTTCGGGTTTTACCTTGAAAAATACATTGTCTCCTTGCTCAATTTTTTTGTCAATTCTTTTCAAATCAGCTTAGATTTTCTTCCTAAAAATTTCTTATTTCAATTTATAATGAATGAGACTAATTTTCTCTTTCATTTAAGTCAATTTTTTTAGACCCGCCACCTCTCTTTCCTCGGTGATATCCCAGCTAATAGTATTTCTACACTTTCTACCATAAAACAACTCAAATGGAGACATTTTTTAGTGAGGAGTGGTGTGGTTTATTGTAGAAAACTCAAACCAATTGTAGGTATTCCTCTCATTTGTATTTATGATCCATGTAGTACATTATGAGCATATCTTCGATAACCTAGTTAAATCTCTCTATTTGACCATTTGTTTTAGGATGGTAGGATGAACTAAATTTTATATTGGTTCCCAAAAAAGACTTTAAATTTTACCAAAACTTAGAGGTCATTATAGGATATCTATCTGAAATGATTAGTTTCAAAATTACCTGCAATCAAAAAAATATCAGGCACAAACCGCTTTGAAAGTATCAAGGAATCATCCTTAAGATTTCCCGATATGAAGTAAGCTATTTTGGTTAGTTTATCTGCTACTACCAAGATTATGTCATGTTTAGTTTTTGGATAGTGGGAATCCTTGCACAAAATCCATGGTAATTACTTTCCATTTATACTATGGCATGTTATGAGGATATAATAGACCTGTAGGATGTAAGTGTTTCGTCCTTACACATTGGAACTCTAGACAATGTGCAATATAATTTATCATATCCTTCTTCACTCCCTTCCAAAAATAATTACTTGGCATCCACCAACAATTTATTTATTATTAGATTCCCAAAATATGGTGTATCTTTGAATTCTGTCATGAATTTCATTATAAAATCATTACCCAAGGATACATAAAATCTATTGTCATATCATAATAATCCTTCGTTATAAAAAATAAAACCCTTGTATCTTCAATCATTCAGATCTTCTTCTAACATAGTTTTCACATGTTGATAATACAAATCAATTTGATTATGCTTCTTAACTTCTTCCTTAAACTGATTTCTAAGGGTCACAACTACGTAAATATGATCCTTGTGACTCAGTGCCTCAGCCACTCTATTTTCCTTTCCTTTGATGTAAATAATATAGAATTCATATTGGGATATAAATTCCAGCCACCTACACAATATTTCATTCAAATTGAGATGCATACAATGTATTTCATCTTAAAATTCTTTGTTTCTAGTTAAAACGAATTTCCTAGAAAATAATGCCTCGAAATTTGTATGGCATGAACTATGGCAGGAAGATCTAAGTCACATGGAGTGTAGTTAGACTCATTCAAATTTATTTTAATAATTTTATAAGGAATTACCTAATCATTTTGAACAAGTATTCCACCCAATCCTTCACGTAAGGCATCAATTACCATGGTAAAGTTTCCATTGGGATTTGATACCTTTAATACAGGTGTTTTTGTAATTTTTTCTTCCATTAAGTTAAATGCATTGGCACACTTAACAGTCTATACAATTTTTTTATCATTTTTATGTAATAAATTAATTGGTCCAACCACTCTTGAAAAGACTTTTACAAATATTCTATAATACCCTACTAGTCTAATAAATATTCTTAATTATTGTATGTTTTAGGAGTTGGCCGCTCAGTAATAGCTGTGATTTTTATATTTATTTCTGATGTCTCTAAGATATTGTACTTAACTTTTTTATAAAAAGAGCATTTTTAAATATTACCAAAAACATTTCCCTTTCACACCACCTCCAACACTATTCTTAAGTGTTCATTGTTCTTATCGATGTTCTTTAAGTAAATAAGAATATTATCAAGGAATACTATAAAAAACTTATCTAATTATTCTTGAAAAATATTATTCATAAGGTTTATAAATCTTGTTATCTCATTATTTATTCAAAATGGAAAACCCTAAAAATCATAATGCCCATCTTGTGTTTTGAATGCTATTTTATGAATATATTCATCTTTTATTCTTAACTTATGATAACTAGATCATAAACAATTATTAGAATAAATATATGCATCTCTCATCTTATCAAAAAGGTAATGAATTGTTGGAAAAGAATATTTATTATTTGTCATTAATTTGTTAAGAATGCGACAGTTAATGCATATTCTTAATGTTCCATATTTCTTTTCAAAAAAACTAATCGGTGCTCCCTGATGATCACACTGGGTTGGATCAATCCTTTAGACAATATTTCATGTATTTGTGATTTTATTTCTACTAACTCTTTTGTCGCCATCTTATAAGGTTCATTTGATATATATTATATTCCAGGTTTTAAAATATTTGTGAAATCAAACTCTCATTTAGGAGGAAGTCTAAACATCTCTTTTGGAAAGACATCTATATACTTATGTAAAAGTGGAAATATTTTAAGTAAGTCTTACCTTCCTCACTAACTCAGATATTTTAATTTTGTACACCATGTGCCACAACCTTTGTTTTTCACTTTATTGTGTTGTATTTTAGAGATTTGTCTAACCTCAAAATCTATCTTAACACCCTCAATGATGGCTACTATATATGTTTCATCAAGACATTCTATATGTTTTTCAAAATAGTCCACAATTTTATTATGTTTGGATAGCCAATTTACTCTTATTATGATGTCACAAGACTTTAAGGGAGTCACATGGAGTTTAAGTTTAGTGGTAAAACTAGGTTATTACTATGTTTCTTCAAACAAACATTGGTCTACTATATGAATAACCTCATTCCTGTATTGAAAAATTGAATATTTCTCCATAAATCTATATTTGTAAGAATTTTTAATATCTAAATTAATTAAAATAAAGCACTCAGTTACACCATTGTCAAACAAAATAATAAGAGGATAACCATAAATCTTACCTCGCCATTCTATTCGGGTAGCTTGTTTCTCAACTTGACGGTTACCCAATGCAACACAAATTCATTTCTTCTTGTTATTCCCTTGAATATTTTGGGGAAATGTATTTTCATAATAATCACCACTACATTTGAAACATCCCCCAATAGTTCCTTTTCTCTTTAAAAAATCACCAAAAACATCACTTTTCTACTCATGTTTCCTTATATTTACAACAGGTTTAGCTGTTGTATTTTTCATGGTATTCTTCATTTTTCTACCCTCTATCTTCCACCATGTTTTTCTAGGAGCTAATGGTGTAGGTGAGTTAGCACTTTCCTTACATTTCTCTTCTCTAAAGGCTGAAATTGGTTACAACTTTTGTTCTTGTCTTATGTATTTTTTTTAACTTTGCTTCCATTTTATATGGTCCATGAACATGTACTTCACCTCTTATGTTTGGATTTAACTCCATGATAAATTTGTGAATTCTAGTATTTTTATCCCTTTGGTATTCATGGACATATTTTAAAAGCTTATAACATTTTCCCAATACTCCACAACACTTAGTTTACCCTCATTTAGGATCTAAAATTCTAAATTATCCATATATTTTTTATTGAGGTACATATTTCAATATCTTATAAAACATTTTATTGTCATAAAAAAGTGCAATAGGAAAATTTATAATTTTCAAGCATGACAACGATACCCATATGTCAAAAATTTCAAATTTTACCTTTTCAAGATACCTCAGGTCTACCCATCCTCAGCACCAGCCTTAGCCAGTCTATCCAATGACCCCCAGTGGATGTTAACTCATACCCCAAGGTGAATTAGGAAATTCAAGTCAATCCCCCTTGGTGATTTTAGGATTTCCTAAAGAATACAAATTTTGGGTAGTGTTGGGAAGGGCTACCACTGACCTACCAAGGACTGGTGCAACCCCATAGAGCGGAAAAGAGGATAAAAATACAAAAATTATTTGAATATTCAGGAAAGATTTGGAGGTTTTGGGGAAGATTCATCAGAAACGGGTTCTCAGGCCTAGGCAATGCACAGGGCAAAAAAAGCTATTGAGCTTCAGGAAGAAATTCCAGGATCTCTAGAAGGGTTTAGGATATAATAAAGAAATAATTGGAAATGAAATTAAGATCCTTAAAATATGGTGGAATTAGATTATTCACAACACCTAGGCACAATAGGTATATATCCATTATTTATCATGCTCAGTCATGGAGTTAGAGAAAAATTCCAATTTTTTAGAAAATAAATGGAGCAATAAAGATATGCAAATCCCACCACTGGATTTAAAAGTCATTTTTAAGTCACGTTAATATAAAATTTCACCTTTAAACTCATCTGGGAGCTCAAGATATCATTGTAACAAGTAGTCCTCAAGGTAAGCTTTCGGTGGTTAATCAATTTTTGAAGTGGACACGAGTCAACCCTAGGATCCTAGTACATTTTGAAGTCCATTTTTTCACTTAATATAAGGGACATAGGGGAAAGTAAAATTCACCCAACCTATTTCACTCCCTAATCACCCATAGAACCCTCTACATCATCAGTTTGACCCCTAGGAGCTTGCCAAAGCCTATCCTCATAGTGCACGGATGATCACTAAGTATCAGCTCTAGGCGGGATGTGAAAAATGATGTCCCTTTCGTCCATTTAAGAAAAGGGACATAGGGGAAAATAAAATGTGCCCAGCCTTGGGGGTTTCTCTTGGTCCTCCATATGCCTTCAATTCCATCCCCTAGGTGCTTTTCTCAAGCTCCCTAGCCCTAATGCTCAGCCGTCCAGATCTTGACAAGTGTCATCTCCAGGTGCGATGTAAAAATTGATGTCCCTTTCATCCCTTTAGATAAATAGACATCAGAGACATAAAAAATGTTCCCAACCCTTGGTTTTTTTTTTGAATGCTTTAAAGTTGGGACATAGAATTTTTTCCCTCCATTTCTTCTCCACAGCTTCACATTCTACCAAGACTATGTCCATTCTTCTCCATATACCCAATCCACCATTGCTAAACTAAACAAAATCCACCAAATCCTTCACACCATAAAAATATAGAGATATCAGAGGAAAATTTTATCAAAGAAATGAAGAATGGAAGATAAGAATGAGGAACTTCATTTGAAAACCCTTATAGCCATGAGACGAAGAAATAAACATATCTTTCAAACTAGTTCATGGATCGAGACAAGGTTTTTTACTATCTTTACCATTTTTGGAGGCCATAAAAAAATCAATAATAGATATCTCATTTTTAAGCACAGATTGTTTGTAGTGAAGAAATCCCCATTTTTTCACAACGAAAAAAATCCAATTTCACGTTCAACCAGCAATTAGTTTGAAGAGAAAATTCACCAGTAAAATAAGAAGAGAAAACCAGCATAAAAAACATAATTTTCATCTCAATATGAGGCCGAAAAGGAAACATACAATTTCCATGCTCCATTAATTGTTGGCGTGTTCTTAGCTACCAAGTGAAAAAATTATAGTTTTAAAATCTCATAAACTAGTGATTAGGTAAGCCTGAAATTTTAGGGGGTTGCTATTGGGAAAAAACCCATATCAGAAAAAAAACCCACTGTGATCTCACCACCAGAAGCATACTACTAAAAATAGCAAGCCTTCTACATGGGAGACTAGTATTTTGTGTAAGCTACCATCTAAGAAGATGGAAAGGAGGCAGTGAACATAGAGGAGGTATTGTAGGAGAAAAATAATTGAAATGCTCATCTCGGTCCAGAATTGACACTTACTAAAAATAGTAGGTGGTCTCACAAGCACCTACTAAAAATAGCAAACTGGTCCATAAGGTGAGAGGAACATAGGGATAAAGAAGGAATTCAAGTTGTCACATCTATTCAAGGTTCTAAAGAGTTGAATTTTCAAACTTAATAAAAATAGTTAGTTGCCTCATTTGCACTTACTAAAAACAGTAAGTCATTCGAGAGGGTGAATTTCATGAAAGGAGCATATAGAGGGTTGGACATCCAAGTTGACAACTATGGTTGGAGTCCAAAAAATTAATTTCTATCAATTACTAAAATAGTAAGTCACCCTTCCCAGACATAGTAAGTGTGGAGTAATCATGAAGTACAACTTTTTTAGGGAGGAAACTAACACAAACGTTTGCTTTCGAGTATGAGATAGAGGATAGTGATGTCTCCTATATGGATTTCAGTGATTTGAAGGCCTACATGACTGCTAAGGAAAGGGGTAAGATTAAAGATCAAGAATTTAGAAGTGGGTTTTTTGTAGCTATGGGACATCTTGTTTCCGTATAAAGCATTTAGCTGGTCTTGGCTTGCTCACACCACTACGAGCCTGAAATGGGGAAATCTGAGCTGAAAATGAAATGGAAATGAAAGTCATTAATCCCAAAACCATCTAACTCACTCTTCAAATTCTAACATCACCCAACATGGTCATCATCACGAAGTAAAATTCCGTGCATGAGTTAGAAAATATGGATACATACGTGTAAGGGATTCTACTAGGATCATGGATGAAGATAAGGAGAAAGTCCTCAAGGATGCCAACAACACTTTTGAGATGTTTGTTTTATGAACACTATTCATAAGCAATCACTCTTCTCAGGAGAGTGATGGGGAAAGAAAACAAAAGGGAATTCCAAGATTAGATGGCCCTTTTCATCTTAATAGTGACTGAAGGAAAGCAACGAATTGACTAGAGACAGATAATAAGTGACAAATTGCATCTTCAATTTCTCCAGGTGCCCATTAAAATGTAGTTCCACATGAATTATCATTTGGTCTATTTTTTCATGAGCTTGATGTCATTTAAGGGATTGGCTCTCACACATAATATCTCTGCTAAAGTGCCCGTATTAAAGAAACTACCACATTTGGTAATGGAAGAAAGTCACAGACACTTCACCAACATGAGTGATGTATTCATTATGTACGTGGTCCAAACTTTGGAGGGTGATTTGGAGGCAAGAATTTTTTCACAAGCAACATCCTTAATCAAAAAATATGGCTCCCATTTTATAAAATTCTCGACCTTCTCCTACTTACAATTTTTCAACTTCAAGTTATCTCCCATAAGGATTTTCAAGTACCTTAGTGACCAAATTGTACTATTTGAGCTCTGCAGGAAGTTCATATGACTAAAAAATAGACTCAAAAGAAGGAAAAATAATTTGATTTAATTTCTCATCTCTCTTGGGGTGTTCTCATGTAAGAATGCAAATAATACATCTCATCTGGAGGCTACCTTCACACACTTGACTCTGTATTCCTACACTTCCATACCCAATTTGGACATTCAATATTATCCTTACTCTTTTCATATTCCATACTTGCACCATGATCTATGAATTGAATACTATTGGGCCAACAATGTTGATGAATTTGAAGTATGGGAGAAAGAACAAGTGAGGATGGTAGTTGATGAAATGAGGATATTCCAGTTCTCTTGGCACGAAGATATTTGATGATGGAATAGAAAGGTATGATCTGGAATATGCAGCGATACAGGTTTCCCCATTGCCTCATGTCAATTGGCACATTTGTGACTTAGGATACATGAAGAAATGAACTAAGAAATTAGTAAAAATAACAGGGGATTAGCTCTAGAGAAAGAGAGCCAAGACCATTCAATCACGAGGTACCCCCATAAGTCAGAAACAAACTTTGCGACAGTCATCGTTGAAAGTTATGGAAGTTAATTCAAGTTCAAGATAGTTTAGAGAAAGTTCAAAATGAAAGGGTGAATAATTAGAGAATTCTTCTCACGAAAAGTCACCAAAGAGATCTACGACAAAAAATGTCTTAGTTACAACAATGTAAGAGGAAGACCTAGTTCTATAAATGTAAGAAGAAAATCCAGTGGTAGAAACTTAAGTAGAAGAAGAAGAGCATGTAGTTCAAGACCAAGTCTTGGAACCCCTGCTGGAGGTATCATCTCTTGTTGACATTAATGCCTCTCCCATCAAATATGTGCCTCTTCTTCCTAAGAAAGAAACAATTTATAAGCCTCTTGTGGAGCCTGAGTATGATGAAATGTTCCCATGGATGGAAGAGATAGTAACACCAGATATTGGCATTATTCAACAAGTGACAACCCCTGATTTATCAACGATTACTTCATTTTCCAAGGGAAGGAAAATGAAGATCATGTACATGGCCTCATGGTTTCACAGTAGAGAAACATGTAATCATTATATTGAATTATTCAGACAAAATGTGGTCAATTGAGTGGAAGAAATGACACCAGTTGATTATGAAATGAGCACGATCCAACTAGGGCCAAGTGCTCATGAAGGGGATTTTTATATGTATCAGCATTCTTACGCTTGCTTGGTGTCAAGGAAAAAATAATATAAGAATAATATTTATGAGTTAAAATAATAGGTGCAAACTCTTTCGTCCTATGTACAACACGTGGTGGATCTGAATGCCTTAACAATTCCCATTAAAGAAGTTAAATCCATCAACAAATTCAATCCAGAATCTATCAAGAGGACGCATGAGCTCCCAATGTAGGGAAGAGATAATAATGAATGGATCGGCTTAATTTCTTAAAAAGGGAAATTAATTTCTATAATAGGAATTCAAACTCGTCACCTACATGTGTGTAACTGCAAATAGGATGCGGGTGCTTAGAAAAGATTTGGAGAAAGAAAGGGATGACTTGGATCCTCTAGGACAAGTGGTGATTGAAATGAGAAAAAAAATTTCTCGGGAGTATATTAAAAGGAAATTTCATGGAACCCCTTAGGAATACTTTTCATGTGTATGGGAAAGAGCCTTAACAATCAGATTTGAAGCAATCAACTAAGCCATCATCGAGTTGGATGTAAAAGAAGAATAAGTGTACAACTTCCAGGATAGTATCAACCGCTAAATTAAAAAAAAATGGAGCTCCCGCAATGAGAGAAGACACAACTACTGATGAGTTGATTGGGAAATTTGAGGAATATGTTAAGAAAGAGGTGAGAAATTAATTATCCTTCAATAAGGATATGCTGGAGTTCCTCTAGGAGATTCAGGACACCATTGCACTCATTATAGAGAAGCATCCATCATTTTTTGAAAAGTGAAAATATATCAATGGTGTGTCTGATGGGTGGAAAAATACTCTAAGTTGTGTGTCCATTCCTTGTGCTGACATAGTGGAACTTGTAGATGCACGTTTCATAAAGGAATTTGGAGAAATAGAGATCTTCTCTATAGCACAAGATGGAGACTTGTTAGGGAACGAGATTCCAATGGAGCAAGTCATTGTTTTGCATGATTCTTCATCTTTCTCCTTCTTCCTTATCTCTCTATCTCTGTCTCTTCTCTTCCCTCCCAACGTTCTCTTTCTTCAATGTTTAAATTTCATGTTGGGGTTTGCACTTTTTGATACATCTTTAAGTGACTTTAGAAACATGATGTAAAATTTAGGTCACCTTGTTTTTATAAAAGGGACTTAATTTATTTGATAGGAATATGAATAACCTAAAGTTAAAAATATAGCATATGAAGAGTCACCAGGAAGATGAAGATTTGTTCCTCTTCTATAAATTGTAATAAGCTCCTCATTTGAGGTCTTCTTAGTTATTTTTATGAATTCATGAGAGAGAGATCCTTATGAAAAATCAAAGAGATATCAAATTCTTCCATTCAACCCATTTTATAATTTCCTCTATTATCATACTATGTACAATTTATTTTTAAGCATCAATACAAGAAGAAGGAGTTTCTAGCCCTCTTTAGACTGAGGGATTTATTGATACCTTGTGCTCATAAATTTTTATTGGTCTTGTTGCTATTTGAAAAGTTGTTTATTCTTAATTTTAATGCATGTAATGAAAATTCTAACTAATATATGTAAGACTTTAATTTTCATATTGCAGCATTAGTCCTCTTATTTAGCATTCTCACTTCCTTTCCTGCTCTCCTAGAAAATTCCTCTTTTGCAAGTATTCGCAAGCTTTTTCCACAGGGTTAGTAGAGTGCCCTTGTAGGATCCTTGGCCACAAGGAAAAATTTGATAAAAATCACCTTACTCATGCATGCATATAAGGAATTTGCACCATTTAATTAGAGGGACTTAGATTCCCAAAGTGTTGGCAAGAAACCAACAATTTTTTCCCTCAATAAATTTTCTCACCAATAGTTATTAGCACCGATTGTGGGGTAGATTTAGCATCATCTACACCCATAAAAATGACCTGGAAAAATTCAAATAAAAATTCAGAAAATCCAAAAATTCAAAAAAAAAAAAAACCTTACCCGAGCCTTATGTCTTCAAACCATGGCTATTCTAGGAAATCCTCCTATTGAAATACCTGAGTTACTCTTCCACATTGAAGAGGATATTACTTTAGATCTGCAAGAGGCTATTTGGAATAATAGAAAAAGTGTTAACCACTACTTCATTGTCATGAGAGTACTTTATCTTGAAGAAGAACGCATTGCTAAATTAGAAAGGAAAATAAAAATTTAGGCACCTCAAAGAAGAGTATAGATTTTCATGCTAGCAGATAGAAGGTATAGGTAGCAAAAAATACAAGGAGGAAAAATTGATCCCATTTTCGAATAGCTTCATAGAAGATAAGAGATTCTCATAAAAAATAGGTCTACCTTTCATCAAGCAACCTGTTCTATTGGGAGTACAAGTGTCATCAATCCATTGGACATTGATTTTTCATACATTAACAAGAATCTTGAAGATTTCCTTGATCTAGAGACCAAAGAAGAAGCTAGAGAAAGAGAAGCAAGAGCTAAAGAAAAAATAAGATCCCAAATTGAAGATATTGAAAGATCTCAAGCTGAAGTAGATGCAAGATTAGCAGATGAAGAATATGTAAGAGTAGTAGCTAAACCCATGACTTTAGAAAGATTGGAAGCTAGACTCAGGAACAGACTGACAGATCATGATCATAAAGAACACAGGAAAAATGTACCATGGGGTGGAAACACTAACCCACTTTCCCTCACTCAACAACACCATGAGCTACCAAAATTATCAAGAAAAAAATTCCCAAAGTTCAAAACGGATGGTTCCTAACTTCCCAAGGAACATGTAGTAGTGTTCATCACCAATTTTGGTGTGCTAGGAATTGAGCACGAATATGTGTCAGTCTAGCTCTTTGTGGATCCACTTCAAGAAAAAATTTTACTCTCCTCTTAAACCTAACTTAGTAAGTAAGACAACAAGACATACCAAACCTTGATATGATTTGGTTTCAATGATATTCATGAGATGTGATAAAAAATAATTGGATTGTTGCACTCTATGGAAGAAATGAAACTATCTCCTCTACCGTGAGAAGACTTGTAGATAACATATACTAAATAGAGGATAATTAGTAATATAGAAAGGTGAGTTGCCTAGAAAAAAAGGCTAGTTCCTAGAAGTCAAAGGACTTCCTTGTATGGATGTCAACCCACATTGGAATACTCAATTTTATTTATGGATATGAAATACAAAAAATGATATATAATTTTTTTGATAAAATGTTTATAATTTATTTAGATTATTACAGACACGCATCTGATGATGATAACATAAAAAGAAATATGAATGAGGCTTAATTCAGAATAAAGATTGGTGTCCATATTCTCAGATAAGTTTGAACCCACAGAGTTGTTTGGGCCGTCCTCCTTGGAGAAGTATAAATCGAGATCCTTGATAAAGTCATCCTTGAAGAAGAATTAATATTCTTCTTCAGTGTTGTATTTTCGTGCAAAGTCTGGGTTGGAGTCTTCAAAACTATCCTCACTTTCAAATTCTTATTCAGATTCAATCTTGGATCCTTAAGGAATGTTTAATATATCCTTGTAACGATGCTCAAACCAAGTGAGGTCAGCTTGGATTTGTTGTACCTCGTATTAAACCTCCCAAAATTTGTGAGTACCTTCATGGATCTTCTAGGTGAATTCAAAAATTTTCCCTAATATGTTGACATGGGTTAAATAAATAGTGCTCAAATTGAGGTCGTGAAAAAGATTGTACTGCTCTGAATGAAGTAGATGAGAAATGATCAATAAGGAGTTGATGCTCATGATTAGATGATTGGGTCTGCCTATGGCCATATAAAATAAGCCATTCTTGAATAAATATTAGCAACAAAAGAGATAAAAATGATTGATAGGAATTATCAAATGAAATATGACCGCAAGAAAAATAGAATGCACGGGAATCACAGGTGATTCTTGAAATCTGCTGCGATCCTACAATATTTTTAACAGACTAATAAAATGAGAGATTTATCTAGATAATATGAAATTATGGTCTAGCTAAGGAAAAAATGAAATATTAAATGATCAGATAATGATACAAAGATGAAACAATAGAGTTATAAGATGATTATGTACCTTGATTAATGATGAGAGATGTGAGGTTGATATGGATTGTAGTTGAATGAAGAACATGATTCAACATGAATTCAAGGTAGTTGATGATCATTAATGAATATGATAGACGATAACGTGATCTCTTTGATGAAGAGTTATATTGATGAACTCGAATGGAAAAATCAAAACTTGACAATATTGATTGACTATTGTGGATGATACCCAAGAGAGGCAGAGACCAAAGGAATCATCAGAGATTCTAGTCAGTTTGAATTTAGGAGTGTTAAGGGTGATTATCTTGTTAATTTAAACATGATTCGACGGATGAGAATGAGCTAAGATCAAGATTAGTTATATGGATTTAGGTTAGGATTTTGTTTGATAGAATAATTATTGGATGATTTTAGAAAGTTCCTAATTAGTTAAACTAGAATTAACTAGTGCGAAAAAGGGATTTCATATGGGGATGAATGGGGTTGAAAGGAAATATAATTAATTAATTAATTGAATAAAATGGGATGGGTTATGACTTAGTAAAGGTGGGCCTAATTAATCAAATTAATTAATTGAAGGGTAACAAGTGGATCACCTATGTTGGGAGATGTTATAAAAGGGGATAAAATAATGTGATGGCATGTTCTAATTATCGATGGTCATGAATGAACGTATTTAATCAGATAATTGAATGAGGATGGGAGTGTGTAGAGTTTTTAGTGTCTACATTTGGCACTTTTTTTCATATGGTTTGACAAATCGTTAGACAAAAACAATGAAAGAGTTTGTTTGTATGGGTGACTCGACCGCGACGCATTACAGTGAATAATAGTGCATTTCATTTCTAAAAGTTTCCCCAATCCAAGGGGATACTAAAATGTAATGTGCTACCGAGGAATCAAATTATAGGGTAGCCAAAGGGTTTGAAACCTATAGATGCATTGATCCTTGCCAGGTAGGCGCATTTGATTGGAAGGTCAAGTGATGGGGGCCAAATTCCATGTACCTCATAGACATATGACGAGTCCCAAAATTGGTTTTTTTTGTTTGATTGAAATGTTCTAAGGACTTGGGTTCTTTGAAAGAGACACACTCTGTGCTAAAGTGGTGTATCGTTATGTTTAAGGGTGCAAATGGTAATGTTTGCTAAGAATGAGGAAAATTACAAGTGTTTGATGGAATCACCCACAATTGTTGATGAATCATTGGTGATTAGATCATGGTAGAAGTTGGGGTATATAAATACCCAAGCCCTATGGTTTGTTATCTATTTTTAATATGGGGTTAAACAGTGTTGGGGGTGAATTTGAGTGACTTCAAGTACTTTTGCATGTTGAGCCACCCACAATAGAGGTAGGTTGATTTTCCTTCTTTTTTGTGTGATTTTTTATAGTTTTAGGTTTTCCTTTCCATTTTTGGGTCGTACAGTTACCCTAGCTAGAACCTCTAACAATTCATGTGATTGTTGGTAATTCATTAGAATAGTTGGCGATTGAGGTAAATTGCACGTGATTAATATGTGATTTTTAATAGTTTTCATTTTGATAAGTGAAGTTGGATTTTTTATTTCTTTTCAATTTTTTAGATGTTGTTGGTGTTATTGTGATGTTTATGTTTATTTTTTATATGTTTTTAATGATATTAATGTCGATTTGTTTTAATGTTTATAGGTGAATGTGAAGTTATCTATTTGCAGCCATATCCCGTTGATTTTAGAGCAGGTAAGGGAGGTCATGATTGATGATGACTTGGAGCATGAAGAGGTTATTGGATTTGGTGCCATCAGATATTACAGATGGATTAATAGATGTTTGATTTTTATATTAACATTATTAGAGAATTGGGACCCTTCCCCAAACACTTTTTGGTTTCCCACGAGAGAGATCATCATCACGTTAGAGGATGTTCACCATATCATGAGACTATAGATCCATGGGGAGGTGTTGTATATTATTATCGAGGAAGAGAGAGATGGTGTGATGACCAGATTATATGGGCAGGATACTTCTGGTATTAGATATGAGTTAAGGACCTTTTCTTATGATCATGTTCATTCATCTAAGAGAGAGAGAGAGAGAGTTGTAGACGAATGACCATGATGATGATGACCATCCTTTTTTATGCATTTCTAGATTCTAGACGTGGCCACTTCCCATGGATGATGACTGGGGTAGTAGCCAATATAATGGAGAATATCACTATAATTTAGGGGGTACCTACCTTGCTCATAAATTTGGAGAGTTATGGGCCTAGAAGGCCCAGAAGCAGTTCGTGATTGATGTTGCTTTTCTTCTTTAGGCTTTCGTTGTAGAGAACATTGTTATTACTTAACTAGTGGGGTTTCCTTGGGGTATTGGTTATCAGAACCCTATTTTTATGAGATTAATATCAAATAGGGGTTGTGTGGAGAAGATGAGGACATGGTTTTATAATATTTATTATCTAGATTAGAGGTACGGGATGTTGAATGGAGGACTTATTTGAATTTACCTATATGGCCCGAGTATCCTTGAGATTTAATTGGTTTAAAAAACTTATGTGGCTTTAGGCATGTATAGAAGGTGAGCACTTGTTTCTAAATTTTGACTTTGTTCGAAGGTAGTTTGGATTGGTGCAAGGGTACCTGATGAGAACGTTTCGTATAGATGAGAGGATATAGATATAGAGACTCCGTGGGAAGTGGTGATGAGACCTTCTCTTATTGAGAAGATACCTAGGGATACAATCCTTAATGAGGAAGGAGAGATTATAAATATTGATGATGTGGGGATGACCCTAGAGGATACTGCATGGTGGGTTCCAAGCTTGAGGAGTTTTGATAGAGCCTAAGTAGCATAGAAGGTTACACAAATGGTGAGACGAGTACGTACTCGGACGGAGGCAGGAGAATAGGTAGTGTTATGCTCTAGGGATGAGGAGGATGATGGTTACGATGACATGTCAAAAAATATTGTAGTAATGACGACCAATAATTCCGTAGTGGAGGCGAAGATAGATGTGGCTTGGAAAGAGTGACATGAAATTCTTGGTATGTGGGATGCCCTTTTTAGAGAGAGGGGTGGGCTAATTTTTTATAGGAATATAGTGGTGGCAGAGCAATATTGTCTTCATGTATAACTTGCATAGGTCTCTTTAGATGTAGACAAGTACAAGGGCCACATGGATTCATTGAGGATGGTTTTGAGAATTACAAGGCTTTCTATATCTGGAGTAGCGTTATCAGTGATGGCTTGATCTAACAGGCAGAGAGTGGCACCTATAACATCTCCTTCATCTGGGATAATTTTTTGGTGGCTCATTATGAGGTTGCGTGACCTAAGTGAGATTATTATTTTGATTTGATTATCAAGAATTATCATGAGGCCAATTTGCATGTAGATTACTTGGCTACCAAAGGGGCACCCAGAACAGTATCGAGGCCTAGTGTGATTGCAGTGAGCATGGATAATCCACCTTGGAGGATAGAGAGTAGATGTTGGTGACGGGGGAGCTAGTGGCGAGGCTATGGCAATGAGTTCTCTTGGAGGGGTTGGAGATATAGGTTATGTATGAGGAACACATGATCTAGGAGGAGAGGGGAATACGGCTCTGGCTAGTGCGGTACTCAAAGATGTCGAGTACACTAGCAAATATTGATGTATATGATGACATAGTCTCATAGAAGCAATTTTTCTGTATGATGATGATATATATATGGATTTTTTGGAAATTTATAATGATGTATATCAGAATTTGATTTATATATGATGATGATGATGATGATGAGTGTTTATGGCTTATATCTTATTTTAATTTTCATGTCTTATATGTTGTAGGTTTTTTAATTTGAATGCATCAGTCTTAAATAGATATATATTGTGTGAAGTTAAGAAACATGGATTACAAATACATTTGATTACATATGATTAAGTTTGGTTGAATTTTTGATTGATTCAAATGACTTTAAAAAGTGATCTTCAAATATGGTCTATCAAAAATGTGACTAAATAAAATGAGTTAACAAGGAAATGATTTCCCCACTATGGATTTGACATATACGTGACGGGTTTTGAAAGTGTGAAAATCCTTGTACTTATAGCCTTAACAAATGTTAAATAATACTGTTAATAGGTAGTTACAAAATCTTAAATGGAGGGAATGTATTTATTAATATATAAAGGTTATAAATAAATGTGGGAGAAAGGGATATCCTTATAAATAGGTTTATAGTGAAATGCCACAACTTTTACATTTTTAATTTTTGAAGAAAATTGATCGATGCGAGAAGTATTCCTAAATGGGAAATTTGATCAATGTGGGAAGATTTACTAGGATGTATTTTAACTATTAAAGTATGATCAATGTGGGAAGCCTTTGGCATGGGTAGCCATCCTTCGAAGGTTGGTCTGCATTTTTTAATTTTTTATCCTTTTTTTACAAATAGTCGTCCTTCGAGGGATCGGTCTATAAATTTGAGTGGTAGTTGTCCTTCAAGGGATAAGTCTATTATATTTTACATATTTTGATAAGAAGCATCCAATAACTTTACATTCATTTTTGAACTAAGTGCAAAACCCGAATAGACCATATCAAGGAGAGAAGAAGATCTATATATGACCTATACACATATGCCCCATGTTATTATTTTTAAATGGTACATGGTACATGGATGTAATGATTTTAAGGGGTTCATGCAAAGGATGAACTTGTCCATAATGAAATATGTGATGAATAGATCCATGGTGATCATCTTTAAGGTATACTCAGGATAGCTATGGATAGCCACATGCTTTTGAATCATTACTATAAAAAAATGGACGGTTTAACGAAGTGATAATATTTTAAACAGAACTATTGTCATAACAATCAATAATTTAACATTATAAATGTTTCAATTTCAAGGCATTCAAAGGTTCCTTTTAAGGTTCATTGTCAAGAGAAGTGAGATCATATGCTCGTGACCCATACTTGTGAGTAATAACATATGGATCGATCCAATTAGGGGAAAACATTCCACATTTACTTCATTCTAATTGAGTGACATTTTGATTTTCTTTAAGTAAAACATGACCAATTTTAAAGTCACACTCTTTGACATGTTTTTTATAGGCTCTATTAATACATTCTTGATAAAATTGATGATTTTTAATGGTTATTAAATGATTTTCATCTAACAAACAAAATTTCGCTAAGCGGTCTTGGTGATATTATTCATCATGGATGAAATATTTGAGAGATTCATGATTTTATGGAATTTTTATTTCGAGATATAGGACGGCCTCTAAGCCACAGACAAGTGAATAGGGCATAACACCTATAGGTGTGTGGATGCTAGTTTGATTATGCAAGAGAGAAAAGGGGATTTGGAGATGCCATAGAGAAAAGTGTTTTGTTAGAGGCCACGGCCTATCCATTTACTTGAGGATAATATGGTGACGAGAATCTAAGTTTGATGTTGACCATATCACATAAATTTTTAACCTATTTATTTTTAAAGGATTTTCCATTATTCGTTATGATTTTATGAGGGACACCAAAAATACATATGATATATTAATATACTAAGTTAGTGATAGGCCCTAATTTTGTTAAGGTTAAAGGGATGGCTTCAACCCACTTAGTAAATTATTTGGTTGTTGTGATAATGGAATGATTTTGTTGGGATGATTTAGGATTGGCAACACTAATGACATCTAACCCCAATTGATAAAAAGGCCATAAGTTCTAAGCTGGTTGGAATGCTTGACTAGGGACATGGATGAGATCTGAGTGGAGTTGGAATTTAACGCATTTCCTTAAATATGCATAACAATCATTGGTGATGGTAGGCCAGTAGTACCCTAGCTATATGACACATTTAGTGATGGCATTTCCACTTAAGTGACTACCATAGATGCCATCATGGAATTCTTGGATTTCTTGTATTGATTCATGTGATTTAAGGCATCCTAATAGTATATGCTCATAGCTATGTTTATAAAGGATACCACATATAATTCCAAAGTGAGTGATGTTTTGAAGAAATGATCATTTTGCACCATGTAATAAATTTGATGGAAGTTCATATTCTGTGACATAGTCATATATTTGAGTGTAACATAGATAAGGTGGATTATTTTAAATGGAATTAGTAGGAGGAAGCTCAATTTGATAGGAAGGATGGTTCAAGCATTGAACAACTATGAGCATTTTATTGTTACCCTTTCATTTTTTTTGTTTCTAAAGGGATGAGGGATCCTATAGATGTCATAGTATCTAAAAATTTGTTAGAAGCTCACATAATATCTTTAATGGTATAATGATCGAATGCGTCAAGGATAAAGTTGAAAACAACTTTATATTTTTGGAGGATTTCATTTTTACATTGATATTCTCCTTTAACCTAACTGATGACAAGTTATCAATCTCCATAGATTTGTAGAATATGGACACCTAAAAGAATGGCGGTAGTTATACCCATTATTAAGGCTTCATATTATTCCATGTTATTAGTACATTCAAAGTTAAGTTTTAATACTAACAGAAGTGGAATGTCCTAGGGAGGTGTGATAACAATATTGGCTCCTCCTCCTTCACCTTTAGAACCATGAAAGAAGAGAGTCATTTTAACGGGGATAAAATAAAATTCATTGATGTTGTTGATGGATTCGTCGGGAAAGTATTTGTGAGGGAGTTGATTGTCTAGAAGAGGTGCATCAACAAATTGATGTGCAATGGCCTAACCTTTAATAGATTTATGCAATATGATTTCAAGGTTAAATTTAGTCATTAACATAAGCCATTGAGTTATGTGATCATTATGATAATGTTTAGAGTTCATGGTATTAAGTGGATTAAAGCTAGTAACGACATATAAATTGTGATTGAGGAGATAATGTCAAAGTTTAGAGGTAGGAAAATATAACACACAACATAAATTTTTATCTTCGGTGTTGCGTATTTCATACTTATGGAGTATGCAACTAATATAGTATATGGCTTGTTCAAAACCTTGATTATCACGGTGTGTAAGAATAACTCATAAAGCATATTCTAAAGTGGATATGTATAGGTAAAATGGTTCCCCATTTTGATGTGGAGTAAGCATAGGAGGTGATAATGGATAGTGTTTTATTTCATCAAAGGCTTTCTAACAATTAGAATCTGAATGAAACTCTATGTCCTTACATTGTAGATGGTGAAATGGTATACATCGACTCCAGAAAGTTATGATATGAAACGTCAAAATGAGTGTAACTTACCTTATAGGATACACATTTTTTTAAGATTAGAAGGTGGATTCATTTAAATTATTTCCCTAACCTTTTCCGAATCAAATTCAATGCCTCAAGTAGATATGATGAATCCTAACATTTTCTAGTGAGGACACCAAAAACACACTTTTGAGGATTAAGACAAAGACAATACTAGATGAGATGAGTTAATATTGATTCAAGGATGTCAAGATGGTATTTTTGTGATTTGGACTATCCTCATCAACGTAGTCTATGATAGTCTTATGGATGAGGTCGTGAAACATGTCTTTCATGGTGCATTGGAAGGTAGTTCCTGTATTTTTAAGATAAAATGGAATGACACGGTAACAAAAGGTTCCCCAACGGGTGATGAAAGAAGTTTTGTGTTGATCGTTGGGAGTAACAAGGATTTGATTATAACCAGGAAATCCAACCATGGGGGGAATCATTTCATGGCCCATTGTTAGGCCAATGAGCTGATCTATGTTTGGAAGAGGGAAATTATCTTTAGGACAGGTGAGGTAGAAATCCTTGAATTCTACGAATATGTGTAAATTTCCTAAAGATTTAACTATGGGGACGCTTTTATAGACCCGTTGTGGATTTTAAATGGTTATGATGAAGTTGGCAAATAAGAGGCATTGCAACTCTTCCTTAACAAGCAAAGCTATATGGGGATACATTTTATGGATCTTTGCTTAACTAGCTTAGCATTGGGATGCATGAGTATGTTGTGCATGATGATGTTAGGATCGATTTTGGGCATGTCACTGTATGGCTAGGCAAAGGATTGGTAATATTTTTCTCAGAATGCAGTGAAATCATCCAGTTCTTTTGGATTTAAAGATAGAGCAACCTTAACTATGTGAGGATCCTGAGGGTGCTTGAGTTATAATTAAGGGTGGATTCATTAAGGAGAGTTGGTGTGTTAGATGGTATGGATTTATGAAGAAAGCAGTCTTCAACTCCCATATCTGAAAGGATATCCTAGTTTACCTGAAACTAGAGGATATCTACAGTACGTGAATCTTCCCTAACCATTTCTAACCAAAGAAGGGGTAATTATTTAATGGGTTGAATGGATTGATAAGTAAGTGGCCCTAAAGATATAACATTAATTAAAAAAAATTAGGTGGGATGGATATAGTGTTTATATGTCCATAAGATATTTAGGGTTTGTTGGTGATGACAATTATAGTTCAGGAATAAGCATGGGTGTAGTGAGTTCATATGTAGTGGCTTCAAATGTTTTGGAGATGGAATTTTTATAACCTAAACCATATTTCTCATAGGCTTTAAGATAAAATTGGACTATCAAGTTGTGGGTTGCTTGTTCATAACGAATGAGGAAAAAATATCTCTATGCACAATGGTGAAGATACATATGAGTGAATTTTGAATTATCGATGGATTTGAAGTGTAATGTGAATGAATAGACATGGTGAGGATTGATAACATGGGATGAAGGATTATTGAGTCCCCCATAGACGAGGTTTGTTTTGAGATAAGCATGATTGTAATAGATAACATCTACAACATTTGGCTCAAACATGGGTTGCTTGTAAGGGTGACCATATGGTTTGGGTGGAGGGGATGGAGTTGAGAATGAGGAAATGGTATTCCCTGAGCATAATATGTTTTAGAGCCTCAATAAGAGAGGAACCATGTAGTATTTTGGAAGGGGGAATAGATGTGCTAGTAGATTCTTCACCAGATGAATCAGATAAGGATTTAGGTACGAGGATGTCATTTGGGGGGTACATCATGGAATAGTGAGTGGATGGTTTTACATCATTGGGGACAGTGAAAATTTGACCTTGGTGTTCATATTTGAGAAAACAATAAATATTACCTTTTTAACCTAGAAAATACTCAATAAAATCCTTATGAAAATAGTAAATGACGCATTCAGGAATTGGAATCTCAAAATCCCATTTTCTCTCTAAGATTATCAAACTAGCATCCACACACCTATAGGTGCTATGCTCAATTCACTTGTCCATGGCTTAGAGGTTGTCCTACCTCTTGAATTCCAAATTCCATCACTTCATGTATCTCTCAAATATTTCATCCCTAATGAATAATATCGCCAAGACTGCTTAACATAACTGGAATTATTAGATGAATTTTTTTCAACAACCCTATAACATCATCAAGTCGATCAAGAACATGTTAATAGAGCCTATAACACACATGTCAAACAGTGTGACTTTGAAACTAGTGATCTTGTACTTAAATAAAATCAAAATGTCAATCAATTGGAATGGAGTAAACGTGGATTATTTTCCCCTAAATAGACCATTCCATACATTATTACTCACAATTATGGGTAAGGAGTGTATCGTCTCACTTATCTTCATGATGAACCTAAAAAAGAACCTTTGAATACCTTGCACTTACAACCTTTTTACTATTAAAAGATTCATTAATATGACAATTGTTGCATTTAAAATCTTATCACTTCATTAAGTTATCCATTTTTCTATAGTAATGATTCAAAAGCATGTGGATATCTATCACTTTTGTAAATATACCTTAAAGATGAGCACCATGGATCATTTCATTGCATCTTTCATTAAGGACAAGATCCTCCTTTACAGGAACCCCTAAAATCGTTGCATACATGTACCCTATACCATTTAAAAATAATAACATGGCACATATGTGTATAGGTCATATATTCATCTTCTCCCGTTCTTGATACGGTCTATTAGGTTTTTTCCCTCAGTTCAAAATGTATTTAAATTTATTGGATGCTTCTTATGAAAATATTTAAAATATAATAAGTTGATCACTTAAAGGAAATCTACCACTAAAAGTTATATACTGATCCTCCAAAGGATGGCTATTTGTAATATGTGTGTGTGTGTGTGTATAAGTAAAAAATAAATACCATACCCTTGAAGGATGGTTACCCATGACAAAGGATTCCCGCATAGATCAGCCTTTTAGAGTAAAAAATCATCATAGAAAAACTTCCTAAATTGATTTTCTTTCCCCTTAAGGCAAACTTCCCACATCGATCAGTTTTCTTCAAAAATGAAAAATGTAAAATATGGGGTGTTTCTCTATAAACCCATTAAAAAGAAGATATATTTCTCCCACATTAATCTATATATATGAACCCCCCCATTTATATCTTAATAAATACACTCCCTCCATTTAATATTTTGTAAATACCTATTAATAGTCCTATTTAACATTTGTTAAGGGTACAAGTGCAATTTTTTTTTACAGTTTCAAAACCCGTCCAATATATGTCAAATCCATAGTGAGGTAATCATTTAATTTTTACCTCATTTTATTTAGTCCCTTTTTTGATACACCATATTTTAAGATCACATTTTAAAGTGATTTAAATAAATAAAACATTCAACCACACTTAATCATATGTAACCAAATGTATTTGTACATCATGCTTCTTAAATTCACATCACATACATCTACCTAACACTAACGCATTCAAATTTTAAAATATACAACATATAACACATACAAATTAAAATACAATATAAGCCATAAAAACTCGTCGTCGTCATCATATATATAGATCAAATTTGGATGTACATCCTGATCAATGTCCAATATATATATAAACATCATAAAAAAATGGGCTTCGATGAGCCTATGTCATCGTATACATCAATATCAGCTAGTAAAATCCACATCCATTAGCACCACACTAGCCTGAGTCGTGATTCGCTCTCTTCCTGAAGCATGTGTGACTCAAACAATACATGTATCTCTCAGCCCTCTAGGAGCACTTGTAACCACAACCGCACCTCTTGTTCCCCCCTCACCGCCATCTACTCTCTCTGGCCTCCAAGGTGGATTATTCACTCTCACTGCACTCACACTAGTCCTTGTTATTGTTGTAGTTACCCCTTTAGCAGCTAATTAATCTACATACAATGTGGCCTCAGGATAGTTCTTAATGATCAAATACACATAATAATCTTGCTAAGCTTTCAAAACCTCATAATTATTGACCAAAATCATACCAGATGAAGTAGATGTTGTAGGTACCAGTCTCTTCCTACTAGATCAAACCATCTCTAATACCTCCTCTATAGATATAGAAGGCCTTGTAATCCGTAAGGCCTTCCTCAATGAATCCATGTAGGGATTTCACTTGTCCCTATCTATAGATACCTACGAAAGTTGTACATGATGACCATCTCACTCTGCCACCATGGTATTCCTCTCAACAATAAACACATCCCTCTCTATAATAAGATCATCTCACAAACAAAGAAGGTCATCTCACTCCTTCCGAATCACAACTCTCTCCCCCTCCAGTATGGCCTTATTGGTGGTCCCAACTATAATAGTTGTATCTATATCATCATCACCCTCATCACCCTCATCCCCAGAGCTTGGCACTGGTTGTGCTCCTCCCTTTTTCTGATAACGTACTTGTCTCACCCTCTATACAACCATGTGTGTAACTTGGGCTCTATCAAAATTCTTCAAGGCTAACCCACCATGTAGTATACTCAAAGGTAACCCCCATATCATCAATATATATAATCTCCTCCTCCTCATTAGGGCTTGTATCCCTAGGAAGCTCATCAATAACAACAAGAATAGTCACCACTTCCCGCAAAGTCTCTATATTTGTATCCTCTTGTCTATATTGAATAAGCTCATCAAGTACCCCCTTCACTAATCCAAAATGCCTCCAAAAATGGTCAAAATGTTGCAACTCATGCTCACCTTCCCTACATGCCTGAAGCCATATAGGCTTCTATAAACCAAGAAAATCTATAGGATACTCGGGTCATGTAGGTAAATCCAAATAAGGACTCCATACAACATCCTTCACTTGAAATCTAGATAACAAGTCTCTATAAAATTATGTCCTACTCCTCTTCTCTACATGACCCCTATCTAATCTCCATCTCATAAAAATAGGGTTTTGATTACCAATACCCCATGGAGACCTCGCTACTCAAGTAATAAAAATATTCTCTAAGGCCCAAGCTTGTCGAAGAAAAGAAAAATCAATCCTGAACCACTTCTACGCCTTCCAGGAACACAACTCTCTAAATTTTTGAGCAAGTAAGGTAAGTTCCTACTCAAAAATAGTGCACCGATCCATCATCTCAACTACTACTCCAGTCATCATCCATGGGAAGCGGTCACATCCAGAATCTGGAAAAGTGTAACAAATGGTGACCATCATCATCATGGTCATCTGTGTACAACCCTATCTATCAGATGAATAAAAATGGTCGTAAGCAAAACCCTGGACTCATGTCTAAGATTGGCATCATCCTCCCCATATAATCCAGTCATCACACCATCTTTCTCCACCTCAATATTAATATACATTACCTCCCCTTGGATTGGTTGTCTTAGGATGAAGTGAACATCTTTGAACATGATCATGATCTCTCTTGTGGGAAAAAAGAAAGTGTTGGTGGAAGTGTTCAAACTCTCTAACAATGCTAATATAAACTCAAACATATGTGAATCCATCTGTAATATCTCATGGCACCAAATCCAACAACCTCCACATGATCCCAGTCGTCATCAGTCATGACCTCCCTCAACTACTCAAAAATCAACGAGATACAGTCGTGAAGAGATAACTTCACATCCACCTGCAAACATTAAATAAAATGGACATTAATATCATAAAAAATACATAACATAAACATCACAATAACACCAACATCTAAAATATTGAAAAATAAAAAATAAAAAAATCCCACCTAGTATGCCAAAATTATTTAGAATAAATCTTACCTCTTTAACCTAACTTAGTAACTAAGACAATAAGACTTACAAAACCTCAATATGGTGAGGTTTCAATGATACCTATAAGATGTGATGGAAGATAATTAGATTTTTGCACTCTGTGGAAGAAATGAAACCAGGTCCTCTATCGCGAGAAGACCTGCAAATAACATATGCTAAATAAACGAGAATTAATATTATAGATAGGAGGGTTGCTTGGAAAGGGTCAATTCCTATAAGTCAAAGGAATTTATTGTATGGATGTCAACCTGCTTTGGAACAATGAAGTTTGTTTATGGATATGAATATAGCATATGATATATGAAATTCATGATAAAATGTTTACGATTTATTTAGGTTGTTACAGACACACAACTGATGGTGATAACATAGAAAGAAATATGACTAAGGCTCAAATTAAGAATCAATATCAACTTCCAAATTCTCAGAGAAGTTTTAACCAATAGAGTAGTCAAATCCATCCTCCTCAAAGAATTATAAATTGATCTCCTCGATATAGTCCTCCTTGAAGAAGTCTAAGTATTATTTTACGGTGTTGTATTATCGTGTAAAGTTAGGGTTGGATTCTTCAAAACTAGCCTCACTTTAAAATTCTACTTCGGATTCAGTGTTAAGGCCTTCAGAAATATCTAATCTAGCCTCGTAATGATGCTCAAACCAACCAAGGTCATCTTGGATAAGTTGCACCTCATAGTAAACCTCCTAAAATTTGTCAGTAGATTCACGAATCTTCTGGGTGAATTCAAGCATGCTCCCTAATCTATGGCCTTGGTTTAATGGATAGTGCACAACTCGAGGTCATGCAAAATATCACACTAATCCCAATGAAGTGGATGCCAAGTGATTAGTAGGGAGTTGATTCTCATGATTGGATGATTGGTTCCACCTATGGCCATCTAATAGAACTCATTCTTGACAAAATATTAGCAACACAAGAGATAAAACTGCTCTATAGAAATTATCGAATGGAATCTAACTACATGAAAAACATAATGCACACGAATCACATGAAATTATAGAAATCACAAAGGATTATACAATGTTTTTAACACACTAATAAAATTAAATATTAGTCTAAATAATACGAAGTTATGGTCTTGCGAAGGAAAACATGAAATAAGAAACAATTAGATAATGATAATAAGATGAAAAAATAGTGTTATAAGATGATAACAGACCTTGATTAATGATGAGAGATGATAGGTTGATATGGATTGCAATTGAACAAAGAACATGCTTCAACACGAATCATCAAGTACTTTGGATTCATGTTGAACCTTGTTTTTTGTTTAGCTACAATCCATATCAACCTCTCGTCTCTCATCAATATTTAAGGTCTTGTATCATTTTATAACTTTGTTTTTCATCTTAGTATATTTATCTAATCATTTATTATTTCAAATTTTCCTTCGAAAGACCAGAGCTTCATATTATTTAGACAATTAATTTGTTTTATTAGTCTATAAATAATATTTCAAAATCTCCTTCGATTCCTATGCATTATGTTTTTCCTGTAATCAAATTTCATTTGATAATTCTTATTAATCATTTTTATCTCTTGTTTTACTAATACTGTTTCAAGAATGGCTTCTTTTAGATGGCCATAGGTGGACCTAATCATCCAATCATGACCATCAACTCCTTAGCGATCATCCATCATCCACTTAATTGGGAGAAATTATTATTTTGGTATGAGATTTACATAAAATAAATAATAAAACTGATAAATTGTATTTAATCGAGACATATTATTCAGTGATAAATATTACATTATATAATAAGATGATATCTTTTATCCAAGGAATCAACATCAATCACCAATCCCCTATATCTCTCAACCACTGCTAGAATCTCTCACATATCCCACATATCTCTCTATCATCTCATATCCCTATTGTAATGGTGAGATTAACTCACGTACATACAAATATGATATTAATATAACAGTATTATTATCTCACACTCACCTAACTATTACAACTATATTATTAATATGAGTTCTATAAACTCATTATTAATAATATTATAATTTATTTAATAATGTTACACAATATTTTGGTAACATTCACTCCCCTATTGTTAACATTATTAATTCTCAATATACACTCCCCTAATTTTGACATGGTACAACATAAATCCTTTTTCTACAATGTGTTGTATGGGCTTGCATCATAATCCGGATCAAAGAAAGGCATTAAAACTTCCAACTGGTTGATTGTCTTGCTGCACATGACCACAACTATATAGAGGAAGGCATCCTACATTTACTCCATGAAAATAATGCACTCAGCATTCCAATGGTGGATTATCTTCATAAAGAAGGAAGGTAGTTAGAGGACCGCTACATTAGTAAACGTTTATCTACCTTTTTACATCTATGGTTTTCTAGATCTACCACCAACCCTTTCCAAATCTATGAGTGTTACAATAAACTTAGAGACATATTCTGAAATTTTTTCTTCTAGGAGGTTACATATAGGAATTTCTCACACATTACAATTAAACAGGAATGTGACATCTGTTCTTATTTTCACACGGTAGAAAATAAACACACAAGTGAAAAAATTCCACAACTTCATTGTGTGGCCCCGTCGCTTGTGGCTAGTGAGAGGTTGTTGATAGACATCCTTCCTATGTTGCCACCTTCCTCCACGAATTTCCCTGCTAACTCAGCAGAAATTATAGTCAAGGATGATACACGATCCCTCTCATGATATAAAGCGGGGTCAAGGGGCAGAGCCCCCGAAGCTAGGAATTGTTTTAATTTTCATTTTTCCTTAAAAATTGAGTGTCGGATTACACTGAAAATGCACTCATTCATCCTTTTTTTAATTAAAAAATACACTTTATAATGACTATTGATGACTTTTTATATCAACACAAAAATGGACAGAATAACCTATTATTCACCTAAACATACTATTTGAAATGAGACAATGGACAAAGTGATAATAACTCAAATTTGATAAGATGAAAAAATTGACTTTGAATAACTCCGTGAACTGACATTTTATAATATTCATATATGGTGGAATTAACATTGACATACACATTGATGCCTCATAATGACAACAAGATTGACTGAAACAATTTTCATAAAATAAAAATCCTACTTGAGACTCTAATGAAAGATTGAAAATAACACAAATAAAACTATCAACTTATTTGAATACAATAGAAAATTAAAAGACTGATATAACACCATAACTTTACAAAATAGATTTTTAATATAGACTTATTACAAATTGAACACTAAACCAAACCGATGGCCATGCAATATATTAAACCAAATCACACCTTTGTATTCAAACTCTGCATTCCAAAGCTAGTTATGCGGATCTTGGAGTGCCAAGAAGGTGTCAACGGTTGGATACAACTCAACACATGGAGCATGCAGTACAATTCAAACTATATCCAAAAATTTAATATTGGATTAGATTATGCCACGACTATCCAATATTGGTGTAGACTAAACTAGTGAAGCTGAGGTGATATGTTGGAGGGTGCAGTTTTTCGATTTCTCTTCAAATTCAAACGTAAATCTTCTATGTGGATGCCTTGTAAATCTAAGTTTGAAAAAAACCTTTTCTGAACTTAACGAGAATTTTATGCAGTGCAATGCAGAGTAAAAGACTCACACCAATGTTTGACAATGAGGACGTCAATCAGATCATGACAATGCAAAATAAGATGCAGAAGCTCGTGCACTATTAATGTCAATGCAAAAACCTTTCAAGCGGCCAAGCCAAAACCAATTTTTTCTTTATATGTTTCTTGTGTGAAGGAAATGTAAAAATTCTGTAGATCAACGAAAATCTTGAAGACTGTGTGAATGTTGCAATGAACCAAATTTGACGCTCGATCTAGGTTTGAGTACTAACACCAACCATGTGTAATATAAATTTGCAGGATCAGAGAAGGATATGACATGACCAGAGGATAACAGAAACCGACAAAACTAATCTTACATTACAAATACAAAATTTTTGATAAAATATCTCATCAAACGGGGCAATCCAGATTTATACATGCCCCTCACACACTTTCAAAGAATCATCTTTTCTCTGATACCAAATATTATTTTGGTCTGAGCTTTACATAAAATAAATAATAAAACTAGAAAATTGTATTTAATTGGGACATATTATTCAGTGATAAAGACTACATTATATAAGAAGATGATCTCCTTTATCCAAGGAGTCAACATCAATCACCAATCCCCTATATCTCTCAACTACTGCTAGAATATCTCACATATCCCACATATCTCTCTATCATGTCATATCACTATTTTAATGGTGAGATTAACTCACATACATACAAATATGATATTAATATTACAATATTAATATCTCACACTCAGCTAACTATTACGACTATATTATTAATATGAGTTCTATAAAATCATTATTAATAATATTATAGTTTATTTAATAATGTTAGATAATATTTTGGTAACAGAAATATGATCTTTTACAAGACCTAAAGTTTTGCACTATCCATTCATCTCTTGTCGACATATTAGGGAGAATTTCTGAAATCACCCAGAAGATCCACGAAGCTACTAATGAATTTTGGGACGTTTACTATGAGGTGCAATGAATCCGATCTAACCTCGATTTGTTTTAGCATTGTTATGAGGCTAGATTATACATTCCTGAAGGCTCCAAAACTGAATCTGAAGTAAAATTTGAAATTGAGGTCATATTTGAAGAATCCAACCCAAAATTTTCATGAAAATATGAAACTAAACAAGAGTACTCAAACTTATTCAAGGATGACTATATCAAGGAGCCTGATTTATACTTCTCTGAGGAGAACGACCCAAACTACTCTAAGGGTTCAAAATTCTCAAAGAATCTAGACACAAATCTTGATTCTAATTTTTTTCCTTAGTGATATTTCTTTCTCTGTTATCCTCTTCAACTGTGTGTTTGTAATAATATAAATAAATCATAAATATTTTATCACGAATTTCATATATCATATGTTGTGTGTCATTTCCATAAATAAATTTGAGTGTTCCAAAGCTGGTTGACATCAATATAAGGAATTCCTTTAACTTCTGGGAACTAGCCCTTGCTTGGTAACCCACCTATCTATATTACTAATTATCATCTTTTTGCTTTTTTTTATTTGCATGTATTCTCATGGAAGAGTAGATGGTTTCATTTCTTCCATGGAGTGCAAAAATCCAATCGTCGTCCATCACATCTCCCGGGTATAATTGAAACCCCGCCATATCGAGGTTTTTTAAGTCTTATTTTCTTACTTACTAAGTTAGGTTTAAGAGCTAAGATTTATGTTAAACATTTTGGCACCACCATTGAGACCTTGTCCCTATTAATCCATTAATAGTTTCATCTCTCTTTTATTTTTTTGGTTCTATGTTTGGTAATTTCCAATGCTCCGTGTAATCACCTGCAATTCTTGTGGTTGCTTCCTATTACCTCATAGTTCACCTTTTTATTATGTTTTAAATCTTTTTATTTCTGCATTTCCATTTCTTTTTCATCCTTTTTTTTCTGTTGATGTTTCATTTTTGAAAATTCTCTTATAAACACACACAAAGAAGGAGAAAAACAAGCATCTATTGGTTTGGCTAGAGTTAACATTTATTTTGCTAACTTAGTTTCGTCTCTATATACTTTTAATTTATAGTCTTTGATGCTTTCTATTTCCCTATTTGTTTTAAAATCTAAAGTTGAGAAAATAAAACAAAATTAAAAAATAATTAATTTAGATCATTCATTTTTCTAGTTCAATGGAATTTGTTAAGTAATCACTTGCGATTAGGGAAATCATCAGGGATTTTGACAATAGCTGGCGATTTTTCTTTTTGCATTTGATTACTCAATAGTTGGCCTTTTTAATCTTTGTTTTTGGCTTTGTGTGTTTGTTTTCTTGCTAACATGTTTATAGATTGCTGATTTGCTGGATTGCTTTTCTCTAAGCTTTAAAAATTAGCTAAAATATATTAAGAAAAGGAGTGATTTAAAGGTGAATTCTAAATATTTCCTTATTTTATTCATGTTGCATCCTTGTTTGTTTTTCCTCATTGAAAGATACATTTCATTTTGGGTTTTTTAAATAAACAAATTTCATTTTTGCTTCACATAGTCTAATTGGGAAGGATATTTGTTGCATTCACTTATTTCGTCCCCCACACATAACTAACTCACTTCAATATTAAAATTCATTTAGAAAATTCCAACCTAGGTGGATACCTACTTGGATTTGATCCCAAAGAGGAGAAGTCAACTTGGTGTTTTGGCTGAGTATAGTCACCTGTTTATCAGTATATTGGTAAGGCACCTGACACCCTTATCAGTGCAAGACCATTAAGTGAGGGGGTATGCCCCAATACCATGGTCATACTAACAAATGTAAAGAGTTGGGTCTCACATACCTTCGGGTATATTGAGGACTCCGCCCTTAAACATTCCTACAACAAACATAGACTACTATTTCCAAGGACCTTCATTAACTGTCTTACACATTTGACTCTTTCATAATTAATCAAGATAAATCTAAAATGATATTTTTCTTGCTCTTTTCCTATTATTTGTAAATCATCCCAATTATTTATTTTTTCATTTTCTAGGTGTTTGTGTATTTTTTTACCATGGTACTCACTAAATAATGAGCTTGTAACAAAATTTTTGAAAAACTTTCCACCCCAATACCTATATCATTTTAGTAACATATTTCACTTTATACTACATTATCTACACTATTACCTACAACATTTTCTACACCAATTCAACAAAAAATCCCATTTTATCAAATAATTACATCCACTCACCTTTCTAATGTGTAAAAGAGTTGGAATGAACTAGAGTCTAAACGTAATGAAGAAATGAGACAACTTTTGAATGCAACACATCAATATCATGGTGAAATCCTTCATACATCTGGACTAGAAGAAATAGAACAAACCTTTTCTCCTAGTTCTCAATCAGAGGCATTTGAAACTCCTTTCTATTAGTGTGTGTGACATGCCTAGTCATCGTCCACATCACCTAGTGATTCATCTCACCTTGCAAGAGTCATAGGTCTTAGGAAGTCAAATGACAAGTGTCAGATTCTCTCATAGAATATGTCATTATCATTTGTGTCAGTGTGTCATAGGAGTTACATTCCTTATTTGGAATTTTAACTCCTCCTTTAGTGGCATCATATGCATCAGTCATGTCATATGTGTCAGTCACGTCATTGCGGTATTTCCTTGTTTAGGCATGGGGGTTACACAAAACCCCTATTTGTACTTCCTTTTTTCGATCTATGAGCATGAGAAGACCTATTTTCTTATTTACATATTCTTTCCATTATTCGAATCTTGCTTATTGCATTGGAGATTGATGTTACCATTAGAGTGCAACTTCATTTTGGTGCATTGTTATCGACATTAGTTCTCGTGAAACCCTCTTTCATGGTATCAGATCTACATGACTTGTTGTCACACTAAAAGCTTGAACTTATGGTGGAGAGAGATATCATCATGTTAATCAGCTACTATGCCAACACCCTTCCGCACGATGGAACCGGGTATACACCCAATCAAGCCCAATAACATTAGGAGGAAGTGACACCAAGAATTTCCTTGGAGATCACCTATCCCAGCACTACTCTAGGTCTTGCGTGCTTAACTTCCTAGTATCAAAGTTCTATGACATACCGTCACACCAAAATCTCAAACTGATGGTGGAGAGGGATCTCATCAGGATTGGTATGCCAAGATTGACTCCTTTTTACTTGCATCAGGGTTCTCTCGGTGTCACTCTAACCCAAATGTGTATATTCTGCGGCAGGATGACTCCATGATTATTCTTGTTCTCTATACTGATGACTTGTTAATCATGAGTAGATCTTCCTATATCATTGATTCTGTGAAGATATCCTTGGCCAAAAATTTCTCCATGTCTTACTTAGGATTGCTTCATTACTTTCTTGGGATCCATATTTCACAATTTGACTCAAAAATTATGATCTTTCAGCATAAGTACTCTCTTGATTTGCTTTCTCAGTTTCACATGTCTGATTGTAAGTCCTCATCTACTCCTTTTCTTTCCTGGGTCAAGTTGGTTTCTGATTTCTCTTCCCCCTTGGTTGATGGTACCCTTTATCGGTAGTTCATGGGGAGCTTGTTCTACCTTACTCACACTCAGATAGATTTTTTGTATGATGTTGGGATCATATCCAAATTTATACAGGAGCCTCATGAGCTGCATTTAAAAGTAGTAAAGTGGATCCTTCACTATGTTCATTGCACTCACACAGATGGTATTCATTACTTAGGAGGGACTGAGATTTACTTGGTTGGATTTACAGACTTAGATTGCGTCAGTGATCTATATCATCGAAAGTATACCTCAAGCTACAATTTCACTCTTAGTTCAAGTCTTATCAGTTGGTCCAGTAGGAACTAGAATGTAATTTCCCTATCATCAATAGAAGCAGAATACAGAGGATAAATTAATGCTAGCACTGAAGCTATTGGTTACAGGGTATATTGATAGAGTTTGGCATCCACTTTCGGCAACCTACCATTATCTACTATAATAACATGAACACTATCTCAATTTTTAGAAATCTAGTTCAGCATTGGCGGATGAAGTACATTGAGATTCACATGCACTTCATATGGGAGCTGATACATGAAAACATCATCGACATATCGTATGTTCAAATAGCTAATCAAGTTGCATACATATTCACCAAGCCATTCACTGAGGTGAAATTTCTTCACTTGTGGTCTCTTCTTGGGGTGAGGTCTACTACAGCCACCCATATTCTTCGGGCTATATTTTCCTCCTTCTTCTCGTCTTCTTCTTTCTAGAAAGATGTTGTTTGTATATGGGCACCTTATCATGCCTTTAGTTACCAGGACTAATTGACACATTTTTCTTAGTTTTCTAGGGGAGTCTTATTTTATGTTCTTGCTTACCATGACCTCTTCCTCAGCTTTGATGAAGGGGTATTGTTGGTGTTTGTGACATGCCTAGTCATAATCCACATCACCTGGTGAGTCATCTTGCCTTGTGAGAATTACAGGTATTAGAAAGTCAAATGACAAGTGTCAGATTTTTTCATAGAATATGACATTGTTATTTGCATCAGTGAGTCAATGCTTCATAGGAGTTACATTCCTTATTGGAAATTGTAACTCCTTCTTTAGTGGCATCATATGTGTCAGTCACATTATATGCGTAAGTGGCGTCATTGAGGTCTTTCCTTGTTTCGGCATGGGGGTTACACAACACCCCTATTTGTACTTCCTTTTTTTTTATCTATGAGCATGAGAAGACCTATTTTCTTATTTGCATATTCTTTCCATTGTTTGAATCTTTCTTATTGTGTTGGATCTTAACGTTACCATCAAAGTGCAAATTTTTTGTGGTGCATTGTCTTAGACATTGGTTCTCGCAAATCCCTCTTTCACTTTATATAATACGGGAGACCATTATTTTGAAGAAATGTTAATATCAAACCCCATTCCTCTCAATGCTTATATAGCATTAGGGGTGTTTAACTAAAACCACTCACACCATATCCAATTCCATACAACTACAATCCTTCACCTACCATTGCACATCTCATCGATCAAAATCAAGAAGCATTCATCCAGTAGTTGTACTCATACACTTCAATAAGTCAATACAAAATATAAAATGTCAATTGACCCAAAATGTCTATTTTTGACTCTTCTATTCCTATTAACCAATTTGAAACATCAAATTATCAAATTTTTACTAGTTAACCCAAGACATTTGATGAATCTTCAGTTCCTATTTACGACGTTCATATGATTTCATCAAAAAACATGTCTTCCTAAAAATTTACGTCGTCCCGAAACCCTTCTATAGGATCCACATATCTTCTAAGAAATATTCTAATTTCCTTGTCTACCCCTTCGGTAAGTTATGTAACATTTTCCACTATTGTATCTTCACAACTGGTTACTTTCCCCATTCAAAGCATCTCTATGTTTATTCCCACAAATACCCCACTAATCAATACTAGTTTCATTGCTAGCACTCACCTTATTTTTTAACACATACCAAAACAATCTTTGTCATTAATCTCCATGGCACAATCTACACCTCTTCAAAACATTCTACAATACAATACTCCATAACAAGAACCATCCTCTGTAGCTTTTGATATATCCTTCTAGCACTCACTTACCTATTCACAACCACTCACCTATACATCAATTTCATTCTAGTACCAATACATAAAACCCTCAAAGCCTTTAGCTTCTCAAAAAATAATTATATATCATCAAAATGTCCCACAAAAAAACATCCCTTATTAATAGACTATACTACAGAAAAACATCTCGCAATACAACATACCACAACAATATATACCTCAACAAAACATTCCATAATCTAATATATTGCAAAATAATGTCTCTTACTAGAAGAATGTTCCTCAACAAACCATTCCCCAATGAAATATTCCCTACCAGAAAAACATTCCTCAACAGTATCAAGCATACTCACAACCTAGCCAGTTCAAATTCCTCACAGTAACAAGCTCAAACAAATCCTCTCCAAGCCCTTATGAACCACATATCCACACTTGAAGTTACTTTTTCTGCACCCAAGAATGTGTTATCCTATGAAAAAATTCGTAATGATCCCATTCACCCTTCAATGTTGTATAAAGCATATCCACCTCACTGGGAACTTCCAAAGTTCATCAAATTTTATAGCAAGGAAGATCCTCAACAACACATATGTTCCTTTTGGCATGCCTGTTATCTAATAAATCACAACCACAACCTTATGCTGAGGACTTTTCCCATGTACCTTGTTGATCCTTCCCTGGATTGGTACAATAACATTCTAAAATATTCCCTATTCACCTTTGCACAACTAATTCAGCTCTTCATAGAACACGTTCCCATAAATATAGCCCACAAAGTCACTATCAATGACCTATATTCTAAAAAACAATTCAAGGATGAATCTATTGCCAATTTTGTCTCTCGCTGGAGAGGAGTAAATAATAAAATATCCTTTTCATTACCACAAACATAATTGATCAAAGTTTTCTATCATTCATACAATAAACACATCTCATCCACATTACAAATCCAATCATTTTAAAATTTTGATGAATCTTTTAGCATGGACCATAAATTGGAATTGTAAGCTCTAGAAGATGGTCGAATTGATATTCTTCATAAGAAAAAAAAAAGTATAGTCTTCATCTACTTCATCATCCAACCCTGATAAGTCTATAACATCTTCCAATGCTTTCATAGTTAAATCTAATCCAAAGGAAAAACCCACTACCAAGCATTCCCATGAACTACATAGCTCTACACCTATAGGAGAGACTTACAGTGCAATTTTTGACAAACTTCTTACTGCTAACATGATCTCTCTCGCACCTATTTGACCCATCGACATGTCAATATCTAAAGCCATTTAGTACAAAGATAAAGACTATTGTAAATACCATAGGGTTAAGGGACATGACATCGAGAGGTGTCCCACATTCCGTAATGTACTTCAATACTTGATTGACAAGGGTCAACTCTACTTAAACAATTTACATGCACCTCCAAATAAAAATCTTTACATATTTAAAAAACCTTTTCCAAATCACCCCTTATCCTCAAATTAATAAAAAAACAAATGTTTTCTACACCATTAATACAATAACAAAGAGAAATTCTATTCCCAGATCCACCTTGTTACCTATCGAATCAAAACTTACATAATTAACACCAGCACCCAAATGAGCTTGAAACTATGACTACTTAATCTTCATCTCTTGATATTATTAATAAAAAATTTGCCACATCCTCCTCACATTCCATTACCAAATCTATACCTACATCCTCTACACCTCTGAAAACTACATCTGAAGTCATATCTGACAAAAAACCCTTTACCTCAAGGAAATCTGGCTCTTTTGCATCCTCATCAACCACCCTAAGTTCATGTAAAACCACAAAAGTAACTCATAAACAAGGTGTTGTTTAGGTCTTCAAAATCCCTCAATATGTTTTTTCTAGATCAAAACTCTTTGCGCAGACCTCGCTCCCTCATACTTGTTAATCACCCTATATTTTCAGGGTCAAATTCCATCTCCTAAGCTCCTACATTGAGTTTTTATCCTACACACATCACTCCAAATCAAGCATCTTTACTGGTTCGTCACCCCTCACACTTTGCACATTTCAACTACCCTAAACAATGACCACCCATATAGGGTCCTCGTCCTCCATATGTTATGACACCTAGAAATCCTATGTAGCCATCAATTAAAAAAATTATAGCTAAAATCTTACTTCCTCCTGAGGAGAATATAGACAGAACCTCATCACCATCGATGTCTATACCTAAGGGGTGTTATGCCACCATATTTGATAACCTCCTTCAGTAATCACTTATTACATTACCACCTCCTAAGTTGTCTAATCATCGAGGATGGAAACCAACCTGGTATGACTTCAATGTTTTCTGTGATTACCATATAACACGAGGCCATTCCATCTAATATTTTTCAGCCTTTCACTTAAAATTTCAAGAAATTGATTGTCTTCTCTTGTTTCCTTCTCAATCAAACATATCTCCAACATCAACATTTCCATTATCAAAACTTGAAGAGTACATGCCTAAAACACCTGCTCATCAATTTGACACCATTCACATCACTACTTGCTCATAAAATTATGACAAATATCTATTTGATCCTAAGAAAAGTAAAACCTTTGTTGTTTTACCTTCATCTCCAAAATTATGTACTTTATCCAATAAACATAAGGTATCTATTTCTTTACCTCCCAAAGTCTCTAATCAAACATCGTCACCCAGAGAATTTTTTTTTATACAAGTAGAAACACACCCTTTCACTATGGTACAAAAGGTATTTATCAAGCAATTACACCAATACACTATTAGGATGTCACTTTGTGAACTAGTTCAAACATAGCCTTCTCTCAAACAAACTATGATAGAATCCCTTAGATCCATATCCATGTCATCCAATGATCATGTTCCTTTGATAAACTTTATAGGTGCCCTTAAAGAATCCACCGCTATATCATTCAAACCATCTGAAATTCCCTCTCTTAAACTATAAGACCATGACCTTCCACTCTGAATCACCACACAAATCAATGACATCTCCATCAAAAGGGTCATGATTGATAGTGGTGCCTCTATTAACATTATATCCTCCCTCTCCTTTGACTAATTTAAACTACCCAGCACCGTTATCACTAAAACTGCCATTTTAATGAAACTATTGCAGCTACGATAGTTATTATTATTCTACTACTTAAATTCAGCGTCAAAAACCTACCCGAACTCTTCTACATTATATAAGGAGAGTTTCAATACAACATGTTATTCAGAATCCCTTGGATATGTACAATGCACTTCATTCCCTCTACCCTCCATTTTTTTCTCAAATATAAACAAAAGGGTCAAAATTTAAGTATCCCTACTAATCCAAACCAAGTCACTGAGTGTTACATGATGTACCACCCAAATGACGTCCTTGTACCTAAATCCACATCTAAATCATTTTATAAAGTGTCTACTAACACATTTATTCCCTCTTCCAAACTATGAGATGGTTCTTGTCTTAGTCAGGTTCTAAACCATCTTACGCTCGGGGAATATCGTATCCTCACCCTTAACACCATCCCTTCACTAATAATATATGGTCACCTTAATAAACAACCCATGTATGAGACAAATGTAAGAGATGTTATCTCCTATGGTCCCTCTTATAAAAAAAAAAACATTTTCTATGGGGAAATCAATAAATCTTCATCCCATATTATCAATCCACATCATGTCATGACATTCATATTAGACTTCATATCCCTTGATATTCCAAGATTCGCTCATATGTATCTTCACCGTTGTGCATGGAGATGTTTTTGCCTCAGCTGTTATAAACGATGAACCCACTACTTGACCATCCAAAATTCTCTTAAATCCTATGAGAGATATGCTTTAGGTTATAAAATTTCCAGCTCTAAAATATTTGAAGCCAATACATCTGAACTCAATACACCCATGCTTATTCCTGAACTAGAATCATCATCACTAGAAAACCTTGAAAATATTATGGACATAGAAGACATTATATCTATCCCACCTAACTTGATTTAAAATAAATGATATATCTTTAGGGCCACTTACTTATCAATCCAGTCACTCCACTAAGTCATTACCCCTTGATTGACCATAAATGATTGGGGAATATTCACCTACTATAGATATCCTCCAGTTTTAGGATGACCATGATTTCCTTTCCCGTATGGGAGCTGAAGACCACTTTCTTATGAAATCCCTACCATTTAACACACAAAATCTCCTTACTGAATGCACCCTTAACTTTAACTTAGGCACCCATTTGGATCCTCATATAGTTAAGGTCATTCAATCTCTAAATCCAGAACAACTGGATGATTTCATTTCATTCTTAGCAAAATATTACCAATCCTTCTCTTGGTCATATAGTGATATGCCTCGAATCGATCCTAACATTTTCATACAAAACATAGTCACGTATCTTGAAGCTAAGTGGGTTATAAAAACTCCATAAAATGCATCCCCATGTATCTCTCCTTATTAAGGAAGAGTTGGAATGCCTCTTATCTTCCAACTTCATCATACCCATTGAATATTCATAATGGGTCTCTAACATCATCCCCTTAACTATAGCTTCAAGAAAGTTACACATTTTCACAAACTTCAAAGATCTTAGCCTCGCCTATCGTAAATATGGATTCCCTCTTCCAAAAATAGATCAGGTCATTGACCAAATAGTCAGACATGAAATTATTTCCCTCATTGATGTATTTTATGGTTACAATCAAATACTTATTTCCCCCCCTGATGAACAAAAAACTTCTTTCATCACCCCTCGGGGAACCTTTTTATTATAGTGTCATTCTATTTGGTCTTTAAAATGTAGGAGCTACCAACTAATGCACCATGATGTACATTTTTCATGACCTCATCCAAAAAAGTGTCAAAGACTACGTCGATGACATTTTAGGAAAGTACAAATCACGAAAAATACCATCTTAATGTCCTTGAATAAATATTCACTCCTATCATCCATTATTGTCTTTGTTTTAATCCTATAATGTGTGTTTTTGGTTTCCTCACCGAAACAAATTTAGGATTCCTCATATCTATTCGAGGCATTGAAGTTGATCCAGAAAAGGTTAGAGAAATCATTGAAATGCCTCCACCATATAATCTTAAACAACTATGTAGCCTCCAAGGTAAGTTACAGTCAATTTTACATTTCATATCACAACTCTCCAATCAATGTCAACCATTTCTTCATCTTCTCCGTAAGGATGTCGACATTCATTGGGATTTTGCTTTTCAAAAATCATTTGACAAAATCAAATAGTACTTTTTATCACCTCGTATTTTTACTGCACCTCATGAAGGGGAACCATTTTATCGATACATATCAACTTCATAACATGCTCTAAGATCTATACTTGCACACTATGATAATCAAGGTCATGAACATTCCCTATATTATATTAGTCATGCACTCCATTAGTATGAAACATGCTACACTGAAGCTGAGAAGTTATGTTGTGAGTTATATTTTACCACCTAAAAAATTCAACAATATCTCCTCAATCACAAGACATATGTCATCACCACCTTTAATCCACTTAAGACCATGTAATCTAAACCTTATCATAATGATCGCATAACTCGATGTCTAATGTTAATGAATGAATTCAACCTTCAAATCATATTGTAGAAATATATTAAAGGTGAGGACATTTCAGATCAACTTGCTAATGCACCCCTTCAAGATAATCAACTCCTTCACGAATAATTTCCCAAAGAATCCATAAAAAACATCAAGGAATTTGATTTCATCCCCATTAAAATAGTGATCTTCTTTGATGGTTCTAAATGCTAAGGAGGATGGTCAGGCATTATTATCATACCTCCTTGGGACATTCCAATTTTGTTAGCATTCAAACTTAACTTCTAATGTACTAATAACATCGCAGAATATGAAGTCGTAATCATGGGTCTAACTATCACCATTCTCTTAGGTGTCCACATTTTGGAAATCTATGAAGATTCAAAATTTCCATCAATCAAGTTAAAGGATAATAACAATGTAAAAATTAAATCCTACAAAAATATAAAGTTTTTATCCAATTTCTCCTCGGCACATTCAATCTATTCCATGAGCTTATAACATATTTGTAGATTCTATGGCATCTATAGAAGCCCTCATCCCTTTAGAAATGGAAAAATAAAAGGATAACAGTAAAATTTCTTGAGTCGTTCAATGTTTGGACCATCCTTCACATCAAAATGATCTTCCTCCTATTAATTCCATTGACAATAATCCACTTGATCTATAGAGCACTCAGATATATGACTATCTCACTTAATATAAACTCCCATCAGACTTACCACATGGTGTTATATGATCATTCACTCACTTTTTCTTTGTGGGTAGTGTCCTCTATAAACGTAGCTTTGACAATATACTATTATGATGCGTTAAATCACATGAATCAATCAAATCAATACAATAAGTACATGATGGCATTTTTTGTGCTCACTTCAATGGAAATTCCATTGCTAAATGTGCCATATAGCTAGGGTACTACTGGCCTACCATGACCAAATATTGGTGTGCATATGTAAAGAAATGTGTTAAATTCCAACTCCACACAGATCTCATCCACGTCCCTAGTCAAGCATTACAACCTGCTCAGGACATAGGGCCCTTTTATCAATGGGGGTTAGACTTGATTAGTGCTATCAATCCTAAATCATCCCAAAAACATCATTCCATTATCACAACAAAAAAATACTTTACTAAGTGGGTTGAATCCATCCCTTTAACCTCAACAAAATTAGGGCGTATCACTAACCTCATATATCAATATATCATATGTAGTTTTGTTTTCGATCATAAAATTGTCATGGATAATGGAAATTTCTTTAAAAATAAAGAGGTTAAAAACCTCTGTGATAAAAATTATGAGCAAGTTTTAATTAGCATGGAGTCAAACACAGTGAAGAAATAAATTAAATATGATAGACAATATATTAATCACATCATAATTTACAATACATAGGCACCCATATATATAGAGAGAGGATTTCTAATTATTAAGGGAACCTCTTTTGTTTTTATGTGAGTTTGGTTACAACCACCAAACCTCATGATATAGTAAAATAATATAGGTTATATCCATATAACCAAATAACCAATATTTTATATTTTACTAATAATAATTTACCAGACCTAAATTATTAATCACCATGAGAAAACTAACCATATATTTCCTAACATTCTCCCCGTTAGTTAGGTATGGGGAAAAATTAAATTGAGTACCTACACCTACTTTCGTGATGATTTGATTTTCTATTAGTTGATCACGAACCAAGAAAAAGATGGTTTTCTATCAGATAACCAGAAATCAATAGTTGTTTGATTTTCTATTGGATTATCACAAACCAAGAAAGAGAGATGGTTTTCTATTGGTTGACCAAAAATGAGACAAAAGAGGTTTTAAAATGGTTTAGCATAAACCATATCACAATGTGTAGTACTACTTCAGCTCTCATCATATATTTCATTAGGAGATGACATAGGAAAGCAAGCTCATCTTCTCACAAGAACAACAAATATAAATAATATCAACTGAGAAAACACAGTTGGAAAAAAATGAAATCACACGGCAAGCACACATGTCACTAAACCATAGTGTGTGTCCCTACCGTTGATGACTCGAGAGAGGACATTGATTTTCCTCCATCCTCTAGTAGATGGCTGCTAACTCAACCGGATGTGACAATGATACTCAATAACATGCCTTGAACATCAGATTCCACCAAAAATGTGTTCGTAAGGCAATTTTTTTTTATTTTTACAAGTTTTAGCAAGTCAAAAAATTGTGACACTAAATTACCTTAATGACATGGAATTGTATAAAACTATTTATAAACTTAAAAATGCCATAACATACTTTATTGACATAAAAATTAATCACAAAAAACCACTTTGACGAACACTAATTTTGACATTTTTTTGATATAGACTCAACATGGATAATTGATTATTTGAACAATAGACTACTTATGCCTTATGATAAAGTTACATTTCTAAATAAAAATAACTGTATAATAACCTCAATGATCTACAAATGACTGTTAAAAAAACTATGAAACTTACTAAAAAGAATCAATTGCAGGTGTAGGATCCTATTTGAACACTTAAAATGACCATAAAAAACTATAGACACTTCAAAGCATACTAAACCTAAATAGAACTTACATGATCAAACAAATACACCTACTTTTTGAAACAATGTGCTAGTTTGTAAGTGGTTTCAATAGTCCAGCAATCCACATGTGAATATATTTTAATATATATCAATTAAAATCCATATATCAAGGCACACAACTCTGTCCATTATAACGTGAAAATGTTTGGGAGATCTGATGCAAGTGAAAACCGTGGATGTGTTGTTGGTAGTGGCGGTGGAGAAATTTGAGGTGTTGATGTTATGAGATTTTAGGAAAAGCATCGAATTTGTTACAGAGCCAAAAAATTGATTGATTCAAACAATTTATCTATGCCAAAACAAATTATATCTTACAATATCGATGCAAATGTGTTAAGGAAATATACCAGTGCCTAAAAAACCTTCTTATATATGAATCAATGCAGAGCCTCGAGAAATACATGACATCTAAATGGGTAACAATTATGAGTTGCATATGGGATTAACTTCTAATGTTGAATAGACGATTTTAACAAGCTTGTCCCCTCTCCATATAAGGAATAACTCTTGTTAAACTTCTCAAAACTCCTTAGGGGTGCTTCCACTACAAAAATAAAATAAAATGATCTAACTGTGAGATCAGTTGTGAAAGAAAACGGATTGAGTTGAGCCAAATTAAACAATACTCACAAATAATTATTTAATGTCTCATCTACAGGGGTGGGGAAAATTACATCCCCCCCTTAATAAATTACTATGCTTCCATGGAATATATTATCCGCTATGATACCAAATAAAAAAATTGAGCAAGTTTTAATCATCTAAGAGCCGAACACAGAGAAAAAATAAACCAAAGATATTAGACAATATATTAATCAATTCATTATATGAAATACATAGACACCCATATATATAGGGAGAGGATTTCGTATTATTAAGGAAACCTATTTTTTTTCTAAATAATTTTTTTTACAACCACCAAACCTCACGATATAATAAAATAATATAGGTTATAACTATATAACCAAATAACCAATATTTTACATTTTAGAAATAATAGTTTACCACACATAAATTATTAATCACCATTAGAGAACTAACCATAGACTTCCCAACATTAAACTCAACTTCTCATCACCATATTATACTCAAGAAAATGGACAGGTTGAGCCCTCTTATAGAACACTTAATAATATCTTTATGATATTAGTAGATGATGCATGCGAGAATTGGCATCTCAAAATCATGTTTTATCTCTGGGCTTATTGAACTAGCATCTATATACCTACATGTGTTACGCCTTATTCACTCATCTATGGCTCAAAGGACGTCCTACCTCTCAAAGTCTAAATTCCATCACTTCATGTATCTCTCAAATATTTTATCCCCAAATGCTTAGCATAACTTGAATTGTTAGATGAAAAATGCTTAACAGCCCTTGAACATCATGAAGTCTATTAAGAATGTGTTAATAGAGCCTATATCAAACATGTCAAAGTTCATGACTTTAAAATTGGTGATCTTATCCTTAAATAAAATCAAAATGTCATTCAATTAGAATGGATTAAATGTGGAAAGTTTTCCCCTAATTGGATCAATCCATACGTTATTACTCACAAGTATGGTTTAGGAGTGTATCCTATCACTTCTCTTGATGGTGAACCTAAAAAGGAACATTTTAATTCCTTTCATTTGTGGCCTTTATATTGTTAAATTATTGATTGTTATGACAATAGCTACATTTAAAATCTTATCATTTCATTCAACCATCCATTTTGTTATAGTAATGATTCAAAATCATGTGGTTATCTATCACTATCCTAAGTATACCTTAATTATGAGCACCACAACCTTGTTCATCACATATTTCATTACAGACAAGTTTCTCCTTTGCAGTAACCCCTTAAAATCATTACATCCATGTACCCAATACCATTTAAAAATAATAACATGAGGCATATGTGTATAGGTCATATATATATCTTCTCCCCTCCTTCATATGGTCTATTAGGGTTTTTCCCTCAGTTCAAAATTGTATGTATAGTTATTTGATGCTTCTTATCAAAATATCAAAAATATAATTGAATGATCCCTTGAAGGACAACTATTCAAAATATAAAAAATAGATTGATCCCATAAATGACAACTACCACTCAAAGTTATAGACCAATCCCCCAAAGGATGATTATTTGTAAAAAAAAGATAAAAATTTCAAAAATGTAGACCATACTCTCGAAGGATGTCTACCCATGCCAAAGGCTTCCAACATTGATCAACATTTTAGAGTAAGAAAACATCCTAGGAAATCTTCTCGCATTGATCAACTTTATCAGTAAGGAAAACCTCCCGCATCGATGAGTTTGCTTCAAAAATTAAAAATGTAAAAGTTGTGGCATTTCTCTAAAAACTTGTTGAAAAGGACATCCCTTTCCCCCACATTGATATTTACATATGAACCCCAATTTATATCTTAAGAAATACATTCCCTCCATTAAATATTTTGTAATTACCTATTAATAGTCTTATTTATAATTTGTTAAGGCTACAAGTGCAAGTGTTTTAAAATTTTCAAAACCCATCACGTATATGTCAAATCCACAATGGGGAAATCATTTCATTTTTACGTCACTTTATTTAGTCACATTTTAAAGTCATTTGAATCAATAAAACATTCCAGCACACTTAATCAAATATAACCGAACGTATTTGTAAACTATACTTATTAACTTCACATCATATATATCTATATAACACTAACACATTCCAATTCAAAAATATACAACATATAACACATGTAAATTAAAATACAATATAAGCCATTAAAACTCATCATCATCATATATATAAATTAAAGTTCGATATACATCATGATCAATGTCCAAGAAATCAATATTTATGATCATTATACTAAAAATGGGATTCTATGAGCTTATTCTTAGTGCATAATAGCAACACCCCTGAATGTCTACAACTCAATGGGTTGAGACTGTTAATGTGATTGCATAACATGGAGATTTTCCCAATGTGTGGGAATTTTCAATCAGGAAAGCTCTCTAGATGAATTCGGTTCATATTCCTCTATTCAGGTGCACACATTCAATTTGTAGAGGATCTACTCTAAAACCTAATCTAACTTTTCAAGGAGACAGGGTAAGGAGATACAAGAAATAAAACCTAAACTAACAAGAGTGATGAACCAAAGGAATGTTGAACACTTGCTTTGCAATAAATATAAACCATAAAGATGTAATACAACCACCATGCAAAGATAACTAGGACTGTAATGAGAGATTAGGAAGGAGAAAATGAACACAAGAGAGGGTTAAAAATTATCCACAGACATGCATTACTCCTCTGAAAAGTTGATATAGTACATTACAATGGCCAAGATGTACAAACTGCATTACAACTTGAAAGGGAAGTTTGAACTTCACAAAATCACTTGAAGATAAGGGAAGAAAGTAGGGTACAAAGTAGAAATGTCCTACCTCTAGAAAAGTACCCCTCCTTACAATATATAGGAAGAATTAGAGAAAGAGATAGAAGAAATCAAAATTCTTTTTCAACCACCCCAAAAGAGAAATGAATTCCCCAGAAACAATGATGGGATTTACTCAAAACCAATACCTCATTTATTGTCCCTTGTTGGGAAAGAAAAAAAGCCCACTCTTCATTATGGTGATAGGAGAGAAGCCTAAAAACTTAAAAAAAGGTGAACTTTATTTTTTCATTATGGAGGTAGGTGAGTAGCAGATGCCGAGGGCTTTCCAAAAAGTCCTCTCTCCTTCAAATCTAAGCTTCTAGTCTAAAGTTATGATCATCTGAAGGTGAGGGTCAGACGTTCCACATGGGATCTCACAATATTGCTCCATTTTAGGGTCCTGAGAATGTGATGTGACAAAACTTAGCACTGTCTGTGATCCTTCTCTAATTCCTTTGTGTTTTTCCTAAGTCCCTTCCTTGGCAAAGACACTATGTCTGACCCTAGACACGTGGAGAGCCAGCACACGTTTCGGACTTGCCGTTGTTCTTTACCCTTGAAGTTACAATGATGAAGCACATGGAGGATTCCACTAGCTCATCCCATGATTTAGAATTTTCAAAGGCTAGTTCTACCTTTTCAAGCTCTAGACATGTGGAGAGCCTGCACTTGTTTGAAACCCCACTTTTTGTAACACTTTTGAAGTTTCGCATATGAAGCATGTGGAGGCTTCCGCTGGCTCTTTTGTACTTAGCTGATTCATGCCTCAAGTGAAAACTTCCTGCTTCATTCCTTTGGGTGATAAATGGCCCCACTATATATAATGCCCAAACCTCATTTCTGGTAGGAGCTTTGTACTTAACTCCTGATGTTGCGACGGTGGAACACTTGGCATTGTCTGCGAGCCTGCTATGTGTTGAGATCTACGTGGGGGTCAAACGCATCCATGGGTTCTCCATTTTTGTTACACATTTTGAAAGTGCACCGAGATGACATGTAGCACCTTCCGCAGATCTGTTGCTTTTCTTTGAGTCGACTCTCCCTGGGCTCGATTTTCTTTAGTATTTTTATGGCCATTCATCTTCTAAACCTGCTTTTCCATTGTCGATCCCACCTGCAACTTGATTTTTTGGATCAAATGTGAGCTTGCATGACTAAACTGACCCTTCAATTTTCTCCTATGCAAGGTCGTGTTTGATCGATTTTACCTAAGGGGAAAAATTGGATAATAATTTGGCAACTCGCGGGATCAATTGCCTACTAGGTGAAGAGACCAGTAGCCTTGGAATTCCATTGGGCATGGATTCAAGAATGATAGCATGATATTGATTTTGTGCTTGAAACCTGAACTCGACTACTATCACTCTCTGATCCGGAATTTACGTCTCTACTTGCACACTCAATTCTCATAAGAAAATATTGAAGGTGAAATTTTTAAGAGTAAAAAATTTTTATTACGTGGGACTTCACTTGTTTCTGAAATGGACTGCTACAACATTCACCTGGAGGCATACTGAATGCACAATGATACAACCTTGAAGCAATAAAACCTTTGCTGAATCACTTAGGGAAACTGAAACCTAACTATAATAAGACAATGCACACACGCACTTAAAGGAATTAAAATCCTAGGATAATATTTACAAGGGTGAAACCTTTACTTTTCAGTAGCTATGTTTAAGGTAGATTCCGTTAATAGGATTAGAAATTTCTTCTCCATATAATGTAGAAAATTGGAAGGAATTAGTAGTCTTACATCCTATGACCATGTAGGGGGCACTCTAAATGGCATCAAACTTGGAATGCCTTCCTAGTTTTTCTCGATTTGCATCCAACTTGAGAACTAGTTACCACTCCTGAAAGGTCCTTACTTTTACTTTCGAGTCAAAACATATTTTGATTGAGGTCTGATCTTTCTCCATTATTTAAACTGCATGTTCTCTTATATCTTCCATTTTAATAAGCTCTGCATATCTAGCTTCCATCGGCTCAAACATAGATAATTCCAATTGCTTCATGAGTTCCAATGTGGGTACTTCTAATGATATAGGTAACACAACTTCTTTCCCATAGACTTACTTCTAGGGAGAATTTATTGTTGACCTCTTTGTTGTGATCTTGTCATCCCACAAAGCTGATTTGAGCTTAGTATTCCATTTCCTCTAGTTTTCATCAAGAGTTCTTCTGATGAATCTTAGAAAATTATTATTTGTGGACTCTGCCTACCAATTACCCTACAGGTAATAGTTTGAAGAGGTGCTTAGGTAGTTCTCATTCTCGATAGCCCATTTTGTGGTCTTGGAACCTAGGAATTCCAATGCATTTTATTATATGATAGTAGGTTGTACTCCAAACCTAGTCACTATTCCCTTATAGAAGTCTAGTATACTAGACGCGTTCACTTCTTTCAATGTTATCACCTCAGTCCAGTTGGTGAAATAGGATGTTGATTGAGGTCTAATCTCCATTTCATGAATGATTGGTTAACTGAAACTGAGTGCAATGAAATTGCCGCTAATTTTTCTTTACTTGTGAAGAGCGCACATGTTTTGCACCTTTTTATCCATGTATAGCAGTCACTGAACACTGTGGGTCAATAATAACCTACCTTCATTATCTTGAGGGTTGTTACCTATGGGGAAAAATTACCTCCAGCCTCTCCATTGTGGAGGTCCTGTAACACCTTTTCAATCTGACCTATTTCAATGCATCTCAGTAGAACACCATTGGTGTCCCTTTGGAACAAAATACCATCAACAAGCACATATGGAATGGCTTGAAATTTGAAGTATCTCCTCTTTGCTTTGATAATTTCTAGAGGGTATAGGATTTTTTGTAGGAAGTGTATCATATTTTGAGTATAATAAGGGATAGACACATTATCATTCACTTTCCCTTGACCATCCTGCAATACCAAGACAACTTCATTTCCATTTCTTAGATCAACTTGTTGACTCGAGGCTAGTTAGTCACATAGTCCCTTTCCATGGATTAGGTTAGTGACCTTAATTTCAATATCATATTCCATGACATGAGTGATCCATCCTTCATGTTTCTCATTCATATCCTTGTTTAAAAGGAATTCCCTGACTCTCGTATGAGAAACTAACAGCTGGATCATGTTGTTTGAGACTAGATGTTTGAACTTATTTAAGCTCCTAATTACTGCAAGTATATGCTTCTTGATGAAGGAGTGCCTCACTTCATAGTCCTCCAAGCCTTGACTGAAGAAGGAAACTATTTTTTGATATCCCTCTTTGCTTTGTTGCACTAGGCTTGCAGAAATTGTGTCCCCACCACCAAAGGCATAGAGCATGAAGTCCCTGGAGAAGTATAGATTAATGAGAGTTGAAGCTTGGGATATGGCTGCTTTGATGGATTTAAAACATTATTTCCCCTCCACTATCCACTTAAATGTCATGTTATTCTTCAACATTAGTGTTATTGGCTTAATAAGAGAAGTAAAGTTTGGTACAAATTTGCAGACAAAATTCATCTTTCCTAGAAAGCTTTAAAGAGCCTTCTTATGACCTGAGAGTGGTAATGCTTGAATTGCTTCAACTCTCTCTAGGTCAATCTTCAATCCCTCTTTACACACAATATGGCTAAGGAGCTTGCCTTCTTGAGCTAGGAATATGAATTTTTTGGGATTTAATGATACCCCAAATGTCTTACACCTCTAAAATACTTTTCTTAGATGAAAAAGGTGATACACTACATTTTTTGAGAACACAATTATATCATCAAGATAAATCAGTACTATTTTTTTGATAAACCCCTTGAATGCCATGTCCATCACCCCTTGAAAAGTGGCTCTAGCATTAGACAATCCAAATGACATCTTCATGTAGGCATAGGTTCCCCACTTAGTGGTGAAATCTATTTTGAACTAGTCATCTTCTTTCACCATTATCTGATTATACCATGAGTAGCCATCGAGGAGAGAAAATATCTCTGATCCGGATACTACCTATAATATTTGTTCCATTGAAGGAAGTGGGTAATGGTCTTTGAGAGATGGCCTGTTCAGGTATTGAAATTCCATGTACAACCTTATTTCCTTGTTCTTCTTCTTGAACGGTACCAATTTTGCAACCCAGCTTGAATGCTTGATTGGAAATATAATGCTAGCCTCTATTATCTTGTTTAGCTCTTTCTTCATTGGAGCCTTAATTTGAGGGTTGACTAGTCTTTCCTTTTTCTTGATGGGCTTGGCATCAGGATCCATTTCAATTTTTTGTTGTGCCAACTTCGGATTGAAACCTTACAGGTCTTCACATCTCCAAGAAAAGACATTTGGAAACTCTTGGAAAATTTTTACAAAATCATATCTCTTGTTCATTCACCGTTTTGCAAATTTGAAGTGTTTTACCTTCCCTAGCTGAGAATGGATCTAAATCCTCTCCTTTGACCTGTATGTTGGCTTTCTCCTTACGAAACTAGTCATTAGGATTGAAGATAGACTCCAATGTTACTAAACCATCGGGAATCTTATTGGTCCGAAGCTGCACAACTTGATCCCCAAACTGCTGCTCTAATTTATCTTGATTCCTAGTTGAGAATTCAGCGTCTTTTTGTAAGAAATTGATGATTTGTTGATCATTCTCAAACACTTTCTAGCTTTTGTTATTGTCTGGAACTTTTGGCCTTAAAATCACATGTATATGTGGTTATGTTTTGTCTCTTTTGATACTATCAACCACATCAAATGTTTCTCCAACTACAGTGCTCCTATCTGTAGCTTCATTCTTCTTCCTGCGTATGGACATAATGTTGAAAGCTTCAAAGTCTTCACTTAGGTCTCATACCCTATTTTAGTAGCTCTTGAGTAGGTCATTCTTTGTAGCATGTTGCCTTCTGACTTGATTGACAATTAGCTCACTATCACCAAATACTTGAAAATTATTTATACCTCTTTTCCTAGCCAAATGAATTCCATGAATCAAGGCCTTATATTTAGATATGTTGTTTGAACAGGAAAAATGGAAACAAAACAATTAATAATTCTTGATGTTCTGTGGTGAAACTAATAATGCACCTCTGCCAACACCTTATTTTCTTCTTGAACCATCGAAATATAGTTTCCATACTTCATTTTTATCTTTTTGGTCTGGCTTGGTTATACTAGGGAGAGGATGGTTCTCTTCATCCAAACAATAAACTCCTAGTTCAGATTCTTCAATTTCCTTGTATGGGTCAAATGCATGCCTTTTGTTTGACTATTCATCCAGAGTCAACTATGGAATACCCTCGACCTCAGTGTTAATTTATAGATCATTTGAACATTCCTCTTGGTTAAAGGTTGAGAAATTTGCATTGATAGGACTTGGTACATGAGGCTTAATGTGGAATTTTGCAATTGGTTCTAACCTAATCTTTTCCTTGCCTCCATACCTTGTTCTGAATAGCATATGTGGCCAATCTACTGATAGATATCCACCAATTTTGGTAGTGAAGTCTCTTTACAAGCACAATGCAAAGAGTGGTGGTAGGTCTATGACTAATACATCTTGCAAGATGGTCATATTGGGACATGCATGCAATGTGAGGCTTAAATATTTGATTACTCCAAGTGTTGTTACCATTTTACCATCCAATTACACCACACCTTTGGTGATGACTTCATATTGAAGGCTCAACTGATCAGCTATTTGTTTCGGCATGACTGAGCTACTTGTTCGCGAATCAATCATGCAATTATGCACTAACTTATCTCCAATGATCAATGAGATATAGAATGGAGGGGGCTTAAATTTTTTACTATAGTGGCTTCCTTTATTTTCTCCTTACTGAGCTACATTGGTAAACACATTTTTCTTGTTGATTGGGTGGCTGGTTTGATGCTGACCAATTTGCCATATCAACTTGCAATAAGTCTCTTTTTCTTGGGATAGCCAATGACTCCCACATGGAAATGTTCACATGTGTTTTCTTCATCTGATCAATAATGTTGAATGGGAATGAACTATCTTTCTATTTCCATTTGCTTTACACACTATTCTCTTATACAAGGGTTGTTATGACCAACACTTGGGCTAGTCTGGAAGGTGGCTTGGGCTGACCTTGCTCATTGAGGGAATGCACTTGGATTGCTAACACCTTGTCGAAGTAATAGATGGCTCGTGGAATTATTTTAATTTTATGATTTTCCTTCTCCAATATTCCTTTGCTTGGACCATGTATTAGCTGCTACACTTTGAGAAGGGGCTTGATTTATACAACATAAATCTTCAACCTGACTAATTGACAAGTGTGGTTTCATTTGGAGGTGACCTCTTGTTGATTTTCTTCTTGCTTTTGATTTCCTTCTTGGCCTGTCTCTCGTTCCACACCAGTTGTTGTCACCATAAGGGCTTGATTCAAAGCACCATTGAAACACATTGACTGGTTATGGGGGTTGATTGCATGGGTAACACCAGTCATATTCTTGAGCTATGTTATTTTGCATTGGTACCAAGGCCTTAGATGTTGATGGAAAATTAGGATTGTAAGGGCTAGAATCGTCTATAATAAGGAGGCCTTACTTGGTTCTGATTTTCAGATTGAATGGGCTGGCCTATTAGGCTGATATCGAGGCCTATTTGGTTAAGTTCTAAGGCTGATATGATCTGTAATTTTGAGGTTTCTACCTCTTAAGTGTCACCAACTCATTACTTAAGTTTTGTAGTTGCTTCCTGACTTCTTGGAGGTCATATGAGGTCACTAGAAGATGAGGTAGAAGCTTCAGTCAAATTATTGATTTTTTGGAGCTGAAATAAGTAGCTAATGTGGGTGTTTGAATAATGCTTGGAGCTTCTAGTTCCTGAATATAGAGGCATAGGTGGCCTAGGTGTAATTTTACCAGCATGAATTAAATAATTCTCAACTCTAATAGAAATATTATAGGTTATGCAAGTACAATTTATAGCTCCCATTGATTGAATCATCATGGCAATATTGTAATTTAAATATTTAAGGAAGTATAAAAAGACACCTTCAGCTATTGGTCTCACTACCAACAAAATTCTATCCCATGTATCGCTAGAATCTTGAAGTTGAAGTTAGTCAACTACTCATTAAGAGCGCTCTTTGGATGGTTGTCACACTACTCCTATAAGGATAGATTGTCCCCCTTTTCTCTAAATTTATTGTGTAGGGCTGTGCACATAAATGATCCCAATTCTTGATAGACCCTACTGGTTAGAATTCATAAACCATTATAAAGCTTTACCCTTAAAGGAGGATGCCAACAACTTGAAAACAATGTCCATTTTTAGCAATTTCATGAATTGCAAAGATATTTGCAATGTCTTGGATATGATCAACTAGAGTTGTTTTGGTTCTCTCCAGTAAAATATGGAATGTTCTTCAACGCTACAACTAGAACTGGGTTTTGTGCATTGAGAGCTAGCGGGATGCTACTAGTAAAGTTTGACGTAGGGGGTTGAGGCTTGTGCCATCTTGATTAGTCGAAGAAATCTAGTTGATTGAACGGAAAGGGCATACCAGGTGGAGGTGTAGAAAAGGTTTTGTTTGGCGGAGATGGAGACCTTTGAGATCTTCTTCCTCTCCTTGCTCTTTCTGGGGATAAATTTAGATAGACAAGAAGTCCCCTCATATCTAGTTCTTGATCACATATCTGGATTCTTATCATGAATCTACCAAGATTAGACTACTAAAACTAGTGGGTTATGCCTCTTTCGGAGTCACCAGATGTGTAATTTCAAGAACTTCTTACAAGCTGGAAACTTAAAAAAAGAACACATCAATCTTGCTATAGTAAAAATGAAGACTTCTTACTCCCACCGTGCATGCCAAAACTATTAGTGTAGAATCACAACACCCTTAAGTGTCCTGCAACATCGATGGGTTAAGACTCTCAGTGTGATTGTCATAACATTGAAGCCTCTCCCAAAGTGTGGGGATTTTACAAATCAAGAGAGCTTTCCGGAATGAAGGTCTGGTTCCTATTCCTCTGTTCAGGGTGTACACATTCATATTGCAGAGGATCTACTCTAAAATCTACTCTAACTTTCCTATGAGACAAGGTTAAGGAGGTATAAGAAATAAAACCTAAACTAATAAGGGCAATGCATGAAAGGAATGCTGAAAAACCTACTTTGCAATAAACAAAAACCATACAATAACGTAATACAACTACCATGCACAGATAACCAAGACTATAATGAGAGATCAGGAAGGAGGTAATGAACATAAGAGATGGTAAAAAAATTATCCATAGACATGCAATATTTCTCTAGATAGTTGATACAGTGCACTACAATGGCCAAGAGGCACAGATTTGTGTTATAACTCTAAATGGGAGGCTTGAAAACTTCACAAAACTTCACTTGCAGGACAAGAGAATAAGGGAAGGTGCAAAGTGAAAGTGTCAAAACTATAGAAAAATCCCCCCCCCTTACAATATATATGAATACTTAGAGAAGGAGATCGAAGAAATCTAAATTCTTGTTCAACCACCCCAAGAGAGGCAATGAATTCACCTGCAACAATGATGGGCTCTACTAAAAAACCCATGCCTCCATTACTGTTCCTTGTTGGGCAAGAAAAGGAAACCCACTACTTAATTATAGTGGCAGGTGAGAATCCTGATAGCCTTGGAAAATGATGGACTGTATTTTTTTCATCATGGTGGTGGGTGAGTAGGTTGACGTCGAGTGATTTTTCAAAAATTCCACTCTTGCGTCAAATCTGAGCTCCCAGTCGAAAGTTATGATCATGGCTGTATGTAAGGGTTAGGGTCAGATGTTTACGTGGGCAGGCTCACAATATTTCAACCTTTTAGAGTCCTATCCATGCGACATGATCTGACGTTTGGCAGCCCCACGTGTCTTACGAGATTTCACTACTTCCTCTTAGGCTGCCTAGAGATCCCGATGTTGGCAAATACACTATGGCTGATCGTAGACATGTGGAGGGCCAACACATGTTTGCTACCTTCCATTGTACTCTATCCTTGAAGTTACACTAATGAAACATAGCGGAGGATACTACTGGTTCTGACCCTTTGGGATCTTGACATGTGGAGGGCATAGTGCTCACTTGGGGACCCCGCTTAGGATTTTCACACTTTACAAGTTATGTTGAGTTGAAGCATGTGGAGGCTTCCGCTGGCTCTGTGGCTTATGCCTCAGAATTTTCAAAGACCGGTTCCACCTTTTTGGGATCTAGACATGTGCTGAGGATCCTAGCACGTCATTTGAGAACTCTGCTATTGGGTTGCACATTTGAAGTTACACCGATGAGGCACGTGGAAAGGCTTCCGCTAGACTCTTGTTGTATTTATCTGATTCGGGCCCTAAGTGAACTCTGTTTCTTTCGTTCCTTTCGGTGAATAAAGGGCCCCTTCTGCCTATCTAGGAGCGAACCTATGTTAGAACCGGGTAGGACGCGTGGAAGTTATCACACTTATGTTGTGATGGTGCCCCACTTGGCATCTGTCCGCGAGCCTTCTATGTACTGAAGTTGCGCACGAGGAGGTCATGTGGCATCCTTCCGTTGTCCATTCCCTTGTTTAGAACCTTTTCAATGTGCATCGAGCTGACACATCACACTTCCACATCTCGGTTGCCTTAGCTTCAAGTGGAATAGCTCTCACCCTCAATTTGGGGTCTTTAACATTTCTATGTCGATTCATCTTTTTATCCTACTTCTCCATTGTTGAACTCGTCTGCCGCAACTTGATTTTTGGGATCAAATGTGAGATCGCATGACTGAACCGACCCTTGAATTTTCTCCTATGCAAGGTCGTGTTTGATTAATTTTTCTTAAGTGGAAAAATTGGATAACACTTATGTCATCATATACATCAATATTAGCTAGTAAAATCCACATCCCTGAGCACCGTACTAGCTTTTTCCATATTCCCCTCTCCTATTAAAGCTTGTGTGCCTCAATAACACTTGTATCTTGGAAACCTCTAGGAGCATTTGTAGCCATAACCTCACCTCTAGCTCACCCTTTTCGACCATCTACTCTATCTGGCCTCAGAGGTGTATGACACATGCTCACTACACTCATAATAGGCCTCGCTACTGTTATAGCTGCCCCTTTGGCAGCCAAGTAATCTTCATACAAAGTGGCCTCAGGATAGCTCTTGATGACGAAATCAACATAATAATCTTGTTCATCTTGGACAACCTCATAATGAGCCACCAGAATCAAGCCATATGAAAGAGATGTTGTAGGTATCAATCTTTTCCTACTAGATCAAGCCATCCTTGATAACTCTGCTCCAGATATAGAAGACCTTGTAATCCTAAAGGAATTCCTCAATGAATCCTTGTATCACTTGTACTTTTCTCTATGTGCAGATACTTGTGAAATTTGTACATGAATACCATCTCACTCTACTAGCACTGTATTCCTCTAAAAGATCAGCCCATCCCTCTCTGTAATAATGGAATCCTGTACACCAAGAAGGTCATTTCGCCCCTTATGAGCCGAATCTCACACCCCCTCCACTATGGCCTTCTCAGTTGTCACTACTACAATAGCTTAAGCTATGTCATCTTTACCCTCATCCTCCTCATTCCCAAATCATGGAATTTCTTATGCTCCTGCCTCGATCTAAGCACATACTCATCTCACCCTCTGTGTTACTCCAACTTTGTCAAAACTCCTCATGGTTAGAACCCACCATGAACTATACTATGGGGTAACCCTAACATCATCAATATGTATAATATCTCCCTCCTCCTTAGGGTTTTTAGCCCTTGGAAGTTTATCAATAACAGTAGGTCTCATCACCACTTCCTGTGGAGTCTCTATATATGTATCCTCTTGTCTATACTTAACACCCTAATCACATACCCCTTGCACCACTCAAAAATACCTCTGAACATGGTCAAAACATAATAAATCATGCTCACCTTACCTACGTGTGTGAAGTGACATAGGTCATTGTAAACCAAGAAAATATCGAGGATACTCATGTCATGCAGGTAAATCCAAATAAATCCTCCATACAATATCCCCCACCTATAATCTAGATAAAAAATATCTATAAAACCTTGTCCTCCTCCTTTTCTCTACATGACCCCTATCTAATCTCCATCTCATAAAATTAAGGTTTTTATCACCAATAACCCATGGAAACCCCTTTGGTTGAGAAAGAACAATTTTCTCTAAGGCCCAATCATGTAGAAGAAAAGCAACATCAATCCTAAACTGCTTCTAGGCCTTCCATGACCAGAACTCTCAAAATTTCTGATCAAGTAAGGTAGGTCCTGACTTGAAAACAAGGTTTTGGTCACTCATCTTGGCTACTACCTGAGTCACAATCCATGGGAAGTGGCTGACTCGAGAATATGGAAATTTATAAAAAATTATGGACATCATCATCATGGTCATCTATGCACAACCCTCTCTCTAAGATGAATAAATATCTCCATAAGAAAAATCCCTAGAATCATATATAATATCGATAACATCCTCCCCATATAATATGGGCATCACACCATCTCTCTCTGCCTCAGTAATAATATACACCACCTCCCCATGAATCGGTAGTCTTAGGATGTGGTGAAGACCTGCTAACGTGATTGTGATCTATCCCATGGGTAACTAGAAAGTGTTGGTGGAAGGTTTCCATCTCTCTAATAATGCTAATATCAAACTCAAACATCTATGAATCTGTATGTAATATCTCATGTCACCAAATCTAACAACCTCTACATGCTCCTTGTCATCATCAGTCAATGCCTCCTTCAACTGCTCCAAAATCAATGAGATACATTCACAAATAGATAACTTCACATCCACCTGGAAACATTAAATAAATTTGACATTAATATCATTAAAAGAATATAAAAAATACATAACATAAACATCACAATAACACAAATAAATCTAAAATATTGAAAAAAAATCCCACTTCACTTATCAAAATGAAAACTATCGAAAATCAAAGGTTAATCGTCAGCGATTTACCTCAATCGCCAACGATTATACTAAATCACAAGTGATCACATGAATCACCTGTGACTCTTCTTAGGGAAACCATATGCCCCAAAAACAGTAATGAAAACCTAAAAAAACCAAAAATCACACAAAAACAAAGGAAAAATAAACCTACCTCTACTATGGGTGGCTACCTATGTCTGCCAAAGGTCGTCATCTCGATCAAATCATGCAAAATCACTCGAAGTAACTCAAATTCACTCCCAACACTATTTCACCACATAGTCAAAATAAATAACAAACCATATGGTGTATTTATGTACCCCAACTTCTACCATGATCTAATCATCAATGATTCATCAACAATCATGGGAGATTCCCTTAAATGCTTGTGATTTCCCTCATTCTTAGAAAACATTATCATATGCACCCTTAAGTATAGAGAAACATCACTTTTGCACAGAGTGTATCTCTTTCAAAGGAACTAAGACTTTGGAACATTTAAGTCAAAAAACAAAAATAATTTTGGGACTCATCATATGTCTATGAGGTCCATTCCTTTTAGCCCCCCATCACTTGACCTTATCATCAAATAAACCTACCTAGTGAGGATCAATGCATCTATAGGTATCAAACCCTTTTCTCACCCTATCATTTGATTCCTTGGTAGCACATTATATTTTTATATCCCCTCATAATGGAGTAAATTTTGGAAACAAAAAGCACCAGTGTTCGCTGTATTGTGTTGTAGTTGAGTCATCCATATGAACAAACTCTTTAATTATTTTTTCTAATGATTTGTTAAACCATCAGGAGAAAAGGGGAAAATGTAGACACCGAAAAACCTATGCTCTCCCATCCTCATTCAATTATCTAATTAAATACGTTCATTAGCAACCATCGATAATTAAAACATACCATCACATTATTTTATCCCCTTTCATAACATCTCCTGACCTAGGCAATCCACTTGATACCCTTAAATTATTTTATTTTATTAATAAGGCTACACTTTCCTAAGTCATAACCCATCCCATTTTATTTATTTAATTAATTAATTATATTTCCTTTCACCCCCATTCATCCCCATATGAAGTCCCTCTTTCACACTAGTTTAGTTTAGTTTAACCAATTAAGAAACTTTCTAAAATCATCCCATAATTATTCTAACAAACCCAATTCTAGCTTAAAACCATATAACTAATCTCGACCTTAGCTCAGTCTTATCCCTTGAATCAAGTTCGAATTAGCAAGATAGTCACCCTTATCACTCCTAAACTTGAACTAACTGAAACCACCAGTGATCCCTATAGTTTCTGATGATCTATATAAACCAACTTATATTCATATATTGGGGATCATCCACGATAACCCATGAGCATTGTCAAGTTTTGAGTTTTCCATTCAAGTTCCTGAGTTTCATCCAATATCAAGGAGAGCACTTTGTCATCTAGCATCCTCATTCACAATTGTCAAGTACCTTGGATTCATGTTGAATTTTTTTCTTCGTTTAGCTGCAATCCATATCAATCTCTCATCTCTCATCATCAATAAAGGTTTTTTATCATCTTATAACTCTTTTTTTCAACTTAGTATCCTTATCTGATAATTTATTATTTCATGTTTTCCTTCATAATACCATATCTTTGTCTTAGTTAGACAAATATTTCATTTTATCATTATTTCAAAAATCTTGCAGAATCTCCTATGATTCCTAGAACCACCTATGATTCATGTGCATTCTATATTTTATGCAATCATATTTCATTTGATAATTCATATCAAACATTTTTATCTATCATGTTGCTAATATTTTGTTAACAATGGGTTCGGTTAGATGGTCGTAGGTGGACCTAATCATCCATTGATGAGCATCAACTCCTTACCAATAATTTTTCATCCACTTCATTTTGATCAGTATGATATTTTACATGACTTTGAGTTGTGCGCTATCCATTGACCCCTGTCAAAATATTATGTATCTTTTTTTAATTCACCCAAAATATCCATGAAGCTACTGACAAATTTGGATAGGTTTATCACAAGGTACAATGAATCCGAGCTGACCTCGCTTGGTTTGAACATTATTAGGAGGCTAGATTAGACATTCCTCAAGGCAACAACACTAAATCTGAAGCAAAATTTGAAATCGAAGCTAGTTTTGAAGACTCCAACCTATAATTTGCATTACAATACGATACCATAGAATAATACTCAGACTTGTTCAAGGAATACTATATCGAGGAGCTCTATTTATAATTCTCTGAGGAGGAGGGCCCAGAATACTGTATGGGTTCAAAATTCTTTCTATGTTATCATCATCAGTTGTATGTATATAATAATCTAAATAAATCTTAAACATTTTATCAAAAAGTTCATATATCATATGTTGTAATTCTCTTCCATAGATAAACTTGAGTGTTCCAAAAGGGGATGACATCTATACAAGGAATTCCTTTGACTTCTTGGAACTAGCCCTTGCCAGATAATGTGCCTATCTATATTTCTAATTCTCCTCTATTTAGTGTCTGTTATGTGAAAGTCTTCTCAAGGTAGAGGATTTGGTTTCATTTCTTCCACAGAGTGTAAAAATCCAATAATCTTCCACCACATCTCTTGGGTATCATTAAAACCCCGCCATATTGAGGTTTGTTAAGTAATATTTTTGTACTTACTATGTTAGGTTAAATAGGTAAGATTTATCTTTAACACACGAAGATCCGTTAGTCTGGCTCTTTGTGGATTCACTTCAACAAAAAGTTATTGAATCGTTCTACATGTTGCCCTTGATGTCTATCACCTACTAGGAAGATAGAAGAAGTGAATTCAAAAATCGATTCAAATATACTGAATATTTCCAGGATCTCTTGGTGCAATTGGTACAAATGAAAAAATATGATTCCTAATCAATGTGAGACTTCATCACCAAATATAATAGGATAATAAGAATAATTCCTAAATATGTTTTGCTTCCTGAAAATAATTTGAAAAGATTCTTCATCAGTGCTTTTCCATTGAAAGTTGGTTTCTTTCTCAAAAAATCTCAACCAAGGAATTTGAGGGAAGCACAAGACTTCATGACTGAGACTGAAGATGATTTGATCTTGTCTGGAAAAGTGAAAGGTCCTAATGGAAAGAAAAAAGATAGGTTTTAGGCTCAGTTACCATAGACCCAATGTTCCAAAAAATGGTTGATGACTTAGTTTCCATGAAGAAATAGTTATCTCATATTCCAATGTGGAACACTCCAAGGAAGCCACATCCTCCCAATAGAAAAATAATTCTCCACCTCCTTTTCATCTTGCTTTCAAAACACTAGTAGTTAATGTCATTTGTTACACCGAGGAGCCAGAGGAAGAAGATGAGATAGAAGAACCTGAAGAAGAATATGTAGGAGATGATGATAAATATCTTTAGGTTAAGTAAGTTGAAGGTGATACACACGAAGGCCTAATTGAGTACGTCAATGGAGATGAATATGACGATGATTAAGAATCCCCAACATTCTAATGTGTAGTTTTCACTTGTGCAAAATCCAAGTGAGGAGCTTCATCCTCGATAGCTGCAGTGAAGGAAACAAAAAAGAAAGAAGATCCTCCTATGAAATTTAGACCAAAAAAATCATCAACAAAGGATCACCACTACCACCTTCAATGGAATTGGCTAAAGAAAAACAAGACGCACTAGTTAGCAAGAATCACACTACCACACCATTTAAGTATCCTAGTCCTTCTCTTAGTCCCAAAGTTGTTAAAAATAATTCTTCTTCAAATGTTATTCTTGAAAAATCATCTAAAGTCCTACCAAAACCCACATCCTCACCTTCTTCCAAGCCAATTACCACACATGTGAAAGAAAATTCAACTCACAAAGTAGAAAAACCTTAGCCATGCAAATCTTCTGTTGTCCCTAGAACTTTAACCTCCCCCACCATGACTCCATTTGATTATGTTGAACACAGAGCTAGAATACTTAAAAACAAACCCTTCCCAATTTAATAGGTTTCTTGATGTAGTCCATGTTGGTAGTCTTATAGTATTAAACTCAAATTCTAAAGGCCTAATTCCCACACCATCCACACCACCTTCACAAAACATGTTAGCCCTTAGTGACTCTAAAACCATAAAAGTTAATCCTTTTTACCTATCACTTCTCATTAAATGTTTTCAACTCAATAATTACATCACAGATTCTGGAGCCTTCGATACTATGATACCAGTCAAAGTTAAAAATTCTCTAGGCCTCACCTTGATCCAAGAAAGTTGTTCTTGTTATTTAATGGAATCCAAAAAGTGTCATTAGTGGGAAGAATTAAATATGCACAGGTAACACTCACTAAATTTTTAGAAAGAAGGTGTTTTTCACCATCCTAGTTGTAGACATTCCAACATTCTTTGGGTCGAGAGATCAAAATTGATTGGTCATCTGAAGATATTATAATAAAAGGAAAGATGAAGAAATTGTTTCCAATAAGGAAGATGAAGTACACGATACAAAAATACAATGATTCAAGGGTAAACATTCTATTTCAAGATAGCAAGCTAGGAAAATCTGATGATCAGAGAAAGATGATAATTTTCCCCTTCTTGTGGAAGAAGAAGAAGATAAAATTTGGAAAATGGAATTTTATGGTAGTCACTTTAGTGCAGGTTCAGGAGCAGACGTGGTTTTTTATTTTCCTTCTGGTGAATTATACATGTTTTCCTACAAGTTAAAGTTTGATAACACAAATAACACGGCAAATTATGAAGCTCTCCTCTTGGGAATGGGCATTGTAGAAGATATGAGAATGAAAAATATGAAATTCTAGGGTGACATAGAGGTAATAGAAAGGAAGGTCCAAAATCAGTACCATGTAAATAATCCTAGGCTCCAAAATTACAAAAATAGTGTGTGGGACTGCATTAAATCTTTCGACGCATTCTCCATTGAATTGTTTCCTTGCGAAAAGAACAAAACAGTCAAATCCCTTGTGGTTTCATCCTATTTTTTTATGCCACACTCATCATTTGAAAAGGATAAGGTAACTGCAGAGATGTTTTTCAAACCTAGTGTACCCAATAATGAAAATCACTGGAATGTCTTCAATGATCTATTCTTTGAAAAAAGAGACAACTTTAATAATCTATTCTTTGAAGTATGTGATAATCCACACAGGGAAGCAGTAGGTGAATAATAGAAAGAAGGAATTGAAGGTAATGATGGAGTGATCAAACTCAAAGGAAACAAGATCCCTAAAGGCTTAGTGTCTCAAGAAGGCCTCTTTGATAATCATGATCGATTCATTCAAGAGAAGGAGAACCAATCTTCTTGGTTCTTAGCTTGTTTTGAGAAGGAAAACATTGGCACCCCAGAGAACCCATGAATGGTCAAGATTGGAAAGTGTTTTTATCCCAAATAAAAGAGGATGTTCATGGTTTTCCTAAATAAATATTCATATGTTTTGGCCTATTCTTACGATGAGCTTAAATCCTTCCAACCAAAGGAGATGCACCACTCAATTCCGTCAAATCTAGATGCCAAGCCATTCAAGTAAAAGAAGAGGCCGTACATCATGAAGATACTAGACACCATCAATTAGGAGGTGATGAAAATTATCAATTCAAGGATCTTCTTTCCCTTCCATCATTCCACGTGGGTGACAAACATTGTGCTGCTGCAAAAGAAGAATGGAAAAATAAGAATAAGTGTAGATTTTTGTAATCTAAACTAGGATTCATTAAAATTTAATTACCCTTTTCCCATCATGGATCACATTTTGTAGGTGGTCACATGATTTGAAATTCTCTCCTTGCTTGATGGATTCTTAAGGTACAACCAAATTATGGTGGCAGATGAGGATCATACCAAGGCAACTTTAACAACAAACTAGAAAAAAATTTCATACAACAGAATGCCTTTTGGTCTGATCAATGCAAGAGCTATGTTTCAAAGAGTGATGGACATAGTATTCAAATATTTGAAGCATTGTATTTTCATATACTTGGATGATCTCATAGTATCCTCAAAAAATATGGGAGACCATATTCACCATTAGGAACAGGTACTCGCAAGGTGTAGAAGGAACAACATATCCTTAAACCCAAAAAAGTGCATTTTTTGAGTTACATAAGGTAATATTTAGGGGCACATTATGAATAAGCATGGGGCAGAAATTGATCTGAAAATATTGAAGGTCATTAAAGTACTATTTCTACCCACAAGAAATAAAGGAGTTCACTCCTTTTGGCAAGGTAAACTTTCTTCATCGCTTTGTTCCATAGTTCACAAAATTGATGAAGCACATCACCACCATGAAGAAACCTCAAAAAATATTCAAGTAAAATGACGAGGGAAAATAATATTTTGAAGAAATCAAGAAATCCATTTCCAAAGCTCCAACTCTCATATCTCCATATTTCCTCAAAAATTTCATCATGTATTATTATGCGTTAGAAAATACGCTCTCTATTATTATTGAGTAGAAGAATGATGAATGTGTGGAAGTACCTATTTATTTCATGATTTTTCCATTGAAGAAGGATGAGTTAAGCTACAACCAATTGGAGAAAATGTCTATGTGGTGGTCAATGTTGTAAAAAATTTCAGGTTTTGCATAATCAACTCTCATACGGTATTGATGGTACCTAGCAGTGCAATCAAGTCTATCTTGACACAACAAGATCCTAGAGATAAAATAGGCAATTGGATTGAAAACAGAAAAGAGTATGAATTTGAGGTCTATCCCTCCAATTTGGTGTGGGGAAATGGTCTGTGTAGATTTATTTCCAAAGAAGAAGCTCTCAAAGCTCAACATGGTTTAGATAACTACATTTGCACAAATTGTTTTGAAGATAGTCCACAGGTCCTCTTCATAACTACTACTAACGAGTGGTACACAAACGTTTCCTATTATCTAACCTATGGAGAATTCTACCCTCATTTTGATTAGGATAAAAATAGAACACACATGTTGAAGGAAAAAAAATTGTGATCTGGAACCACTCTCTCTACAAAATAAATCTTGATGGATGGTTTATCAAGTGCATAGACAAAAAAAACAAGATAAGTTTATTAAAACATATCATGACCAAGCATGTGGTGGGAAATTTTCAGCCATTGTCTCTACATATAATATTCCCCAAGGAATATATTATTTTCCTACTCTCTTTGTAGATACTCAAGAATGTTTTTCCAAGTGTGAATCATGTCAACAATTCATTGGGAGACCACATCTCGCAGCACTACCACTAAGGCTAGTTTTCATTAAAGAATCATTTCAACAATAAGGGTAAGACTTAATCGGTGCTCTAAATCCTCACTCAAGTGTGGGTTATACCTATGTGCTCACAGTGACAAATTATTTGATAAAGTGGGTGATGGCCATCCCATTCATGTAAGCTAACACCGAAATGGTATGAAATTTCATCCAAGAGAATATCATAGTACATTTCAGGGTGTTGTAGAAGATTGTATCAGACAATGCTACCTATTTTTCTTCAAGGGAGTTGACTGAGTTCTACTACATATATGGAATCTCCTTTTCCTACTCGTCCTACTACTATCCACAGTGAAATGGTCATGCTGAATCTAGCAACATGAACATCATGAGAATTTTCCACAATCTCATGGATGAAATTCAGAGGAATTGGTAGAAAAAGGTGTACAATGAATTATGGGAGGACATTATCACTCTAAAGAAAGAAATAGGTATGTCACTAGTCCAGCTACTATATGGAGTTGAAGAATAAATTCCCATTATAGTTGAAATTCCAACCCTCAAGCTACTCCAAGGAATAGAAGATGAATAGTATAAAGATTATATTGACAAGAAGATCCTATTTCTTGAGAAGTTGTAAGAGAACGTATTATGGGTGATAGATCATATCAAAGAACATCAACTTAAAGTGAAGAATATCTTGACAAAATGACTAAGTGTTACCCAATTTTTCCCCTTAGGAAAAATTGAACAAACACAACCTCACATAGAGATAATAGAGGGGTCATTTTGGTCGTAGGATCTCACATTTCAGGCTCGATCCAAGTGATTTGAAGTGCTGTGGAAGCAATCATGGTCACCCGATAGAAACTTTGAAATGGGGATCTCAAAATTTCTGAAAGACATCAAAGTCTGAAGTCTGAAATTTAGACTTTGAAAATTTGGGAGTTCAGTGTTGGCAGCAGGTTCGAGTGGTGAAAAGTTCCATGTAGGGACAAAAAGAATTTTGAAATGCAAAGTCTAAAATTTAGACTTTGGGCTTTTAGGATTTTAAAGGTTTCCTGTGCCAGGAGGATGAATAGTACCTTAAACCCTAAAACCTAAATTCCTTAAATCCCAAAACCCAATCCTCCAAAACCCCCGATATCTTAAACCTACGAAAACACAAAGGTATGAAACCAGAAGTCCAAATTTTAGACTTCGGGGTTTCGGCATTTTGGAACATTTTTTTGGTCTAACCAAGTGAACACTACCACATAAAATATGCTCATAGTCCAAAATCTATATACTGAATTCAAACTTTGGAGGTTCCACATTTCAGACATCTCAAGCTAGCTTGTCGGATGAACAATAACGACAACCTCTGTAGTATACAAATATGAAATTCTGAATCCTGAAAGTCTGAAATTTTAGATTTCAAAGGGCACGATACATGGTTGGAGTTCGAAATAGAACATTAACCACCCACATTTACTATAGAATGGTTCCCTCATCTTTAGATGGTCATAATGTTTTACTGGGAGCTGAAATTTGTGAAAAATAGGACTTTTTAGAAAGATTACAGAATCCTCTACGCAACAACACCAATCCATATTTTCTTAATTTTAGTAAGGTCAACTATTTAAAAATAAGGAAATACAGTCCGCCATTTCAGATAAATGTTTTCAAATTTCTCGCCTACCAAAATGATGAAGGTATGGTCTTCCTTTCATCCCTAACAAGGAAAAGTACATGGAGGTATGGGTTCTATAGTGGCACCCATCAATGTTACAGGTGATTTTAATGCATTTTTGGGTATTGAAGAAAGATTTTTAATTCCTTCTCTATCCCTTTCTATCACTCTTCTTATTGGACACCTTGTATATCCCCCTCCCTTCTTCTTCTTGTCTGTAAGATATTTTGTGGAGATTCTAAATGTCCCTACTAAACATTGAAATTAAAAATATGTGCCTTTAAGCTTGAGTATGGTTTATTGTATAAATTTCAAGAGAAATATAAATAGATTTTTTGATGTTATAAACACCCTTTAGTGTTTTATTGCATCTCTTTTAGTATTTCATCACATGCAAATTATCGCGCACTCTTATCTTTTCATTGCAAGATTATATTTTTGTTGTTTCTATTGTGTATGTTTTCTAACGCTCCATCTTGATGCTTCACCTTCCCTTAGAGTACGTTTTAATTTTCATGCATTTTCTCTCCTTGAAAATATTAGATTAGGGGTAGATCTGTAACTCTCTATACTTTAGAGTAGTTGGCACTAGGATAGGATAGGATAGGAAGTCACCATTATCCAAAGGGTTATCCCAATTAATAAGCCCACACTTTGGGATAGCTCCATATTTGATGAATCACACTAACTTCCTAAACCATTCACTTGTGAGTAATGAAGAGTGTTGTGACTTTACCATAACACTAAGGTTAGGGTATTTAAGGTTGCAGACCTTATCTTTCTATGGGAAAATAGGAGAGAACCAAAAGGAATCTATGGAACGATTGATTCATTGTGGCTCGGCCCATTATAGATAAGTGATATTTGTGGAAATAACATGTTTCTACTCTCATATCTAGATGGGACACAATGGGAATTTCCTCATAGTTGGAAATACTTTAAGTAGTATCATTAATGAAAGTAGGTTGTCCCCTACCTTGTACCATAGGTGATTGTTAGTTGTGTTTCCCGTTGTTTTGTGTGTTTCTTTTTGTTTCCATGTGTGTTGTGCTTTTCCTTTCCATTGTTTTGTGTGTGTGTTATCGTCATTGCTTTCTATCTCTTGTAAGTTGTACATGACTCTGCAGGGCCCAACGGATAAGACACTAGTCAATATGTTGTAAGTTGAGATTCTAGGAATCCTCATGCCATGTCTTCACTATGCTCATTCCATGTAATTTCCCCAAACTAGATCTATTTATTGTCATGTACATATACAACAATTAAATTTACAATTTTCAAGCATGATAATGATACCCATATGTCATATTTTTCAAATTTTACCTTTTCAAGACACCCCAGGTCTACCCATCCTCAACATCATCCTTACCTATTCAATCTAATGACCCCCTAGTGGATGTTAACTTAGTCCTTGAGGTGAATTAAGAAATTCAATTCTACCCCCTAGGTGATTTTAGGAATTCTTGTAGAATGCCAATTTTGTGCAGTGTTGGGAAGGCCTACCACTGGCCTTCCTAAGACTGGTGCAATCCCTTGGAGTGGAACAATAGAGAAAAATCCAATATAGAGTTTAATCAAACATATAATAACATTAATGAAATAATATTGGAATATTCAAGAAATATTTGGAGGTTTTGGTGAAGATTCATCAGAAAAGGGGTTCTCAGGCTTAGGAAGTGTACAGTGCCAAAAACACTATTGAGCTTTGGGAAGTAATTTTGGAAGCTCTAAAAATATTTTGGAGCTAAACAAGACATCATCAGAAAGGTAACTAATATTTCTAAAAGATGGTTGAATCGAGTTCTTCACAACACTAAGAAGAAAAAGGTCTATATGCAGTTTTTCTCATGCTTAATCATAGAGCCAGAGAAAAAATCAAAATTTTCAAGACATAAGTGGAAGAGGAAAGAGAGGATACCCCCACTATTAAATTAATAATGTTTTTTCAGTCAATTTCATATAAAATTTCACCTTCAAACTCATCCGGAAGCTCAAGCTTATTTTGTAACAAGTTGTCCTCAAGGAAATATTTTTGCAATTAGTCAATTTTTTAATTGGACATGTGTCAGCTCTAGGATCCTGGCACATTTTAATGTCCCTTTCATCCCTTAAGATAAAGAACATAGGGGAAATTAAAATGTGCCCAACCCTATTCAGCCCCATGATCATCCATAGAACCCTCTATATCGCCAGGTAATCCCCCTGGAGCTTACTAGAGCCTATCCTGCCAATGCACAAATGACTGCCAAGTGTCAGCTCCAGGTGCAATGTGAAAAATAGTGTCCCTTTAATCCCTTTAAGAAAAGAGACATATGGGATGGTAAAATGTGCACATCCCCAACTATGCCTCCTTGTCCTCCATACACCTGAAATTCAAGCCCTTAGGTGATTTTCTTAAGCTCCCTAGCCCTAATTCTTAGCCGTCAAGATCTTGACAAGTGTTAGCTCCATGCACGATGTGAAAATTGATGTCCATTTCATCCCTTTAGCTAAAGGGACATAAAAATTCACCCAGCCCCTGATATGTGTTTTTTGAATGCTTTAAATTTGGGACTTAGCATTTTTTCCCTCCGTTTCTTCTCCACAACTTCACATCCTACCAGAACTCTGTCCATTCTTCTCTAGACACCCAATCCACCATTGATGTACTAAACCAACTCCACCAAATCCTTCACAAAAAGAAAATAAAGATATTTTAGAGGAAAGGTTGATCAAATAAATGAAGAATGGAAGAGAAGAATGAAGTACTTCATTTGAAAACCCTCATAGCCGTGAGACAAAGAAATCAACATATGTTGCAAACCAGTGCACGAATCGAGAGTATTTTTTTTATATCTTCACTATTTTTGGAGGACCTGAAAACCTCAATAATAGATCACCCATTCCTAGCACATATTTTGTGTAGTGAATAAATCCCTATTTTTACACAACAAGAACAAAAATCCAATTTCCTAATCAACCAGCAATTGGTTTGAAGTTTAAATTTATAGGTGAAATAAGAAGAGAAAATCGACATAAAAAAGTAATTTTCATCTCAATCCAAGGCTGAAAAGGAAACCTATAATTTCCAATCTCCATTAATGGCTACCATGTCATTAACTACTAGGTGAAAAAAATGATGTTTTAAAATCTCATAAACCAGTGATCGGGTAAGCCTGAAATTTCAAGGGGGTGATATTGGGAAAAAAACCCATATCAGAAAACTTCGTTCCACTATGATCCAACCACCAAAAGTATACTTACTAAAAATAGTAGGATTTTTAAATGGGAGATTGCTATTCAGGTAAGCCACAATTTGAAGAATTTACGAAGGAGGCGGTGAACATAGAGGAGCTATCATAAGAAAAAATCATCGAAATGGTCATCTCAGTCAAGAATTTACACTTACTAAAAATAGTAGGTGGTCTCACAAGAGCATGCTGAAAATAGTAAAATGGTCTAGAAGGTGAGTGGAACAAATGAAGAAAGAAGGAATTCAAGTTATCACATCCTATCAAGGTCCCAAAGCATTGAATTTTGAAATTTACTACAAATAGTAAGTTACTTCATACAAACTTACTAAAAATAGTAAGTCATTCAAGAGGGTGAATTTCACGAAAGGAGCATACGGAGCGTTGGACATCCTATTTGACAACTATGGTTAGAGTCCAAAAAATTTATTTTTGTCACTTAATAAAAATAGTAAATCACCCTTCCCAGACATAGTAAGTGCTAAGTAATCATGAAGTTCAAGTATTCAGGGATGAAACCAACACAACCTTTTGGTTCCAAGTATGAGATAGATGATAATGATGTCTCCTATATGGATTTCAATAATATGAAGGCCCGCACGGTTGCCAAGGAAAGTGGTAAGATCAAAGATCAAATATTCACAAGTGGGTTGTTTATAGCTACGAGACATCGTGTGTCCTTACAAATTAGTGAGTTTGTATTGTTCTCTTCACACCACTACAAGTTTGAAACACAGAAAAATTTGAGCTAAAAACAATATGGAAATGACAGTTATTAATCCTAGAACCATCTCACTCGCTTTGTAAATTTTGAGATTACCCAGTATTTTCATCATCATGAATGAAACGTTTTTACATGAGTGGTACAAGATGGATGCATACATGTAAGGGATTGCACTAGAATCATGGATGAAGATAGGGAGAAATTCCTCAAGGATGTGAAAAAAACTTTCAACATTCAATTCATGAAGGCTATTCAGATGCAATCTCTCTCCTTAGTAGAATGATGGGAGAAGAAAAAATGTAGGAGTTCCAAGATTTGATGGCCCTTTTCATCTTGACAGTGACTAAAGGAAAGAAAAAAATTGACTAGGGTCAGATAATCAATGAGAACTTACATCCTCAACTGCTATAGGTTCCCATGACAAAGAAGTTCCACATGAATTCTTACTTTTTCTCTTTTCTCTCTAGCCTGAGGTCATTCAAGGGATTCTCTCTCACACAAAACATTACATCCAACATGCCCACACTTGAGAAAATCCCATAGTTGGTAATGGAATAAATTCATAGACACTTTACCTGTGTGAATGATGCATTCACAATGTACGTGGTCCAAACTTTGAAGGGTGATTTGGAGGAAATAATGTCACCACAAATGACATATTTAATAAAAAAATATGGCTCCTATTTCATACAATTGTTGACATTCTCCTACTTGTGAGTTTACATCTTCGATCAAGCTCCTCTAAGTTTTCCCAAGTACCTTAGTGACCAAATTGTACTATTTGAGCTCTACAGGAAGTTCATATATGTAAACAATAGACTCAGAAGAAGGAAAAAGAAGTTGATTTCATTTTCCATCTCTCTCGGGGTGTTCACATGTAAGAATGCAAATGATAAATCTCATATGTAGGATTCCTTTCCACACTTGACTCTGCATTCCTAAATTTTCAGTCCCAATTTCGACATTCAAGATGATCATTGCTCTTTTCATATTCTATACTTGCACCATGATCCAAAAATTGAAGACTATTGAGCCAACTGTGATGAAAAATTTGAATTACATTAGAAATATCACATGAGGATAATATTTGATGAAATGAGTAAATTCTTATTCTCTTGGTACGAAGATATTTTATAGGATGATGGGACAGAAAGGTATGATCCTGAATATGCGGTGATTAAGGTTTCCCCATTTTCTCAAGTCAATTCGCATGTTCGCAAGTCAGGATACATGATGGAACAAAATTATAAAGTGTTCAAAACAATGGGGGATTGGTTCCAGAGAAATATATCCATGGCCATTAAATCACGAGGTACCCCCAAAAGTCAGAAAAAATATTATCAACAGTCATCGTCTAAAGTTGTCAAAGTTACTTCAAGTTCAATACACTTAGTAATAAGTTCAACATGAAAGGGAACATAATTAGAGACTTATTCTCATGAAAAGTTAGCAAAGAGAGTAAATAAATTAAAGGGATTAGTTGCAAAAATGTTAGAGGAAGACCCGGTTGCATAATTGTAAGAAGAAGACCCACTGATAGAAACAAAACAAGAAAAAGAGAACGTAGTTCAAGACCTAGTGTTCGGACCCCCATAGGTGGTCTCAAATCTTGTCGATGTTAATTCATCTCCCACCCAATATGTGAATCTTTCACTCAACAAGGGAATGATTGGTATTCATGTCATAGATCCTGAGTCTGATGAAATGTTCACATGGATGCAAGAGACAATAACACTTGATACTCGCACTATTCAACAAGTGACGTCCCCTGATTTATCAACAATTGCCTCATTGGCTAAGGGAAGGAAAAGGAATCTCACACACATGAGCTCATGGTTCTATAGTGGAGAAACACGTAATCAATATATTAAATTATCCCAAATAAAGGTGATCAATTTAGTGGAAGAAATTAAACTCACTGATTATGAAATAAACACAATACAACTAGGGCACACTACTCATGAAGTGGATTTGTATAATTATCATTAGTCTTCTTTAGTCTTGGTGGAAATGAACAAAGAATATAACAATAAGATTAATGAGTTAAAATAAGAGGTGTGAAATATTTCATCCTATGTGCAACACCTAATGGATCCAAATGCCTCAGTAATTTCCATCAAAGAAGTTACACCCATAAACATCTTCAATCCATAATATATGAAGAGAACGCATGATCTCATGACGTAGGGATGAGATAATAATGAATGGATCAACACAATTTAAAAAAAGGGAAAGTCATTTCTCCAAGAAGCACTCAAACTCTTCACCTACATGTATAACTAGAAACATGATGTGGGAAATCAAAGAATATTTGGAGTAAGAAAGGCATCACTGGGATGCTATGGGTCAAGTGATGAGTGAAATTGATGCGGGAGCATAACTTGCAGAGGCCATAACTTTTGATCCGACCGTTGGATCGTCCTGAAATTTTACTGGGTGGTAAATATACATTAGTACTATGCTGGGGTAAATTTGCTTGTAAGGTTGTGCTCATTTTGGTAATTTTTGGGCTCGGATTCCGTCATCTAGTGGCCTAAAATTGGCTCCGAATGTTTTTTCCGCTTTTGACTAGGTCTTAGAACTTTAATAACTTTTGTTGTGCTTGTCATAATAAGTCCAAATTTTGCATGAGCCCTAATTTATGAATGCGTATTTGGCACACAAATTTTGGGGTCAATCCGAGTTGTTTTGCATTTTAGGGTTTTTTGGCATTTTATGGTATTTGGCATTTTAGGGTTTTAGAGTAGTCTTGAAATAAAAGGAGAATTGTAATGATGTAATAGATCAGTGTGAATTCTAGAATGAGAAGTAAGCTATTTTGAAACTCCTGGTTTTATTTGCAAAGTTGTTTATGTGTGGTTTTGGAGCTATTTCAACCTCTTGCAGCTGGATTCCCATCAGGCATAAAATATGCCAAATCAAGTTTGGAAACTATTTCTTGGTGTCTGACTATAAATTATATGTATTATTCTCTTTAAATTATCAACATGTAAGTGTATAAGTATAAAAATATGAACAAGAGACATCAAAAGTTTCTAATTGGGAATATAGAGATTGTATTTTCATAACAAGAGTGCATTATCAAATCGTAAGATAGTTGTCAGCCAGTGTAAATTTCAAAATTTGGAGTGCTTGCTATGGGATTTTACACCCTTGCTAAGTATCAAATGAAAATTGGGCCATTTAAAGGAATATATGTAAGGAAAGAGTTGTAAACACACTTTTCCTTTTCTTAATAGATTTGTTTCTATAGTTTTCTTAATGTGCTTAGAGATTAACATGCTCCACAATGGACACTCATTGCAGACACAGAAGTGAAGTCAAGGTTCCCATGATAAATAATACTAACTTTAAATCAACGGTAACTTTCTAATGGGTGGATAGAGACCTCTAATATGTGTATAAAAATGATATTACTGAAATGTCTGAAAATATAGGAATACAGCTATTTTCATTTATGGAATGTGGAGAATATTCTTAGATCTTACTTCAGTAGCGCGGAGAGATTTATTGTTGAACTTCAAGGAGTGAGATCATAGGGTGACTGGAGTCAAATCAATCTTTTGTCAAGGATAATTAAAAGTGTCTAGGTGAATACAAGCTTTCTCATGGAATGCTGTGGTGAAAAGAAGAAGAATGAATCTCTCTCAAAACACTCTCTTCCTCTTCCCTCCCAATGAATATCTGTGTGTCTTTAACTTATTTAGAAACTCATAATGGGTATTCCCATGTTTTGATATGTCTTTAAGAGGACTTTAGGAAATCATGATGTACGAGTAACTTAAGTCACCTTGTAATAAGTTCCACAATCCTACATACCACAACATTAAAGATAGATGGGAACCTAATTTGCCTGAATTCTAATACAATATGGCATATAAAGAGTCACCGGAATGGATGTTCCCATGTTGTTCTCATTTGCTACACACTTGTAATAGATCTCTTAAATTTAATAAAATATTCTATGGAGAAAGGATTTATTAATTCCCTCAGATATATTTTAAACTATTGATAGAAAGTCAAATTCAGATACCAAAGGAGTTAATTCCATTCATGCCTCATTGTACAAATCTATACTGATTGAATTGTGGTTGAAATAGTGTTTGCAACCATAAAATATAGTTCAAAAGATGGAGATGATAACCAAATGATGTTTCTAATCCCTACAAAAATTTATGGGAAATTCAACAGGATTTATTTATACTTTGTGCTCATAAATTCTGATCAGTCATGTTGCTATTCATAGAGTTGTCTCTTCTTAATTTTAGTTCATGTGATGAAACTTCTAACTGATGTATGCAAGACTCTAATATTCTACTTGTAGCATTAGTCCTCCTATCTAAAATTCTCACTTCCTTTACTACTCTCGTAGAAAATTACTCTCTTGCAGGTATCTGTAATATTTTTTCGTAGGGTCATTTGAGTGACCCTGTTGGATCCCCAGCCGCAAGGCCAACCAAGATAAAACTCACCTTACTCACACATGCATATACGAAAGTTACACTATTAAAGTAGAGGGGCATAGATTCCTAGAAAGTTGGCAAGAAACCCAAAAAAAATTCCTTTGACAAATTTGATCACCAACACATTCTCAATACTCTACCAAAATCAGTTTACCTTGAGTTAAGTTCTAAAATTCAAACATTTTCGTGTCAAAATATAGCTGAGATAACCGAAATTGATGAGAGTATACCTTGAACTAATCCCAAGTGATAGAGGTAATATCAACTCTTAACTTGATCTTATTGTTATCCCACCAAGAAGATTCTTAGTTGGAAAGTTGGTAAACACCCAAAATTGCTTTAGTTTTCTAAGAAAAGTCCCTTATTTTGAATTACTTCTCTCTCTCACTTAACTAATTTTTCTGCACCATCCCCAAAATTAGTTCCATAATATTTGGGTGGGCTGATCCATTTGAAGTCCCTATATAGTTTAGTAGCCAAGAGATATCTTTTATTACCTCACTAATTGTTATTGTTAGGCTATTTAGGTTGTGATTTCTATATTTAGGTTATTCTTCCTCATGCTCATGATTCTCACCCACTACCTGTTACTCCAAGGAAGCTATCCAATTTAAACCTTCAATATTTGTTGAAATGTATCCAACATCATTGTCACCCTTCTTTTATCCATTGTATCCTATTAATAAAGGTATAAGATGTTTATAACTTAGCATTATGAACCTATGAAGTTGAATAGTTTATAAACCTAAAGCTATGATACCAAACTATAACATCCATGTTTATATTGATCCAAATTAAGAGATTTTTTTAGAAAACAAATCCCTTATGTACAATTAATTCATCTAATGATTAACATTATTATTTATCTTACTATGAAATAACCCAACATAGTAAAATATTCACAATCCATCTGATAACATATCATAACCATGTGCAATTGAAAGGCTATATACATATCTCCATGATCTCCCTTATATCACTCTACCCGAGTGTGTATACTTTGTATACTTGGTTAAACCTTTTACAGGTTATGATAACTATGTACATCTCCTAAGTGTCTACCTGAAAGACATTAATACTTCATTTCATACAATATTTGACACATTTATCTAAGGGATTGGTGAATAGAATATGTAGTTATTTATTACATAATTTGGCAAGGGAATTTAAGCATTAATTTTCAAGGTTATCCTAAAGACTGCAGACAATTATATGAGACTCGTCTTTAGTCACCACACAACCATCCCAACATCGCTATATGAATTTTTAATTATTTAAGAAGATTATTTACTTTTGAGGAATGACAGTCCATGTCTAACTCATTACACTAAATGAAAGGATCCTATGTGTATCATCTTAGGATCCCTTTGGGAAGGATAGTGACCACGTAATGATTCCCATCATTACATCCTCACTACCCTTCCGGTAGCCATCCTAAGCTGGCATGAGAAGTATACTAATGAGAAAATGAAGGGACATTACACCTATGTTTATTATATTCTTAGGTTACTTTTTAAAAATAATTACCTAAGTCTTTTTATATGACACGTTGAAAATGTATTGATACACGATATTAGATTCTCATAAGAGGGTTATAGTAAAGCGATGAGTTACTAAATTTTATTATTTCATCCTATCGTATTATTCAATGTAGTATACATTGTTATGTATAATATTATTAATCATTTCTCATATCGAGTTGAGTCTTTTCATTAACTCGTTGAGAAAATTCTTTATTCCATTAAGTACATTGCATGTCATAATTATTTCATTTATTACCATAAGGTAAAAAGTAAGTTTTTTTCATGTTCATTGTTGTCCTTTTCGATTTTGTGTCCTTATTAAGTTTACATTCATTTCTCAATCTAAATTAATGAAATCAACATTTAGTATATAGCTTGATAATAATAAGATTATTCATAAATAAGATATATAAGTAGTATATCCAGTTTTTCATTTCCAACAAGATAAATCATAATGAGCTAAGTCACATTATCATATTTCAAATAAGGATAAACCTTAATCTTTTTTAATAATGATTTATATTAATCAAGAGAGAATAGTACATTAGCCATAATGCCCTTTGTAAGATGCAATGGAATTCCCTTCGCATTATAAAATGGTTACAGTAAAACCTTTCAGATTTATATCAAAATTAACATAATACAAAATTCAATAACAATTCAATCCAAACAGTCACTTTAAACATGACGTTGTTCCCTTCACTGTATACAAGAGAGATGGATATGGTTTATATCATAAGAACTAGTATGTGTCCACATACTCACAATCAATGATGTAATCACAATAAAATAATTGAATAAGTTGTGGCTAATCTTATTTTTAATCGGTAAGATATAATTATAAATTTACTGCTTTATAATAAGCTATCTATCACATGCACTTATAGTAATTAATTCTTCATAACTATATATTAAAATTTATACCCACTATCCCTATTTTATCTAACTTAAACAACTTAGACATTAAAAAATAATATTACACATATATTGCAATTAAAAAAAACCATTACAAATATATTAATTCAAAAAATTTCTAGCTATTCACATAACAACCATACTTGGAATCTACATAATCAAACATCATGCTGGTGAATTATACAGTGATAGTTTGAGAGTGTTTTAGATTTCCAAATAACTTCCATGATTATTATGACCTATTCAAATAATATACAAATATATTAATAATGAAAATTCAAAAAATATTTATTCCTCATTATAAACATAATATATTAATCTAGGTTGTTTACAATGTAAGGTTCTAAACCTCCTATAAAAAAAACTTACTCTTTATAATCTCGATGGGTAGATTAGTAACAACTAACTTTGTAAAGTACTCTAAACTTACATAATCTAGTTCATTTCTATTTTATTCAACTCTACATTTCATTCTCTAAATTGATATATATTCCATACAAGTATTAAAAAAACAACATATCAAAAATAATCTTTCAACCTTATCATAACCGCTATGCTTAAGAAGGAAACTATTAATCTAATTCAACAACAGTACTAAAGGATGAGCCTCAAATATATCTCATTAGTTAGCTTTCTAAAAGAAAAACATTTAGTTTCAAAACATGTTTTAATAAGGTATGAACACAATTACAAATGAGTGAGTTGAATCTAACATTTTAATCATTTTTTGTATTTACAAATGACCATAAACTAATTGTTTCTATTATTAGTTTTATCAGATAACCAAACAAGAGAATACATTTCTAGATCCCATATAATATCCCAAATTTGAATATGTATGTAAGGAGAGAGAAGGGTAACAATAATGCTCTTAAAGGGAGAGAGAGAGAGAGAGAGAGAGAGAGAGAGAGAGAGAGAGAGAGAGAGAGAGAGAGAGAGTTGTAATGTTCTTATTCCCTTACCCAAATTTCTAATTAAAAAGATACAAACATATGTTTAAAGGTCAGTTATAAAATTCATGTTTGATAAGAGCTATGAAACAATTTTACCAATAATTCTTAGAGATGAGATGATCCAAAAAAATATAGAAAAGATATAATTTATCTATAAATATCCTTCAAGTTTTATTTCAATCTACAATAAAAATGATTTCGATCCATATTCAAATAATAATAAAAAATATCCAAGAGATAATTTGTTATTAGTTTTGAAACTGGGTTGTGTATATTTCCCCAATCCTTATTTTATAATTTCTAGATATCATTCAATTATTAAACTCAAGAAAAAACGTTTCCAAATTTGATATCCTAGCGAAGAAAATGTATGAATATCAAAATACCCTCAAACCAATAGTAACCCCCATCATATTTGACTCTTTCCTTAATCTTTTTAAAGTTTTCATAATAAAAACCCATTGGAACGTATTGATAATAAGAAAATAATATGATACCCTAAAAAGATATGTTGAAATAACCATACAACAAACACAATCATGTTTCCCTATTCTTTTCCATTGTTCGCATAAATAACAACACCCTCAATGCATGTAGTTATAGATCTTCAATATAAAACAAAGCTGAAGGTATTGGTTCATGAGCTCAAAAATAAACATGTATCCATTTCTTTTTCAAATCTTCCCTCTTTATTTTCCATGTTTGATGTAAAAATAAATACCAAAATCTCTTTATAATTTTATAACAAATGAGAACTAGAGCTCACTTATATTTCTCATTCTTGATATCAGATTTCAAGTAAAATTCCCAAACCAAATGCATTATTTTTCTAGTTTTAAATCAAATATATCAAACCAAAAAGTATTCAAATATTTCATAATAATAAGATAAAGGAGTGAGAGAAAGAAACCCATTCCTCATTTTCCTCAAATATTCTTTGCAATCATTCAAAATTCAATGCTCTAAAAACAAAACTGAATCCTTCCATAACATTTTAAATAAAAAAAATGCCATAGTTACTAGAGGAACAACAAAGAATTTTCCATGCACTGTCCAAAATAAAATCCCACTAAAATCTCATTTCCAACTCCATTCTGACCTATAAAAGAAATGCAATGCAAACAATGTGAATAAACGGTGAACAATGCATGATGATGGGTGTTATTATTCCCTTGATTTAATCAAATCTTAGTTGATGTCATATTCAAACAAGGGGTGTGTCTGAAGCTATATCCAATAAGAAGAATATTAGTGATATAATAATTGATTATAGGTATTTATTATTTCAATATTTTCTATGGGGTTTTTGCAGTGTCTTTAGCATTCCCTTGCGAAAGACTTATTAAAAATATACTACAAGAAACTTGTTGAAATAAACACTTATTTCTGGAATAAATAAATCTTCAGAATTAAATGTGTTACTGGAAATGAAACAAACTTTTTCCGAATGAAACAAATTACTGGAAGTAAACACACTCTTGTAGAATGAAACAATGTGTTGGAAGTAAAAACACTCTTGCAGAATAAAAAAAATTGCTGGAAGTAAACACACGTTTTAAAATGTTGTTTAAATTTTTTGAAAGGAAATAAGAGTCTAACCTATAACACCTACAGGGAAAATTACGTGACGGAATTCAACTAAAGAATCAAATGTATTTACATAATTAACACTTAACAAATTTACATGAATTACTTAGAAATATAAAGACCAATAAAAAAAAGAATCCTTCTTCTTGGAGGAGTGGGCCCTTGCCCACCTTGAATCAGGAGTCGAAAAAGTATGATTCTCTCAAAACAAAGTGACTATATTATTACTTAAATGTTAGTCTTACAAAATTCACTGTATGTCTATCATATATATAATATATTCTATTTCTAATCTATCTACAGGTCCTTATATATATTTCATCATCCAAAAATGCATTTACAATCACAAGTGATTAATAATTATCTATATATGAATTAGTTCCCATGAAAAAAATAGTTCTCAAAGTAGATGTGCAATTTAGGAATCTTGTTAGAGACACAATTGTATCCTGCATATGTATTTCTCAAGTATGAAGAATCAAAAATCTGTTGATCTGCTCTTGATTAGAAATACCATTGATTTCTCTATCACCAGATGTTTTCAAAATAAATAGATTCCCATTTATTCTAGAACTTTGGAGAAGTTCGAGAACAAAATGAAACTATTCTGGAACTAAATGTAAAAGTTTCAGAGCTAAGTGCAGGAGTTCCAGAACTAAGTGTCAAAGTTCTAGAAGTAAGTCTAAAAGTTCCAAAACTAAGTGATAGAGTTCCGGAACTAAGTCTGGAGGTTCCGGAGCTAAGCCATAGTGAATCCAACGTTACCAAAAATGTGTTGGTTGCTTCATACTTTTTTCTTCTGACTGATTGTGCCCTGTTTTATTACAAAAACTAAATTTCCATGCACTTTGTTAGGAGTTAAATATTTTTTAGATATTAGAACTGAAAGTAACAAAATATAGACAGTTACATCCTAACTTATACTAGATAAAAATAAAGTCACAAAATGCAGTCAAACCATATAAAAAGAAGAGTAAAATAAAATCGTTTATTACACATTGATGAGGCATATTTTGGCCTTATCACATGCCTAGCATCTTGGATAACATAATGGTTCCCAAGGAACCCATTCTTATTAAATTTCTTATTAATTTCAAATACCGCGTCATGTATCCAAACAACTTAAACCATAAACCTTGCATGGTGATTATTGCATTTCAATGACACCAAACTAACCAATCTTATGCCTCGGAGGTTTATGACCATGCTAAACAATATTAACCAATCAATGGTCATATAACACATTTAAAACAAAGAATATATATCAATAAGTGTATCTATATGTATAAATATACATAGCATTAGTCATTTAGATATTTGTTGAACATATACATATGTTTATATATTTAAATGTGTGTGTGTGTCTTATATATTTAATATTACTTAATTTGATGAATAAAAAACATATATCTACATACATATTTTTTATTGATGAATAGCTAAAACAAGTTCCTAGTTAATCTGACAAGTTATTACAAACAATCCACCAAAAATGTCCTTATACCCTACAAAAAAAGCCAATTTCTCAAGCCTAATTGGCTTAAAAACATGAAAATTCAGTTCTTATTGTTCCTTACCTAGATTATTATATTCAAGAAAAAAATTCACCTTTACTTTACACACCTTGAAAACATTTCAAGTTAGGAAAAACAAAGAAAAACATCAAATTTAACTCATTCTCCTTAAAACTGACATGATTTCTTCCTTTAGAACAATGCCTTCTAAGGGTTATAATTGGGAGATATAAAAAAACACGCATGTTAAATTAGGACCACTTATAAACACCCTTTTTGGCTCTAAAGCTATGGGTAAAGTTTTATTTCCCCAACTCCAAAGATAGATCTACTATCTACCACCCACTCCTACATAAAACCTTGCTCATTATAGCCCTTTGTTCTAGGTTTTTGTATCCCAGTGGTCTAGTTCAAAAGTACTATACCCTGATCCTTCTTCTATCTTTCTTTGCCACTCCACTAAGTGAGTCAGATCTTGAGGTTGTCTATTTTTCCATGGAGAAATGGGAGTGAGAAAGAGAGGAGACCTTGTTCTCATTCCCATCCATATGCCCCTACATTTTTCATCGACCTGAGGGATTAGTGCACACAAATCTCTAGCTCTTTCCAGACTCCATATTAAGTTCATGGGAGATATCACTTCTCTTCTTCTCAATGCAACTCTGAGAAATCCCATCTCTTAAAGCATCCATCATAAATATATTAAATTTATTTCTCCTCATAAGAGGTGAAGGCATCAATACTTTTCTATAGACTGACAAGTGTAATGCCATAAAAATTTTGCAAACTAAAAGAATGTTTAACTTTCATTTTTTTTTTATAAAGTAGACACAACTAAAAATTACAGTTTTGATGCAACATGCCTAATCATACTTTGCAGATTTATACACAACAAGGCTTTCAAATACAACATGTAACTAAAAGAAAACTCATGTTTTCAAATGATAATATTTCAATATTCTAGCAACAATGAAAATAACAACTCTCTTAGTAACAACCAATGTTTACAAGAAGCAATAATTACAATAATGGTTATTTACAAGAGTGTATAAACTTGACAAGTCACATTCATTTACAAAGTGATGGCAATGTCCTCCAAGGAGGAGAAAGGCCAAGATGGCAAGAGGCTCTACTATCTCCAACTTGAGCTCCAACTCCAAGAGAATATGGCTTGTTTATCACCCAACCAATAGGCATCATCACATGCCTTTCCATGGTTGGAAGTCATGCTAGCCTCCCCCAAGCCCATGGGAGAGAGGAACTAGCTTCCACAATGTGCACAAGTAATAATAGGGTTTAAACACACAACAAGAGAAAACACAAGACCATTCAACCACTTAGACCTACTATATAATGAAAATCACAACATGAGGAGAACAAATTCAACCTCACAAGGGGGAAGAGAGGAAGAAGGATGCCCAAATCAAGGTGTCCAACCATAGGAACACCAATAAATACATATATATAAAACTCCTTATACCTCCTAATCATACATCCTCCTTATTCCTCCTTATGCTAAAGAAATCCTTCTTGGGAGGATTTTCAAACCCAAGAGGGTTTCCTCACCAAGAATGGGGAAAGGTTCAAGCCATATGAAACTTTCTCCCACCTCAAACCATATGAGGGGATGAGAAGGGACCTTCATGGCTTGACCTACAACCATGAGGTTTGAGAGGGAAATCCCTCTCTCTTCCCCTACATTCTCCAAAAACCATCATTCCAAATGATGGTGGAGAGAAAACAAGGAAAATAACAAGAACAAACAAACAACCACATTCACCATACAACATTCCACACACTATTTTATTGATCAAGCATGGTTTACAAGATAAACAAAACTAAGAAGGAAAAAGGTTAAGAACCCTACCTCTAATATGCTTTCCAAAACTCTAAGCTTTTCCCCTTTGTCCAAGCTCCTTTCCAAGCTCCCAAAATTCCCCAAGTGCTCCAAAAAAAAAAATGAACCAAGAAGACCCATTCTTTCCATATGAGGAAGAATAAAAAGAGGAACCCAAAAGTTTCCTCACCAATGAGGAAGTGACAAGTGTCACCCCATCTCCTCTCAAGAGTCAAAGATTCCAAAAACAAAATAAGTAAGAGTAAACTCACCTTTTATCCCTTTTCACCCAAGATACTAAAAACTAAAATAAAACAAAGTGGAGCAACTTTTAACAGTTTCACACAATCCAACCATCTTACATGGATGGTGACTAAAGAGGGCTAAATGGGAGGGAAACTCCCTCCAAACCTTGGAAATAGGCCCCCCTACCTATTAGGTAGGGTCCAAGGGCCCATTTTCATGCTAAGGGAACCCCAAACTCAAAAGGGGTCCCTAAAATTACCCAAAATAACCCAATTTCGGGTTTGGCATGCTTGGGCACATTGGTAGAGGGTGTGGGGTCCACCCAAGGTTCTCATGTGGTCCCCAATCCCTTCTACCAACACACACACACTTCCCAAAACCAACATTTAACTTAAGATGAGATCATTAACCTCTAAGTTATTTTACTTAATAAAACACACCCTAAAAACAATTAATTTTACAAGACATAATTACATTACAAATTGAGGGTTCACCCATGGTGCCCAATTAAATACATCTAATCTAAGGCCTCAAACATTTAGCATGGTTAGGACTCAGCCCGTGGGCTACTTGTGCACAATTACGTAGCTGTCCTGAAACCCATGCTCTCCTATACCTGTCACCTGCACACTCATTACACACATTAACCGCACCTGTCCAATATAGTAAACATCATCTATACATCACAATATCAATCAAACTTATAATGTATGTACATAATTTACAATTGATAGTGCAATGCATCCAATTATCCACATAGTTTGTCATGAATCATCCACAAATAAAATTGTAACGACATACACTTAGGTTAGCATTAAATCCAAAACACTATATCATCAATCAAAATTAACCACAAGAGACTAACATCTAACCAATAAGTCTATCATATAACCCTGTTAGTGTCATCACATCATACGAAATATATCAGTATATGAATCTAATCCAATTGGCGCTACGCGCCCAAAATGTCATAATGTCGAAGAGAGTAAAATATCATAGTAAAATGTCCAAAGTCTATCAGAGTCTCAATCAAAACATGTCTAGAAATAAAGGAACCAATAGATAACTGGATCTATAAAAATGTGGGCACTACATCCCCCTCTCCTAGAATTATACTTCCTCCTGGAAGTCATTGGAAGAGATAGGGATATCTAGCCCTCAGTGGTGTATCATCCTCCCAGGTAGCTGATGACTTGTCATATCGGTCCCACTACACTCTAACCTGGTCCAAATCTCAACCCCGAAGGGCCAACCTCCGGTGCTCCAGTATGCGTATGGGCTCCAATATCCACTGCCCTCCATCCTATACCTGTAATGCCAACCAATCCAAAACATGAGAAACATCTGGTACATATCTACGTAGTACAGAAACATGAAAAATGTCGTGGGCCCATGCAAGGCGTGGTGGCAGAGCTAGGTGATAGGAAACTGGACCAATGACCTCAAGAATATCAAAAGGCCCCACAAAATGAGGTGATAGCTTAGAACCCTTTCCATAACAGATCGTACTCTTATGAGGATGAACCCTCAAGAAGAATTTGTCACCCACTGAGAAGTGACGATCGATCTCTTGGTGTCTGCATACACCTTTTGGCGTGCTCTAGCCTACTCAAGATGCTGCCGAATCAGAAAAACCTGCTGCTCTAAATCCTGAAGGTAAGCTGGGCCCAAAATAATCCTGTCATCTAGTCTATCCCAGCTCAAAGGTGTCCTGCAAGGTCGTCCATACAAAGCCTGATAGGGAGCCATGCCAATGGAGCTATGAAAACTGTTATTGTATGCAAACTCAACTAAGTGCAAATAATCTTCCCACTTCTTCTGCTGGTCCATCACGTACATCCTCAACATGTCCTCAAGAACCTGATTAACCCTCTCTGTCTGCCCATCTGTCTCTGGATGATATGCCGAACTGAAATTAATCCGTGTACCCAAGGCCTCCTAAAAAGAAGTCCAGAAAACTAATGTGTAGATAGTGTCTCTGTCATTAATGATCGTCTTCGGAATCCCATGCAATCTGACAATATCCTCCATGAACAATTTGGCGATGGCCTGTGCATTATAGGTTACCTTGGTTGGCGAGAAATGCGCAACCTTGGTCAACTTATCCACAGTGACCATAACGGCATCATGACGATAAGAGGACATAGGAAGTCCTACTATGAAATCCATGGAGATCACATCCCATTTCCACTTGGGAATATCATGAGGGTATAAAAGTCCTGCGGGATGAGAATGCTCTACCTTGACTCTCTGACACTCAAGACAACATGCTACAAAATCTGCTATGTCCCGACGAAGACCTGGCCAATAATATAACTCTCTCAAATCGGAATGCATCTTCTTCACTCCTGGATGTGCGACGTATGGGGCTCGATGAGCCTCAGTAAGGATGAAACTACGCAGATCACCTACCTTAGGCACATAAATGCACCTATGGACCCGAAGCAAACCATCTGACTCTAACATGCATCCTGAATATCTACCTTCAAAAGAACCCTGAGAATCCAATATTTACCTAGCATCCTCATAAAACCTGTCCTCTGGAAGATGCTCAAGTATCCTGCCTCTCAAATCTAACTACAGCGTCAAAGAAGCAAGCACATGCTGTCGTCTACTAAGTGCATCTGCAACAACATTTTCCTTTCCCTTGATATACTGCACCTCCATGTCATACTCACAAAGGAACTCCATCCAACGCTGTTGACGAGAGTTGAGGTTCGGATGAGAGAAGATATGCTGTAAGCTATAATGATATGTCCTCAAGGTGAAAGGCCTACCCAAAAGGAAATGTCGCCAATGCACAAGTGCATGAACAACTGTTGCAAGCTCTAAGTCATGAGTAGGATAGTTAAGCTCATAGTCCTTGAGCTTATGAGACTCAAAAGCAATAACCCGACGCTCCTACATAAGAACTGCTCCCAAACCCTCTAGTGATGCATCAGTGCAAACAACAAAATCCTCTGTCAGGTCTGGAATAGCTAAGATGGGTGCCGTGGTTAACCTTTCCTTAAGCAACTGAAAGTCCTGCTCACATTTTTCTGACCAATCAAACTTCTTCCCTTTTCTCTGGAGAGAAGTAATAGGGTGAGCAATCCTAGAAAAGTCCTACACAAACCTACGGTAGTACCCTGCTAAACCCATGAAGCTCCTCACCTCAGTGACTGATGTGGGTGCTGGCCAATCCAAGATAGCCTGAATCTTAGAGGGATCTACGGAGATACCCTTGCCTGATATGATATGACCCAAGTACTGAATCTCTATCTGAAAGAAGCTACATTTTTCCAAGTTCCCATACAACTTCTACTCTCTCAAAACCTGAAGTACCTGCCTCAAATGCTCCTCATGTTCCTCCTCGGAACGAGAATAAATCAATATGTCATCAAGGAACACTAAAACAAAGTGATCCAAAAATGTCTGGAATACTCCATTCATGAGGCTCATGAAGACAGCTGGGGAATTGGTCAAACCAAATGGAACTACTGTGAACTCATAATGCCCGTAACATGTGCAAAAAATTGTCTTATGAATGTCTACATCTAAAATGCACAATTGATGATATCCTGACTTGAGATAAATTTTGGAGAACACTCTAGCTCCCCGCATCTGATCAAACAAGTCACCAATCCTAGGGAGCAGATAACGGTTCTTTATTGTGACCTTATTGAGCTGTCTGAAATCAACACAAAGCCTGAGAGAACCATCCTTCTTCTTCACAAATATGACTGGCGCTCCCCAAGGAGATACACTAGGGTGAATGAGACCCTTCTCTAACAACTCCTCTAACTGAATCTTGAGCTCATGAAGCTCTGAAGTCGTCATCTGATAGGGTGTCCTAGAAACTGGTGTAGATCCAGGCACTAAGTCAATGGTGAAATCCACCTCTCTACTAGGTGGTAAACCTGGAAGCTCTCATGGAAACACATCTGCATACTCCCTCAAAAATGCGTGATCATCAAGGGGTGAATGCTCTGGAGTACTGTTTGAATGATCACTGATAGTGATAGCAAACAAATGGCAACCCTTACGCATGCTCCACTTGAGTTGCTTAGCCGAGATCATACGCAAGGAAATGGGTCTCTGCATCCCTGAAATCACAACTGCACTACCCAAATCATCCTGACACTCAATGACCTTCTCTCTACAATCCACCTTGGCTCGATGAGTCTTGAGCCAATCCATACCCAACACTACCTGATAGGATCCTAAAGGAATAACTCGGAGGTCAAGCGTAGTGGAGAAGACTCCCAAATCGAGTACACAACTCTCCACATACGAGTCCACGGCGAGTTTAGCCCCAGAGGCCAACTCAACCTGCCAACTATCTGGCTACCTAGCCACCACTAGCCCACACTGGTCTATAACAGAAGGAGATATAAAAGAATCAGAAGCACCTGAATCAAAAAGTACTGAGACAGAAATACCCCTGATACTACCTGTCGTCTCAATGACTGTGGCCTGATGCTCAGCCTGGCGGTTGTCAACCGCTGCATACACACGATGGGCGCATCCCACGTCACCCACCATCTTCTCGGATCTAGGGGATCTCTACATATCCATAGTCATGGGCTTGTGTGGACACATACGCACATAATGATCTAGAGCCCCACAAATAAAACATCCTCCTGTACCTCTCTGAGATGAGGTCCCTCCTGTTCTCTAACGAACTGAACCTGTCGGTCCAACCCTAGTAGACTGCTGCGAGCGGGCTGGCTAGGAGTGATGAGTACCCGGCCTCCTGTCTCTAGACCTAGCAAAACCACCTCTAGACCCACCTCGCTGAAAACTCTAAGTCTGTCTACCCCTCTGATGCTGGTGTCCCTGATGCTGTGTCTGCTGTGATGGGTGTGGAGGAGCTCTTGACGCTGCTGGAGAAGACCAAAATCCTCCTCTAGGGGGTGGTACTACTCCCCGTGCTCTCTAACTCTGGAATGCCTGAATCCTGTCCTAGAACTTGCTCTTGTTCCTATCTCTGTGCTCCTGAGCCTTGGTCCTATTCTCCTCAGCCAAGTAGGCCTTCTCAACGGCCTTCTCAAGCGTGGGAGGAGATAACATCCTAACAGCTCCTACTATATCTGCATTTAGGCCCCGAATGAACATGTTTACCTGTAACTTCTCATCTTACAGGTAGTCTACATATTGCAAGAGGTCCAAAAACCTGCTCTCATACTGCGCCACTGAGCCAGAACCCTATCGCAAGTCGTGAAACTCATCAATCCTCTTCTGCAGAAAATGCTCTGACATATACCGGGCCCTGAATCACTCCTTGAACAACTCCCATGTCACTGTATCCCGAGTCAAATGGAGCTTCCACTCCTCATTCCTCCACCAAACACCTGCTGGGTCTCGGAGGAGGTGTATGGCGAACCTGGCTTTGACGTTGCTCTCATGAGAGTGCAAGCCAAAGCAGCTATCCAAGCTAAGGAGCCAGGACTCCGCCCCAAAGCCGTCTGTCAAACCAGTAAACATAGGCGGCTGAAGGCGAAGAAGGTCTTGAATCACACTGCTTGTGTCTCGATCCTGACGGTGTGGTCTAACAGGTGAGAGGGGTCGCATATCTCCAAAAGGTCCCTCGAAGTTGTGTGAACGGCTGTGACGAAACGAGGCCACCCTCTCGCCAAGGATGGAAGGGCTGCGCGACCTCTCTCGTCTCAGAATGTCGTGCTCAGGTGGCTCTGGATGTGCGTCCTCACCAAACAACTCATCTCCCAACTGAATGTCCTCCTCTCTCAGCACCTGCGGTGGTGGAAGACACTCCTGTACCACACCTATCAGCTATTGCAGGGTTTCCAATATCTGAGGCCCAAAATCAGGGGCCGACGACTCCCGCGTAGGAGCACTACGTCCCGAACCTCAAGCTGAACGTCCCCTCTTGGGTGCCATCCTGAACCTGAGGTAAAAATAATGTTTTATAAACTTTCTAAACGTTTGTTGGAAGCGTTATTTTATCATTATTTTAATTATTTTAATTATTATTATTAATGTTATTATCATTATAACACCAGAAGCAATGTCCCTTCCCATTAATAATTAATTTATAATAATTATTAATTCTTCCGAATTAAATTAACACTATCTTAATAATCATTTAATTATCTTACCCTATTAAACTCCCTAGGGTCATGTTTAAATATCCACATGCCTAGCAAGTGAACAGTCTTCCTCCCTTTTAAAATTATTAATTTATTTATTTTTCTATACACTCATTAAATTTAATTTTGTTTTCCCCCTTTAATTTAATGTACCCACACACCCCATTTTATTTATTTTCATTCCCATCAAATTTCCCATAACTTTAAGTTGTGTAGGATTTAAAGTGCACCCTAGGATCAAACTAATATTGGCCCTTGATTTTAAGATGCTCTAGAAAACCCTAATCCATCTTTAACTTATCTTTTCTTTCCTTTCCCATTTGGTTTCATTTTTTATTTTCCTTTCTTTTGTGTTTTCATTTCATTCTCTCTTGCAGGTGGGGAAGCCATGGAGGAGGAGCTATGGAGTTTTGGCTTCATGGATTCTCTTTTCCTTTTGTAAAATCTAGATATATATATATATATATATGTTTTATATATATATTATATATTTATTTATTTATTTTATTATTATTATTTTTTTTTGTAGTGCGGCCTGTTGGAGAAAAATAATTGGTGGCGGCAAGGTTGGGAGCCATGGCCGGGGCAGGGTGTACATGGGACAAGATCGCGGGGTGCTTGGGGGCAGGGGTGCGGGATAGGGTCCATGGGCAGGGACAGGGTTGGGGGGTCCGTGGCTGGGCATGTGGGATAGCGTTGGGGGGTCCGTGGACTGGGCGCGTAGGACAGGGGGACGACTGCGGGGGTTTCAAGGTAGTTTGTCCACGGGGGGGGCAGGGTCGTTCTGCGGGGGGGAAAGGGCAGTTTGTCTAGGGCGCGGCGCGGGGCGGGGCAGGTCTGTCCGAGGGTGCGGGGCACGTTTAGTGTGCGGGGAACGGGGGGCAAGTCTGTGGGGGGGGTCCGCTGGGAGGTGTAGGGTACAGGGCTGTGGGGTGGGTGCTAACAGTGCGCAGGGACAGTGGTGCGGGGGCTGCGGGTAGGTTGGGGGCCGCGGCCCCCCAAAACTATTTTTTTTTTGTTTTTGTTTTATTTTATTTTATTATTTTTATTTTATTTTATTTACTTTTTAATAAAATAAAATGAACACATAAATAAAAAGTTATACATTATATATATATATATATATATATAAAATCATATCTATTATTTATTATAAAAATATGTGTATATAATATTATATAATATATATATTACATAATACATAATAATATATATTATATAATAAGTATGTTATATTCTACCACAAAATCAGAATATAATGTTATTATTATTATCATTTTATTTTAGTTTCAAACTCCCTTTTTTTAAATATATTTATTCAAATAAAACTATATTTATTTTTTATTTTTTTTATTTTCATTTTTGTAGGGAAGAGCAAGTGGTTTTCTCAATAAAATTAACTGTTCACTATCACATACAAGAAACATCTAATCTCATTTTATTTAAATAGTGCTACAAAAATTTCAAAAAGAAAGATATAGGGCAACTAGGATAATGATTTTCATTCAATGTCATGCAACACTAACTTTTCTACAATGTAATAACTAAGCAACTAATACAGATTTCTACACGAGGGAAATCCAACAACAAAAGAAAGATAGATTTTTTTTTGAAACAAGGCAATACGATGACAAAACAGAAATTACCCAAAGAGTCCGTGTGTTTGAACCACGGCTCTGATACCAAATGTAATGCCATAAAAATTTTGCAAACTAAAAGAATGTTTAACTTTCATTTTTTTTTGATAAAGTATACACAACTAAAAATTACATTTTTGATGCAACATGCATAATCATACTTTGCAGATTTATACACATCAAGGCTTTCAAATATAACATGTAACTAAAAGAAAACTCATGTTTTCAAATGATAATATTTCAATATTATAGCAACAATGAAAATAACAACTCTCTTAGTAACAACCAATGTTTACAAGAAGCAATAATTACAATAATGGTTATTTACAAGAGTATATAAACTTGACAAGTCACATTCATTTACAAAGTGATGGCAATCTCCTCCAAGGAGGAGAAAGGCCAAGATGGCAAGAGGCTCTACTATCTCCAACTTGAGCTCCAACTCCAAGAGAATATGGCTTGTTTATCACCCAATCAATAGCCATCATCACATGCCTTTCCATGGTTGGAAGTCATGCTAGCCTCCCCCAAGCCCATGGGAGAGAGGAACTAGCTTCCACAATGTGCACAAGTAATAATAGGGTTTAAACACACAAAAAGAGAAAACACAAGACCATTCAACCACTTAGACCTACTATACAATGAAAATCACAACATGAGGAGAACAAATTCAACCTCACAAGGGGGAAGAGAGGAAGAAGGATGCCCAAATCAAGGTGTCTAACCATAGGAGCACCAATAAATACATATATATAAAACTCCTTATGCCTCCTAATCATACATCCTCCTTATTCCTCCTTATGCTAAAGAAATCCTTCTTGGGAGGATTTTCAAACCCAAGAGGGTTTCCTCACAAAGAATGGGGAAAGGTTCAAGCCATATGAAACTTTCTCCCACCTCAAACCATATGAGGGGATGAGAAGGGACCTTCATGGCTTGACCTACAACCATGAGGTTTGAGAGGGAAATCCCTCTCTCTTCCCCTACATTCTCCAAAAACCATCATTCCAAATGATGGTGGGGAGAAAACAAGGAAAATAACAAGAACAAACAAACAACCACATTCAGCATACAACATTCCACACACTATTTTATTGATCGAGCATAGTTTACAAGATAAACAAAACTAAGAAGGAAAAAGGTTAAGAACCCTACCTCTAATATGCTTTCCAAAACTCTAAGTTTTTCCCCTTTGTCCAAGCTCCTTTCCAAGCTCCCAAAATTCCCCAAGTGCTCCAAAAAAAAAATAAACCAAGAAGACCCATTCTTTCCACATGAGGAAGAATAAAAAGAGGAACCCAAAAGTTTCCTCACCAATGAGGAAGTGACAAGTGTCACCCCCTCTCCTCTCAAGAGTCAAAGATTCCAAAAACAAAATAAGTAAGAGTAAACTCACCTTTTATCCCTTTTCACCCAAAATACTAAAAACTAAAATAAAACAAAGTGGAGCAAATTTTAACACTTTCACACAATCCAACCATCTTACATGGATGGTGACTAAAGAGGGCTAAATGGGAGGGAAACTCCCTCCAAACCTTGGAAATAGGCCCCCCTACCTATTAGGTAGGGTCCAAGGGCCCATTTTCATGCTAAGGGAACCCCAAACTCAAAAGGGGTCCCTAAAATTACCCAAAATAACCCAATTTCGGGTTTGGCATGCTTGGGCACATGGGTAGAGGGTGTGGGGTCCACCCAAGGTTCTCATGTGGTCCCCAATCCCTTCTACCCACACACACACTTCCCAAAACCAACATTTAACTTAAGATGAGATCATTAACCTCTAAGTTATTTTACTTAATAAAACACACCCTAAACACAATTAATTTTACAAGACATAATTACATTACAAATTGAGGGTTCACCCATGGTGCCCAATTAAATACATCTAATCTAAGGCCTCAAACATTTAGCATGGTTAGGACTCAGCCCGTGGGCTGCTTGTGCACAATTGCATAGCTGCCCTGAAACCCATGCTCTCTACCTGTCACCTGCACACTCATTGCACACATTAACCGCACCTGTCCAATATAGTAAACATCATCTATACATCACAATATCAATCAAACTTATAATGTATGTACATAATTTACAATTGATAGTGCAATGCATCCAATTATCCACATAGTTTGTCATGAATCATCCACAAATAAAATTGTAACGACATACACTTAGGTTAGCATTAAATCTAAAACACTATATCATCAATCAAAATTAACCACAAGAGACTAACATCTAACTGATAAGTCTATCATATAACCCTGTTAGTGTCATCACATCATACGAAATATATCAGCATATGAATCTAATCCAATTGGCGCTACGCGCCCAAAATTTCATAATGTCCAAAGTCTATCAGAGTCTCAATCAAAACATGTCTATAAATAAAGGAACCAACAGATAAATGGAGCTATAAAAATGTGGGCACTACAACAAGATAATGTGCCTTGAATTGACTGTCAAAGGCATGGGATCATAAATGTATAAAAAAGGCAGATGGTTTTCCATAGTGAGCTCTCATGAAAATGTTAGATGAAGTAGCCCTTAATTAATGTTTAGAATCCCTCTCTTTCCATGCTATCTTATTTTGAAGTATAGGAAATAAGGCATTAAGATGGATGTCCCCATGCATACAAATTGATCATGAAGCCTATATTCTTTTCAAGCATAAAATTGTAGAGATAAAATTCCTAGAGAATATTTTTTTCTCTACACTGGATGAGGAATATGTTGTCATGAACTTTCATTCATATTTTATTTCATGTGAAAGGCCACATGCAATCCTTGATAGCTTCCAGTGAATAATTTTTTCTTTTGGAAAGACACTCTATGTAGGATAAGGTCTCCTACATGTGAGTAATCTTTCAATCATTATGCCGACCATTTTTATCTTTACCAGACATTTAAATTTGTCTTCTTCCATTTTGTAAAAAATTCTTCTCATACCTTCCTTGTCTTCTTCTCCTCTTCCATCTTGCTTCTTAGTTCCTCATTTGATGTTTTAAATTCATTAAGCTTTCTGCAGGTATCATCCCACGACTGCTTAAGTGGCCAGTAAGTCAATTTAGTTTGTACAACCTGATTCATTGAAGATATCTTTGACATAGCACTCTGTTTACTAGCCAATAGACATTCTTTATTTTTTTCTACCATCTACTCTTTGACCAATGTCAATTATTCAGTCCTATCTATGAGCTAATTTTTTAGTTTCTCAATGAGAATTTTCCTATGCTCCAATTTGTTCTTGAGGAATTTTAATTCTTCATCATTTTCCATAATGATAAGTTCTGCTATAGACAAAAAAAAAAAGCCTTTATAACTTTCTCTTTCTCCTCTTTTTCTTAAATTTCCTTGGGGAATGAACATTCCTCTTCCCCCAAAGGTAATTCCCCTTTATGTTTTCAATATACCAATTCCTCTTCTTCATGTGACAATGTTGTTGATTCACCCATCTCCTGAAAAATCCTATTGTTTAAATCTTTCATCTTCTTTCTCCACCTCATTTTTACTTGGTCGAGGAGGAGACACTACCATGCTTTCCAGAATATATGAAAATTATTTCTCCAAACCATCTTATTCTTCAATATCCATTGGAATTTCCCTAGACCTCTTATGAACTCTTCTTCTTTGAGGAGATTCAAAATGTCCTGAAGTGGGATTCTCCTAGAGATTCTTTTGATTTTCACTTCAAGATCCTACTTAGGTGAACTATCACTGTCAAAGAGATATATTAGTTCTTCTGATATTGTTGTAGAGGAAGGAGTTTCTTTTGAAAGAACAATAGGTTTTTTAACTTTGATCACTCTTTTAGATATCCTCCTCTTTGGCACATTAGCCACACCTATTTCCTTATTTTTCTCTAGAGGAGGATCAATCTCCAAATTAATTTTAGGTGAGAAATGGTTTGGTATTCCCCACCTGATAATATCAGTACTTTGTTTGAATTTGTTAAGAAAATTTTCCCATGTTTCGTCTCCATTTTTCTTTGAGATAAAACAGTGCTTATAGACCAGATGGACTAATCCATGATGTCTAGTTGTCCCAACTCCCTAAGAATACCTTTAAGACATTTTTTGGATGGATTCAAAAAAGAACCCTATAAGTTTTACTATATATTTAGTTTTTGTTGCCACATATCTAAGATATATTAGCATCTTAAGGACCTCTCTTCACACAGTCCAAAATTGGCCATCGCAAGTTAGGTACTTGACTACACAATATGATTCCCTATCAAAGGGTTTGGGAAAGTTGGCTCTTCTGACCCCCTTGATGATTTTATTAGTGTTATAAATTTATTGGGGTTCATATTCCTTCTCTTGTATCAAGGTTTCCACCAATTATTTTAGGTTCCCCTTGACAGGATTTGAGACATGTATAATTGGTACCCTAGATATGTTGCTCATTATATTTACAGTAAAGGGAATTACAATTATTTTAACCTTAGTTCTAGATTCTTATTAATTTATAATAAATTTCCTTACCAATTTGTCATTGTACTTTGAGAATTTCTTTAGGAACTCCAACCACCCTTCTTGTTCAAAAATGGTTGTCACTTCTCCATCTGGAGGAAGTTGCGTATCATTATCTAGCTCTGACTTATTTTTGATCTCCATGGCAAAGAGGTCGATTCAAATTCTTCCTTCTTTCAAATCCTTAGTCTATCAGGAGATAACAAAAGAACTAATGGATTTGGTGGTGGAACTATTGGGTTTTGTTGCGAAATTGTTGGGTTTACCTACGTAAGTCAAATATAATTATATTATTTCTTCCTTGAATTTTTCTACAACTCCTCAATTTTGTTTATTCCACCCAAATGATAGATCATTATTAATGTGCTGCCACTTTTACTTCTTCAATCGACATCACCCTCATGATTACTTTCTTTTAATCATAACGTACAATAAATGACTCATCATACCAACTACTTAAATCAAGTCTAATCACACATGAAAAATTTTAATTTAACATTTAATAAGATCAAGACATAATTATCATCCTTGTTGATGTAATTCTTCCACCTTGATGACTCATCATTCCTAAGAAAAGGTGAAAAAGGAAAAATGGTTAGAAAAGACAATTGGAATTCAAAAGAAGTTCCTTTTATTTTGAATTAGCCATTTATTGAGGAGACCAACCTCCATTTCTTGTTTTCAATTGGTTTTTGAGAAAAAAAATTGTGAAGAGAACGCTATATACTAGTTTTCATTCCCTCCCTTTTTACTTATATATATATATATAACTATATATATATATATATATATTCATATATATATATACTATATATATATATATATTTCAGATAAGAGAACAAAATTTGTTAGTTTTCATTCTCTTTCCTTTATTTTGGATCCGTGCATCTGATTACTTGATCATTTTGTAAGAATTGAGTTCTTCCATATGATCAAATTCCTTGTCTTATTTAATTTGCTTTAAGGACTCATCCTTGGTAGGAGGCTTCCTATAAAGTTTCATCCTGTGTCCATTGACCAAAAGTGTACTTCTACTTCCATCAATGTGAATTAATTAAATAGATCCATTGTCAAATATATGCTTAATCTGATAAGGTCCTAATAACCTGGTTCTCAATTTGCCTTTGAATTGTTGGTAATTGGAATCAAACATTAATGCCAAATATCCTACCTTGAATTGCCTTTCCTTGATTTGTGTATCATGCCACTACTTCCTTTGGTCTTGGATTATCTCTGTCTATTGAAGTTCTTCCAATCTTAGCTCATCTAATTCATTGAGTTGTAGAGTTATTTCCTTTTGTGTTGCATCCAATTCAATACCCAATTTAGTTGTTGTTCTCAATGCTTGTAGTTCAAATTCAATGAGTAACAAAGGATTTTTCCATATACTAACTCATATGGTAAGAACCCTTTTGTAGTCTTCCAAGTTTTATTATAACCCCAGACAGCTTCAGGTAACCTCTTTACCCAATCTCTTCTACATGCTGCAATTGTTTTGGTGAGGATATTTTCCAATTCTCTGTTTGTCACCTATGCTTGCCTATTTGATTGTGGGTGATAGGGACATGAACTCCTATGATTGATATGATAATACATTATGAAGGTATGGATCATATTCTACATGAACTATCTGAAACTATGATTCTTTCTGCACCAAACTTCATCATAATTTTGTACCAAATAAAATCAGAAACTGCATCTTCATTAGCATTTATTAAAGCCTGAACCTCTACCCATTTTTTCACATAATCAATACATATAACAATTTTCTACTTTCCTTGTGAAGGAGGACTAAAAGGGCCAAGAAAATCCAGCCCCCGCTTTTCAAATGGTTCAATCACTACTCGAGGTTACAAAGGCATTTCATTGGTGAAAGTTGGTTATCCCTTCCTTTGACAAGGATCACACTGCTTGATGTATTTCTTCATGTATTTATACAGAGATGGCCAATAATATCTAGTGCCAAGTATTTTATGTGTTTTTATTTTCACTAAAAAGTGTCCTCCATTTGGTTCATCATGGCATGCCCTGAGTATGTCAAATATTTCATCTTCTCTCGCACACATGTGTAGAACCAAATCAGGACCACATTTAAATAACATTCCATTCAACCATTAAATTATGCACTAGTTTTGATTAATCTTATTATTTTTTTCTTTGTAAAACATAGGGGAAAGTTCCCTATTGCAAGATAATTTTTTATATCAGCAAACCATGGTGTATCGGCTGAAATATCAAATAATTGTTCATTCTAAAAGTTGTCCTTAACTGGATCTTGCTCCCTTATGGTGGTTAATCTCGACAAGAAATCAACTACTACATTAGATTTTCCTGGATTATCCACAATGTTAATATCAAATTATTAAAAAGTAATAACCACCTAATTATCCTACCTCCAACCACTGGTTTGTTCATTAAGTATTTAATTGCTGAGTAATCTATATGTACAAATATTTTGTAACCTGTAATACAATGTCTGAACTTATTAATTGCATAAATCACAACAAAAAATTCTTTTTCAGTGGTGGTGTAATTTCTTTCAATGGAAGTAAGATTTTTACTAAGGTATTAAATAACATACATTTTCCCTTCTTCCTCTTTCTATCCTCAAACTGCACCAATTGAGTTATCTGATGCATCTATTAGGATGTGAAAATGTTTCTCCCAGTTAGGTCTTATCAATATTGGGACAATGATTAAATTTTCTTTAATTTCTTCAAAAGCATATTGACATTTTTCATCCCAAAAAAATTCACAATCCTTGGTAAGTAAACCAAACATGGGGGCAGCAATTTTACTAAAATATTTAATAAAACACCTATAGTATCCAACATGTAATAAGAATGACTTGATATCTATGGGGGTTTGAGGAATAGGTAAGTCTTAAATAATCCTGATTTTGTTTTGGTCAACTTGAATTCCTCTTTTTGAAATTTTGTGTCCTAGTACAATTCCCTCATCAACCATCACAAACATTTCTCATGACTAAGAGACAAATGGTATTTCTCACATCTTGTTAATATTATGTCTATATTTTTCAAGGCATCATCAAATATTTCTCCATGCACAATGAAATCATCCTTGTATACTTCCACACAATCATTGGTTAGATCTGTAAATATTGCTAGTACAACCCTTTGTAAGGTTGCTGGAGCATTACATAGTTCAAATGGAAATACCTTGTACGCAAAGGTACCCCATGGACAAGTAATTGTAGTTTTTTCCTAATCCTCAGCAGCCACCCTGATTTTATTATATCCACTAAAACCATCAAGAAAGGAAAAGTATTGTTTACCTAAAAGGTTTTATAAAACTTGATCTATGAATGGTAAGGGAAAATAATCTCTAAGTGTACCTTTGTTCAATTCCCTATAATCGACACAAATTATCCATTTCCCATTTTTTTTAGCACAATAACAAGATGAGACATTGACTATCTAAGATAGGGTACATAAATCTTACTTGCAATAACTTTTCAATTTCTTGCTTGAATATGTCCCTCAAGGCTGGGTTGATCATTTTCTTAGGTTACCTAACTAGTTTTAAATTTCCATTATAAATGTGATGGGTAAAAATATTTGGATTAATTCCTTTCATTTCTGTATAGTCCCTGGAAAAATATCTAGTATTATTTTTCAAAATATCAAAAAATTTAGCTTCTTGATAATTTTCCAACCAGTTGTTAATGTTCAAAATTTTACTTGGTTGGATCTCAATTTTTTTTTCCAGTGTGATGAACTAATTTGTTGAAAAGGTTCCATTAGAGTGTTTAGTGGACATGAATGTGGTAATAGCATATGATACACAACAATGTCTATAAATTTCCCTTGATAAATAATAATGGAAAAGGACAATAAGCAGAGTTATGATACTTATTGTTTTGTTGATCAAACTCATTATCACTGCTGCTCTCTAAAAATTCCTCACCATTCCCTGATATATTTGAGACTAAAGCTATTGATTCTATAGCTATTTCTTCCCCTCCCCAAGATAAATATCATTCCTCCTAAGTGAAATTATTTGCATCTTCCTAGAATTGTTGTGGTTCTAGAGATAAGTATGTATATTCCAGAACTAAGTATGAAAGTTTTGGAACTAAGTCTACCGGTTCTAGAACTAAGTACGAAGGTACTAGAACTATCCCCGATTGTTCCCCAAATAACTGGTGATCATTTAATGGATGATTAATCATATTATCCACCTTTCTTACATGATCCAACAATTTTATCATCGCCAAAGAACATAAATTCTTCTTATTAGTATTAGGACCATTAACCCATAATTGTCCTTGATTATCACTAAAAGGCCATGCAGAAGGATATAAGGAAATTTTCTTAGAATTATTAGCATTTGAGATAGTCATATCACCTAATCTGAAATCAATTAAGGAAACAACTATAGCTAACCATGGTCTACCCAAAATAATGGGATAACCAAGTATTTCACCTTTTGGCTCTAATATAAGGAATTTCACTAGATACTCCCATGACTCCACCATAACCACCACATCTTCAATGATTCCTTCTAGTTTTTCTAATGAATGATCTACCATCTACAATATGGTGATAATAGGTTATATATCTATTAATGGTAATGTTTTCAAATTTTCTATTCTCAACATATTTATAGTCACTCCCAAATCAACCAAAACATTATGTATATCTGTATTTCCTATATTGATAGAAATAAAATGGATTCTAGGATCTCCATATTTGGGAAGTAAGAGTTTTCCTACCATTAAATCAGCAAGTTTCTTATCTACCTTAATAGTCCTAGGATAGTGCTTCTTCCTTTTAGGTCTTTTTAAACACAATATTTTAATTAATTTGTTTAATCCATAAATTTCCTTGATTGCTTGCAACAATGGTATTTCAATATTTAATTTCCTTAATTCTTGCACTAATTCAGATTCCTTGGTCTCAATAACTTCTTTAAATATTTTTGGAAATGGAGTTTCAGTAGAGTTGTTATCGGGCTCCTTCTATTTTTCTTTTTCATCCTCGTTAGGAACAACTGAACTAGGGGTTTCAGTTTCTTCTTTCATCTCAGTAATTATAACAGGTGGACTGTTAATTATTTTGTCAAATCTTGTTTGAATATCCTTACAGTCCATGACATTAAGATCAACTAGTTTTTCTTGCTCTGTTCTGTAGGTAGGTGTTGTTTGTTTGGTTTTGGAATTAGCCACTGGTTGTGATGGCATTTGTGTTTGAACCACATTTTCAATTTGTGAACATTGTGTGTGAGAACCCATTATGGCCTGTTGATGTTGGTTGGGATATGTTTTTCCCTAAGCATATTTATTATGGCTCCACCTAGGTTGTGACCAAGTATAAGGGTTATTCTTACCAAACCATGGTTTTTGGTGCCCCAGAGCATACCAAGCTTGTCCTGCCAAATCCTAGGGATTCCATGTTGGTTGAGGGGTCCAAGGTATTTGTACCCAATTTTGTGGCATTTTCTAAGCTGCCCATGACATCATCCAGGGATTAGGAAAAGATCTTGGTATGAACTTCCTGTGGATAGGTTGTCTTTGGACAAAGTTTACTTCTTCTGTTGAGGATGAAATGTTGGTTTGTTTAAGCTATTTTTTAATGAATGGAAGAAGAGGAAAAACATTAGCTCAATGTTCCCTAGATTCACAAATAAGACACATTTTTTTTATCCAAAAGAAAATCTCTTACTGTATGCTTATTCCTACATCTTGGATAGTACGCAGCTAATAGTTCAGTATTAGAATTTTCTTTGGCTTATAATCAATCCATGGTGGAATTTAATTTAACTAGGATATCCATTTTAAATTTTACAAGTTCATCCATAAGTTTGTTCGTGTCCTGCTTTACACTTTTCACATTTTTCCTTTCCTAGGTCCACCCCCTGTTCTTGAATAACTTCTACAAAGGTATTTAATACCATTCATTCTTATTTGATTGATGTTTCCACATCCCAATAAGTTAAGGGATTTCGTAGATTCATTATCCAGACCTTTAAGAATTTTTTTTTTTGCGTAGCTCTTCTTGAAGTGAAAATCCATACCTTTTACTTACAAAGAGGAATATATCTAAATAATCCTCCATATTTTCATTCTCTTCTTATTTGATCCTAAAAATACTTCCTTCATGTTTCTCCCTCGGAAGTAGTCTTAGTATTTGTCTAGGAAGGAAATTTCCATTTGTGCCTAGGTGGTAATAGAATTGGATGTTAATCCTATAAACCACCTCATTGTTGCATCTTTCAAAGTGGATGGAAACAAATTAAGTTTTTTATTTTCTATTTTGTAATCATAGGTCTAACACAATACTTTAAATTCAAATCATAATTGGTCTTGGTCCTCATATGACATCCCTCTAAATGTAGGTAAGTGTGTAGGTGAAATATTATTCATAGGTGTATCATCATCCTCCAACTATATTGGATAGCTAAAAATCCTATCACATTCTCTTTCAGCGTCTCATGTCATATCTATAGTATCTTCTAGATCTTTTTCCGTATCAATGTAGTATGTGATCCACTTTGGTGTATGTGAAAAATCATTGGTAGGAGGTTCACTACTCACTTGATATTCAAAACTTGATCTAAGCGGGTCTTGGGATATAATACTTATCCTAAAAATTCCACTTCCCTATAGTAATTGATCCAAAAATTCTAAAGGTGGAATTTCTTCTTCTTTTCTAATAGGAGAAAATGGTGCTACTAATTCTTGTTCTTCTTTTTGAGATATTTTTTGGAGAAATCTAACCTTTGAGTCTCTTCGTCTACTCATAAATTTTATGATAATGTAAGCAAGATTTTTCAATTACTAGATGTCTAATTATTGCTCTTGTTGACACCTAATTAGACAATTCTAACTAGTGGGTCCCCAAAAATGATGCAAAAAATGATGGGTGTCGTTATTTCCTTCATTTAATCAACTCTTAGTTGATGTCATACTCAAACTAGGGGTGTGTCTAAATCTATATGCAACAAGAATAATCTTAGTGATCTAGTAATTGATTGTAGGTATTTATTATTTTTTATATTTTCTAGGGGGTTTTAATAATGTCTTTACGATTCCCTGGTCAAAGACTTATTAAAACTATACTAGAAGAAACTTGCTGAAATAAATAAATATTCAGAATTAAACATGCTCCTTGAAATGAAACACACTTTTGCAGAATAAAACAAATTACTAGAAGTAAACATACTTTTGTAGACTGAAGCAATTTGTTGGAAGTAAAAACAGTCTTGCAGAATGAAACAAATTGCTGGAAGTAAACACACATTTGAAAATGTTATTGAAAATGCGTGCAAGGAAATAAGATTCTAACCTATAACACATGTAGGGAAAAGTACGCGACAAAATTCAACTAAGGAATCAACAGTATTTATAGAATTAATAGTTAACATATTTAAATGAATTTATTAGAAATAAAAATACCAATAAAAAAAGAATCCTTAATCTTTTTGATCATGCATATGTATTTCTGGAGTATGAAGAATCAATAATATGTTGATATTATACTGATTGGAAGGCCCATTGATTGTTGTATCACAAGATGTTGTAAAAATAAAAAAATTGTTATTTATTCCAAAACTTTGGAGAAGTTCCAGAACCAAAAGAAACTATTCCAGAACTAACTGTGAAAGTTCCAGAGCTAAGTGCAAGAGTTCTAGAACTAATGGATAGAGTTACTTTGTTGTGTGATGGATTTCCAAAACTAATCCTAGATGTTCCAAAGCTAAGTTGTATTGAAGCCAATGTTCCAAAAAATGTGTTGGTTGCTTCATACTTTTTTCTTCTGATTGATTGTGACCTTTTTATTACAAAAACTGAATTTCCACACACTTTTTTAGGAATTATAGATTTTTTACACGTTAGAAATAAATCCAACAAAAGATGGACAATTACATCCTAACTTATACTAGATCAAACAAAAGTCACAAAATATAGTCAAAATTGATTAAAAAGGAGAGTAAAATAAGATCATTTATTGCACATTGATGAGGAATATTTCGGTCTTATCACATGCCTAGCTTTCTGAATAAGCTAATGGTTTCCAAGGAACCCATTATTACTAAATTTCTTATTAATTTGAAATACCATGTCATGGATCCAAACAACTTAAACCATAATTCTTGCATGGTTTTTAGTGCATTTCCATGTCACCAAACTAACCAAAATTATAAATCGGAGGTCTATGACCATGCTAAACAATATTAACCAATCGGTGGTCATATACCACATTTAAAACAAAGAATATATATATCAATATGTGTATCTATATGTATAAATATACATATCACTAGTCAATTAGATCTTTGTTGAACATATACATATGTTTCTATATTTAAATGTATGTGTGTGTCTTATATATTTAATATTACTTAATTTGATCAATAAAAAACATATATCTACATACATATTTTTTATTGATGCATAACTAAAACAAGTTCCTATTCAATCCAATAAGTTAGTACAAACAATCCACTAAGATTGTCCTTATACCCTGCAAAAGAAGTTAATTTCTCTAGCCTAATTGGCTTACAAACATGCAAATTCAGTTCTTTGTGTACCTTACATATATTATTATATTCAATAAAAAAATTATTCTTTTCTTTACATCCCATGAAAACATTTCCAGTTAGGAAAAACAAAGAAAAACATCAACTTTAACTCATTCTCCTTAAATCTGACATGATTTCTTCCTTTAGAACAATGCCTTCCAAGGGTTATAGTTGTGAGATATCAACATATACACATGGTAAAGTAGGAACACTTCTAGACACCGTTTTTGGCTCCCAAGCTATAGGTAATATTTTATTTCGCAACTCCAAAGCTAGATCTACTATCGACCACCCACTTCTACACAAAACCTTGCTCATTGTAGCACTTCATTACAGGTTTTTGAATCTTATATTTTCACTTGGAGAATTTCAAGAATATCTTTGTCACTTTTTGGATACCATTTTCCACCTTCAATCATCATACTTGACGTTTATGGACCTAATTTAAATTTTAAACCCTCATTTCAATAATTTCCTTCTTACAATTAGGTCTCTTCGTGAGACTATCTTTTCTAAGAGCATACTGGTATTGATTTTGAGTAGTAATTACATTTTTAGGTATAATGTATTCAACATATTTGATTTTATAACCCTTAGGTTCTATCTTGCAAGTTTCCAACAATAAATGTTTCTATAAGACTCTTAATCACATGAACTTGTCAAAACCCTTGTTAGGGTTTTACCCATCCTGGAATGAGGAAACCTACAATTTTGATGAAATTATCACAATTTAAAGATCTAAAAATTTAACCAAGGGTCTATTCCACTTCAAGATTCCTTTTATAAAAAATATAACTAATAAATATGCTACCAAATTCTTGAAATGAAAACTTCTCAACCTTAGAAACAAAGTTTCCTACTAAGTTTTACCTCAACAAGAATTAGAAATTAGGATTATCTCTTATGTTCACCTTAAAATATTGAACTTTAGTTCAACTAACTTTATGTATTCCAAATAATAAAAAACACTAGATATTCAATGAAATCAACATAGTCTTTTTATTCTCATTGAAAGTTTAAGCCTTAATAAATGTGATCACAAACAAAATAGTCTTCAAAAAAATAAAAACTAGAGTTATTCACTCTTTCCAAAAAAAATTCTCCTAAGAGCATCTCTTCTCTTGTGTTTCTCCCTTAAAAATGCATTCACCATTGAATTTATTAACCCTAACTACTTGAAAAGTTAATCCTCCCTTCACTAGACCATAACTCGAGTTATCTTTTCTTTGAGTCAAATAATCACCATTGAAGTTCTATGAATAATCACTTAAAAAAATAGGAATAAGATCCTCAAGAAGATATTAAAAATATATAAAAGTACTCCCAAAACACCCTAGACTCTACAAACTTACCTTATTAAGCCAAAAAGTCTTCAAACCTCGTGTAGAAATTCAAATTTACAAAATGTCGATAAAACAGAAAATTTGAATATTTCAATATCTAGACTCAACTTAACATTATGAAATCAACTCTAGAGAATCTCTCAGGAACTTAAAATCCCTAATACCATATTTCAAACCCAAATTTTGTTTGATTTGATTCAAAATTTCAAACCTAGAAGAGATGCCCATCCACCAATTATTAAATTCTTACATTATCACAAGCACATTGTTATTGGCCAGTATCAACACAACCAAAACAAACATACATCAAAATAGGGGAAAGAAAAAAGGACTTAGTAATTCATAAAGTACATTAAGTCATGATGTTATTAAAATAGAGTATATTGAATTAGTTAGAAAGGGATATCATGAATTTATTTGCAGCTCATACATTCTTAACTCAAAATAACGATGGGATATGGAATATTTGTGTAAATATAATATTAATTTACAAGATTCCAATTTAAATATTTCTATACCCACCTCGATGAAATGATGGATGTACATAGAGGATTTTTTTTAAGATTGAAAATGTCTAATTCTTAATATTATGAATTAATGCCACAATATTTATTTGCACCTCAATTTTGGGACTTATGACTTGAAGAAATCATCTTGAGAGATTATTTCTCATCTACTCGTACTCTCGATCTTATTTCTAACTATTCTTGATTGATGTAATGAACACGCTAATAAAAAACTCTAAAATAAGCATAAAGTTTATTTATTATTTCTCCCACTCATTTTAGAAATATAGATGGAAACATAGATTACAGATATGGATTACACTAGGATCTATAACTTCAGTTGGAAGGTATGTAACCTTGTGTTCAACTGTCGAAGGAATAGTGTGTTTGGGTAAACCACTTCTTAAAACTATAATTTTAGATCTTGTTTATTTGGGTATGTATTTAATTATTTGGACCATCAATATGAAAATATTAATTATCATTATAGTTCAACCTAATGGTATTTATAATGGTTCTAAATGATTTTGGACTTCATTAAAAAAATCAAAAAGGAACAAAGGTTATGGAAGAAAATGATACTAGACTCTCTTTCAACCTATAAATATTGCAAACACAATTTAGTTTGGTCAAAAACTCCAATAAACCAAAGAAAACTAGAAATAGTGTTGAATTTATTCTTGGTAAACTCGAAGGAAGTAATATACAAAAGGAATCACAATTCTTCATCAGTTAAGAAAATAAAAATTGTCCATACACAAAGTATATATCAAATATTAACTATATTAATTATTGTTCAAGATAATAAAATTCCACACATAAAATAGAGTAATTATTACTCAAAAATATTCTTAAATCTCCAAAATATTAAATATTACATAATCCATTAAAAAATAAAGTGTTATAAATATGCAGTGATCAAAATTTAGACACAAAATCATGCAATTGGGTACATTTATAGGTTGTAAATACACACTAACATTTAAATGATTCCTAAGAAATAAAACTAGTAATTGACGATTGTCCTTGGCCACTTTTCTATGTTTATTGTTTTCTATTTGGATTTTCACACCCTACAACCCAGTTAGTATTTTACGCATTCATCTTTTATGGCCCTTGACACTAGCACCCATCTAGGATAGGAACACCTAGGTGCGGCTAACCCTTTTCCCCCTTATGTGCTTCTTTTGGGTATCTCTTATCATTTTGGCACCTTTTTCACTTATGGTTTGGAATTCCATCTGTCAATTACAAAATTAAAATGATGGAATCATATTAATGCATATTTATGTGTTCAAAATAAAGGATCAAGCTCTAAGCATATATTATCATATCTTGAGCTTGCATCTAAAGGAACTTAAAGCGTTTCAAGGCATTCACCTTCATCCATTCAATGAACAAGGGACAACAATTTCTACATTCACAACATAGGAAGAGGATGTTTCTTTATTCAATCAACACATCTATCTACATTATTACATATAGCTATAACTCACCATCAAGTGCACTTACACAAAGGCATCCAAGGGCACGATTCTTATACATACTCACCATAACTATAAAGAGTCTGAAATGTAGTGCAACAGTCGGTCGTAACTTCACTCTTGGGGTGACCCAAAGGGTTAGTCTTGTTCTTACCTCCCCAAGAGTTGTGAATTTTTCTTCTCTAATTTTAAAATTTTTGGGTTAGGTGACCATTAAATGCCCTTGTAAAGGTCCCCTAAGAAAGAGCTCTTTTCATCTAGTTAGTCCTTTTTCAAAATTTTGAGTTTTGAGGCTTTTTTATTTATTTTGCAGGTATTTTGGTTTTTTCTGTCCCACATCTCCCATATTCCTTTAGGCCATCTGTTCCCTGATTTCCCACTTTTTCCTATTGATCTTTATTTTCCTTTGTTTTTTGTCTTTTTGTATTTTCAGATAAATAATGTCCCGATGTCCCAAGGGATGTATGTGTCAAATATTTCTGACTTATCTGATTTTAGTATACTTTAGGTGTTTTGGTTTTTCTTGTCCCGCATGTCTCGAGTGCTTCCTAACCACCATTTCCCCACCAGTCCACCTTTTCCAATTTCCATTCACTATGGATATTTCAGCTCCACACGTCTTGTATGTCCCGATGTCCCTTTGGATATTTGTGCAAGTTTTTTCCACCTTTACCCCAAATTAACTATTTTAGGTCTGCGTGTCCCAAATGTCCCATGGGTCATTTGTGCACCATTTTTCTTCCTTTTCTAATTCTCAATGTTTTAGGTTGGCATAAGGTATTTATCACCTCATTTATTTCACTGCGCCAACCTACATGAGTTTAAATGTGCATAAATACTTAGGTAACTAGTCATTTTTACCACCTTTCTTATATTTGTTAAAGACCGTTCAAGTTTATCCCTCTCCACTATTTATAGCCATGGTTGAGTCTTGTTCCATTGTTTTCAAATCTGTAGGTACAAGATAAGTTGTGAGTCATCAAGGTATTGATCAAGGAAATAAGGAAATTTCTCTTAGAGAGATCTTTTGCTCCTTTCATAGAATGAAGATTAGTTTCAAAGGACACCAACACCTCTCTACCTTGGAGATGGATATACTAAATATTGGGGATAGTGAAGCTCAACACCTTTATTTGGATGATTTTTAGGCATGTATTAATTTTTTAAACCATTCTCACATTGAACAGTTATTCAAGGATAGTGGAATCGAAGAGGTAAGTGGTTTCCCCATTTTAGTCCAATGTGCCCACATAGTACTAGCTTGCAATTCTAGTTTTAACACAGAAAAAAAGGAAATTGTTTATTCTCAAGGTCAGGTAGTGGCTTGACTCAATGAATATTGTATTCTCACTACTTTCAAAATACCCATAATTGAGGGCTTGAATATTCTTACTAAGGATCAGGAACAACTTATTTTTTATCAAGATAGTGAATGGTACAAGAGCAGAGTGGCCAAGTCTTGGTGTAAGAACCCAAAGAAAGGAGTCTCAAGGTTACCCAAGACAATTTTCATGGTTGATTTCCATGAAGAATGGTCAGATGTCATTATTCTCATTTCCAAGATTATGGGAAAGACCTCCACCAATGAGTTTGATTATTGGATGTGTCCCTATATCAATATTATATAAAAATTTGCACTGGTCAGGAACAATTTGTGATAGCTTGAATGACCAATTAACAAGTGTTTTGAGGACTCAAACCTTCTACATGACCTCTTATCTTATGTACACCATTTCAACGTACAGAGAATGGTTAGGTTTCTCCCTTGTGGAAGATAAAAAAGATGCTCCTGTTTATATATATCATCCATAGTTGACTCTTAAGGTCAAAAATTATCATTTCAGGAGAGTGAATGATGCATACACTATGTACATTGTCATATGTTTGGAAAGAGATACTTCTAGAAGGTTCTCTAATGAGTAAAAACAACTAATCAACATCTATGCAAAAAATTTCACTCAATTCAAGAAATTTTCATATATACCATTAACACAATTTGAAAGACAATGACTGAAACTCCCTATGTACTTTAGTGACAAGATGGATTTAGTGGAGATATGGAGATAGTTGGATAAATTACATAAAACTAAAGGGATAAGAAGATTGCAGGTATTTAGTTCCTAATCACATTAAGTAACTACACTTGTATGACTACCTTGGATGCTTAGAACATTGATAGAACCATTTCTCTTCTTACCCTTCTTTATTATAATCCTATAACTTTCTTTCATATCAAGGGTTTCATTTCCACCTATTTCAAAATGGGTTATCAATATATTTTTGATATTGAAGACTACTGGGCCAATTGGTCTAATGATTATGAAGCCTAGAGAAGGTATTATGGAAGATTCTATTTGCAAAAAATCATGGATTTTTATATATATGATGTCCTTGAAGGATTGGAGGATGATGATGAGGATCTGAAGTCCCTTGAATACATGAGGTCAATCAAACACACTCCTATTTAAACCATTTATTTGTTTTTTAAGGAGAGAGATGACTAAAACGAGCTCATCGATCCTATTTTAGTAAGAACTAGACTTTGGTTTTATATAAATATAAAGATGACTAGGGAAATGAAATCCAGGTCTACTTCTCAAGATAATCCTACCACTCATAAGGAAATAATTTTACCAGCTCCTGAGACACATGAAAAATAAGTTCCTTCTCCTCCATAATCTTCAACTCTGGTGTACACAAAGAAGGGGATAGCAAATAAGGATGATAAGGAAGTTGAGGTTACTCAAGAGATTGAGAAGAAACCCTCTCCTAAGGAAAATGAAACAATACCTAATGAGGGAGAAATTGTGGACCTTGGAAATAATGAAAGTGAAGGAAAATATCGAGAAAATACTAAGGAGAATATCCCTAAATAAATCATTATGAAGGAAGATCAGTCAAAGTAAACAATTTCAAAATATGTAGAAATATCTACTAAGGAAAATCATGTCACCCAAGCTGAGACCATTATGTTAGAAGTGGTTGTTGTACAAAATCTAAGTGCGATGAGTGCATCTGCACTTGGTCCCATTGCTCCTTACACTTCAAGTTCTTCATTTTCCTGGATATAACCAATGTTATAAAACAAGAAAAGGAAGGCCACTTCAAGTGTGACTTCTCCCAAGTTTGATGTAGTGGCAGTTCTTCTAGGTACTACTCCTCCCCCTCCATTAAAAACGACCAAAGTCACATCAATATTGGTTTTAGACTCCCAAGGTCAATAAGTCATGGAAATTGCCAAACCCAAGCATGACAAAGAAGAAAAATACCTATCAATGGGTGATCTGAAATTGATAATAATTTATCTTGATGAATCGACACTTGAAAGTGAGGTGCATTATCTAAGGGAGACAATGTCTAAAGTATTTGAAATATTTGAAAAAGGGAAGCAAACACAATAGCAGTTGGAGGAATAAAATTAGATTATGTCAAGTTTCATCACATCCTTATTGGTAGAAGATAAGGTACTTCATCCAACTACCCTAGATTCCATCCCACCTCCTGCCATCCTATCCAATGATGAGATTTAAGCCATTAATGATATTCATAAGATTGTCACTTATGAGAAGGTAATGTAAGCTATGGTTGATGACTTGATAATCACAAGTTTGAATTTCATTTAGGAAGCATTCAAGGTATATGATAAAATTGCTAAGATTCAATTAAAATTCACTACAACACTCAATGGGTTGGATAGGGAGTTTAAATTGTTGAGTGACTGTATTCAAGATCTCAGATTGATGAGTGAGATAGATTTACAAATCCTTTTAGCAAATAAGGTTTCTGATGATGAAAAGATGAACTTGTCCAAACAATGGGTTTTCAGCAATGACTGGAAAATAAAGGTTCTCGAAGAGGCCATTGGAGAACTCATAAATATTTTATAGAAAGGAGAATCTTTTAAATCTTGTGTCATGTCTTCCTTCCTAGATATTCATTGCCAAATCTTCAAAGAGAGTTCAAATTACAAATTCACTATTCAAGAGATCAAATCTTAGTTAAAGACTTTTGTTAAAGAATATTTTTTCAAGCAAGACACCATATCCAAGGAGAAGGTGAAATAAATTTGCACACTGCAGGTTGCTATCACAGATGCTAATAAAGAGTTCTTGGAAAATGTGAAGTTTGGAAAATAAATGGAGAATTTTTTGGCAGTTGGACTCATGCAACCACAAATACAATAATTCCCCAGAGAATGGACATAGTTGAAGCATTGAAAATATTTAGACATCAATTACTTAAGACAAAGAGGACTTCAAGCGCTTCTACTAGCATCCCAATATCCTAGTTCATATTTTCCTTTCTTATTTAAAATATCTAATTAAGGTGGCTCTATCTCTTAGTCATATGTTATGGAAGAAAGAAGTAAATTGAGTTTGTAATATTTAATTAGATACTAACTTTTGAAATTAAAAGAAAGGAAACTAAAAAGGCTCTTTGGAACCGTTTCTTGGGTTATTTAAAGATCTTCTCTTATCATTGTAAGGGTTCAAGGTTTTTATATTTGGATGTAAAAAGAGCATTGAACTATTTAATACAGAAGAAGTTTCACCTCTCTAATGCTTTATCTTTTTCTGTTCCTTATCTAGTTCATATAAAGCTATGTGTATTTAAGCAAGAACTTTGTGTCTTTCATTTGATAGGTGTATTTGGAATTTTGTGTCTAATACATGTGTGTCCCGTGTTTTTATATGCGTAGTCTAAATCTTGTTATTTTATCAAGTATCAGTAAGATATTATTTTGTTATCTATATGTCTGAAGGTGCTCTTCTATTCAATTTCTAAATACCAGTTCTTTTGTTTCTCCTTTCTTCTATATTGAAAATATTTTGAGGAAGACATCTAAAATATCAAAATCTTCACCAAAATGTTGAACAAGTGTTTATATTATAAATAAGGTTATGCTTTTCTCTTACGTGTTCAATAAGGGAACCTCTCCCATTAAGAGGAGGGACTGATGTCCCCTGACTGTTGCTCATTTTCAAAAGATCAAATTCTACAACCAACAGTTTTTGGGACCCACCATGGGGCATGTATTATGCATCCCACCGAAACAAATTCAATTGAACCAGAAATCATTAACATCCTGGTAGATATAAAATATACACGAGGTCAAAGGGCACGTGGTATTGAAGATCCAGATTTTCAATTACTGGAACAACAAGGTTTTGGGTTGACTCCAGGAAGGAGGAGGACAAGATCGAAAAGTACTCCCCCTGTTAAAAATAGAATAGAAAGTAACACATACTTACAAACGCAATCAAGCCCTAGCATTCAAGCTTTGGTATTAGCTAAAGTCACAGTTCCTTTGCAAACTATTTTTCCAAGAATGGTAGCACATTTACCTTGGGGAAAATGGGTTGGACCTCTGGTCTTTGCTCAACCATTGCATGATCTCCCAAAAGGGAATAGGAAAAATTTTCCTAAATTTAGAGGTGATGGAAAAGTTCACCCAGATGAACACATTACTACATTCATTGTGGCATGTGGAGTAATTAGAGTGGAGCATGAAGATGTTTCCATTAGGCTTTTGTGGAGACATTACAAGATAATAATACCGACTGGTTCTATCAGCTCCTTGCTAGAGCTATCATTGACTAGACCACCATAATAACTCAATTTGAGGAAGGATTCAAACCTGCTGAGGATGTACACGCTCTCCTCACTTAGATTTCTCAGATAAAGAAAGAACCATATGAGCCTATGAGAGAGTTTGTTACTAAGTTAAATAAATTGGTCAATAAGATTCTAGTAGCCACTAGGCATGTGGATCAAATCTAGAAATGATTTTTCCTAAATGCACAATTACTAGAAGTGAGCTATGCATTGAGAAGATCAGACCTTGTTACTCTGGATGTTGATTAACGCTTAGCCATAAGTGTTGAAGATGATTTGATAATGTCTAGGAAATTAAAAAAGGAACCTGTAAAATCTAAGGCTTCTTCTTCTGTAGGAAATAATTCGGACCAGTTAGTACAAAAATTGGAAAATGATCTTATAGCTATCAAGAAACAATTGGACCAGAATACTCCTTACAATGATATTACGAGAAGGAATTTTTATCCCCTTAATCATCTGCCTCTTGTTCAACCGAAATCTTGTAATTGAAGGGCCACATCTCAAAGTTCCATTCAATGAAACATGTGAAGTTCAAAACGTAGAAGAAGACGATGAAGTCAAAGTATATGAGGAAATTGATGAGGAATTAGATGAAACACTAGAAGAATCTAGTGATTCTAAGGTCAATTTCCTCATCACTGGGGGAGTTGATGATGATATATATGATTATGATGAAGTAGTGTCTGATATAAACAATGATTCATATGTTTCATGACTTGAGAAAATATGAGTAAGAAAAAATAAGTGATTCAGCCGACAAGGTGATCCAAAGAGGTTCCATTTATAATCCAAGTTGTTGTGAAAAAATGAGATCCTATTCCTACCACTTCTACTCAAAAGGTAAGTAGTGATAATACTCCCTCTACTTCTTTTTCTTCATCTGCGAATAAGAAAACCTTGAATGTCAAAGCTGATAGGCCTAAGTGTTCTTCCCCTTCTATTCTAGACACCCCATATACCTCATGATCTTTTGACATAATTGACCATATCAAGAAAACTAAAATCCAAATTTCATAGGTTGAGTTCTATCAGACCCATCCCGATGCCTTTGCTCAGGTAGTCAAATTTTTCAAATCCAAATTCAATCCTGCACCCACCATCTCTAAAGGCCTTTTACCTACTCCCACCTCTACACATCAACAGAACCTAATGGTTATGACACCTTCTGTAACTATGAAAATTGAGCCTTTCTATATCACTCTACTTATAGTTGGTCATAGGCTCAGTAATTGTGTCATCTATTCTGGGGTATCAGACTAAGTGATGCCTACTAAGGTTGCTCATACTTTAGGTCTAAATTTGACACGAACATTTGGTTCTTGTTATTCCATGGAAATTAAGGAGGTTTCATTGGTAGGAAGGATTAAGGATGCGCAAGTAGCTTTCCCTACTTTCCCAGAGAAAAGGGTCAAAACTACTATCTTAGTAGCAGATATTCCCCCATCCTATGGCATGTTGCTAAGCAGGAACTTCTGTAAAGAAGTGGGTGGAGAAATTCAAATGGACTGGTCACACACTCTCATTCCATTTAATGGGAAGATGAAGAAATTGTTACCTGAGAGATAAACTGAGTACATTGTGCAGAAAATTGATGATCCTAAAGCATAAATCCTCTATGAGGACATTGGTCATGGGAACTACATGATCATGTTAGAACAAGAAATGAGAGTTTCCAAAGGTGTGATGGATGACCCTAATGGTGTCTGGATCCTTGAATTTGATGGTATTTGTTCTTCAGTTGGTTCTGCAGCAGTAGTGGTCCTATTTTCTCTTGAATAGGATTCGTATCCTTTCTCCTACAAGCTTCAATTTGAAAACACAAAATAATACATCAGAATATGAAGCTCTTCTTTTGGGAATCTCAATGGCCAGTGAAGTGGGGGTTAAGAATCTTTGTGCACAAGGAGATGCAAAACTCATCATTAAGTAGGTCAGAGATATTTTCAAGGTTAAGAACAAGAGGCTAAAACACTATAGAAATATGGTATGGGATTGTATTGAATTATTAGATGCCTTCTCCATAGAAGTTGTTCCCAGGGAAAATAATACTAGAGCAGATGATTTAGCCATCTCAGTATCCTTGTTGATCCCTCATCCTGACTTTGCCCAAGAAAATTTCACAATTAAAATGATACATAGGCCAAGTGTGTTAGATAATTCCAAAAATTGGAAAGTATTCAATGACTATCAACATTTAATTTCTTTTCTTGAACTCCAAGATAATTTAAGTCAGCTATATTTTGAAGGAAGTGAAGCTGCTCCTCGTGAGTCTATAGCATCCACCATGACTGAAGAAGGATTTGAGGAAGAATCTGATAAGGACGGTTACATTAATTTTAAAGGTAACAAGATACCCAGAGGATTAGTAATCCTGGAAGATATGTTTGACAAGTATGATAGGTATATCAAGTCAAAGATATCACATGAGGTTCATCAGTTTGTGGAGTATAAAAATGTTGATATTGGAAGTAAAGAAGAACCCAAACTTGTCAAAATTGGCAAATGTTGCACAAAAGAAGAAAGAAATAGAATGATAAATTTATTAAAAAGATATGTTGATGTGCTTTCCTATTCATATGATGATTTGAAATCTTTCAAACCCAAAGAAATGCAGCATTATATTCCATTAAAACCAGGAATCAAGCCTTTTCAGTAGAAATAGAGGCAATACAACCCCAAGATTTTAGACACCATTTATCAAGAGATTAAGAAGCTCTTGAAAGAAAAGAACACTTTTCCAATTCATCACTCAGCTTGGGTGGCCAATATTGTACTAGCAAGAAAAAAGAATGGTGAGATCCGAATTTGTGTAGATTTTCAAAATCTAAACCAAGCCTCCCTCTAGAAAAATTATCCACTTCCGATGATGGATCAAATTCTGCAAGTTGTTGTTGTCTCTGAAATGTTATCTATGCTGGATGGATTTTTAGGGTATAATAATGTTGAAGTTGATGTCCCTGATCAACACAAGATGACTTTCACAACTCCATGGGGAACTTTTTCTTATAAGAGGATGCCATTCGGCTTGATTAATGTCGGTGCCACTTTTCAACGAGCAATGGATTTGGATTTTGGGTATTTTAAAGGGAAATGTATTTTTGTGTATTTGGATTATTTAATTGTCTTTTCCAAGATAAGGGAAGACCATTTCCAACATCTTGAAGTTGTCCTTCAAAAGTGCAGGAAAGATGGGGTATCTCTAAATCCAAAAAAGTCTATTTTTGGAGTCACTAAAGGCAAACCTGCTTGGACACATTTTTTCCAAAGAGGGAACCAAAATATATCCAGAGAAGGTACAAGCTATCCAATGAATTCCTCTCCCCATAAGTAAAAAAGGTGTGCATTCTTTCTTTGGAAAGATAACTTTTTAAAGGAGATTTATTCCTGATTTTGCAAAGACTAGCCATGAATGTAGCTCTGGATGATGAAAGGAAAATAGTATTTTTGTTGGACACCAGAAGGGAAAGAAGATTTTGAAAATATCAAAAAGGAAATATCCCAAACTCCCATTCTTTCTGTGCCCTGATTTTGAAAAGGATTTCTTGATCTATTGTTATGCTACTTAGAATACTTTGGTTGTTATTATAACACAGAAGAATCCTGTAGGGATGTCGAGATGCTTATTGATCTTTCATGATTTATGTCCTTAAAGCTCATGAATGTAAAATATACTCAGATTGAGAAACATGATTTTGTTGTGGTTAAGGTAGTCAAGCAATTTCGTTTCTATATCCTCAGCTTCTCACTCTATTGTCTTTGTCTCGGATACAACAATTAAGTCTATTCTCACACAGCAAGAGTTTAGTATCAAAAGAGGAGAGTGGGTGGCAAAGGTGCAGAGAGTATGATTTGGACATTAGGCCAACTAAGCTAGTCTAGGGAAAAGGGCTCCGTGAATTTATTGTTGCAGGTACTTAAAATAAATCTTCCCAAGAAGATACACATATTCCAACTGTTCTCTTCATTAGTTCCAATCACGAATGATATGATTGACATTGTCCATTTTCTTATTTATGGAGAATGCCCATCTCATCTCAATGTTAAAGAAAAAATATCCATTAAGTTGAGATCTGCACAGTATGTTCTTTGGGAAATTTCTTTATTTAAAAGAGGGATTGATCAGAGGTTTCTCAAATATGTGGATAGAGAACAACAAAAGAGGTTTCTCAGAGAATTTCATGATCAGGATTGTGGAGGACATTTCTCATCTTACTGTTGAAACTACTCATAAAATCCTTCGTGTAGATTATTATTGGCCAACCCTATTTCGAGACATAACTACATGGGTGAATAAGTGTGAAGCTTGCCAAACTTTTGTGGGACGGCCTAAGTTAGCCACACTGCAACTCAAGCCAGTGGTGATAGAAGAACCTTTTCAACAATGGGGACTAGATTTCATGGGTAATCTCAATCCTCATTCCAGTGCTGGAAACACACATGTATTAACTACCACTGATTATTTCACCAAATGGGTGGAGGCTATTCCAATAAAAATCACAACCTTTGAATGCGATATGTAACTCTATCAAGGAAAACATCCTTATTAGATTTGAGGTACCAAGTAAAATTTTCACTGATAATGCCTCCAACTTATCTTCTTATGAAATGACGGATTTCTGATATGGGTATGGAATTTCTCTTTCACATTCTTCTTACTACTACCCCTAAGGGAAATGGACAAGCAAGAATCAGCCAATAAGAATTTAGTAACCATCATTCGGAAGTTTGTCAATGAGTCATAGAGGAATTGGCCTAAGAAGTTGTATGATGATGTTTGGGCAGATAGAATTATTTCCAAAAGGGAAAACTGGGATGTCTCCTTTTTAGGTGGTGTATGGAACTAAAGCTCAGTTGCAAGTGATTGTAGAACTTCCAGCATTACAATTGATGAAGGTCATTGAAGATTAAAACTTTACTAGTGCTTTGGAGAAGAGAATAATGTACCTACAGAAGTTGGATGAGGACAAATTGCAAGTGGTTGATAGTATTTCTACGCATCAACAAAGAGTAAAGTCAACTATTTGATAAAAAGGCCATACCTAGAGACTTCCATATGTTGGAGACATTTTTGTACTCTGGCACAAGAGGTAGGAACCTCGAGGAATTCATGGAAAATTTGATTCTCTCTAGTTGGGTCCTTTCAAGATCAAACTCTTTGCTGGAGAAAATTATTTATACTTGGACTATATGGATGTAATATCTCTTTCATTGCCATATAGTGGGCAATACTTGAAGTTGTTTCAATCCTAGGTTGTTAGGTGGTCCTTTATATAGTCTTGTCATAGTTTTCAATTCTGGTCCTTGCTTGGTGTTGTGTTGGTGTTTCTTCTATGCATTAGTTGCATTGTTGACTCTATATCTACCCAATGGATAAGGCACTGGTCTATCCTATAAACCCTGAGATTCTGGAGTTCATGTTATGTCTTGTTGTCATGGTGCTCAATCCAAGCCATGACCCCAGAAATAGCCAGTTGTTGTTACCTCCCCAAGAGTTGTGAATATTTCTTCTCCAATTTTAAAATTTTTGAGTTAGGTGACTATTAAATGCCCCTTGTAAAGGTTCCCTAAGGAAGATCCCTTTTCAAATAGTTAATCATTTTTTCAAAAAAAAAAGATTTTTGAAGCTATTTTATTTGTTTTGCTGCGCATTTCGGGTTTTTTTGTCCCTCATGTACTCAAGTTCCTCTAGGTCGTTTGTTCCCTGATTTTCCACTTTTGTCTGATTGGTCTTGTTTTTCCTTTATTATCTTTAGTCTTTTCAGATTTTCAGGAGAAATGGCGTCCCGAATGTCCCAAGGGTTGTTCTGTGTCAGATATTTCCAACTTATTTGATTTTAGTGTGTTGCAGGTGTTTCGGATTTTCTTGTCCCACGTGTCCCAAGTGCTTCCTGACCGCCATTTCCCCGCAAGTCTGCTTTTGCCAATTTTCACTCACTTGTGGATTTTTCAGCTCTGTGTGTCCTAGATGTACCGATGTCCCTTGGGAAAGTTATGTACAAGTTTTTTTCTGTCCTTTTCCGCAAATCGACTATTTTGGCTCTGTGCGTCCCAAATGTCCCAATGTTGCTTGGGATAGTTATGCACCTTTAGTTCAACATTTTTCCAATTCTCATTGTACTTTAGGCCAGCATATGGTATTTATTTCTTCATTTATTTCCATCTCACCAACCTACTTGAGTTCAAATGTGCATAAATAGTCATGTAATTGGTCATTTTTACCATCTCACTTGATATTTGCCAAAGAGCGTTTAAGTTTCTCCCCTCTCCACTATTTATAGTCGTGGTCGAGTCCTACTCCATTATTTTCAAATCTATAGGTATAAGAGAAGGTTTTGAATCATTGAGGTATTGATCGTGGAACTAAGGAAATCACTCTCAAAGAGATCTTCTGCTCCTGTCATAAAATGAAGATCAGTTTTAAAGGACACAAGCACCTCTCTACCTTGGAGATGATTATACCAAATATTGGGGATAACAAAGCTCAACACCTTGAATTGGATGATTTTTGGGCACATATTAATTACCAAAACTATTCTCCCATTGCCCAGTCTAGTCAAAAGATAGTGGAATCGTAGAGGCATGAGGTTTCCCCATTTTAGTCCAATGTGTCGACAAAGTACCTGGCTTGTACTTACTAGTTTTAACCCAGAAATAAAGGAAATTGTTGATCCTCAAGGTCGGGTGGTTGCTCAACTCGATGAAGATTACATTCACAATGCTTTCACAATACCCACGATTGAGGGCTACGAATATTATTACTAAGGATCAGGAACAACTTATTTTTTTATCAAGATAGTGAATGGTACAAGAGAAGAGTGGCCAAGTCTTGGTTTAAGAACCCAAAGAAAGGAGCCTTAAAGGATACCCAAAACGATGTTCACAGGTTGATTTTTGTGAAGAATTGGTTAGATGTCATTACTCTCCTTTCCAAGATTATGGGAATGCCCTCCACCAATGAGTTTCATTATTGGATGTGCCCCTATATCAATAATATATGTGAGGGTAAGTAAAGCTTGAAATGGGCATGAATAATTCGCAATAGCATGACTGAGAAATTGGCATGTGTTCAAAGGACTCAAACCTTCTACACGACCTCTTATCTGATGTACACCATTGTGGCTTATGAAGAATGGTTAGGTTTCTCCCATGTGGAAGATTAAGAAATATTCTCCTATTTATATGTATCGTCCACAGTTGACTTTAAAGGTCAGACAATCGTCATTTTAGGAGAGTGAATGATGCATTCGCTATGTACATTAATCATATTGTTGGAAGGAGATACTGTTAGAAGATTCTTAGATGAGGCAAAAACAACTGATCAATGTCTATGGAAACTTTTTCACTCAATTCTGGAAATTATCATATATACGATTGGCCAGATTTGAAGGACAACCCTTGAAACTCCCTATATATTGTAGTGACAAGATGGTTTTGGTGGAGATATGCAGACAATTGGATAAATTTCATAGAACCTGCATAGGGATAAGAATATTACATGCATTCAGTTCCCAATCACATTGGGTAACTACACTTGTAAGACTACCTTAGATGCTCAAAACATTGATAGAACCATTTCTCCTCTTATCCTTCATTATTATAATCCTAGACACTTGCTTTGATATTAATGGTTTCATTTCCACCAATTTCAGAATGCATTATCAGCATCTTGTCTGATATTGAATACTACTGGGCCGATTATTCTGATGATTATGAATCCTAGAAGAAGGTATTATGGAAGACTTATCTCTACAACAAATCATGGAGTTTGGTATATATGATGTGCCTTGAAGGATTGGAGGATGATGATGAGGATTTTTAGTTCCTTTGAATACGAGATTTCAATCAAACACACTCCTATTGAAAACCATTAATTGGTTTGTTAAGCAGAGAGATGACTTAAAAGATCTTATCAATCTTGTCTTGGTAAGAACTAGACTTTGGTTTGACAGAAAGATGAATATGATCAAGGCAAATGAAATCCAAGTCTACTTCTCAAGATACTTCTACCTCTCAGAAATAAATTCCTTTATTAGCTCCTAAGACACATGAACAGTTAGTTCCTTCTCCTCCATAATCTTCAACTATGGTGTACACGAAGAAGGGAAGAGCTAAGAAGGATTATAAGGAAGTTGAGGTTACTCAAGAGAGTGAGAAGTATCCCTCTCGTAAGAAAAATGAAACAATACCTAATGAAGGAGAAATTTTTGACCTTGGTGATGATGAAAGTGAAGGAAAAGATAAGGAAAATCCTGAGGATAATATCCCTTAAGAAAACAGTGTGAAGGGAGATCAGTCAAAGAAAATAGTTTCAAAATCACTTGAAATATCTACTATCGAAACTCATGTAGCCCCAACCTGAGACCTCTATGTTAGAAGTGGATATTATGAAAAATCTAAGTGTGATGAGTGCATCTGCACTTGGGCCCATTTCTCCTTCCACTTCAAGTTCTTCATTTTCTGAGATACAACTAATGTTATAAAGTGAGAAAAGTAAGGCCAATTAAATTGTGGTTTCTCCCAAGTTTGATGTAGTGGCGGCTCTTCTAGGTACTATTCCTCCCCCTCTAGTAAAAAATTCCAAAGTCACATGAAGATTTGTTTCAGAATACCAAGGTCAGAAATTCATGGAAATTGCAAAACCCAAGCTTGACAAAGATGAAAAATACCTATCAATGAGTGATCTGAAATTGACAATAATTTCTCTTGGTGAATCGACACCTGAAAGTGAGGTGTATAATCTCAAGGAGATAGTGTCTAAAGTAATTAAAAGAGTTGAGAAAAGAAAGCAGACACAAGATTTATTGGAGGAACAAAATCATATTTTGTCAAGTTTCATCAAATCCTTACTGGAAGAAGATAAGGTAATTGACCCAACTCCCCTAACTTCCATCCCACCTCCTTCCATCTTGTCCAATGATAAGGTTCAATCCATCAAATATATTCATAAGCATGTTTCTTATATGAAGGAAATGAAAGCAATGGTTGATGACTTGATAATCACATATCAGAATTTAGTTGAGGAAGCATTCAAGGGATATGATAAAATTACTTAGATTTAATTAAAATTCACTACAACACTCAGTGGGTTGGATAGGGAGTTGAAACTGTGGAGTGAGTGCATTAAGGATCTCTGATTCATGAGTGAGATAGATTTACAAATCCTTTTGGAAAATAAAATTTTTGATGATGGAAAGATGAATCTTTCCAAATAGTTGGTTTTCATAATTGACTAGAAAATAAAGGATCTGGAAGCGGCCATTGGAGAACTCAAAAATATGTTACAGAAAGGATAATCTTTTAAAGTTTGTGTCATGTCTACCTTCCTGGATATTCATTTCCAAATATCCAAAGAGATTTTAAATGATAAATTCACTATTCAAGAGATCAAATCTCATTTCAAGAATTTTGTTAAAGAATATTTGTTCAAGCAAGACACCATATCCAAGGATAAGGTGAAATAAATTTGCGCACTTTAGGATGCTATCAGAGATGTCAATAAAGAGTTCTTTAAAAATGTAGAGTTTGGAAAAGAAATGGAGAAGTGTTTAGGTAGTTGGACTCATGAAACCACTAATACAATGACTCCTCGAGAAATGGACATAGCTGAAGCATTTAAAATATTTAGACATCAATTACTTAAGACAAAGGGGACTTCACATGCTTCTACTAGCATCTTGGCTTCCTAGTTCATATTCTCCTTTCTTATTTAAAATGTCTAATTAAGGTGGCTTTATCTCTTTAGTCATGTGTTATGAAAATAAGAGATAAATTGAGTTTTGTAATATTTAATTAGATACTAAGTTTTGAGATTAAAATAAAGAAAACTAAAAAGGCTCCTTTTAACCATTTCTTTAGTTATTTAAAGAAATTTCCTTATCATTGTAACGGATCAAGATTTTGATATCTGGATGTAAAAAGAACATTGAACTATTAAATACAGAGTAAGTTTCACCCTCTCTCATGTTTTATCTCTTTTTTGTTCATTCTATGATTCATATAAATCTATGCACATTTATGAAAGAACTTTGTGTCTTTCAGTTGATAAATGTATTTGGAACTTTTTTTCTAATACATGCATGTCCTGTGTTTTTATATGTGTAGTATAAATCTTGTTATCTTATCAAGCATTAGTAAGATATGATTATAATATCTATATGTCTGAAAGTACTCTTCTCTTTAGTTTTTGAATACCAGTTCTTCTATTTCTCCTCTTTTCTGTATTGAAAATATTTTGAGGAAGACATAAAATATCAAAATATTCACCAAAATTTTGAACAACTGTCAATATTGTAAATAAGATTTTACTTCTATATTTTGTGTTCAATAAGAGAACCTCTCCCATAAAGAGGAGGGATTGTTGTCCAATGACTGTTGTTTATTTTCAAAAGATCAAATTCTACAACCAACAAGTCTAATTCCCCATATTGAGTCTTTATTTTTTTTATTTGATTCGGTATTGTGGGTTTTATAGATGATATGTGTTTCTTAAGTTACAGGTATGCTCAATGATCAAATAGAGACATGCAACAAAACAATAGGGAATATTTGGGACACTTGTGTGACACTATGAAAATAAAACTCATACCATTTGTGCATTCACAGATGCCAGCAGAGGTCTCCAGTGATGAGGTGTCCTTTTCCATCAGTGGGCTCTTGTGTCTGTCTGTATTCTTACTGTATAGAATTTATCCTAAGAATTGATGACACAGTCTACAACATGTGTAGAAGTTTTCCCAATTCTAAACACTTTAGGATCAAGCACAAATAGACTAAGTTATATTTCCTATATCATTTTCTTATGGTTTTCTAAATTTCTTACTTATTACTTATGTCATATTGTATTTACCAACTATGTATCATATTGTACATTCTATTACTTTGCAATTAGGGTTTAATAAATTTTATTTTTTCTAGATCCTATGGATAACCTTCTCATCCAAACCCTACCTTTTGATAATCTATCAAATTATATCTCCTTATTTTGAATTCATGGATCTTTCTTCTTCTCCCACTTTTACACCAACCAAGGTTTCTAGCATTGCTACTACTACTTTTGATTTTATGCATGTTCATACTTAGCAGCCTCCTCACTTTCTTACTCCAATATCTTATTCGATAATCGATGTAGTCACCACTTGTTAAGTTTTTCCTCCTATGAATCAACCCATTTCTTTCCCACCTCTCATCACTTTTTTAGTTCCTTATACTTATAGATCTTTATGATTTATTGTGCAATGCATCTAATTTTCATCATGCATTAGGGGCCACTCTTCAATAAATCATTATTCAAAACAGTAATTCACTTGTTGTATTTTCTCACCTCATTCAATCTCTTAAAAATTTACTACATGTTATATCTTTTATTGATGATTATATCCCCCCTCTGTTATTGATGATCCATTTGAACCTTTTCTTATCATTTATAATATTGGTACCATCTATATTAACCATTTACTCATTGATAAAGGCTCTGATATAAGCCTATTCTCTCTTGCTCCTCAGGCCAATGGGCATTCCCAAAAATATAATTAACAAATATTCTCAAGTCATTCACAGCTATGATTCTACCACTCGTAGATGCATGGGCACCATCACCCTACCTCTATAGGTTGGGTGAAAAATGGTTCCTACGATATTATTTCTCATTGATGTCACATTTTAATACAATTACGTACTTGGAAGACCCTAGATTCATGTTACACATGTTGTGCCATCTAAAATTTGCTGATACATTAAATTCTTAAATGATGGATATGAACATATTATTGTTGTGGGTCCCAAGACATTAATTTTTTTCATATGGATCATTTCACTTCCATTCCCATTCCCCCATCTTACCCAATTCCATATCACAAAGTTAGTATATATGATGTTGTTCAATCTAGTGCTCCTACTTCCTCTTCTTCTACTTATTATTCATGTACTTTTTCCATTCCTACTCGTACTATTGATATTTTATCACCCGCCATGACCACCTCCATGGTTACTAGTTCTCAACCTATCATGGATCCACTAAATTCTACATCTAACTCTACTCCAACTAATATTTTTGATAATTGAATACAACAAGATAATGATAGAACTGATGATTCCGATAATGAGCATGATGTCTTAGAGCTTAACGATGTCACATTCTACAATATTGAATTTACTCCTATTGAAGTTGATGAATCCTATTTCCAATATACTTTCATTACTATTGGCCATGGTGAACATCAATTCAAAAAGCTTCCTCCCTCTTCTAATGTCTTGATACCTTTTCAATGTATTGTATATACATTAGATATTCTTACACCCATTTCATCTCCCCAAGTTTATTTTGATCCATGCTTGGATCCCTTAACATGCTCTCTCTTCATTTGTAATTTTTATTAGCATTGTGTTCCCTCTGACCCTACTTGTTCTGAGACTATTTGCACAAATGATAGTTGGGCTCAGATAGGGTTCAAGATCACTAATATTCTTCCTCCACCTCACTCTATGTACTTATACCACAATTGTAATATCATTATTGCTGATTATGGCCTCCGCATCTTCCATTTGACATTATTCCTTATATGCACACCTTGTTCTTCACGAATCATGCTTTAAAATATTGGATGAAAACCATCTCCATTTTTGTGTATTTTCAATTCCATTTTTGGCTATATGGATTCCATTAGTAGCAATATAAGATTTCATTAATAACAATATTGGATTTTAATATTTTCAATGTTGGACTTATTTGAGTTCCATTTTCTCTATTATTGGATTCCAATTTCCCTATTATCGGACTCCAATTTAACTATTGATGGATTCCAGAAAAGCTATTATTGGATTTCAATTTTGCCACATAAACCAAACCACCACCCAATTCCATAATCCAAGCATCTGCTAACTTACATAAACAAAAGCAAGTTTTTTATTCAATATTTTGCAGAAGGTAGTTTTTTTTATCAAATAAATAATTTTGTAATATATTAAACATTGTTTAGAGCAGTGAAAGAGGACATAATGGAGCACATCTTGATAGTGGGAAAACATAGCTTAGTACATAATAACACAAGAGGAAGACTTGGAGAATTTTTAAAAACCCAAAACACATGTCAAGAACTTGTTTTGTTAAGTCTTGAAAAATTAGCCTGGTAGTATGGATGGTGGCTCAATTTTTACAGTAAAAAAGTGAATATCGGAATTGATATATGGACATGGTGGTGTTTAGGAATAGAAGAGAAGATTTTTTTTATAAAATTAAAATTAATTTGCTAGTGTTATTGTTGTCTACAAATAGTCCTATGTTGTACATACTCAAAAAACTTCAATGGCTACGACATCATTAATATTATCAATGACAATATTTTAGAAGATATTCATGTTAAGAATGAGTTTCCATTGAAGTTTTTGGTGATGGATTACACTGACCTATTTGCGAAAAAATATGGTAATGCAAGAATGGGATAACCAAACAGATTTTGGAGAACAAAAGAACGAATACAAATTTGTGAAAGGAGAATTCGAGGAAAAAGGAAACTCTAAGATGATTCTACTATGTAAGCAACAAATATCCTCAAAACATTTCACAAAATTTGAATTTTCTTTGTTTGCATCGTGGATACGTGGTTTTTTGTCTTTTGTTGCCTATGGTATTTCTCTCTTTTATGCTTCACTGTCATATTTTGCCTTAAGGACCTTTTTGTAAAAGAATGTAGGTACTTTCAAAACCCTTATATTAACTCTTATATAAATAAGTGGACATAGTTTTTGTACATCGAAATATTTTTTTGTGGCATAACGTAGCAGACTCTATGATGATAATATCTTACTTTACTTTGTTAATTCATTTCAATTGATAATATCCAATTACTATGGTGTTAAGCTAAAAATAATATTCTTATGATTTTTAAATGCTAGTGATCCATAAGATAAAAATTTTATGTTTTTGAATTATTAGGTTACCTTAGAGGGCACTAAGATCAAAACATCTTACTTAAAATTTCTCCTCAATCCACCAATCAAACTAAGAAAATCTATAACTTTTCAAATTTCTAATGTTTGTAATTTATTTAAATAATTTTTTAAACAACAAAACTCATTTACATTTTTCTTTATTTTCTTTTTAGTATTGATTAAAAAAATATGAGGCCTTGTTGCAACATTGATTTATTATATTTAATAAAAATCATAATTCTATGAAAACAATCGCACAACTAGCACATCTCCTATCCATAAGGCATGAACTTGCTTTTGTATCTTGTTTAATTTAAAATTTCATTAACAAACTTACGAATAACAAGGTTTATTAAATATACGTGAAAATAATGATTGGATAATTTATACAGGGATTAAGACACCCAAAAACCTTACAATAGAATTCATCATGGGCATCACCAAGAGTGAACAAAAAAGTACTAGGACAAAAAGGGCTAAATGATATTATCCCAAACTACAGTCCAATAGATTAATACAAGGATGAATCACAAAATATGGAAGGGAAAACATCCCAAATGATACAATCCAAAAATAGTCAAACTAAATATCGAAGAACCAACATACTACTTAGTCTTCAAACATTTCATATTATCATTGTGCTCACTCGTGATAGGGATGTCATCTTAAACCTTCTCTTCTTTATCAGAACTTCCGAGGTGAATATTATACATGTAAAAAAAATTTCCCTGCTCCAGCTTGACCACACACCCTTGCAACTCCAAAATAAAACTTTTCATCTCTACCATATCGGCTCTGATAGAATTTTTGGTGATGAAAATTTTCTTAGGGGTGTCAATGCAATGCATGACACTATTTCCCATATCCATTCTAACTTCACGTTAAGTCCTCCATATCCACTTCCATGTGACTCACCCTGTGACAAATTTTATCAAAATCCAATTTCTAATCAATATTTGGTTTCTCTTTTTCTTTAGATAACTCCCCTTTTTATATCAATCAGATAACCTGCAGCACTAGTACCAATATTTTCATTCCCCTAACGTACCTTTCTATTATTTCTTAGTTTGTTCATATTATCCACAAGAGTATATTTTTCATCTAAATCCTAGGATCCAGGATCTAATTCCTGTTGCAACACCAGTTTACCATTCTTAAAAAGAAAAATAATTATTCTAGGGTGTATGGGGGAATAAATATTTCCCTGTTGAAAATCATGCACCAACACAGAGAGCGACATAAAAAAGAAAAATGGAAGGCTCCTAAAAATATTATGCCTAAACATATCAAGCATAGTAAGGTGGTGAGTATATATCGTTATATAATTTGTCTCAACATTAATGAAACTCATAAGGGGGAGGCAGAATGTATTCCGAATATCAAGGATGCAAAATCTAACTATACCTTCTAATAGTAGGTAAACCATTTCTTTACCGCGGAAGAAAGTCTTAATTTTGTGCTTGCCTCTAGTGTGGTATTTGAATATCTTTAATACTTCCATCTCCATTCTAGTCTCACGTGTTATCGAATCCTCCAAAACCTGAATTTCCATGTTGTGGATCGCCATGTTGCCATTTTTCCATGCCTGACCAAACTCCAATGCAACATAAGGATCAGATCGTATGATGTTTGAGATGAAATTCCTAAACCACCAAATTTTCAGAATGCGCCACAAGGAGTGGTTGTCCTTTAGGGCACCATATCTCATGGGCTCGGTTATCAAATGACCACCTCCCATGGTTTTAGTCGATCGAGATTTAGAATGGATAAAATGAATTATAAGATAAAAAATAGTATAAATCCCAACATATATCCTGCACGTGGGAAGGGTCCTATTAACTATAAGTAGAAGGATGACATCCCAATGAGGGAAAAAAAACACCAACACATCATTACTTAATGTTCTTAACAAGATTAATAACATTTGTGATATCATCTCCCCTCTCACACAGTTTAAAATTACTACCTTTAGCCCCCAATTTGGCATGATAATACACACATTTATTACCCTTTCTCGAGGTGTGAATAATTAATCACATTTTCAAACTCTTTCAGCATATTTTTTGTAGTATCTTTAAGGATATTGATTATGGTCCAATTATTAATTATATCCTTTCTCACATTGTCTAGTGTTAAAATCTTGTTTCTAATAGCTAACCAAAACAATATTATGAGATTGGTGAGTAAATTATTAATTAAAATTTTCCTCTACAAATCATTTCCAAGACAACATATGTTTGGAAAATGAATATTTTTGGACCAAGAATGTATATGTTAGGTGTTATACTTAAGCATTATAGTCATTTATTTACATAAACATATGAAGGAAAAGCATTTATGAGAAAAAAAATGATCTAGGACATTTAAAAGACATCAAATTATTTTAGAAACACGTTAAATATTTTTCATTCAAACAACAACATATTATAAGTACAACATAAATGGTATTTTGTAGTAAGTAACAAATATTTCAAATAAATACAATTTTTGTCCTCCAATCTTTACAATTCAATTCTAGTTAAGGCATGTAGTCTTCACTTTGTTGACCTTTGGGAGTAAATCCTTAGTCTATTTTTTCCTCTAGAAATCCTTTACAAGACAACGTATGTTTTGAAAATGAATATGTTTTGTACAATAACTGATATGTCGCGTGTTATACTTAACCATTGTAGCCATTGATCTCCATTAATGCATGTAAGAAAAATGTTTTTTTGAAATAAATTGATCTAGGAAATTTAAAAGACACTAGAATATTTAAGGAAAATGTTCAATATTTTTTCATTCAAACAAAAACATATTATAATTACAACATAAAAGGAATTTTTTAGTAATTAAAAAAATCTTTCAATCCTTTCAATAATAAGAACTTCTAACATCCATGACATTAGTTGCACTTTTGTTCAAGTAGTAACAAATTTAAGAAATAGGTTACAAATTTAACTTCAATCCCAAACTACTATACCTTTTTTTGGTTATATCAATTCAATACTACAACCAGGAGGAAGTTCATTACAAGAGTACCACTAGAGATACTAGTGGAAACTAAACTCATTATGTCTTTCTTTAGCTTGAAATATTATATTCTTCAAATACATTCACCCACCAAGCTCAAACTAGGTTGATTTAATTTGTTAAATCCTAGTGACCACTAAAATCATAATAATATATCACTTTCTTTTGTCGAAACCATGAGAGCGCAAAGATCAAAATATTATGTCGTGTCATAAGCTAGCGGATGCTAAGTTCCAAATATCATTCAGTAACTTTTTAATTGAAAGAAACCACTACGCTTGAAGTAATACAAATAAAAAATTACCAACTGTACCTATAACAAAATAATAATGGTTCAAGTTAATATATATACCCACACCAGTTTGAAGTCACGTAAGAGTTCAATATAAGAAGAAATTTTAACATCCATGAGACTAGTTAAAACATGAAAAGGTATATTATTCTTGTCATGTACATGTAATTATACATATAATTGTGAATTCAATTGTACCTATAGGAGAAAACAAAACAAATAAGGATATTATTTTTACCACGTACATGTAATTGTATCTACGTTTAATTTTATATTGTTCTGAACTACACACGCTATTCTCCATTTAAAAAATGAGACCCCAAGATGGAGAGGACTTGTTGGGATGCATTTTTTCCATTGAACACCATCTGCGTCTTATTCCAATCAAAAAGTTTTTTATGAAATAACCTTACCAAATCTCACATATAAATTCCAATCACAAGCACTACTTGTGCTCCCTGTAGCAGCTATGTTCTTACCCACTTCATTTCCATGTGTTGAATGAACAACCTTGGAGAACCTAAATGTAACAAATAGAAGTGTTAATAAAGAAATCCTAATAATATATTGCTTTATGATTTGCTATCTAATAATCTATACAATATGAAATCATTTCTAACAATGTTAGTTATTTCACCTTGCTTCATTTTGTTTGAAGATACTTCCTTTATAATATATATTAACTAAGTACATCTAATATTGCTAATATTCAAACCTTCGACCTCTACTAAATGTAGTAATTGCAAGAACATTAACTAAGATTAAAAGTTGTTAGATTATGTTGAGGCAATATCTCTTTTGGCGGTGGCAAGAGGATAAGGTATTTGTGGATTTTTTTGGAATTTATGACATTCATAGATTGTGTTCGTGTGATGGATAGGATCAATTAATGACTATTACTAATTAGGAAAAAAATAAATTATAAATCTTGCAGAAAAGAGTTGAATATGGGAACGAAGATGCTCAACGTCTCTATTTAAGCATCATCTATATCGGGCCTTTGGAAATAATTGTCAAAAACTCCCCGTTCACTATGGGTATCACCAACAAATGCATTGAGCCTTCTTCTTGTGAAGAGGTTAAGTCCGACCCAGTAGTTTGGAATATTTTTCATGATGGTGGTGTTATGTCATTTATGGAAATACTATTAGGTCACTTTGTCAAAGTAACATGTAATGTTTTGGCAACCTGAAAGAAAGGAAGAGTCAAAGTAGGAAAGAATAAATTTATTATTTTAATAGAGTCCATTACAACTGTGATGTGGCTTTCCATTGAGGGAGACATTTATATTTAATTCTCGGTTCATGAGGAGATGGATGATTTCATGTATCCTAGTGAAAATCCAACATTGTATCACTCAGGCTATGAATGGGAATCGCTTCCCCAACCTTATGATAGGGTTGTTGAGGAATTGAATAGGTACTTCATGCTTCAATGATACTACAAAGTGATCTATGAACCTCAAATTTTTCTTCTTGCACATATTCAACATGATTGGAAGGTAAAATTTGCATATTTTTTGTTTCAAATGCTTGAGAGTTCCCTTAAAATGGTTATAGAACATGATGGTCCTTTCCAACACTAAGGCCTTTTATATTTTCTCTTAAAAATGAAAGCTACTCAAAAATAAATCTTGCACTTCCTCTCAAATCCAAACAAGCAATGTTATGTCCCCCACCTCTTCCATAACTAGCTCCCTATATTCGTTTCCATCACCACCACCTTGGTATCCCTTCCAGCTCTGATTCGGACATCTTTATCATTATCCCACGTTTTTTTACTCTTAGGTATCCCTCATCTTCTCTGGCGGCGTGTAACCCTCTGAACACTTTAGAGAACTCTCCTTAGGTCTCTAAACTACTTTCAGACCCATTATCTACTTCCTTTCCACCTCTTGTCGATGCTTCTTTGGATTCTCCTCTCATCTCCACTAACATTGTAATGGCTACAACCGTATCAACTCACCTGATCTTTGAAGCATGTTTGACTTCCCTACCTCATTTTTGCATGGAAGTTAGCATGGACTTGGGAATTCTAGATGTGTTACAGGATCTCTCCTCGGTTTACCATGATTCTCCTTTTTCATAGAAAATGGGATCTCCCACTACAACTTCGGAACACAACGAGCATTTAGAGAAGATCTCTCCTAATCCGCATGGGGCCGTTGAAGATTATGTTTCACTCAATATTTGCTAGCAAGGAATGGAAAATTGATATGGTCATGACGTACATGAATATGAATAAAGACTTCCTAGAACACATTAATTTAGTGGATGTGCTGGTTAAAGGAAGGCCTACATCCGATGCTAAGGATGTACTAATTACTCTAATAAATATCCATAAAATGTAATTTGGCTTTGTCTAGTTTGCGATTTTTTATTTTTTATTTTTTTGTTACATAGAGGATTGTTTTCTTCTTGTTTCATGACCATGAGTAATTTTTTTTGCAAGTATGTGGGTCATTTGGGAAAACCCCCTTTTACTCTAATTCCAAATAGTTTTATGTTTTGGCATATCATAGTCACAGCTAAGCTCCTAATATGTTAATGAGTTTACTTACATCCTTAAGATTGCTATGCTCTAAATTTTATGTCTTGGTATAACGTAGAAGCTTCTCAGATGAGAGTATCCTACATTATTATGATAAAACCTAGCGACCACTAAACTCAAAAAATTTATGGTGTGGGACAACGTACCGTGGTCTAATATCAAAATATAATTTTCTTACTAGTTAGGTGGTAGTGAAAACAAAACTCGTAATATTATATTTTGGGTTTAGCATTAGAAAAGTTATTAATATTTGCCTCTAATTTTATAGATGTTATTAAATATCTTAATTATGAATTATTAAACCCTAGTGATGAAATCAACAAATAACATGTTGTGGAAAAACCTAACGGCCACAAAGATAAAAATAATATATTGTTTAAGTATCCAACGACCCCTAAGATCAAACTACTTTGATTCAAATTTGCTAAATCACAGTCACCATTAAGATCCAAATATTATATTTTGGCGTAACCCACCGGAAACAAAGATAATAATATCTTATTTCTTTTGTTTAAACCTATTGAGCATTAAGCACCAAATATTATGGTGTTTCATAATCTAACAGACACTAAGTTAAAAATATCACTCAGTAACATGTTGAATGATAACAACCAATATGCTGGAAATAATATATTTTGGAAGTACCTAGTATCCTCTTAGTTCAAAGTATGTTAATTTATTTTGTATATTCCCATCAAGTGTAATTTCCATATATTACATCGTTGTGGAAAATAGCGTCAACTAGGTTATAAATATATCATAACTAGGAATTATTGAACCCTAGCAATTTCAATCTCCTAATAACATGTTGTGGAAAAGGATATTGGCTGCTAAGCTCAAAGTATATAAAACCACTGGTAGTATCCAATTATTATGTGGTAGCATAAACTAGTGGTCACTAAGCTCAAAATATCTTAATTCCAAATCTTAAATGCATACAAAGAATTAAACTAATTAATACTCATCTTGATTGCTATAAAGATCTCCAAATTCATTGTCTTTAGTTTATTTGTTAAATACTATTATTTTTTTATCTCAAAATATTTATATTATTAAGTTCTTACTTTCTTTTGTTGAAACCTAGAGACCGTTAATACCTTAATTTAATTTATCAAATTCTAACCACCAATAGGATCCAAATATTATGTGGTGGCATATACTAGTATCTATGCTCGAAATATCTTAATTTGAAATCTTAAAATTATACAATAAAGTTGAGTAATTTATATAGATCTTGTTTATTATACATTTCTCCAAAGTTAACGTGGTTGATTAACTTAGAGGTCGATAAGATCAAAACAACCTACCTTAATTTTTCAAAACGTAGTGACTTATAAGATTTTAATAAAAATTGTTAGATTATTCTCAGGGGTAAAAATTTTTGGCGGCCATAAGAGGATATGGCTTCTATGGCATTAATGGTCATTTATGACATCAATTAAGGTTTGTAAGAATGTGAAATGTAATATGGTATTGGGAATTTAAGGTTTTTAATGAGAAGGGTGATATTTATAATACGGATATATAATCGATGATCTTCGGTAATGTCATGCCACTCTTACCCCCTTTCGTGTGTTGTGCATTAGTGGCTTTATATCTTCAGGCTGCCTGGACATTTCACTACCCCTTTTCTCTTTTTGTATTTAGTCTTTGTGATTCATGCCTATCTGTGACAGTGATAGCGGTGTTGGTGGTTTATTGGGTAAAATGAAGTGTGGTGCTAATAGGAAGAGATAGAGAGCTATGACATGTAAGGACATTGGGGAAATGTTTACTTCCTAGATGGCTGGGAAAATTTGGAATGCAATTATGTGGAATTGGCTTGAAAAGTTCTAGTCGATCATAGAGTGATTCAAAGAAGAAGATGGTGGTGATATTTTTGAGATCATGCGCAAGCTAATGCTTGATCTGAACCAGTCCAAGGGGCTGAGGAATGTTTTTGACATGGCACAAGGGTTGAGCACAAAAAACATATCATCAAACTCTTTGGGTCAATTTATCTTGCATTAATAGAATGAGAAGTTGGTAGAACATCTATTCAGACCTTAGTATGGTGTTTGTGCCTTGATATTAGGGATGTAGGTGATTGTGGGTGGTCGAGACGCAGTTGTGGAAAATTAGGGTATAGAACTCCCTTCTTTTGAGAAAGTGAAAATTCTAAAATGTTGTGTCAATTCGTCCTCCTCCTCTAATCAAATTAAAGTGGACATAGATGTCAATATCATCTATGAGGTAGAGCCAAGAGACCCAACAACCTAATCATTCTTGGAAGCATTTCTATTTGGTTTTTGATTAAGGGTCACAATGGCTGTATGTATAGAAACGTTTATCGATATAGGAATTATTTTTGGGTTAAGTTAATATAATTACATCTCTTCCCCATATTTTGGCATATATTTAGTAAGATAAGTTTATTGTAATCATCATGGGATTCCACTATTGGAAAAATTATCATGGACTCGTTCCTCATATAATTTTTTTGAAGACTTATCATCAAAATATACTAGGTTAATATCTTAAAATCATAGAATGAATTCAAATAATTTATATATATCTTATTTTCCATACATATAATGTTTGTGATACATCTTCTTGTGAATTGAATACCCAAATACTATATTGTGTGCATAATATGGTAGCCTCTTAACTCTTAATATCGCAATTTAGTTTGTAAAGCATAACTACCGCCAGGTTCCAATGATTATGTGGCACCATAATCTAGTGGGTGCTAAGCTCAAAATATCTTAATTGAAAATAAAAAATCATGTTTAAAATACATAACCTAGTGAATTGAATACCTAAATGATATGTTGTGGCATAACCTAATAGCCGCTAAGGTCTTACTACCAGTATTCACTAAGATCATTTTATTATGTTTTGGCTTAACCTACCCATCTCTATGCTTATACTATCTTACTGTCTTTTACTAAAACCTAGACATTTCTAAGATCCAAATATTATGTTGTGTCATAAGCTAGCAGACATTAAGCTCAAAATATAATTGGGTAACTGGATAGCTTATAACACCCACTAAGTTCGAAATATAATTGGGTAACTGGATAGATTATAACACCCACTAAGCTTGAAATATTATAGTGTCGAATTACCTAGCACCTACTAGTCAGAAAATATTTTAATTTAATTGGTTTAATCTAACACATCGTAAGGTCTTAATGTTATACACCGTGATATCCTTAACGAATCTTATTAGACACTAAGATATTCTTATTCATAAACAAAGTGATTGCTTGACCCAAAAGTGTCTTTCCTAAAAATAAGAAAGCGTATTTAACAAGAGAGAAAATACAAAGTGATCGCTTGACCCAAAAAAGTGTGTTTCCTATATCAAAATCCACCTATCCTTGAGTTTGCAAAGGTAAACGAAGAATTTCTCCAAATAAGAATTATATCCTAGCGATCTCTAGAGTAACCAAAAAATTTCATTTAGATCGTATTCAAAATGTAGTTTATATAAACGGTAACATATACGGCTAGAATTTATTTCATAGTATACGTATATACTTGGACATGTTGTACCCTAGTGGCCACTAAGCTATACTTCAAGGTAAATATATCATTTTCATAATCAATTTGTGTACGTTTAGAAGTGTTTTCCATGACTTACACAACTATAGGTCTAGAGTTTTATATTTCCTATAATATATTTATAGAATATCTTTACATTTAGGACAAGTTAATAAATTTGGACTAGTGACCTAGAAGTTATGCTATAAGTTTTTAAATACAATGTGATCTACTCATTGCACCCTAGCAGTTGCTAAGTTATTCCTAAAGGTAAATATATCATGTTTAAAATGAATTTGTTTTATAAATCTAAATTGTTAATTTCTGTGAATATAACAGCTGACAAAGAACAAAAGTGATCGCTAAGACCAAAAAATGTTTTGTTTCCTATATAACAACAAATGATCTATGAGGTGCTAAGGAAAACAAATGCTTTTTCCAAATTACAATTTAATCCTAGAGGGTGTTAGGGTAGACAACTTTTCCTATGATAGATTTTATTCATAACAAATAAATGATATTTAAAAGATACAAATGATAACAAATAAATCGGGAATTTATATAATGGATTTATAAATATACGTGTAAAATATTGTATGTAATTTGAAATAGAATCGGGGTTATCCGTTTTGTTAATATGTTGTTGAAACAACCAATTATATCATTGTAGCCTCAAAGCTATGTTAATTTTTGGAATAGATTAGAGGGATCAAAAGGAAGAATATATTAATTATAAAATGCATATTGATTAAAATTAGATTTAATAATATTATTGCATATATAGCGTGTTTAACTTATGAAGACATTACATTTGGTTAATTATACATGGAAACACGTATATAGTTTTAAATAATTATCATATAATTGAATTCTTAATATGGTTTTATAGTTTTGAATTAATTATTTAACGTCATATATTTTCCTAAATTATCGAAGAAAAAACCATGTAAAAAATGTAATATGCATTAATCAGTGAGGTTTTTTTGCATCATCTCGATAAACAACATTAAACTATTTTGGGTTCTCCTGACCAAAACAAAATTAAAAAATAATGTGAGTGTGGCAGAAGATATCATTAGCCTAAGAAAAAATCGTAGGGATGACAACAACAAAATCAACACGAAAATAGCCAAAGACAGACATAGAATGACAAAATTTGGAAATTTTTAAACAAAGATAAATAATAGAGCAGAAAAGAGATTGAAATTACTTTCGTTAAGACATTAAAAAAGTGATCTTTTTATGAAGAAAAAGGAAATTTGGCATGGATATCAAAATTAAAGGCTTGACTGCGCAACATGATTCAGTAGGACAACGAAGGGATGGTGTGGATCGTGATTAGACTACCATATGAAACACAAGGACCAATTGAGTACAGAGCAACTAATAGATCCTAGGATAAAAAAGATACATCTTTACTACAGATACCTTATTAAGTAATATTTGGAATGATTTTGTGCTTTATGTTGTCTTTGAAACCTCCATTTGTTATCTCATTCAAACAAGCATCGCAATCCATTTTTCAACCTCTATTGTTATCCACCTTCATGTGCATCCTCTAAGTTCATCCTCTTTGTGCTTGTTTTTTGTTCCTTTCTCTATGAATAAGATTATAATCGCATTAAAAAAAAACCTAGATTCGAACAATCGGCCCCGCAATCAATGGTTTGCACATATTTTTTTATTTTGAAAATTTGCTTTTCTGATTGATCAAGAAACCTAAAACCTACTCAATATTTGTTTGAGGTATTTAATAATTTATTTAGCACATTTCACAAAAGAAAATTCAGTAAGATAATAAGAGAAGGATAGGAAAATTTGAAATTTTCACTTTCTCCCTCTAAAAGCAAAAGGGTGGGCTATTAAAATTTCAAATATCTGAAAATGTGGGGGAAATCATATTTCCCTATTTTTATTTTCCCATGGTTTAGAAATTTAAAACTATTTTTTTTCCATTTTCTATAGCCTATAATAATGTAAACTTAATAACAAATACATTATACAACATATAAATAAACCAAGCATAGCAAAAAAATATATTAAAAAAGAAGAAGAAATAAATCCAAAACATAATTTTGAAGATTATTAGAAAAATATACACACATTTAGGTTCAATTCTTTATCAAAATAAATTTCTACATTGTTATCTATAGTGGGAGCTGATATAAATTAATTATCCAATGAGAATGTGGCACATGGAAAGTTAAAACAAGCTATTAGGGATACATATTAAGGGTAGTCATCCAATACTTTATGGTTAGAGTTATTGTACAGATATTTTCAAAATAAAAACGTATGAGCCTAGGGTATGATATGTCGTTTCTATCAATAAGTAAAGGAAAATAGTGAGCGCTAATCATTTTTCTTTGTTAAGGAATGATGTGAAATATGTCTTGAAAACCATGTATCTTATGGAAACTACATACTAAGCCTATAGATGCACAACTTTAGAGATAGTGTTTAAAATGAGAAAAGGTAAAGGTAGGAGACTAACGGCCACTAAAGCTAAACTAAGATTTATTATTTTATGTCTACTTTCAAAATAAGAAACTTTTGATCCTAGGGTATGATATGTTGTTTCTTTCAATAAGTAAAGGATCTTAGCAGTCGCTAAGCATTTTTTTTCTTATAAACAAGATAAAATATGAGTTAAAAACTGTGTATCTTATGGGAACTACATATTAAGGCTAGCGATCCAAAACTGTAATGATAGTGTAAATATTGATATGAGGTAGGGAAAGGAGCCTAGTGACCACTACGATATACCAGTAAATTCAATAGGTTATGGCATTCCACTCAATACGTATAAAATCTTAGCGGTTGTTAAGTATTTTCTCTGGTAATAACAAATGTGAATTATATGATACAAACAATAAGTCTTGTGAGTATTACATAATAGATGAAAACATAGTAACGACCCAAAAATATATACATATGATATTTATAATGAATGGTAGTAATGGTGGAAGCCTAGTGACTGCTAAAAGCTCATCATAATTTATTTTTATCGTTTCTTTCAAATTATTAAATTGTTGAACCTATCATCCACTATGCACTTACTTTCAATAAGGAAAAAATGCTTAGTGTTTTTCTAACCATTTTCTCCCACAAGATCCGCTGTGAATTATGTGTTTGTAACAATATACCTTAAGGATAGTTTTTATATTGATAAGAGGTAAAGGTAGGATCCTGATGACCACTAATCTAGAACAATCAATTCATTAGGTTATGGCATTCTACTCAATATGTACAAAAAATTAATAGTCGTTAAGCATTTTCTCTCGTAAAAACAAATGTGAATTATATGTTACAAATAATAAGTCTTGTGATTACTACATAATAGATGAAAAAATAGTAGCGACCCAAATCTATATACATATAGTATTTATAGTGACTGGTAGAAATTATGGGATCCTAGCAACCTATAAACTAGAGCATGATCTTTTATTTTATCGTTGTCTTCAAATTACTAAACCATCACTATGCCCTTACTTTTGATAAGGAAAAAATGCTTAGAGTTCGCTAATAATTTTCTCCCATAAGATCCAATGTGAATTACGTGTTTGAAAAAATAGAGCTTATGGGAAATACGTAAGGCTTGATCCCTCTTGAACCTTAATAAATCTAAGAGATAATAACATGGGAAAAATAGGAAAAAAACATTACATACCATTATATATTGTACCTTAATCACTCTAAGAAATAACAATATATATTAATTTTAAAAAGAAAACCAAAGAGAACAACCCTAATTCCAAGTACAGATAGAGACGTAGGGTATTTCCTAGTCTTCCCTTTTAGTAAAAGGTCGTAGAGTTGTATAGGATTTTTGGAAGAGGCACAATTTGAAGGGTTTAGGAAAAATTCCACCAAAGTTAGACCCATCTCATGTTTTGGAGGTGCTCATATATGTGATAGCAGGATAATTTGGAGTGGCCTCTTCATTGGCCCCTAAAATTTTTCCTTTGGGTCTTTCACTAAAAAAATCGGACAAGACATTGCAAAGGAGACTATAACATACTGCAAGGTTTTGAGGGTTACTGTGAAGCTCACTGTAAAAAAATCATCAGGGAAAAGTTATAGTTGTTCCCTACATAGATCCCTTGGTGATTAAAGCCATGAAGGAACCTAAAAATGATAGGAAAAACACAAAAAACATTAAACATACTGAGAACATCTCGTCCAATGAGCTAAATGAAATTGCTAAGGTCACGAAGCCCTGATCCATGGAAAAACATCTTACAGGAACTGTGAATAATATTTTGGGTACGCGTGTTGTTTTCAGGTGCACTTTCAATGGCAAAAATCCCAAGGATTTACAATCAGAGATCAATTAAGGAGAGGTGGGGATTTTAGAGGATTGATCGACATGAAGCAATTTTTTTTTGGGTATGTTGTATTGAGTTTTAGTGTATTGGGTATTTGTTTATTTTTAAGGTTTGATCTAGGAAAAATGGCTTAAGGATTTATGGGTCTTTCATTGAGTAAAAATGAGCACACAAATTTTGGTTATAGTAGGTTTCGTTTTTTATTTCCGAGCGTGTGTGCAAATGGTATGATTTGGAAGAAATTATTGCTTGGGAAGGGATCCTAAAGGATCAATAATTTGAGGTGGTGTGGGTTGTTTCAATCTGATCTCTGTTTAGTGGCCTGTGATGGTGGTGGTTTCATTCCATTTTTCCATGGGAATTAAGGATTTTCCACTATTGTTCTTAGATGGAGAGAAGAGTTATATGGCCTTTCAAAGGGAGGTTTCGAAGGCTCGCCTACAGATTTTTTTTTTCCTAGTTTGATTCTGTCAGGGAAACCATTAATCACATTCTAGGGACGGAATATCTAGTGGAGTCAACTCATTCTTGTGTTAATTCTAAGGTTGTTTCCTGGTTCATCTCTTTACTTTTGTTAGTAAGGTAGAGTTTTCAGGTGGTCAAGGTTATAGTAATGCATTTCATCAAACCCATGCACTAAGCTAGCATGGTGGAAACACTAGAGGAATTTGGTAGAGCTCAGCCTTAACCTGAGGGTTTAGGATGGAAAAAGCTTTGGAGGAGGTGTGGAAAGTGATAGTAGATTTTTTAGTGTGGTCTTGATGAAATTCAGTTAAGAGGTGCATGTTGCCTATGCGAAAGGGCTCTCTGAAGGGAAACGTCTTCAGAAATTGGATCTCCCAAGTCTCTTGGTGTCAGTCTTCATGGAGGTTACGGGAATTGTGGTGCTTTATCACAAGCTAGGTTTTACCTATAAATTCCTCCTTCAGATGGCTCATGAAGGGGGGAATTTGGGAGGAAGGAAGGTGGTTGGTCCTTTCCTACCTACTTCTTTGGTTTAATTTTTCTACTATGTATGGTTTTTGTCTTACGTTTTTTTCTAGTGGTCTCTAGTATGGCGTTTGGGCTTCTAGTCTCCTTGCATGGGTTTTTTTAATTTCAGATTGGGTTAGATGGTTTATGGTATGGTCTATGTTGTACTTAGGTGGGATCTGTCCAATCCCTTGGTTCTGAACTCTTGTAATAATTGTTAAATATTTTATAAAAAATAGATGAAAAAATAGTAATGACCCAAAGCGATATCGTAAGCTATTTATAATGAATGGTAGTAATGGTGGGAGCCTAGGGATTTTTAAACTAGAGTATGATATTTTATTTTATCGATGTTTTCAAATTATTAAACTATTGAGCTTAGCTTCCACTATGCCCTTACTTTCGATAAAGAAAAAATACTTAGCGTTCACTAAGCATTTTCCCCTATAACATCCGATGTAAATTAAGTGTTTGAAACAATATACCTAATGGGAACTACATAAGGCTTGATCCCTCTATATGGTATGCAGTGCAGCTATTGTCTCCCTAGGGTACCTTCCATCCAACATGATATACTTATAACAAATTAAAAACACTAGTGATTAAAAGTTGTACTGATAGTTTTTATAATTACTGTAATGGTAGGAGCCTCGTGGTCTCTCAAATAGGTTGTGATTTATTATTTTACCACAATTTCCATTGTTGAAACTAGTGTTCATTGTGCCATTACTTTCGATAATGAATGAAACTAAGCATTAGGTAAACAATATTTCACATACGAAAGGTTGTGAATTATCTATTAAAAACAATATATTTACTGGATAATACATATGTATCGATCCCTATTCATGGATTTATAATGTAGCACTTATTTTTTCCAGGGATACAAGCTAAGAGTGTGCAGACAGTACATTTTTGTAGCCTAAGAAGACTAGCACTATAAATAAGTTAACATAAGCTTAAAATAATTGGAATAAATTTCTTCAATTAGTATTTCAAATCTAACTTATAGTCAGAGTAAAAGATAATAGACCCTTGTTGTAGTGGTACTCAAATTTTTTTGTTAATAATCAAATATTTTCTCAAAATTGGTTAACCCACCATGAACTTATAGAGAGCATTGTTTCCATGACAACAACTACTGTGTAGAGGGCCATACTTATGTTTATTAAAATTGTAATTCTTCCATTTTTTCTTTGATCGAGTTTTGTCAAATTTCCCACCAAGTGTTACGCTTAAAATATCGTACTTAGAGTAGTTATAGACATTTAGACATAATGAATAAAGTATTTCTGATAAACATATATTTCACATTGTCTTATATAAAAAACATGATGAGATATCACTAACTCTATTAATGTGATTTATTGCTCAAATAATCTCCTTAAAATACCAAACATTATATCTTCTTATTGCTATCCTTTAAACATGCTCACTAATTTTGTTACATGCATCTAATCCTCAATACTACAGTATGACTGATATACACATAAATCACATAGTATAGTAAAATAAAAAATCCCAAGCTACTGCAACCTCTCTTAGAAATAGAAAAAATTATAGCTTAATTTCCTCTAGGGTTTATCATTAAAAAGGTGTAAATGGATTTAAAATTGTTTTAGGTCGTTCTTTTGTATGTTGACTATAACTCTATCTGTCACTAAAGTGTGTAATTTTTAACGTTCCTATCATGCCATCTACATAATGTTATGGCTTCTCTATCTCATATGTAATACTTTCAAAAGGTGCAAATGGTTTCATATCTTTCAATGCATCATAACTAGATTTCATACTTTTAGAAAAAATCTATTATTATTGATTTGATCCACAAAATATGAATTACTATAACCAGTTGAATGATACCTAATATGTCCTATCAAATCTTAGCGGTTGTTAACCATTAAGTTAATTACTCCATTATGATAAATAGTAAATAATTCTAGAAGTTGGTGTCTACTAGGGTACTATTTAAATTCCTTAAAAGACAATGTGAGAAAAAAACCTTTAAAGTTTGGAAATGACCAAATTATTGATGTATTTTACTCTACATCTAGGTAAAATGTCTTCCATTGTTCAAGCTCTATTCTGAACAATTCCATTCATCACAAGCATTATTTGTTGGAAGAAAAGAGATGAGGAATGGTTTGTGGAACTTAATTCACCTAGAAAATACCATGTCAACCTGTGGTTATTTTTTGTTATAGATTCCAATCACGAGGAAGTTTTTATTTTTCTATTGTTCGAAGTTAATGATTTGGGGATAGTGCATGTCCAAGTGGAATTGTTCAAATTTGAAAAACATAAGTTTCTTATTCTGGAATGGATTTTTATGTTTCTTTTTTTAAGAAATGGGAAATGCATGCCTCCATAAACAACGGACCATATTCCTATTCAAAAAATGGTTGGAATTTGGGGATTTTAACATATTCTGCCAAAACTGGATGTTCAAATGCAGAAGACATTCAAAATGGTAATTTCAAATATTCATAAAATTGTATAGAAATGAGAAAACATCTTTTGTTTGTCATTTCTTGCATAGAAATGTTTTTCTTTCACCTCCAAAACATGCCAAATTGTTTATTATGTCGAGGGGAAAATATTTGACTAAATTGGTAATAGACCTATCTACATCAAAATTGCATGAGTTGAAAAGAAATACTAAATCAATTGGGTATTTTGAGGCTAGTGTAATAGTAGAGACATTTGATTCTTACTGTCGAAAAATTAAAGGAGACAACAAAATGAGAGAAAATTTTCTACATTATTTGATAAATAAGCATCTAGATAATATTGTATTGGCATCCTACAGTGAGTCGAATGTAATCAAAGAATTTAAATTACATGAATCACACTACTTCTAATTATGTGTACTATTAGGTGAATAGAGAAATGGAAAAAGAAAAGTTGATTCCCATATTGGGGAAAAAATGGCAAAACAGAAAAAATATCATGAGGTAGAAGAATTTCTTCCCGTCACGGCTTAGCTAATATTAGACAACTATGGGATGTCACTGGAAGTCAATATACCAGAAAGGGTGAAATTCTTAGATAGTTTTTCTTGTAAATGTACATATCCATTCCAGCTTCCATCAACTTTATTAGATATCCCTTCAAATAATCCTTTCAATGTTAAATGTTTGATCACTGATTTTTGCACTTTGTCCAATGATATTTCTTTCGATATCATAATGGAGATTCTAACATTTATCGGAACCAGTGTGCTAGATTGTAATATTATGGTTCTAATACCAACTAGTTATTCAAAACAGTTAACCAACACCGTACAAAGATACATGGTAAACATTAAATACATTAGAGTATCAATTTTGTATGGATGCTAAAGACTCTACAATAGTAATAGGATATTCAAAACTTTGTGTCTGATGAAAATAATATTTTGAGTGCACAGCGACAACAATAACGATGATTATATAGAAGAGGTCACTAAGTATTGGATGGAGAAACTGCCCAAAAAAATGGTAACTACAAGCGAAATTGGCCTATAAGCAAATATCCATCCTTTACTTTGTAAAAGACCGTATGAGCTCCGGGCTGAGATGTTCACTCGATGTTGCTCCGTAAATTCTCTAGCACTAGTGATTTATGGTGCTAGTGTTGTTCTTCTTGCATTGGTGGATTCCAAACTATTTGAGATTTTTATTTTTGAGACACATAGTCAAGTGATGTTTTTGAAACATTAGTATTATCATATGAAGAAAGGTTTTTCTCTCAAAAAAATTCAACAAGTGATTTTGTTTAATGTCTTTTAAACTAAATATGCTACTTATACAATTATTGATTATGTAAATAACCACAAAGCCATAAAAGGTTATGTATAATCATTTCACCGTGCTGCTACACAACCAATTCAACATGGTGATTTACTTTCAATCATTTTGTAAATGAGTTTAATGAGATTTATCTTCAATTGCCATGGGTTTTAATTATTTTAACAAAGCTATGTTTTTTACAGTTTAGATGACAGATTTGGACGACATGAACACAACGGCCATGAAAATGCCATAAGATCTAGGTATGTTAATCATGTGAATTTACAAACAAAACCACTAATAAGCCCCATAAATTTATAAGAAAATAAATGATTATGTATACAATCAATAAGGCCCAAAAATTTAAAGGAAACAATATGATGTCCATGTGTATTTTAAAACAAAATTATTTTTATGGCCCACAAATTTAGAGGAAACCATAACTAATAGACATTAGTTTATAGGATTGGCTTATGGTCGAAGAATTTTTTTAAGGAAATCCATTTGTAAGCTAAGCTAACAATTTGAAATGAACTATATAGAGCTTAGCAAACTCTAAGCATCCATGTTCAATATAGAAATGGTTTGACTAAAAAACCATACATTCATCAATATCTCGTTGATTTACAATTGTATACTATCTATAATGTTTCACTGATTCACTACTACATACTGACTACTTACATTGAATTAACATTGTTTTGGATTCAAAATCATCATGAACAGAACTACATACAACTTGATCTAGCTCATGCGTATGTAAAGCAGGAATTGGCTAGCCTCATTACAGGTTTTCCAACTAATTGTAGTTCAGCCAATGATGGCATAACCTGGTGGTCGCAAATCTTGAGCAATAGCTAAGGACTATTCTCCGCTCAATGGTTTTTGGATGAATACAAGCGTAGCTTAACAGTCGTTAAATTTGAATTATAAGATAGAGAATAATTTATATTGTACTTACCATATCACAATAGAAACCACTATATTTATCCATTTAAGACCACAACATGAAATTGATTATGAATTGATTAATAAATATAGGTATCAAACATCATACAAGGTGAATAAGCTAGGTTATATCAGTTCCAAGCACTACAACATCCCTTCTCTAATTGTTTTATAGAGATCCAAACTCAATTAAATAATTTTCAAATAAGTTCAAATTGCCAAACCAAAGTTGCATTAATTCAGATATCAAATGTTAGGTGGATACTTGTGTGGGATTAAAGGCCTCTTCAAAGGATTTCTAACATGAGAAATGCACAAGGGTTGTCAAAACCCAGCTAATGTTTGTTTTATAGGGTTTCTTATGCATCGTTAGGATTTTAGATAATATTTATAATTTTCCAAATTTTTCACAACATGAAAAAAAAGGTTTTATACAAAGAAACATTTATAGGTAGGTGACAGGTATACAAGCTTACAAATATATAATTCTTGAAGCTTATAAATAAATATTTCTATATTAGGTACAAAACCACACATTACATTCAAGTCTATTTGTATGGTACTAATAGAGTTGTATTATCCTTCCCCAACTTCATTTCTAGTTATAGTTCATCAAATGAAGCATTATCATGTCTAGATCACCCAATTCTAGCTATATACACATCAAAAAATTCCTAGAATAATTTGTAATCAGATAACTACACTCATTCTCTTGTTTTTAAAAGTTTTATCTTATATTTTAATACTGAAAGCATTTTTATGATAGTTAAGGATTAATGTTGGAGGTTAATTAATCATAATAACCCCCTTTATCTACCCTTTACATCCTTAGTGTACTTAGTTCACTAAAATTACACTATTAATCTAAAGAGGGTGTAAAAAATGTATTGAACCTTATTATTGAATTGAACATCAAACTCCAAACCATATTTTCTCTAGGGTTTATATTTTCTCATAAATATATGTTGTTTTTCTTCTTTTATCTTAGTGTTTCATTTCGGTTTATATTTGTCATCATGAATAATCCCCATTTCTTGTATAGTATTTTCCTTCAACCTAGAATTTCTCGATCCTCGACTTCCATTCAATACTATTCTCCCTCCTTTTTGATACACCATAGTGTAGCATCCCCTACCACTGGCTCTTATTCTACCTTTGATATATTTTCCTATACTATTTAGCCTATTAACATTAATCATGTCAAGGGAAAATTCTCTAATATTCACTCTAAAAGTCATGATCATGAGATTTCAGAGGTTAAACTGCAACATCTTACACAACTCTTATAAGATAATACAACTAATATTAATGTTATTTTATATGTTTTAAGAGATACAATTATGCATGTTTCATGATCTCACATAGATACATCTACTATTTCGAAATCAATATTTCCTACATCCTTGGTAGAACCTAGTATATAAAATGTCTATATGCATATTGTTGCATTGACTATTGTTACTACACATGCTATATGAAATTATAATCGTTTGCACACTTCTTCATCTAGCATGGAGGATCTTGAAACCCTTATTTATAAATTACAAACTCAAAACATAAAATTATAATAAGGTGCATTGACTTACCTTCATCCTATGTATTTAAGTGAGATCCAAACTCAATTCAAGAATTTTCAAACAAGTTAAAATTGCGAAACCAAAGTTGCATTAATTCAGATATCAAATGTTAGGTGGATAATGGTGTGGGATTTGAGGCCTCTTCAAAGTAGTGCCAACATAAGCAATGCACAAGGGTACCGACAACCCAACTAATGTTTGTTTTAAAGGGTTTCCTATGCATGGTTAGGATTTTAGATCTTATTTATAATTTTCTAAATGTTTCTCAAGATGAAAAAAAGGTTTTATAGAAAGAAACATTTATAGGTAGGTGACAGTTATACAAGCTTACAAATATATATTTCTAGAATCTTAAAAATATATATTTATAGATTAGGTACAAAACCATACATTATAGTCAAGTCTATATGTATGGTACAAATACAGTTGTACTATCCTTCCCCAACTTAGTTTTTAGTTATAGTTCATGAAATGAAGTATTATCATATCTAGATCACCCAGTTCTAGCTATATACACATCAAAAAAATCCTAGAATCATTTATAATTACATAATTGTACTTATCCTCTTATTTTTAAAAAAATTTAGCTATATTTTAATATTGAAGGATTAATGTTGGAGGTTAATTAATCATAATAACTCCCTTTATCTACCCTTTACATCTTTAGTGTACTTAATTCACTAAACTTACACTATTAATCTAAAGAGGGTGTAAAAAATGTATTGAACATTACTATTGAATTGAACATCAAACTCCAAACCCTATTTACTCTAGGGTTTATATTTTCTCATAAATATTTGTTTTTTTTCTTCTTTTCTCTTAGTGTTTCATTTGGATTTATATTTTTCATTGTGAATAATCGCCATTTCTTGTATAATATTTTCCTTCAACCTAGATTTTATTGATCCTCCACTTCCATTCAATACTATTCTCCCTCCTTTTTGATACACCATGGTGTACTGTCCCCTAACATTGGCTCTTATTCTACATTTTATATATTTGTCAATACTATTTACCCTATTAACATTAATCATGTCTAGGTAAAAGGCTCTAATATTCACTCTAAAAATCATGACCATGGATTTCAGAGGTTAAACACCAACATCTTGCAAAACTCTTACAAGATAATCCAACTAATATTAATAATATTTTATATGTTGTTAGAGATCAAATTATGAATGTTTCATGATCTCACATAGATACATCTACTATTTCAGTATTGATAGTTCCTACATCCTTGGTAGAATATAGTATTTTGAATGTCTATATGCCTATTGCTGTAGTGATTATTATTATTAAACATGTTATAGGAAATTATAATCATTTGCACACTTCGTCATCTAGCATGCAAGCTTTTGAAATGATTATTTATAAATTACAAACTCAAATCATAAAACTATAATAAGGTGAATTGACATACCTTCATCATATGTATTTTACTCAATTGCTTCACAACCAACTTACACCCAAAGTGGATTCCTATATTATGCCTCTTTGTTTCATTTCTACTAAACTTCCTATCAATGATGGAAAATGTGACCTGACTGAGCATATTCTCTTATTTCATGTGGATTTCATTAATTAAACATCTTATGATACATGTCTCAGTAATACCTTCCTTAGAATTTTTCAATGTGATAGTTTAATGATCTCCCCACACACTCTATATGCTCTTTCACTACTTTAGCAAATCAATTATTTTCTCGATTCATTATCAACATTTAGTAAAAGATTTTCTAGGTACAATTTTCTAAGATAAGAAACAGATCTAATGAATCAATCAATTACTATGTCTTAAGCTACAAAACGATGCTTGCTAAGATAAAAAAATATCATATTTGGTAGTGATTTACAAGATCTCTTCTCTCAAAGCTATCATTGTCCTTTGTAAGGATCAGTCATAATTGAAATTTTTTGATCATTTAAACATCTATGTCTTACACTGAAACATCGTGAAGCTAATTCGTTACATCTAGAAAAAAAATGTGTACATTGATAGCTCTCCTAATCCATATAATGCCAATTTTTTATGTAAATACACGTTCAAAGGAAATAATATTAATGTTAAGGCTACTTATGTGGAAACCATCAATGATTTTGTTTAACATAATAAAATATAATAGATAATCACATGATGAAATTGTACATGCTTACCTTGTGCCCCACACATTGTAATGAAAAAATAGCCTCATTTTCATACCATGTCTCTCCCTCAACTGTTAGAGGTTAATGCGAGAATTAATGGGATAATCATACATGTATTACTCACTTTTCTTATTTATTCTTACAACTTCTTCATGTTATCCAAATTCTTATTGAATCCATTTTTATTGAATGTAATGAGACTACCGAATCATCTAAGAAACCCAATGATAATCCCAAATCGGAAATCTTCAATTATTCATTTCCTAAGAAAAATAGTGAAAAATATACTTATGAGGATCACAATACTCATCATGAAATATGACCAACAACCTCTTAGGATCACCATTTATATGTAATGATTGGAATTTGTATTCACATTACATCTACGAAAATCATTATCAAATTGGATGATTTTTATATCAATAACATGATTATTTCCATTAACCTTCAAACAAAACAGTCAAGCCTTCAACAAGACGTGGGTTTTCTCAAAGCAGAGGAGAGAAGAAAATCCTCCATATTTACATGCCCTTACAAGTTCAAAGAAGGTGGTAAAGTATCAAAAATAGAAGTACCACAACCATTCCAAACTCAAGAACCTTTAAGGAGAAGATCTCAAAAGGGATTACCATATCAACTCAAATCTAAAACTATTCTCTCCAGCATTTTTGAGTAGACAATCCCATATATGATTTCTAAGCAACTCAAAACCTTGAATACGAGTAAAACATAAATCTCAGAATACAAGTACAGAACCATACACAATGTTTAGAATGCAAGTTCAGAACACACAAGCTTAGAATATGAGTTCAATACTAAACTCAAAGCCATGAATACGAGTTTCAAGAAGACACAAGTCTCATTTACAGGTTTAGAAAACCCAAACTTCGAATACGAGCTCAGAATGAAACACAAAGATTAAAATACAAGTTTGAAACAACACCGAAGCTTTAAACACAAGTTCCGAACAACACAAGCCTCCAATACGAGTTCAGTACTAACACAATGCTTAGCATGCGAGTTCATAACCAAACACCATACTCGAATATAAGTTTAGCATACCTATCACCATCAAACTTATAGAGAGAGAGAGAGAGAGATTTTCCAAATGGATTCATATCCAAAAATGACAGAGATTCATACAACTAAGAAATTAAATAACTAGACAAAACATGCAAACATTTATCTCATGCGAGAAAAATTGTTTTAATGAATCATTTAGAAGAAAGCAAGAAATCTTAATGGGTAGAGCCTATCATTCCTGATAGTGCTTCTGCTAATTCAAAGGAGACTTTGAGCCGAGCTTCCAACTCTTTTTCTCCTCTATGAAAGATCAACAACCAAACATATTTTCTCACAATGTCTCATATACTTTCCTTAGATCGAAAATAGACCAGAGAAACCAAAAATAGCCACAAAGTAAAATTCAAACTACTGGTTCGTAGAACCAGATAGCTCCATGCAGAGAAAAAATCGCAATGCATGCAAGATCTAACAACCTCCAATAAATCTGCCTTCCTTGTTACCAAGACAGTTGACATGCAAAAACTAAGGTTCATTAATACAATTACTCCTAAATCTCCCACCTATCTCTGCTTGCCACCACCTCCTAAAACTAGTGAATGTTGTTTATACTTGAGCAAGCATTTCAAATTTTAGTGAAGCCTCCATGTATGTTTCCATTAAAGTTTACTTGTCTTTTCCAAACAGGTTGTACCTCCATTCATTTAACCAAATCAAATCAAATAAATTCCATTGGAACTGTCACCATAATGTCATGCGACCCTAGGTTCCCTTTTAATAGTTTAGGATAGATTTCCCAAAACTTAGGTTATAACCTTAGGTTTAGTCAAAATCATTTCATAAATAATTTCCACCTTAGGTTAGATCAAATTCACAACCATATAGTATTAGGTATTAGGTTAAAATAGCCTAGCATTACCTTAGTAATTTCTCCCTTATTCATTTAGCAAAAGAACTTAGGTTAGGACGTCATCCCAATAAAATAGAAGAAGAAGCTTAGGTTAGACTGCAACCAAAATAAGTAGATATAGCTAGGAAGTAGGTGCATTTACCTAGTTTAGAATACCATTAGGATAATCCTTCAGGTTAAGGATTTAGATCCCCTTCATAGTCGTGAAGCAAACTTATATTTCTTATGCCATTAAATGTCCTGAAGAGATCAATCTCAAAGATCCAAGCACAATCATACAACCGAATGAAGGCAGTTTCATACAAGACCAAAGAATTTGTAACTTAAAAACTTCATTCCACTACGTCTCTCCACCTATGAATTTCAATGTTACCATTCAATCTGGTAAGGAGATTTAAAACATTCCTTGGATCACTGGAATTGATCTAAGGATGAGTCAGTTAAAAGATATAAGTTTGCAACTCTCAAAACTAGATTGCAACTTACCTACAAGAAGAGGAAATGGATTCTTGCAAGCCATATCATTTTAGTTGAATGAATCCAAGATCAAAAATGATTTATCCATAAAAAGCATGATTTTAAACAATCAAGGAAACACACCTCATTCAAGAAAATCACATGCTAATGCTTTTAATGCAAAAGAGAAATATAACTGTTTTCCGAAGGTGTTACACAGGACATAAATTAATTTTCTCCTTTTTCACCAAGACACTTGACTTAAGTTGCACTTATAAGGTTTTTGGGGGCATGGGCCTCCTTTATTCGTTTACTTTTTAGTACATTAAAACTTCTATTAAATTTATTGGCACATAGGAAGGTCATGGGGAACTCTTTCTCTTTTCTATTGTGTCTTTATTTTCTAAATATGTTCTAGATTCATTTATAGTGGTTTGTTCCATGGGGTTATGGACAGTATCAAAGTATTTGAGTTTTTTTAAGGTACTATTTATTTTCTACCTATATTTAAATAAAAAACATATCAAAGTTTTGTAATGACTTTGATACATGGACTTATTCCTTACTGGGGTATTTTTACCTTATCGGTCTCCTCTCTTTCTTCTCTACTCTATGTTTGGTTACATGAATCCAAGACTCCAGTTTCTCCTCAGAAAAAATGGGACTTATAACCCGAAACCTTTGACAAGTTCATCAATCCAAGTGTTTGAGTAAAAAAAAAAATATAATCGATTTTACCTTTGCAAAAAAAAAATGTTTATTCCTTCCTTGTTTTACCATCTCTTTAGTTTCATTTTATGAACATGTAAGTTTTACATATTTCACTTTATACATGAGATTACAGACATTGGCTACACTCTTTCTTGTAGATTTCATTATGGATCATTCCAACACCAAAAACAATGGGAAAAATGTAAAAAAAACTTTAAATGAAGGAAATGTGTGTCTACATACTCAAGTATCTTTAATTAAGCATGAAATTGAAATTTCATACTTAGACGGGGGAAAATGTAGACAATCAAATTTTTAAACTTACTCTTTGACATTTTTTGTTTATATAATGCACTCTTGCTAGGATAAAAACAATCTTTCTATCCCAACTTTGTACATATTGATAAATTTTGTCTACATTTCTTAGCCATTTATGTTAATATGTTGACATATTTTTTTTCTCAAATACATAAAACTCCAATTAAAAATATTTATAGCGTTCTTTTCATGTTTCTCATCACTGGGAAAAACCATACAAATTAGTTTTGGAACTTTTTTATTTGGTTTTAACTGACTTATACAGTTTTACACCAACATATTCTCTATATTTTCTTTAAGTTTCAAATTCTTTGATGGGAAATTTATTCCCTCTATGTTGTATTTTGTTCGATATATTTCTTTCAGAACCCTATATAAGAAAGTATGGACTCTCCCATTTACACACCTAGGAATCATTGGGCACTACATTAATACACTCACATTCAAGAATAGAAAAATATCATTAAATATTATGCACAATCATTAGGAAATAAATCACTATGAGTCTAAATTATCATTCCACGTCAATAATTCAATTTTCCTCACTTACAAGAACTCGAACATCCCTTCTTCAAGTATTTTATTAACAAACAAACTCAATTGTGGAAGTATCAATGAAGTTTAAATTACAAAAAAATACTTGCATTCATTTAAATATCAAATGTTTGGTGGAGAATGATTTGCAGTTTGAGACCTCTTTAGAGTAGTACAAATGTCAGTAGTGCACAGATGTTACCATAAATAGATTTTGTTTATTTTGTATAGTCTCCTATCCATTATAGTCTTTGATATCTTATTTATAATGTATAGAAGGTTTTGTATCATCACCTACAACTAGGGTTTAATAGTGAGAGATATTTCTAGGTAGGAAATAGTTCTAGAAGGTTGCAGATTAAAATGTATACAAGCGCAAGTGTGTTGAGGATCAGTCAGACGTGGGTGTATGCGCTTCTAGATTTCTATGCATTTCATTTACTATGATAGTCACTGTCTAACAGGTCCTGAGCCTGCGAATTTCACTATTGTTACGGAATCTTGCTAAGTGTGTATTCTATACACATCCATTACCAGAAAATGTGCAAGAAAAATCTCAAAAGCATTTGTGGGCGTTTCGTTTCTAGATCAAATATTTTTTTTATTGTTAACTATGCGCACACCAATCCACAATCTTGAAGAAATTCCCAGCTCGCCACTATAATTGCTCTGCACCTTGCAAATAAAGTTGCACAAGTCTGGCATCTATACATATAGTCAAGAAAATTTTGATACATGTCTTGTGCCATAGTAGTTGAGATCAGAATTTCGCAGTAGAAGCGAATTGTTATCAATACTAGATCTTTATTTAACGCATGCATTTGGTCTTTTTTTCCAAGTCGTGTAGTCATGTCTTGTGTTGATGAATTTTTTTTGTTTGGACTCATAAAATGTTGAGTGTCTACCCCATTATTTAGAGTGTGTGTCAATATCAAATCCTATACATTAAGTCTAGTGTTTGTTTATTATTCATTCAATAGTTGTGGCATTAAAAAGTAATTTTTCTATTAACAACTTTTAATAGATTGTTTGAATACTGATTTGGTTGTCTAAACCATAAGATACGTTAAGAAATGTACAAAGTATTGTTAGAACAACCTCCTTAGAAAATTCAATTTAGGTTTCATTTAGAGCTAAGTGTCGTAATAAATAATGTCCATATAGGTGAATTTAGGAAAGTTTTTTTTTTTGCAAATCTGTCTATCATTTTCATTTGTACCAGAGTACTATGGATCCGTTTTAATTATTTTTAGGGAAAGTATAGTTGAGTCTTCACGTTGTCCCTGATTCAATGAGATAGTCTTTATTCAAATCTGGTGAGCATTTCGTCAGATATAGTTCAGCTCGTATAATTGTAATCAAGTGCGGTGGCCCGAAAAATTCAAAACCAAATTGCATCCATCTACGTTTGATGCATATTTCGGTGGTGTACCCCGACGTCCATGAAAATAAAGTGTTTCACATTGCAGGAGGGAAGATACCTAATAAACAATTTTCTTTGTTGGAAATCAAAACCACGGTTGAGCTTCAAGTATCCAAATCAGGCTGAGTTAGCAGCATGTTAAATGGAAAAACGTGATGGAGGCACAGGAACGCTGGAGGTCATTCAGCGACCTCTCGTCAGTCACCAACGAAATTAGGGGCCGCACAAAGCTATGGTGATGAGCGTGTGCATGTGAGTTGTGCTTTCTTTTCAAGGAGTGTATGCAAGCGCAAGTGATTTTGAGTTGATCAGTGCAGACGTGGGTGTAATGCGCTTCTCAGATGTTCTATGCTATTTGAATAAGTGAAAACTGTTCACTATTGATATACTAGGGGGGAACATGGTCTCACATGTTCCATTTTCCTCTGAATTTCACTATTTGTTATGGAATCATTGATCAAGTGTGTATTCTATACGCATCCATTCCCTGATGTAAAATCATAGTGGATAGATAAAAGCACAAAAGAAAAGCAGCATCATGATGTTGAGCGTTGTTGGTTGTCCTAGTATCAGAACCATCCCTATTGAGGTTGTTAACTATGTCATGTAAAACCAATCCTTGCTGAATCTTGAAGAAATTCCCAGGTTGTCCACTATAATTACTCATCCATGTTGCAAATAAAGGTTGCACAAGGCTGAACTCCAAGCATCTATGATATGCAAGAACCAGTCCAGATCAATGAGCACGCACGGGCGGCACGCTGCATCAGAATTTCACAGTAGCAATTGTCTTTTCTCCCATGTTCGCACTTAAGGGGGGGAATGTTAGGAATACTTGTTTAGTGCAAGTCGTGTAAGTCATGTATTTATGATGTGTTTATTATATTTACATATTGGTGAATCATAATAATGTGGAGTGTCTACCCCATATTGAAGTGTGTGTCAATAACAACTCATATAGTTATTTGAAGTCTAGTGATTTGGTTATTAAAACCAAATTCACATAAATAAGAAATGTGAGGAGTGTTGTTAGAACAACCTCCTAGAAAATAGGATCAATTTCTCCTATTTATTTGTTAATATCTTGTACGTTTGAATACTTAAGGTGTCTAAAGTATAGGATATTATTGTGTACAAATATTGCCGGGTCCTATACCATTTTCATTTTTGTTATGATAATGTAGAGATTAATTTTAGTAAGTTAATTAATTAGAATAAACCTATGTAGCTATTTTAGGATTTTTTTTTACAATTCTCATTAGTGTCACTTAAATAACTAAACTCGTATTATTACTTAATGTAAAAAATGGTCGAGTGATATATGTCCGATTCAAAATACGTCTTTGTCAAATCTGGGAGTTTTCGTGCAACTGTCGTATATGATTTATAAAATATTTCTTACATTTATAAAAAAAAATTGCCTTATGGATGCATTATTCGGTGTTACCCGACGTCCATGAAAATAAAGATGTTTCACATTGCGGGAGGGAAGATATAATAAACAATGTGGAAATAGTTGAGCTTCATTACCTCCATGATCAGGCTAGGAATTTTAACCCCAAACTTAATGGAGCTTGTTTAGGCTTACTGGAGGTTGGCCGACATTCTAGCGACCAAATAAGTCGTCAGTAGCTATGGTGATAGCGTGTGTGTGAGTTTGCTTTCTTTTCAGAGTTGCAGTTGATTTTGGTTGTGTGCAGCGTAATTTTTTCTCAGTGTTCCTGTTTGAATAAGTGAAATGTTCACATTGAGGGGGGGAACATGGTCTCAATGTTCCATTTTCTCTTTTCATTTTTGTAATCAATGATCAGTGTTTCCTACATAATTCCATGATGTAAAAGTATAGTGGATAGATGAAAGCACAAAAGAAAAGCAGCATCATGATGTTGAGGTTGTTGGTTGTCCTATAAAACCATCCCTATTGAGGTTGTTGGTTGTCATGTAAAACCATCCTTGCTGAGGTTGTTGGTTGTCCTATAAAACCATCCATGTTGAGGGTTGTTGGCTGTCCTGTAAAACCATCCAGATCATGAGCACGCACGGGCGGCACGCTGCAAAAGGAAGTGCAATTTTTGTTTCCCCATGTTCGCACTAAGGGGGGGAATGTTAGGAATACTTGTTTAGTGCTCACATTATTTAGATGTGTTTATTATATTTACATATTGGTGAATATAATAATGTGGAGTAAATGAGTTGTAATAACAACTCATGTAGTTATTTGAATGTAATTTGGTTGTTAAACCAAATTCACATAAATAAGAAATGTGAGGAGTGTTGTTAGAACAACCTCCTAGAAAATAGGATCAATTTCTCCTAGTTATTTGTAATATCTTGTACGTTTGAATATTAAGAAAGTATTATTATTGTGCAAATTTGTCTATACCATTTTCATTTTTGTTATGATAATGTAGGATTAATTTTAGAAGTTAATTAATTAGAATAAACCTATGTAGCTAGCCTTTACACTCTTAGTGTACTTAAATAACTAAACTTATATTCTTAATGTAAAAATGGTGTGAAATATGTGGATACGTGTATGGGAGTAGTGCAATTATATGATTTATAAATATTTCTTACATTTATACCTAGATATTATTGATTAGTGACATGTTTCAAGCATTACGGAACCTTACTCTGTGATCACTAGGAATTTTAACCCCAAACTTTGTGCTTGTTTAGCTTACTGATGGCCGACACCTAGGCCAAATAAGTGTCCTAGTGTAAGCTAAACGTTTAAGTTTTTGTATTTTGTATTTATCAATTGGAAACAAGTGTTAGAAATATTTGAACCCATATATTTCAAAAATTCAAAAATTACATCATTTTTCTATGGCCACCAATGTGCAATACTTATTATCTATCATTGGATTTTTTATTTTTCACAGATCTCACTGACATGTTTAGATTTAACGGTCTATTCTTCAATTGAATTTTTTTTTAGGTTGTCTCTTCCATGTATTTCAATTTTTTTGACTCCAAAATGTCTCTAACTCTTTTTTTAATCCCTGCACACATAATGGGTGATTATAAATATTATGAATGAACCATTTTTGAGAGAAAACAAGAGTTATACCTCAACTCAATACATATTTAATTCTTATATTATAAGAAAGCAATAAGACAAGTTAAACATTGTTTATTTCTTGTTTTAAAATAGATTGCATAACCAAATACCTTAGAAACATGTTAAATATCTCTAACACCCAATCTTGAGTTTTGAGTTAACATTTTTTGTGCTAAAAAGAAGATGCATTTTTTGTTTTGTGGGGTTAATTTTGATTGCAGAGAATAGTCATCTTTTAGTATATATTGTAGGATCAAAACTTGTTGTTTATATTTTGTACATAATGGGGATTCCATTTTCTAATAATAAGGGAATTAAATGTGTTGGTCATAAAAATTGGTAAATAATGTAGGGAAAACACTCTATAAGTGTTTAGAACTTGGAATATCCTTTTTTAGCCTTGCAAAGAAAGGAGTTGTAATGAGAACTAATGATTTGTAGGTTAAAAGCTTCCAAAACTATTTTTGTTTCTCATTTTCACATTTACTTAGGTAAAATTACTTTCGAGATTCATTGTGTGTGATCAATGAGTTAATCCTGACTTATTTAAAACTTCAAAATAAGATAATCAAATCTTGTCCAACCATGTAGCTACATCATGTGAATGTTTTAAAGAATTTCTTTGTTGTAAGATAGGTTTCTATAATCGTAATAGAGTTAATTTTGGCTCCACTAAAATACTTTCTCAATTTCTATCAATGTATGTATAGCCTTGATGAATATTTCTCAAATCACCCCTTTGGGATATTTTTCAATATTTTATTTTATTTCCATTTCAAGAGAATATTTTTTTTCTCTTTTAAATAATTAGATCATTTCTCTTGTTTCCCATTTTAACACAATGTTTTGGGTTCAGGAACTAGTTTGATCCTTCATAATTATGGTAATACATGAAAAGAAAATTTAATGAAAATTATTTCATTCAGTTTGCAAAATTTTTAAAGTTTTAAAGTGTGGATCAATCCTTAGGTATAAGAACTTTTATATTTCATCAACAATAAAATCGATAGATATGAAATTTACTCCAAAGTCCAAGATAAGCATAACACTTTCAACTCTTTGTACTATTACATTTTTGAGATGTTTCTTTAGCAATTGCCTTCATTTTGTTTATGATTTTTGGGGAATTGAAAATCATAATTAATTTTTCCATTTATTAAAAGTGGGACATTGTTTTAATAAAATATGACAAACTAATCTAGGAAAGCATAAAAGTAACTATGAAAGAATGAATTTTAAAATATTCCTAAACTACCAAATATTAAATAATTATAGTGGATGAACTTCAAAAAATTTAATGATACACCATCCATTCCATGGTAATAGTAAATTTCTAGATTTTATGGTTCTTAAAAAGTAATGAAAATATTTATACTTAATCTAAAAATGCATTAAAAAAAAATACATTTAAAATGATTTATGATTTATTCTTACAAACAACACAAAATTAGGGTTCAAAAAGGTCTACCTCAAAATTATTACATTGAAAATCATAGAACTCTTTTACCTTTGACTTGGTGATATGTGGGAAAGTAAATTCTATTGAACTAAAATTGTGTTAATGATCTTGTTCATTAAGTTAGGTTTCAAAAAATGTTGCAACTTTTATTTATTTTTCTTTGTTGTTAGTGTGAAGTATGTCCATCCATTTTTTCTGTATTCTTAGTAATTGTGTCATCATATCCGTTGACGATAAAATTTGCCAATAAGACAAATTGGTGGATTTTTAAAAAAGCTTATGGACAAGGTATATTTGCTTGGATTGGGCAGCTCCAATATTTTATGTGAAACAAACTATTAAATTTTTTATTGGTGTAGATGATCCAAAAATAATCAGATTATTACTACCTGATCTTGGACCCTTATAGGCTTTAATTATTTACCGACAATTTTCTCCTTTTAAGTAATCAATTTAAAATAATGCAAGACAATAATGACAATTATACATAGATTGATTACAGAGTTCGGAAATTTCCTACGTCTCCGGGTTCTTATCGAACCGTTCCACTAGTCAAAACTTGTAAGTTACAATAGTACTTTCACAAGAAAACCTAATGGAAACTATTTAACCTTGCTTAGAAGAATAACCAGACCTTCAGACGACAAGGGTGAAAAATAGCACCCGACTTCCACCTTCCTGGTGTATTCAACAAGCTTGATGGCTCCAGCTCCACTGTTCAGAAACCTCCAGTTCTCAATCAGCCTTCCAGACACTAATACAACGCCCTATGGCTCTCCGGTCGATATACCAGGCTTCACAATAATTTATTGTGGCGCTATGGGCCAACTAGGTAGTTTGAATAACTCCTAGCCACAAATATTTAATTTATTATTTCCCAACAAATAATAGGTCAATAATAATCAAAATAATAATGCCTAAACAATTTAGGTATTCACACAACAACAATTTCTCATTCACCTTCCAAGTTCTGAGCTTGTCTTCATATTTTTTGTGTGTCCATTACAAAGAATGGGTTCCCTATTTATACAAAAATTAGGGCCCTTAAAAACTACAATATATATTATCTTTAGGCTATATTTAAACCTTAGCCTCACCCGTAGCAAGTATAATGGGATTACATGCACATATAGGGCGGTTTGCATTTTTAATGGGATTAAATCCCCAAATAATGGCAGCATAGCATTTGATAAGGGATAAAAATCCCATATTTTTTGGGATGGAAATTGTTTAAGGCTTTAATAAGCCTTTCCCCCATGCAAATGAAGTGGTCAAAAGACCACGTGAGCATAACTGCCCCCTACCACCACTTCACCACCTTCTCTCCTCCACGTGGAAGATTCCACTACAACCGCTTCACAAATGAACTTAGCATAATGTATAGGTAAGTGGGTAAGTGGTTAGGAGAATTATTTGGGTAAGGTGGAATATTGTGGTTTATACTAATGTTTGAACATATATATATATAATTACAAGGTAATTTGAATTTCGACCCACATGAAATATGGCAAATAAGACCACTTGTTGACCCGTGATTGGAAAATCAAACCAACCATTTCATGATTTGTCGAAGACTGGTGGATAAAACCCCATCAATTTTTCCAAATCCTTTTGCCATGTGTCACAATGTGATTAATCCAATATTGACCAATTGACCAGAGTTGACTTTCCCATTGACCAAACTTTGACCGGACATAACTAGAACTCCCGATGTCCGTTTGCTGCATTCTCACAGTCATTGGAAATCTCTCAAGATGATCTTCTGACTAACACAATTTAGGGATGTTTAGGGAACTTTCAAAAATGATCCCCTGATCACACCTCCCCACTGAGAAAGGTTTTTTGTCCCAAAAAGCTTCCATACTGTCTTGATTCTAAAAAACTCTACTGCCACCTCAGAAGTGCTGCTGTAGTAGACCCTTGGGTCTTCTCCTCCAGCCTTCTCACTTTGACAACTCTACTCCAATCCTGGGACCTGTGGCTTATGGGCCCATGACGCTTCCGTTGCGTCACTCTGATATCTAAAGAAGACCTCCATGCCTCCGCTTTATGGTGCTAAGTTTCTGAATGAAACCTCAATGCTCCTTCTGTGCGGTGCTAAGATTCTTAATATCTGACAACAAGGATCTTCTTTTACTCTATAACACAGCTCCTAGCTCCGAGTTGATTCCGTAGAATCCAAACTGGTTTAAAGGAACTCCATGTTACGTAGAACTTTGATTGATCCTATGTCAATGATGGATAATGACCTGTCCTTTTTCAAACCTCAATGCCTCCAATGCATGATGTTAAGCCTCTTTCTAGACCTCGGGCCTCTGATGCACGATGCTAAGTCTGTTACAGATCTCAACACCTCTGATGCATGATGCTAAGTATGTTACAGACCTCAACGCCTCTGATGCATGATGTTAAGCCTCTTACAAGACCTCACGCCTCCAATGTATGATGCTAAGCCTATTGATCATCTACCATTTGTATGTGTGGTTGCAATGCCTTGACACTGAATGACGTTCCGAGCTAATCCTTTGAGAGCTCCTCTTGTTGACATACTAATATCAGGTACCATTCTACTACACGGTCACAATGCCTCTACACAAAATTAAGTTCCGACCATATGTTAATGCCAATGGTGATTTAGCTACCATTCTATTGCACGGTAACAATGCCTCTACACAGAATGAAGTTTCGAGCCAATATTTTGAGAACTATATTATCTGCACAAATGGCAGATCAATCTCCAAGCTTTATATGAGTTAATTCATGTATCCAAGCTGTAACAGGTACTCACAACCTAATTAGGAGATATGTTCAGAGCATTAATAAAATTTTCTAAGTAAGAAAATCCATTGAGTATGGTAAACCTTTCTCTCAGCACTTTTTCACAAAATTTGATCTCCAAAATTAATACTGCATATGATTCATCAATCTAAATTATGCAATATATAATTGAAAATTTGTTGACTTACCCATTTTAAAGGACTTTCACTTTCAGCTATTACCTGGTCCTGGGTTGACTTGTCAACTGGTGGTTAAGTAGAAACCTCCTTTGCCTTTACAATAGGCATCCATTCCATCTTTGGCTTTTCATTACTCTGATGGCGACATGGATACAGTTTCCAGCAATTTTCCACCTGATGCCCATTCCTCTGGAAATGAGCACAAAAATTCCTCTTAATCTCCTTCTTCTGGGATGAGGAACTCTTTCTGCCATTTCTCGACTCCACATGACGAGATTGGTCTTTCTGATTTGCTGTGTTCCTAACGAATGGCATAAACTTCTTCGTCAGTGTCCTTCTCTTCTAGCATATGGCCACTGAATGATTATGCAATCCACAAAAATACATGGAAAGGAATTCCACATCTTCTGAAAATCATAACCATACTTCTTAAGCTGAAAAAGTGGATCAGAAGTTTTACTATGCTTATGATTATGGTAAGAAACTGGAGGTGGAATCTCATTACCTCTTCACTGATTTCTCTTACCACATATTTCCTATGACGACGAAGCACAACTTTCCTTCTCAAAATATTCTTACAGGACTAGTGGGGTATTCTCTTTTCTTTCATAATCTTGTCTCTTGTCAGTGTTCTTAGAACATTCTCCAATTTCCATTCCCGCACTGGGATAACCCAAACCTGCAAAATGAGGATGATCCTCGACCTGTATTAGGTTAGCAATACCTTGGCCATTTTTACCAAGGCCTCTTCCATTAAATCCCATTTTATCTAATAACTTGGATCCAATTCCTCTAGTATGCTTTTCAAACAAACCAAAGACTTCATTACCTGAATCCGAGACCAAATGGGAGGAAGAAGAAGATTCCAGTGGTGAACAACTTACAGTGCAATCATCTGTCATGGCCTCTGCATCTGAAGTTGAAGGTATTTCCTTCCTTTGACCACCACACTGCAACCTTGCCAAGAGTTCATCCTTGGTTTGTAGTTCTGATTTCAAACGAGCATTCTCCTCTTCCAAGGAGTAATACATTGATTGCAGAAGAGAATTCTCTTCTTGGATTTGGTGATTATACACTTCAATCTCATTGAGATTTGCCTATTTAGACATCTGACCCATAGTGCACTTGTACCCTGTTCACACAAATTGAACCAACTACACCAATCTTGAAGCAATCACTCTGTTAATTAGATTTACTAAAAAAAAAATATGGAGCTAAACCAGTTCTGATACCAAACATGATCCGAAAATAATCAGATTATTACTACCTGATCTTGGACCCTTACAGGCTTTAATTATTTTCCGACAATTTGCTCCTTTTAAGTAATCAATTTAAAATAATGTAAGACAATAATGAAAATTACACACAGATTGATTACGGAGTTCGGTAATTGCTACGTCTTCGGGTTCTTATCGAACCATTCCACTAGTCAAAACTTGTAAGTTACAATAGTACTTTCACAAGAAAACCTAATGGAAACTATTTAACCTTGCTTAGAAGAATAACCAGACCTTCAGACGACAAGGGTGAAAAATAGCACCTGACTTTCACCTTCTTGGTGTATTCAACAAGCTTGATGGCTCCATCTCCATTGTTAAGAAACCTCCGGTTCTCGATCGGCCTTCCAGACGCTAATACAACACACTATGGCTCTCTGGTCGATATACCAGGCTTCACAATAATTTACTGTGGTGCTATGGGCTGACTAAGTAGTTTGAATAACTCCTAGCCACAAATATTTAATTTATTATTTCCTAACAAATAATAGGTCAATAATAATACAAAAATAATAATGCCTAAATAATTTAGGTCTTCACAGAAACAACAATTTATCATTCGCGTTCCGAGCTCTGAGCTTATCTTCGTATTTTGTGGTGTGTTCCATTACAAAGAACGGGTTCCCGATTTATACAAAAATTAGGGCCCTTAAAAAATTCAATATATATTTTCTTTAGGCTATATTTAAACCTTAGCCTCACCTGTATCAAGTATAATGGGATTACATACCCATATAGTGCGGTTTTCATTTTTAATGGGATTAAATCCCCAAATAATGGCGGCATAGCATTTGATAAGGGATAAAAAATCCCATATTTGGTGGGATGTAAATTGTTTTAAGGATTTAATAAACCTTTCCCCCCACGCAAATGAAGTGCGTCAAAAGACCACGTCAGCATAGCTGTCCCCTTACCACCGGCTTCACCACCTGCTCTCCTCCACAGGGAGACAGAAATTCCACTACAGCCGCTTCACAAATGAACTTAGCATAATGTACTATGTTAAGTGGGTAAGTGGTTAATATGTGGTGTGTGTGTGTGTGTGTGTGTGTGTGTGTGTGTGTGGCATTTGGGAATAATGTGTGGCAAATAATTACAAGGTAATTTGAAATTCGACCCACATGAAATATGGCGAATAAGACCACTTGTCGACCCGTGATTGGAAAATCGAACCAACCATTTCATGATTTTTCGAAGACCGGTGGATAAAAACCCTTAAATTTTTCCAAATCCTTTTGCCATGTGTCACAATGTGATTGGTCCAATATTGAGCAGTTGACCATAGTTGACTTTCGTGTTGACCGAACTTTGACCAGACATAACTAGAACTCCCGATGTCTGCTTTCCACATTCTCACAGTCTTTGGAAAGATCTCGAGATGATATTCTACACTGACACAATTTAGGGATGTTTAGGGAACTTTCAAAAATGATCCCCTGATCAGTAGAGGTTGGGAATCCAATAGGTACACTCCACTACACCCATAGAAAATGCTTGCAATTTTGTGTAAGGTAGGAATTTACTAGGAAGGTGAGAATTTGGGAGTGAGAAATTAGGAGGGGGGATTATAATACAAGTACGAAAATCATATTCTTGTAATTATTAATAATAGATATCACATACACATTTGGAAATAATGACATCTGTAGTAGTTATAACAAGAAAATATTTAACCATGAACATATTCACTCATCCAGAAAAGCTTAAACTCCTTTCTTATTAAGATCTTTGCAAAGTTTCACAATGCAAAAGATATATGAAACATATGGAAAGGAAATAGAGGAAAATGGGAGCTAGTAAACAAAATTAACCATCCTTTGAGATGAGGAGGTTCTCTCAATTTATATCTTTCTAATCCATATCTTCATTTACCCCCCACATGAGTTTTCATATTCCCATTACAGACGGATTTTCAAATGACCTTAGGAAACACAAAATAAGTCACCTTTTTATAATTTCAAAAGAGAGTTTTACATTACATAAACATTTAATACCCACCTTCATGAATAAGATAAATATTCATGATTTCTTACAACGAGGAATTTGAAAGGGGGTAGAGAAGAGGAGAAAGAATGAAGAGATAATAGAAAGAATGCTCCATAGCATGGATGAGGATGCCTCTGAATTTGATGAAGATCTGCTCTAAAAAAGTTGAAGATGAAAATCTTACCCCCGATGACCCTGCACAATGATGCACTGATGAAAAACTCAAATGAAGACAAATTTTAACACCTTTCCTCTTATTAAAAACTCTTGAAATGATTAACCTTTGCCACACTATTTGAACACATCAAGAAGAGGAGTGATGAGCAACTGAGAAGTAGACCATTGAGAGTACTTTGAAAATGGAATCCCCTCTTTTAGAAAATCCTTCTAATCCTTGAGGCACTATAACAACTTCATGATCAATCCTTCACATGAGAGAAATTGGATACACTTTGTTTTGTAGTCAATTTTATGCCCTTAGACCAACAATATAATTCCATGTGTGTCGGTTTATCACCCTGTAGGTGTTGGGCACTCACTAGAGGCACGCGTAGGTATCATGCCCCTCCTGTGTGTGAGTTTTGTGAGAATACATCCCCTACTGACAGAAGCTTAGATGCAAGAAGGGAAATAACCATGCATTCATTCAGATAACAAGAAAAATATCAAAGAGATAATAGATATGATAATAATAAGAAAAGGAACTAAGGTTTGTACCCATGACCAATGTATATATTTTAAAATAATTCCATATATTCATATTACTCTTTATTCAGTAACCACAGTTAATTCATCAAGGTTATTACAGACCAAATGTCTTAATGCAGATAAGACTTATACATCAGAATCCTAAACTATGTTTTCCATATTACAAAGATGTTCATAGACCCATCCCTCTAGATATACCATCTCTCCTACTGTCCTCCTAATCAAATCCTTAACTCATATAATATACTACTATTTCTGTAGAGCTTCACCTCTCCTCTTATTGTTCTCTGCCTCTCTTGATATCTCTTTTGACGCCCTTTTTTTCTACTCGAGCATCTCTATATATAGCATTAGCATCCACCGCCATGTCTTCCTGAAGTAATATATTGGTCTCCAAGTGTCCATGTGGTCCTTCAATGGATCATGCTTCTTCCCATAAATGCTCTCCATTTTTTGCAATGATGTATTTATGGATCCTTCCATCACATGGAATATCTCTTCCTTTACCATTAGGTTGTTAGGATGGCACCTTATCCACTCCGCATGCTCAGTCGGGTCATGATTTTCTCGTGTGCTTTCTTAAACACCAAATATGGATAAATAATGAAACCCTTTCCTTTTCCTTGCACGAGTGCCTTGGGTTCTGCTAAACCCTTCTAAAACCCTGTCTTGTGCACCCTTCTTCATATAGGTCCCGAATGCGCATGCTCCTTCTTGTACTTAGCCATTATTATGAGGTGCAACATCACCCCACTTTAAGTATGTTCTCCATCCTTAGAAATAATTCTCTTCAATGAATAAATAATGGTGGGATCTGAATATTTGGAAAAAGAATGAGGGAATGAATAATTGGGATAAATAATGAAAGAATAGGGAGAGGAACGGGAACATGTTCATTGATGAAGGAGGAGATGGAAATCCTTCCCTATATCTGCCTTTAACTTCTCCCAGGCATTAACCTCTCTCTACGCTTGTTAACAGAGGTCACCTTCTACGATTCTTACCTCCTCAAAGCTTATCCCTTCCCCATTGGCACTCATCATTTTAACAATTCATTCAAGTTTTTTTCCCAAATCCTTGAGGGTGTCCATCCTGTGGGTGATCTGAGGATATAATTCCTTCAACTGGTTTTTGATCAAGCCCCACAAGGTCTTAATAGCCTTTGATTTCTTCTCCACCTCAATCAGATCCTCTCTCACTCTTCTTTGTTCCCCTTATTCTTCTCCTTGAACTCCTTGAGTTCCATCTCATGTGTAGTGACCAAGATGCTTGCTACTTTATCTCTATCAGCACAATTATCATAGGAAGCTTCAGGAACTTACTCATTAGCCTTCACATTTGTAAGGAGTTTGGTATATTGAGTAAAAATCCCTATGACCTTTAGCTTTTCTTCTCTCTCTTGGCACGCTAGTGCTTCTTTAAGGACTCTAAGGCAAGTGGCCACCTCTCCATAGTGAGGATGCAAGTCAAATCCTCTAGGAACTGCAAGGTTGATTCATATATTTTCTCAGGTGGTGCTAGGTCGGAATGATTTAAGAAAATAACAGGCATAATCATCTCAATTTTCTTGTGTAATTCATGAACCCTTTCCTTCTCCTCTTTCAATTTTTTCCTTAGCTATACAATAATCAGTTCTTGTTTCAGATCCTTACTTTTCTCAAGAATCTCTCCTCCTCTAATTCTACCTCTAATAATCTCACCCTATCATTTCTTCCAAAAAAATTGGCCTTAACCTCAACTGAAACCTTTTTTAGTGCATTACAGACTTTCTCATCTGACAACTGTTGAACATTAACCAAGGGGTTTATCACTTTTATCTCTAGCATCATCATTAGCTCCCCTTGGCTTACCTCAACCTTAGATTTATCGACATGTGATTCAAATTCCAAAGATAGGCCTTTTCCTGGTTCATGGGTATGTGCATTCTATGTAAAATGAGGGTATGGCCAGGAGTTGTTCTGTTGGCATGGTGCTTTGGAAGCATGCGCGTAGCACCTTGCTTGGATTATTAATGTAACCCATTCCTTACCCTTGTGTTGCCACCACGATCTTCACACCGGTGTGCGTAGCCTTTGGAAAGATCACATCCAGATTGGGATCTCTACCCATGTTGTCATACTCCTTTCCAACACTTTCTTCCTCAATCTCCTTGATCACTTCATTTGCGTTGCACTCTACTTCATGTTCCAATAATTTTTCAATGATGCATGCCACTTCTATCTCTGCGGCTTCTTATATTTTTTCCTTGGTGAGGCTTGGGGTCCTCTGATCTCTTATGTTTACTTCTTCACTCACCCCTTTTCCTTGAGCATCTACTTCTTCCACACCATTCTTGCCTTCGCTTCCTTCTACTTTTGAATCATGTATATCATACATAATATATTTTTGAACTTCTTCTTCCTCATCGTCCCCCACTCACCCCTGTATGCCTCCAAGCCCTCTATTTCCTCTGAGTATGCCTTATCTATATTATTTTGTTTCTTCTTAACAGGTGATTCCAGTATAGGAGACTCCTACCTCTCTTTCTCTTTAGCAGGCAACTCCTTCCTTGGTGACTCTTATCTTGTGAGGGGCTCCTCTTTCTCTGGTTCCTCTTCTTCTGAAGTCTTCTACTTGAATGGGGACTTCTTCTTGCATACATAATTGCTTGGCTTAGCACTTTTTTTTTACACACCCACATATTGTGTTGTTTGCACATTTACCTTCTTCTTCTGCACCTCTTCTCTCCCCCTCTTCTTTGGTGCAACCTTATTTATTCATGTGGGGTCTTCTGGAACAGAGACATCATTTTCCAAGTAGGTGCCCTTCTCAAAATTTGTCCTTATACACAGATATACCCTTGTTGTAACCATTCCGATGATCGGCATCATTATTGGTTTTATCATCTGCACTTAATGGGAGACATATCTCTCTAGATATGTGTGCTTATTTGGATATACAAGCTTCCGATGCAACTCACAGTGGTCTTAATCTACCTCACCAAGGTAAAACCTTAATCTTTGGGCCTCATTAAAATGATTGACCCCCACTTGGAAGTATTGCGTGGTGAAATAAAATGGTAGCTTGCACCATGGACTCTTAGTCCCATCTGTTAAGGTGAACTGGCCAATACAAAAATGATTATATACAGCAAAATCCACTTCCCCATCTACGAGCATGGGTAAATGCTCAGGTATCCTCCACTCTACCCTGAATGTGTCACACATCCACTTGTACCCTTTTTGTAGGTGTGCCTTTTGAGCATCCATCATGGCTCACAAGTATATTTCTCAAACATTTTCATAGGCGAGGGAATTTCTTCTTGATACTCCCATACGAACTTCTCTTACCCATCGGGAACTCTAATCTTTGAGAAGACAATAATGAGAAGAATTTTTCCGAACAGTATCTTCTCTCCTTCCTGCACACTGCTAATGATCTCATCTGCAATGTAGGTAGATAACTTGTAAATGGTACCTTCAAAAATCTTCCATCATACATTTAGCCATTCCTTGTTCACTAGTGTCCACCTATCTTTATCATTCAAATTAGCAACAAAGACCATGACCATTCTCATAATATGGTTAGGGATATTAGTGATATCAAAATAGTGTGAACCCTTTTTGTAGTCATAATCCTCAATAGTTTTCTTGATGGAATCCTTATCATCTAAGTCATCATCTATGGAGTCTCCTTCGCAAATCATGCTAGTGGACTTTGATATGAGTTGAGGATTTATTTACATTTTTCAGCCTGCAAAATAGAAGTGGTCTTTGTGTACACACAACATCAACCACCGGTATAACTACTCAAGCTTTCCAAAATAGGTCAAATAATATAGTTGCAACAACCCAACCTTCTCAAACTTCACCTTCACTTTGTCACTCTAGATCGACATTCCTTTTGGTGTCCTCTTGATCGTTGGATGAACCAATTCCAATGCCATGTCTTTTTCTATATTGCTCATGCGATGATTGTAGTTGTTTACAGCCATCTTCCTCAAGTGTGATTCCAACTCTTTTCCCAGCAACACTCCATATGGTTACTGCATCTTTGCATACCACTCTTCATTGCAACTAGTGATGAAAATTTTTTGTTTTCCTTTTCCCTTTACCTTTTGTTTTTTCAGAGAGATGGTTTCCATCCTTGGTGCCATTCTATTTGTTGGGTTAAAACATAAATTCCTCCTTTCTCTACTCTACTACTCTCCTCAAATCAAAGGCTCAACTCCGTAAAGAATCACCCTACGTTCATGCCCTAGCTGCCAAACTCTAACTAGGAAAACCATTTCACAAGAGGATGTAATCCAAAATAACTCTCCCCATGCCTGTGTACTCCTTCCACTCTAGTTCACAAATCAACCTAGTTGTGCACTTAGATCTCTATGATTCTTCTTCCTTTGCACCAATCTCTCTGGATGCCCTAGTTTGTAAGAGCTCTTACACTTTGTAATCATAAGGTAAAATAATGATTCACCTGACCTCATAGATTTTTCCCCCTTTCTAGAAATAAATGTTATACCACCTACCAACTTACTTAACACTAAACACATATTTTTCCACCAAATCCAAACTTAAGTGCCCTTACCCATGCTCTCAATCCTATGCAAAAAACTGTTTATAAGCTTCTGGCACGCAAAAATCCTTACAGACTAAAGACTCTTACATGCACATCTCCGGGGCCAAAGGAACCTCTTCTGTCCCTTACCAAATTTTTCCCCTTGTCTACTTCATGTTGTTCTTGTGCTTTTCCTTCTTTGTACGTAGTCTTTATAAATCCTTATCTTAACACCAAGCAAAAAATAATTACTAATTGAAGACTCTTACTCACTTTCTATCCTTGAACCGGGCCATTTAACTTTTACTGCTACCTTATACTTCACTTCGCACTACTCCACCCCACACTAAAATAGATGTGCGGTCCTTTGTGCATACGCAACCTTTGAAAAATAATGTAGTTACTGGTGCACAAGGTGCAAAACAAAAAACAAAAAGGAAAAAGCAACAAGAAAGAGAAACTCAAAGAAAATAAATATGCATAAAGGGAAATTCTAATCTAACTCGCAATATTTCCTTATTTACAAATACAAGTAAGGCTTATTTATAGTAGGGCTTTAGCCTACTCCCATTGAAATGGCATGGTAGATTTATCCCATCCAGTGCTTATAACTGACATGAGCCTAAATCAAGGATGTAAAAGATGATGTAAGGGCCTAACCAATGGAATTTTGATTTCCCAGGATGGCACATAAACTTGGAATCATATAAAAAAAACCATTTTCCCAAACTCAAATTTTTTTTTCTTGATATGATGATCGTGTCATGCCTTTTGTGTGACCTTTTTTAGTCTTCTAACTCTATCTATAAAGTGATCGTCTCTCGTCTAAGTGCATCAATCTATCAATCCTTTCCTTGAGCACTTGATCATCATCTAAATCTCCTAGGTGTGTTATATACAATGATGGTAACATGAATTATATGGTAAAAACATCCTCTATGCCAAACACCAACTAAAACTATGTGGCCTTGTTCAATATTTTGTAGGTTATCATGTATGCCCATGGAATGGCTAATACTTTATCATCATATTATCCTGTAAAATTGACAAGGGAAATTTGCAGGTAACCATACCAAAAATTCCTTTTTGGTCCCCTAAAGAAGTCTAATAATGTTCAAAATGGCCTAAAATTCCCTTTCAAAAATCAAGTTTTTTAGAACTTAGCCATTTTTCAGCTTCTTTAATTGGGCACAGAAAATGGTGTGTTAACACTCTCAAAAACACGCCTTTTTTAAAAAGGTGCAGGAATTCTCATGTCGACATTAAAGAATGTGCGCCACTTAGAAATCCCTTTGGCACTGGAATTGTCATGTCAACATCATAAAGCATGTGCTAAGTATGTGTGCTAAGGCACGGGAAATGGTGTGTTGACACCATGAAATGTGTGCTTAAGGTGCCAAAAACATTGTTGACATCCATAAAGTTGCGCTAAGGTGCACTTTTTTTTGTGTCGACACTCCCAAAGGTGTGCCAAAGGAAGTTGGTGAAATATTAAATGCTATTTTTCCTATAAATAAGCGCTCGACACCTGTCATTTTCATGATTTGAAAATTGGAAAAAGAATTTTCTCTGCTCCTGTCAGATGTCCTTGTCCTCCCTGCATGTCATTTTTCAAGCTTATGGATCCCACATCATTCTTCATCTTTTATAAATCTGGGTAAGTGGCTTCTGTCGTCCTTTTTTTTGTTGTGGTTTTTGTTTTTGATTGTGTTAGGCTTAGGGCTTGTATAAAAGGACTAAATCTAAAAAGAGGAACTTAACAATCTATAACCAGCTAGAAACCCCTTTTCCTCTCAGATTTGCAAATTTGGAAGGCCCCTGCCTCTGAAGAAACCAAAAAAATCATCTTTTCCTACCTGTTGCCTTGCCAAAACAAACGCTCTCTTTACCATCCGAGGTATCCAAAAAAGAGAGAAAGAGAAAGATAGAAAATAAGATAAGTAGTTAAACTGATTAAAAGCATGGTGCGATGTCCTTCCCTGCAACATCTACCAAAATTGCACCTTGGCACACTTTACCTTCCTACAACATAACCTAAACCCCCACCCAGTATAAATAACACTTAACAGTTTTTCAAAAGGCACAGGTGCCACTTGTGCAACATCAACATTAAATGTTATGTACTGAAAAACTGCGCCATGCATTTTTTCCCTTGGTGCGTTATTCCTTCTTGCAGCATTTCTCAAATTTGCACCTTGGCACAGCCTTAACCCATGCAACACATCCTTTTTCAGCACCCAGTCAAAATAGTTTTTCCCTAAGGCGTAGGTGCAACTCCCTTAACTTGAACATGACATGTTGCATGTTGTAAACCCACACCCTGCGCTTTACCCTTTGGTGCTACATTTTGTCACGCAACACTTCCAAAAGTGTGCCCTTTATAACCTTGGTGCAAATTTTTCCATATCAGCACTGGCACACCTTTTTACATGTTGACATCTCCAAAAGTGCACCCAACATTTTTAAGTCCCTATTGCATGATGTGAACCTGTGCCTTGCACCCTAAGCCTTATAATTGCTCATTCTTCATTTTGCAAGCTTTCATTATGAATAACACGATGGTATAGATGACTCTTCTTTGTTATACCTCCTTGATTCTTCTTTCAAAACAAAAAAAACCATCCTTGAGCTCACACACGTCTTCATCAAGCAAAAATCCAACAAAGTCTAAAGCTAAAGCTGAGTAGTTGGAACAAGAGATGAAGTACAAATATCAGAAAGTCAGGATGCCTGACTCATATATAGAGAGTGATCTCAACATTAGAGACTCTGAGCTAGGGCATGTTGATATGGATGACTTTTGGGTGAGAACCAACTAGGCAAGCAGCAATGCGTTAGACTCCTTGTCGATGCCACCACCAAGTGTTTCAACATACTTCCCTGAGGCCTCTACAGTTACTTCCCCTTTCACTCTTGTTTCTTCTTCTATTCCCTCTACTCCCTCTCCCATAAGTCCTAGCTAGATTTCTGACCATCTGAGCTAGCATAAGAGAAAGGTTCCCATCAACACCCATAGACTTCTCCGTTATTCCGAAGAAGGAACCCAAGAAGCAAAAAGTGATAACTCACTTTTCTAAGAGAACTTCAAGGGAGAGAGTCATGGAGATTGCATACCCAGATCCCACCAAAGAAAAGAAGGATCTGCCTCCCAAAGACTTCACAGTGACTCAAATCACAATGGGAACTATACGTACCCAAAATTGTAAGGTATTGCACTGCCGGAACAATGTGACACGTGACCTAATGATGATACAGGTCTCCTCACAAGGTGTTTAGGATCCGGAAAGGCTCTCCAAGTATGCGTTATCATCCCGCATGCCCCACTTATCCCCCACGTGCTTTGTTTTCCTCTTTTCCCCTCTTTTCTTTTCCTTTTTCTCTTCAGTTACGAAAATGCTGCCCTGCCTAGGCAGCGGTCTCATGACCGCCACCCTAGACAGGGCCCGCGGTCTTGTAACCGCCACCCTGCTCAGGGCGGCGGTCCTTCACGTGTCTTCCAGAATTCTCTTTTAACACGACTCACGTAAATTTCAACGTTTACCAGCTTTTTTTCACTACCTTGGGCTTGCATTAATGATTCTGGTTCCTTGGAATAGTGTTTTGCCATTGTTTATAGTTTAAGAGATCAATTTGGTTTTTACCTTGGGTAAATGCAAATGCTATAAATAGTTGGCTTGTGCTCAAGCAAATGGCCCCTCAAATTTTCCTCTGAATTTTTCATTGCAATAGATTAGTCTTTCATTTTTGCTTAAAATTCTTAGTTTCATTCATTGCATGCTTAGTTAGTGTTTTTTTGTTATTAGGAAGCCACATATCCATCTTGTGCAATTGCTATTATCACTTCATCCAAATCAATTGGAATAGGATAGTTTATTTTCAATAGGAAGCCATTAAAGTTGCAGGTTTTGTTCTTCAAATAGGATAGTTTCAGGTTCTGGACATTTTATGTTGCATGACTCACAATAAATCCCGCTAGGAATTGCATAAGCCAAGCTCTGTACTCTTGCACTATCTCTCTCCTACTCGCATTGTATTCAGTTTGTATCCTAATCTGCCTTTGTCCCAATATCTACTTCTGTTGATGCTAGCATTACACACTTTTCTGGATCCACGTGAACATGAAGGAGCAAGGAGGTCACACTGAGGGGACAAGATCACACACACCATCAGATTCACCATTGTTCTGCAGAATCTAGGTTCTAGCTTTCAAAGTTCTAAACTAGAAGCATATCAAATAGAGTAGTCAATCACTTTATTTCAATCAATTTTACTTTCTATATTGCCAGGGAAGTTGTGGGGATTGATAGTTTCTGAGATACTATGATTCCTTCCTCACTTCTGAGGTAGGATCAAGAGTCTTTCAAATAGATCAGATCAGTTATTTCATTGTTTAGAATAGATTTACAACTACACTGGCAAGTAGTTATACTCAGTTGCTTTGTTTGTTTTAATTTTATCATCAGATTAGTTTTTAATTTCTAAATACATTAAAATAGTTGCTTCTTTAATTTCATTCATATAAATTCATCAGAAAAATACAAAAATATAGAAGTTATATATGTTACAGATATATTTCACATAGTTAATTTTACTTTGTTGCAGTTAGTTTACATTGTGGCTTTTGTATGAAAATCACAGGACCTAGAGAGCCCAGAGAATATGTATTTGAGCCAATCGTTTCCCAACCCAATCTTGTCATAGCAATAATTGATATAGATCAGAATCTTAGGATCCGACTCTTCCGAACAATGGTAAACTTACAACAAATGAGTTTTAATTACACGGGTTAAACATAGAAGATGACCAAGCACATACATTTTGGTCAAATCAACCAAACTACAGATTACCCTAGATACATATCTGCATGACTGTGGAAGGGTTTTAAAGAGAATAGACATTCGGTTGTGATTCTTTGGTCCCACAGCCAGACACAGGAGACACTCTCACAGATATAGATACCAGCTTAAGAATTCAAGTTACACGAATGCCTATGAGATACTCTGAAAAGATCACACAATTGATAATTCTAAATATAGAGGCTGAAAAAGCATATGACTATTGGATACTAGGGATTAGGGACTGATTCCGCACATGACCATAGCAGGTCCACAACAACCACAAATCTACGGTTATGACCCACAAATCCCATAGCCCAACGAGTTCATAGGTTAATCAGACATAGATGTTGCCCTACATATATTAATATTCAGATCTACTTCACTTCCACCTATCATCATCGAACAATTATCCTTGTTAGACATAGCAGCTAATGAAGCTAAAGAGTTATGGAATAGGCTAGAGAATGGCCCATAGAGTCAATTATATATACCATCTACCCTATGACCTTATCTGGAGACATACACGAAATTATCCCAGGTCATTTTTCACGTATTCCTTGACCCATAAACCGAATCACACCAGAGATTGATATTGATTGGAGGCTTCGAGCAGTCATCCTTACTGATCAATCTATCACACTAGTTCAGGTTAGGAGGGACTTCTTTTCCCTAGATTCACAATTTCCACTAGTGCTCATCGAAGACATCAGATTTCCTAACTAGTTTGTCTACATCCCACGCATATTCAATCCCCACTGGCTATCTCGGCACGACCTTGGGAGGTCGGGTGCAAGGAAAAGTTACTTGTAGATTACCACACTCGCTCGTCACTTTTCCATCATACAGGAACCTCATCTAAAAGCCTAGAAGGAGAAGTCTTGTCTATAGTATATGCTTTCTGTAAAAAGCTTTAGGAAGCAAAAGAGGAGAAGAGAATACTCAAGGAACAAAATAAACATATCCTCCAAGCATTGTAGAGAATGGGAAACACTCCTGTGACTACCGCCGAACCCACTGAAGTTCTCAGTCAGGAAAAAATAAATGAATATGCTAAGATTGGAGAAAAATGTACAACAATATCCTCCTGGATTGAGTGAATCCTCAGAGATAGTGAGGAAATGATTAAAAAATTCACCGTGATCTACCAGGATATAGATCAAGAAAATAAGGAGCTACAAGCAGTAGTAGGTTCCCTCTTCAAGGAGTTGGACAATGTCAAGTTACAACATGAAACATTCCAAGCAATGGCCAACTACTCAGCTTATGACCTATTGAATGTCAACATCATCAATCACCCACGGGCACATAATAAATCTCTCGTTGCATTAGATTACTGGGTCGATCAAATGGAATATATCCTGGAGAGGATAGACAAAATCAAGGATGAAGCCCTGGATGCACGATACAACAAGGAGCAAATAGTTACTCATATGTCTCCAGGGATTCTTAGTGAATCGTACACCTTGAGGGAAGTAGACGATACATTTCAGCACTTCAAATCTATATTCACTCAAGGTTTGGCACCATAGGTCACTTTCAACCAAGAGTTAATCAATAACCTCTTAGCCTGCCATTATTTCATTGGCTTCTTGATCGATGCATGCAAGGAGTTCACCAGGTTACCTGACAAGATCAAGAACGAGAAAGAAACTTACAAATTCATTGGCAACCATTTCAAAGTTCTAGATCATAATCAACTCCAGGAAATGATTAGAAATTTTATGGAGTATTGAGCACAGTGTCGTGTCACTTCTCATGATCAAAAGCAAGACACCAAGTTCAAGCAAAGAGATGATGAGGAGTAGTTTCTCCTCTTGCGTACACTTTGATCATTTTTGTAAAAATATTTAAAGGGCATGTTGGTATTTATGATGACATCATCCATGTTGCATAATGGGATGTTGCCATCCAAAAACTTGCTAAAAGTCAACTTTTGACTTTTTAGATATTTTGTAAATAGTGGCTGGTTTTTTTGTCGTCTTCTTTCCTCTTCACCTTCTATAAATATTGGAATACTTGTTGTATTCCAGGTGGACATTTTTTGTATGAAAAAAGAAGTGAAGAGAGAAAGACTTTGTGTTTTCTTGTAACAGAAGAAATATTAATACATATGTTTGGATTTTGTGCTTAATATATGTGTTATTTGCATAAGATCTTTCTTAAGTTAGATCTATGTTTTTATTCTGTTGTATTCATTCTCATTATCTTCATATGTTCATCAGTATTGCTTTAATCATTTATGCAAGTAAGTTTGACTCTGTTTACTACCAGCCCAAAGCATAAACCTTCTGACCTTTCTGTCTTGGAATTCATTTCTTTTCTTCCTTCAGATCTACCCTCCTCCATTCCTTCATTCCTACCTTTCTGTTCATAGTTGAAACTACCTCTACTGGGATGAGATCCCAAACCCCTTGAAGTTAGAATAGTGTAGATTTGCACATATTCCTGCTTGATAGAATAGTAATAAACCAGTTTCACTTTGTTGTCTCGAAGAGGAGCTATGCCCTGCACATTGTTGACCTGTTTCCCCACGGCCTACCTAACCGATAGATTTTTGAACCAATAGTTTTTGGTGACTCCGCTGGGGACTGAACTAAGGAAGTAACTAAAAAACTGCAAAAAATCACTACCAGATTGAAAATTTTAACCCTTTGTTAAAAAATAAATTATTTGCAGAAGTGATCAAAACTCAAAAATTTCCTTATAAAAATCTATAGATCTAGACCAAATAGGAGATTTTAGTTCACTAATTTTTTACAAAAACTTATCTATTTCAGAAGATCTGAGATTCTGACATTTTATGATATTTTCAAAACCTTGCAAAATTTAGGTCAAAGGTCCAAAAATCAGCTTTCTAGATTAACCCACTTTTTATCCTTATCAATCTTTGTCAGAAAATCGCAATCAGTTGTTATTAAAAAGGGTAAAATAAAAAATTGAAAAATTACATGTTGTTAATCTTTGCTAGTAAAATAAAAAAATAAGTAAGTACAAACAAAAAGATTGTTGTAAAATAAGTGCACTTCCAACCACTTACTTAGGTCTCCCTCTTGGCACTAAAAATGTTTCTACTAAGGTGTGGAATAATCTGTTGGCAAGATTTAAAAAAAAAATGGATGGATGGAAAGGAGCCATTCTATCTAGTGTTGGTAAGTGCCTACTCATAAAAAGCACTCTTCAAAATCTGCCTATCTATATCATGTCTCTATATAAGATCCCTTATATCTTTAGAGAAAAAATTGAGAGGATTCAGAAAAAATTCTTATGGAAAGGTATGGAGGAGAAGTTTAAATATCAGTTAGTTGCTTGGGATAAGGTTTGTACTCCAAAATCTATAGGGGATTGGGCATAAAAGACATAAAGAAAATGAATGAGGCTCTTATTGTGAAAATGGGCTGGAGAATGCTTTCTGAGAAGCAACCCTGGATAGAATTAATTAAGGCTAAATACCTTAATCAACAAGTAGTCTTTTCTTTTCTTCAAGTTGAGCATCTTCCTTATGGTTCCATTTTTTGGAATAATTTAGTGAAGAGCAGAAATTTCATCAAACAAGGAAGTAAATGGAAAGTGGGAGATGGTTGTGATATAAAATTCTGGGACGATAACTAGTTTAATTGTAGCCTTATGGATAGATTTTGTGTAGTCAAAGATAGTCTTGAAAGCAAGTATGACACTAGAATTAAGGATTATATTCAAAGAAATGGTAACAAAAAGAAACGGAAAAAACTTTCTATGGATAGAGATGATCTGATCCAAACTATTTTCTCCCTGCAAGATTAGTTGGACCTTATCCCCTTAAGTCAGCTCGAAGTTAAGGATGAATTAGTCTGGAACAATTCTATTGATGGGGACTACTCTTTTAAAACTGGTTATAATACTTTCTTCGACAATAGTCAAACTAAGTTTAAATGGAGTAGAATTTGGTTGGATGAGCTAACACCTAAAATTAAATTTTTCTTCTGGCTTGCTCTCATGGGCAGAATTCTTACCACTGACAACCTGATAAGAAAAAGTTTCATAATGCTTAATAGATGTCATCTGTGTAAAAAATACTCTGAGGATATCAGTCATTTGTTTATCCATTGTGAATATACTACCAAAATGTGGAGTTTTTCCCTCTCTAATTTTAAAGCTTCTTGGGTGGTTCCGAAGGACTTCAGTCAGCTCTAGATCTAATGGAGCCCACCCTATAAACATTGTGTTGTGAGAAGGCTCTGGAATTTGGTAATGCCTCATGTTATTTGGAGGATATGGAAAGATATAAATGATATCATCTTTAGAAATAGTAATCAGAATTATAAGCTCAGTATTGGAAAAAATTCTAAGGCTATTAAAGAGAATATTGCTAGATTTAAACCCCACAAGAAAAAGAGTTATCCAAAAAATGAAGAGCATATCTTGTCCCAATGGCAGATTGGTGCCAACAACATCCAGAATAATTCTCGTAATACTATTGATAGATCTTTGATACATTGGCATCCTCTTGTTCTCAACTAGTATAAGTTGAACTTTGATGGGGCCACTAAGGGTAACCCTGGAATTGCAGCTGGGGGAGGAGTGATCCATGATCATAAAGGTAGTTTTGTTGTTGCTTATGTTGGTAAAATGGAAATACAAACTAATCATTTTGCTAAAATATTATCCTCTTTATGGGGCCTTAGAATTGCTCAAAATCATAATATCCAAAATCTCATTCTAGAAGGAGACTTTCTTAATATCATTAATCATCTTAATCAGTGTTCACCTCCAAGTTGGAACATCAAGGACTTCATCTTGGAATCCATAAGTATTTTCCAAACCTTCAATAATGTTCAGATCAATCATACTTACTAGAAAGGTAACAAGGTGGTAGATGCATTGGCTAACTATAGCATAAATGTTAATCACATTATTTGGGATAATAGTGATCACATTCTTGACCAGATTCAAAATATAATCCAAGTGGATACTTAGGAGCATGTAAATTCGGGGTAAGATAAATGTGAATTTGTAGTGGTTCTTTAAGAATAAGACTTCCACACATGCTGATAAGTTTAAAACAACACTCCAGTAGATCTTGATGGCAAATCAAGGATATATAAAGCATAATGATGACTTAAAGTGGATTTATATGAAGATTAAAGCCACACATGTAGGAAATATCATGTCTATCATAGCTTTTAAATAGTTTTTTATGGATTTCCAAGTCTGTAGTAAGGATGATGATGATCTGCAGTGAGTTTCTAAGGGGGATGAAGTTCACACATGCGGGATTTCCCAGGTACATAGCAACATTCATGTAGGCATTCATGGGAAATGTTATGACGGCAACGGCTACACTATTCATCATTCCCATCGTGTGAGAAAAAACATACAAAGGCAGATTGGAAACTATGTCTATTATAAAATTCTTCATAGGGATTTTGAATATTATACTTTCAATCACTTAAGAACAATGAAAATGGGAGGTGCCCCTTGTCAAATCGAGCCCAGCGAGGACCCGGAGTAGAAGAATAATGAAGAGATTTGGAATCTTCTCAACCAGGGAGGCATCACAAATTTTATTGAGAAGATACAGGGTCACGACCAAAGCATTTCCATGTATTTCGTAAAGGATTGGAAGGATCACAAAGTTGAATATGGCGGACAAAAAATTTTGATCAATGAAGAGTTAATAGCTGAAGAAATAGGCATTGGAATGGATGGATACTATTTTTTTAATAAAAGGATTGATAGGGCTACTGAGGAGAAAAAATTTGTTGTGGGTGATGAGAAATTGGTCTTCGTCACGGCTGGTTTGCAGGTCAGCTCTATCCCTCCGCCTTATGACAAGGTCACCCGTATGATGGGGCGATACATCTCTTTAGAGGGGATATTCGTCACAGTGCCCTCAAAACATCTTGTGTTCCTCAATCACTTCTGCAGAAGTTTCAGGGTATGTTTCCCTCATTTTCTACTTAATTATCTTGAGCGCTCCATTTTGGAGTTCCAAAATCATACTCATGTGGTCCCTTTGCATCAAGGTCTCATTTTCTTGTTGCATAAACTTTGTCTTCTTAAGTTTCCTGGCATTCCATCTTCCCCCATCTCTGTTCCATCTTTCCCCCTCACTACTACCGCTACCCCCATCTCTTCTCCTTCAACCCCCATCACCATTGCTTCTACCCCTTTTCCTTCCTTCTCATCTCCCCCTGTCATCCCCCCCACATCTACTCCCACCCCTTCACCTCCACTTCGACCAGACCTATAACTAGGTCTTCTAAAAGACTGAACCTGGTTACCCCTATTTTGGGCAACGTTCCTCGGGACTTTGACGTTGCTCATAATCTCCTTCATATTAGTAGCACTAGTTCATAGGAGGCACACAGTGGAGTTCCAAAAAAAGGCTGGAAGCCTTAGAAGCAAACATGTTGCTGTTGAAAGAAGAAATTAAAAACTTGGCTAAGAAAAAAAGGTAAGAGGAAGAAGGAGGAGGTTGATATTGACAATAAAAAGGTTGAGGATATCTACAAAAAACTAAACTCCCTGGACAATAATCTAGGGAAAGCCAAGACTCGCCATGACCATAATATGGCTATATTTAGTGCAATCGAAGAATTTAATGAGCAACATGTCTGCAGCATTTCTAATCTCAGTGGAATACCAGAAAATTTTTGGGGCACGGAAAAGGAAAGCAAATAGACCTTTCAACAGCTGGATATTTCTGACTCTACTCATATGACGACATTAGCTATGTTCACCTCTTGGGAGACTATTAAATCAAGAATTGTCAAAGCCACCAAGAAGTAATTGTGGATTTGCACTACTCTTGTTGCCTTCCTTCATGTTGTTTGCTATTTTTTGGCTGCTCTTCTACAGTGTTTGAATTGGTTTGATGTTTTGGGGTAACTACTCTTTGGTTACCTTGGGTTTTTATGTCTTATCTGGATCTTGATCCTTCTTGTAATGTTTTTCATTCCTATTCTGGCTTCTAGGCCCTCTTTATATACAAGGGTATAGTCCCTTTCAAAAAACTATTTACCAATAATAAAAAAAACAAACATATTGTTGTGAATCTGCTCTTAATAGTTGTAGATTTGAATGGTTACGCTGGCGGGTGAAAAATTTACTCGTAGCAGAACAGATCGTGGAGAAGTTGATCCAATTTTTGATCTACTTCAAAGGCACAATTTCAGTATCACTCTAGCATGATTCGCACCACTAAGCTCAATGAATCGATCAGCAAGAAGTGCCTCTCCTCCACATAAGAGCTGGATTTCAGAAGGTGCCTCGACATCGACTTGCAGTGTCCTTTTGCTGAGCAGAACCACACTCCTTGCTCGTGTTATTTTTCCCACTTTTCAAATGGCAATAAATTTTCTTGTGCCATGGGGAAATGCCATGGGCCCTCTAGTACTGCTGCATCTAGTCAACCCCCTCCCTCATGGAAATCACAAAAATTTCCTGAAATTTGATGGGAGCAGAAATCAAAGCACGGATGTGCATATAGATGTGTTTATTATGTCATGCAATCTTTTGGATGTGACTCATGAGGACGTGTCGGTACATCTCTTTCTTGAGACCTTGCAAGGGCTTGCAACAGAGTGATTCCAGTATTTACTAGCCGGATCCATCACCAATTGGGCCACATTGCAGACTGCATTTGAGGATAGATACAAACCTTCAGAATACATGTTTGTGTTATTATCACAAATCACTCACATGAAGAAGGAGGCCAATGAAACCATGCATGATTTTATCACCCAATTCAATTCATTGATCAATCGTGTGCCACCTGCCATGTTTCCAACATTAGAGAATCAAAAGTGTTTCTTTATCAACGCAATAAGTTTGAAAGTAAGTTTCTTACTTTTACAGGAACAGATACTCACCTTGGTCCTTGCTCAAGCTACGGCCATTCGAAGAAAACCTTATTATATCTAGTGATTTAAGGTGGGATCCATCAAAATCAAAGGCTTCAACTTCTTCTCAGGCTACCTCATCAGATCCAGCATTCTAGAACATGGAAAATGACCTACTCTCATTAAATAAGCAATTAACTCAAACATTGACTGCTACTCCATACCAGGATATCCCACGGAGGACCTTCACTCCCAATAATGCCACTCAAAGGCTGTATTTTCCTATTGCTTCTCCAAGGTTAGCAATTGAGGCCCCTCCGGTCAATGCTTTGGTTGAAATCAAAGAAGATGATCCAAATTACGAAGAACCTTTGTCATAAGGTGAAGATGATCAAGATGTTGGTGAACCGACTGGTGACTCTACTATCGATTATATGGAATTTGATGATGAGTAATCTGATGAAGAAGAGGGTACCCAAGGGTATGTAAGCAGGAAATCATACGTATTTTTCACTCACTTGGGAGGAAAAGAAGCAAAATTTGCTGCTGAAAAACAAAAGGAAATGGTTGTGGTAACTCCTCCTCCAACAATCGCTAAGAAAGGTAATCCCCTTCCTACTCAACCTCCTGTTAAACCTTTTGTAAAGAAATATTTTCCTCCTGTTTCTCCTCTAATTCAACCTTCCTCCATTCCCATCAAGACCAATAATCCTCCTCCAAAAATGCAAAACAAAGGACTCATTCCTTCATTAGCACAACCCTTGGTCACATTTGATATAATCGATCACACTAAAAAGACCAAGATCCAGATGTCTGAAGTTGAATACCTTCAGTCCAACCTAGAGCAGCTTGTAAGATTAACTAAGTATATCTAAATTTAGACTATCATCCTTTCCCCATTTCCCCAAAAGGAAATCTTCCCATGCCTCCTACGTCTCATGTAAATGTTGCTTCGACTTCCACGTTAGGGAAAATTGAACCTTTTTACCTATCTCTCCTGATCAATGGTCATAAACTAAGCAACTGTATAATTGATTCTGGAGCTTCTGACAATGTGATGCAAGAAAAGGTCACCCATGCTTTGGGCCTCACACTTACCAAACCTTTTGGCAAATGCTACTCCATGGAAACCAAGCAAGTACCATTGATTAGTCAGATCAAGGATGCGTAGTTTGCATTCACGGAATTTCCTGAGAAAAGGGTAAAAATGACTATTCTCGTAGCTGATATTCCAGCAACATACGAGATATTGCTAGGGAGGAGATTTTGCAAAGAAGTTGGTGGGGAAATTCATATGGACTGGTCTAAAGCTAGGATTCCAGTCAAAGAAGTGATGCAGACATTGGAGCCAGAATCACAAAAGAAATATCTAGTCACCAACTCCGATGACCCTAAAGCTCAGATTCTTTTTGAATCGTCAGAGATGGGAAACTACTTCATATCCACCAACTTAGATAAAATGGACGTTCTCATCCAAAAATAGGATCTCAACAAAGTATGGACATTGCAGTTTGATGGCAGTTGTGCAACGAGTGGATGCGGTGTTGGGGCTATTTTAATATCTCCTTAAGAGGAGATTTTTCCTTTTCCTTTCAAGTTGAAGTTATTCAATACGAATAATACTTCTGAGTATAAATACTTGTTACTTAGCATGCAAGCGGTAAAAGAGAAAGGAATCAAGAATCTAAAAGTACAAGGTGATGTTGAGTTGATTGTCAATCAGGTAAAAGGGATATATCAAGTAAAAAATGACCGGCTCAGACACTACCACAATGTAGTATGGGATAACATTGAATATTTTTATGCTTTCTCAATAAAATTTGTTCCGCGACCTCAAAATGATATGGCCGATTCATTGGCCATCTCAGCCTCTCTCATGCTCCCCCACCCAGGGTTAAAAATCAGATACATATACCATCGAGGTGGTTTTTCTCCCAAGTGTACCAAATAATTCACAGCACTGGCAAGTGTTCAATGATGACAACCAACTTACTGCCTTTTTGGAGAAAGCTAACAATTTCAAATAACTTCATTTTGATGGATCAACTTTTGCGTGTTGTGAGTCTCTCACTGGTCAAGCACATGAACCTGAAAAAGAAACAGTGATACAGCTCAAAGGAAACAAGATTCCCAAAGGTTTGGTTTCCTTAGAATGATTATTTTATAATCATGACCATTTTGTCAACAAAAAGTGACAGGATGATCCTTCCTCTTCTCTGGAAACTAAATCCGTCAATCTGGGTACTGCAGAACATCCTCATTCCATGAACATCAAGAAGTGTTGTATGCCCAAGGAGAAATGAAAATATGTTAAGTTGCTAAGAAAGTACATGGATGTATTATCATGGTCTTATTTTGATCTAAAGTCTTTCAAGCCAAAAGACATTCAGCACGACATTCTGCTCAAGGACGATGTTAAGCCTTTCCTTCATAAGAAAATACATTACAACCCCAAAATCTCAAGCACAATCTAGGATAAAATTTAGAAGATGCTGGACGCAAGAATTATTTTTCCAATTCATCATAGTACCTAGGTTGTAAATATTGTTCCTTTGTTGAAGAAGAATGGTGAGTTATGCATATGTGTGGACTTTCACAACTTGAACCAGTTATCCTTAAAGGATAACTATCCACTGCAAATAATGGATCAAGTGCTACAAGAAGTAACTGGCTAAGAAATTTTGACTATGCTTGATATTTTTTCAGGTTACAATCAAATTCAAGTCACACCTAAAGATTAGTTCAAGACAACATTCACCACACCTTAGGGTACCTTCGCATGCCGAAGAATGCCGTTTAGTTTGATCAATGTCGGTGCCACCTTCTAACAAGCAATGGACTTCACATTCAAAGGTATGATGGGAAAGGTCATCTTAGTTTACCTAGATGACTTGACCGTGTTCTCCAAGAGATGAAGTGATCATTACGATCATTTAGATCAAGTCTTGATCAGATGCTGAGAGCACGAGATTTTGCTAAATCCCAAGAATTCAGTTTTTGGGGTCACCGACAGAAATCTGCTAGGACATGTCATTAGCAGAGAAGGAACTAAGATAGATGTTGAAAGATTCAAGGCTATTCAGAGCCTTACTTTACCTACAAGCAAGACTGGTGTTCACTCTTTCTTCGAAAAGGTAAATTTTATTAGGTACTTTGTTCCTAATTTTTCTGAAAAGACCCGTCATATATCTAATATGATGAAAGGGTCCCAAACATTCTAATGTAGTGAGGAAGGCAAGACATCATTCAAAGATATAAAAACCTCCATCGCTCATGCTCCTATTCTGGTGTTTCCTTACTTCAGCAAAGACTTCATCATGTACAATTATACATTTGTGCATACTTTATCAACTATCTTGATGCAAAAGAACTTTGAGGACATAGAATCCCCGATTCCTTTCATGAGTTATCCTCTTAAGCCTCATGAACTGAAGATGTCACAATTAGAGAAGCATGCCTTCGCCATGGTAAAGGAAGTCAAAAATTTTCACTACTACATTTTGAATTCTCATATAGTAGTGCTTGTTCCTGACATGGTTGTTATGTCTATCCTAACTTAACAGGAGTTAGGGAGATTATGAGGAAATTGGATTACAAAGGTCCAAGAATATGATCTAGACATCAGACCAACCAAGTTGGTAAGAGGTAAAGGCCTGTGTCAACTAATGGCTGAAAATAAAGACTCAGAGGTACTTGGAGAGAAAGCTGATCACATTGATGGAGAACAAAATGAACTGGAGAAAATAGATTCTTTGCCCATGGTCCTATTTTTCGCAACCAATGACGAATGGTATTCTGACATCACATTATTTCTCACCTATGGAGAATGCCCAACTCACCTAACCACAAAGGAAAAGTGAACGGTAAATCTTAGAGCTGCAAGATATGTCATATGGAATGATAGATTGTACAAACGTAGAATTGAGGGCATTTTTCTACGATGTGTTGATAAGTCGCAGCAGGTAAAACTGTTGGAGAGTTTTCACGACTCAGCTTGCAATGGTCACTTCTCCTCATCAGTGATGCCACATAAAATCATCTGGGACATGTACTACTGGCTGATGTTATTTCAAGATACAGCCACCTGGAGAGAAAAATGTGAACTTTGCGAATAGTTCGTTGGAAAACAAAAGCTGGTTGTGTTTCCCCTTAGGCCCATCATTATTGACAAACCATTCAGGCAATGGGGAATTGATTTCATTAGAGAACTCAATCCTTAATCAAGTGTTGGAAATAGTTACATCCTAACAACAATGGATTACTTTACAAAATGGGTGGAGGCCATACCTGTCAAGCATGCCACTTCCGAAGTTTTTTGTAACTTCATGAAAGAAAATATTATTGTGAGATTTGGCATTCCACACAAAATCATTGCTGAAAACACTTCCAACTTCTCTTCATGGGAAGTCATTGATTTTTGTTATGGATACGGAATAACCATGGCTCATGCTTCTGATTATTATCCTCAGGGAAATGGTTAGGCAGAATCTAGCCACAAAAACCTGGTAACCATCATACGGAAGCTAGTTGATGAAAACCAATAGTCCTGGCACAAATCATTGTACGATGCTTTATGGGTGGATCATATCACTCCAAAGAGGTCTCTCGGCATGTCACCTTTCTAGGTGTTATATGGGATTGATGTTGAAATCCCTGTCTCCACAGAACTTCCTACCCTGCACTTAGCTTGAGTGATTGAAGATGAAATTTTTTAGAATTCTCTTGAAAAGACGATTATGTACCTAACGAAACTCAAAGAAAAGTGACTAAAAGTGGTCGATAAGATCACTGAACATCATAATCTGGTGAAGATATTGTTTGCCAAGAAAGCTAAGTAGAGAGATTTCTAAGTAGGAGATCTTGTTCTTCTATGGGACAAACGAAGAGAACCGAAAGGTATACACGGGAAATTTGACTCTCTTTGGAGAGGCCCCTACAAGATCAAGCAACTCACCTGAGAGAATAGTTTCTATCTCTCATATTTTGATGGAACTGAGCTCTCGCTTCCCTATATTGGGCAACACCTGAAGATCTTCAGGAAGTAGAGCTTGCTCTCTTCTTCGTATAGTTTTCTTTTGTTGCGTGTTTTCTTTTTTTCTTTTTTTTCTTCCTATTTGTTGTGTTTCCTTCCTTCTCCTTTTGGTCACCCTTGTTTTTGACTCTTTGTAACCCAATGGATAGGCACATGGAAATCTAGGATTTTACACACTTGAGTTTCACTCAAAGATAGTCCCCAGAAAGAGCCAACTATTATCTTGCAAAATTGACAAGGGCAATTTGTAGGTAACCATACCAAAAATTCCATTTTGGTCCCCTAAACAAGTATGATAATGTTCAAAATGGCCTAAAACTCCCTTTCGAAAATCAATTTTTTAAGAACTTAGCCATTTTTTAGCTTCTTTAATTGGGCACAGAAATTGGTGTGTTAACACTCTCAAAAACGTGCCCTTTTGAAAAAGATGCAGGAATTCTTGTGTCAACATTAAAGAATGTGCACCCCTTAGAAAGCCCTTTGGTGCTAGAAATGTCATGTCAACATCATAAAACATGTGCTAAGTATGTGTGCTAAGGCACGGGAAATGGTGTGTTAACACCATGAAATGTGTGCTTAAGGCACCAAAAACATTGTGTTGACATCCATAAAGTTGCGCTAAGGTGCACTTTTTTTCATGTCAACACTCCCAAAGATGCGCCAAAGGAAGTTAGTGAACTATTAAATGTCGGTTTTCTTATAAATAGGTTCTCGACACCTATCATTTTCACAATTTGAAAATTGGAAAAAGTATTTTCTCTGCTCCTGTCAGTTGTCCTTGTCCCCCCCACGTGCCATTTTTTGAGCTTGTGGATCCCACGTCATTCTTCATCTTTTATAAATCTAGGTAAGTGGCTTCTACCATCCTTGTTGTGGTTTTTGTTTTTGGTTTTGTTAGGCTTAGGGATTTTATAAAAGGATTAAATCTAAAAATGGAACCTAACAATCTATAACTAGCTAGAAACCCCTTTTCCTCTCAGATCTGCAAATCTAGAAGGCCCCTGCCTCTGAAGAAACCAAAAAAATCATCTTTTCCTACCTGTTGCCTTGCCAAAACAAACCCTCTCTTCACCATCTGAGGTATCCAAAAAAGAGAGAAAGAGAAAGATAGAAAATAAGCTAAGCTGTTAAACTAATTAAAAGCATGGTGCGATGTTCTTCCCTGCAACATCTACCAAAATTGTACCTTGGTGCACTTTACATTCCTACAGCATAACCCAAACCCACACCTAGTATAAATAACACTTAGCAATTTTTCCAAAGGCACAGGCGCCACTTGTGCAACATCAACATTGGATGTTATGTACTGAAAAACTGTGCCACGCATTTTTTCCCTTGGCACGTTGTTCTTTCTTGCAGCATTTCTCAAAGTTGTGCCTTGGCGTAGCCTTAACCCATGCAAGTAATGATGTAGAGCAAACCAGACCTTCACGAAGAAGGAGAAATTAGTCCTACAAAGTCAATTTCCCACTTTTTAAATAGCTCTACGCTAGTTATTGGCCTTAATGGCAGCTCATACCTCTTTCCAGGTTTTCCTAGGTGCTGACAATGGTTACAAGCCTTGAAAAATTCGCTACAATCTTGGAAGAATATTTTCCACCAGAGTCCTGCGAGTAGAATCTTTCACATGGTTGCATTTCCTCTATAGTTCCCTCCTGCAATCCCACCATGCATTTCCTCCATAATCATTACATGATCATGTTCTAATACAAATTGGCACAGAACCTCATCACGACCTAATTTGTACAGATCTCCACTAATCAACATGTAGGGCGCAACGCATATTGCTAACTATTTTCTCTCTAAAGGCTTCATCTCGTTCGGCAACAAACCTATTTTGAGGAATATCATAATATCTTCTAAATCTGAGGGCATGTGCTGCAACCTAAATAGTTGTGCGTCTCACATTGTATCCTCAATACTCCGGGTGTCCTCTCCTGAGTCAATTCTTGATAAGTGGTCAGGTCTTGAATTAATTTTTCCTTGTTTTACAACCACTGTGAACTCAAAATCTTGAAGTAATAGGATATAATGGCATATGTTCCCTTAACAAATGGGCTTATTTACCAAATACTTCATTTCCATGTGGTATTTGTAGAATATAATTTTTTTTTCTAGAAGATATTTCCTGAACTTATGTAATGCATAGATCATTGACAGTGCCTTGCGCTCAATAGTGGTATAATTATATTCTACTGGTTTCAACTTCCTAGTTGCAAAACACAAGGGGTGATTAACAATCCCCTCACTAGGTTGTGCTATTATTGATCCAACGGGTGTTCCTGAGGCATCAACATGCACATGGAAAGGCTTATGCCAAGAAGGAAAACACATTATGGGTGCAGTGACAAGTTTATCCTTCAAAGTTTCAAATGCCTTATGTTGCGCCTGTCCCTAATGAAAGGAAGTCTTATGCTTTAGAAATTATTCCAAGGGTGTGGAAATCTGGGAATATCCTTTGATGAACTTCTTGTAGTACCCCATATGCCCAAGAAATCTTTGCACTACATTATGACTAGTAGGATTTCCCAATTTCACAATAATAACGACTTTTGCGGAATCTACTCTCAAGACCTCCTTACATATAATATGTCTGAATAGGGTTCCAAATGGAGTAGCAAAGACACATTTCTTAATGTTGAGGGATATCCTCAACTCCCATCATCTCTCAAACATCAGCCTCAAATTGTCACAATGGTCTTTTACCAACCTATATATAGTCCAGACATCTAGGTAGACTTGAAGAAACTTGTGGATGAAGTCTTGAAATTATTGTACCACAATGAGCGAGAATACAACAGGTGTATTTTTCAATCTGAAAAGCATGACCGTGTAGGAAAAGATTCCCCACTTAGTGGCAAAAATTTTCTTTCTCTGGTCTTCCTTTACAATCCTTACTTGGTGATACCCTGAGAACCCATCCATGAAAGAGTAGACCTCGAGCCTTGCTACTCCCTTAATAATTTCTTCAATAAAGAGGGTTATGAAAGGATTGATGAAACATACTGCATTCAGGTCCTTATAGTCAACATAGATCCTTATTCTTCCATCCTTCTTGATACTGATGACCATTGGGCTTATCCATTTTTATTTCTCTGTAGCCTCAATTATTCCTGAAGTGATCATCGTATATATTTCTTTCTTGACCCATACGTGCAAGTTCGGATTCATCCGATAAGGCCTCTTCTGAATCGAGCACTCAACTTCCTTTAACTTGATCCTCATATCCCCAAACTAATGGTGGATGCCTTTGAGTTCATGGTACTCATGTGGGAAAAAAATCCTATAACTCATGCAACAAATCAATGATCTTTGAAACTTCTTTCTCCAACCAATAGTCCCCAATTATAGCTTACTTAGGTTCTTCCTCTCAGCCAATGTTAACCTTCTTCATTTTCAAGGGCTTATGGTAGGTGCACACTCACTCATCAATGCTCTCTATGACTTCACATGTACCTATGGAATGGTCAACATCCATACTTTCCATCTCATCACCATCTACTACATAGACCATCTTTCCTTTTTCGTTTTCAATGAACATGCGCTCAATCTATATTTCTTCTTATTATTCTTCATTGAGACACATCTCCAAACAAGGTCCACCCAGAAACTCCAATAACTGATCTTCTTCAATAGCATTATCTCCCTTTGTAAGGAACTTATCAACTTGTAATGCCTTATCCACTGATGGCTTGGTACTTCGATAATCAAACGCTTGAATGATATCAGTCGTTAACTCCTTCCAATTCCCTGTCTGATGGTGTGTCTTAGAGTGAATATACCTTGCACGTGCACAACCTTGTAAGGTGGAATATAACTTATGCACACATAAAAAATGTGGTAAATATTCTATGCCCTCCATTCAAGCCTTCTCACATGCTTATATAAGGGAAGAGGTGGGTTCTTTGCCATGATAGTCTTAGATAACAATGGGCACATTGATTTTGCATAATCTTATGGAGAATGTTACTTTTACCTCATGCCACTCTAAGAGACTCTCGCGATGTGTTACCCACCAACACACTACAGTCCCAAGCAAGTTATAACTGAGAATAATTCATCTTTAATCCTCATTTTTCACTTAGCCTTCATTTATAGTAAGAAATCATCAAGGTTTTCTCCTCGGGAGTAATTTTGTATCTTCTTTCTTCCTAGGAAATTGACTGAGCACACCTTCGTCACCCTTCTTAGAGATCCTCTCTTTTATCTCCAAATAAACTCATAAGTCCTGTGCATCAAATCGTCACATGTTGTGCTAGTTGTATCACTCATCGACTCAGCATCTTCAAATTGGATAACCCCTAATGTAGGATGAATTATTTCAGGGTCTTTGATGGAGCGCACATACATTCTATCAAGGACTTGTTCTCCTAAAATCTCAGTATAGGGCATTGATTTTCTATATGTCAAGGGGATGATGATCCATTCCTCCTTGTTCTCAAAACTTATATACCCCTTGTTAAACCATAGGTCAACATTGTTTTTGTAACACTAGGGGTGCCCAAGTAATGATTGGAAATTATCCTCCTTGGCAAGTTCCAAGAATTCAAAGTCCCCAGTGAACTTGGTCCCTTAAATAGTGATAACCATGTATTTCAAGACTCCAATGGGAATTTCCTTTGTGTTATTCACCATATAAAACACATTCGAATATGGTTGTAATGTGGGCCTTCCCATTTTATGCCATACATCCAAGGTGAGAACATTGACCTCCACTCTTGTGCTGATGAGGATATTTCTCAGAAGTCACCCATCAATAACTGCATTAAATGTAATCTCTTTATCATAGTAAAGGTTGTGAGGAGGAAGGTTGGCATGTAGAACCTACCTTTAACACGCTCTCCCAGCATGCGGTACCTTCTCACGTAACCATTATCCTAGCAAGGGAATGATATTCTCCTACCTTAACATTTTATACACTTCCCTGACCTCATGTAGATCCTTCTGTGGAGCTTCAACATTCTTCCTTTGCTCTAAATTCCTTGACTACTCCTCCAAACACAGGATCTCTCCTTGTAATCCCTAATTCACATCCATAGTCTCTTGTTACACTTCCTTCTAATGAATAGGGTCTGGATACTTCCCATGTACCACTTCTTCCCTAAAAACATTTTTTTTCCTTCGCATCTCCCTTGCACATGTGGCCTCTACTCACATTGTCACTAGTACAGGTTCTAATCTTGAATCACGCACCACTCTTGCATCCACTGTGGGTCGGCATTATTTATGGTCACCATCCCAACACCTTTGTCTTTCTGGTGTTGTTGGCTCATGTGATCAAATAACTCAAGGTACTCCTCGTACTTATGTTTCTTTTTACACCATGAGCACTACAATAGATCATGACACTCACACTTATAATTATTTTTAGATCAATAGTTATGACAGGTTCCTCATGGTAACTCACCTCTTCTTCTACTGCAATTACTACAACCAAAAAATTCTCTATGAAATCCTCTTCAATGTGCTCCTCCATTTGCACGCCCTTCATAATGGTGATCATTATCCTTAGAACTTCTTGTAAGGCTAGTCAGGTGCACACCAAGATCAATAGCATCATGAATCTGGTCAATTATCCTGCAATCCTCAGTATCATGGGTTGTAGAGGTATAGATCTTGTAATAGTAAGAAAACTTCTTGCGAATTGGAATTTATAGTAGAGGACATCTATTTGCAACACGATCCCCATGGAAAATACTACAGTCTCCTACTACAGCATGTACCAATTTATGAGGGTAGTTGTCCTTTGCATGCCCCTCCACTCAAAAATTTTTGCACTAAAAGCCACAAAAAAATTTAGATAGATTCTCCAACTACTTGGCCATTGCAACAATTTGAGCCTCCAAAAAAGGGCTAGAACTAGTATCAACACTCCCAAAAGCCTCAGCGTGTAGGGTAGCTTTCAAGGCCTCACGCGGGTATTTGAAAGTCTTGTGTGGCAGTTCCCTTCTAAACAATGTTATCAATACCCCAACAAACCATTGACCATGTTGAGAGGGGTGTCTATCATAGGATATTTTTGATGAGATATTTTTAAATCATGTGTTGTACTCCCGCACACTCTCTTCCATTCCTTTCTTGATTTCCTTCAGGGAACTAATGATTTTTTTCTCAAACTCAGGGATATGGAACTTTTCTAGGAAGGAATTCTTCAACACATTGTAGTCCACAACCATCTAGTGGGGGTCATATTTTTGGTACCAGCTATGTGCATGCCCTTACAACGTCATTGTAAATTGGCTTTCTTTTCACTCAGGGGTAGTGATTCCATTTGGATGCCACAAAAATTCACATTTTTACATGTGTTATGTGACATTCTCAATGCCTCTATACTCTAATAGGTGTAAATACATATCAAAAAATACTTGTGGTGATGGCTTAGGCCCTAGTCCACCTGACCCAGAACCTTGGTTTCCTCACGTGTTTCCTCTAACATGATATCCACTAGACCCACTAGGGAATGTCCCTCTTCACCCACCTGATACTCCAGATCTGCTAGGTCCACCAAGTCCTCCATCTCCTACACCACAAGATCCACCTCCTGTAGCCATAAAATGGCCTGAAGTGATCACGCCTACTATGCCTAACATCACACTGAACAACACATTTATGGTTTGTGATATTTTCTCACTATTAGTTGTGTCCCATGCCACTTCTAAAAGTGATACCCAAACCTTGTGTATTTTAACCTTGTCCAAAAATTCCTTCAAATACAGGAATGGTTTACACATCCATATATGTTCCAAACAAGAAATTATATCTCCCAGGAGTATATTGGTTACTTCCACTGATACCAACTAGATTAATAATACTTGTTTATTGATCTAAAAAACCAAGCGCTATGGGTTGGTCACCAGGTTGGTTTAGATGCGCGATGATGGCTCTCCTTTCTCCACGTGACAAACTCTCATTAGAAGTTGAAGGGGTTTCTCTACCATTCTTTCCAAGATGGGGTAGCACATACTTCTCAATTTCCATGTCCTCTATGTGAATCTCAACTTCTTCCCATAACATCTACCTCCATAGATCCATCACACTTGTAACCTCGTGTTATCTAGCCATCTCCCTTTCCCAAGATTAACTATACTTGAGTCATCTCTCTTCCCTTACCCTTTCAACCACAATATCCGTCATCTTTCTTCACCCTATCTTCCTTTCCCAGTGCTCAGAAAATCTTAGCCGACAATAGGAAATACCTCTAAACTTAGGGTAATGACCAATATCTTCATACCTAAAGGGATAACATGAAAAAATTATCCTCTAGGTTCCCTCAAAAACTCGAACTCAGCAACCTCTAGGCAAGACTACGTATAAATGACATATTCTAGAGTATAACTGGTCAGCACTCCTTTCCACCAGTGATAAACAACACACCTCCAAGTCAGATCTACATCCTGCAGCCTCTGTTACTCATCTGGGGTCCATACCCACAATCTATAGTATCAACTTTATCTGAATGCATATGTTGAAAGCCATTTATAGAATTCTACTAGAAAGCAACAGAATAAACTTTCATATAGCTCATGGTACATGTGCTCTTATACCCATCTACATGCATCAAACTCACATCTTGCACTGAATATTTGAGAAAACTCATCCTATATGCTCCTAAACCATGCTTCAACACTCTCCAAGGTCTAGTGTTCAATCATCACACATTAATGGAACCAACATGTGGATGTATCCATTTCTCACAATAACTTTAAAAAGAGGTCCCAACAACAGAACCAAGATGCAGTCATTCTTATGCCCTTAGACTAATAGTCTAATCCCATGTGCATCAGCCTATCACCCAGTAGGCGTTGGGCACTCACTTGAGGCATGCGTGGGCACCGAGCCCATCCTTTATGTTGGTTTTGTGAGAAAACATCCTCTACTGATAGAAGATTAGATGCAAGAAGGGAAAGAACCATTCATTCATTCAAATAATAAGGAAAATATCAAACAAATAACATATTAGATAATACAAAGAAAAGGAACTAGGGTTTATACCCATGAGCAATGCATATATTTTAAAATAAATCCATATATTCATATTACTCTTTGTTTAGTAACCACATTACATTTTTCAAGGTTATTATGGACCAAATGTCTTAATGCAGATAAGACTTATACGTCTCAATCCTAAACTATGCTTTCCAGATTACAAAGATGGTCATAGACCCATCCCTCTAGATATTCCATGTCTCCTATTATCCTCCTAATTAGGACCTTGACCCATAGAAACTAATAATACTTATGTAGAAATTTGCCTCTCCTCTTTGCATTCTCTACCTCTCTATATATCTCTCTTGATGCCATTTTCTTCTACCCCAGCATCTCTATATATAGCTTTAGCATCCACCATCATGACTTCCTAAAGTAATAGATCAGTTTCCAAGTGTCCATGTGGTCCTTCAATGGAGCATGCTTCTTCCCATCTGAACTCTCCAATTTATGGAATGATGTCTTTTTGGATCCTTCCATCACATGGAATATTCCTTCCTTAACCATCAAGTTGCGAGGCTGGCACCTTATCCACTCTACATGCTCATTCAGGTCATGCTTTTATCGTGTGCTTCCTTAAATTCCAAATATGGCTAAGTCTTGAAACCATTTACTTTTCCTTACACGCACGCCTTGGGTTCTACTAAACCCTTCTAAAACCCTATCCAGTGCACCTTTACCCTATGCACCCTTCTTCATATAGGCCCTGTGCGCCCATGCACCTTCTTGTACTTAGATAATATTCTAAGGTCCAACATGTGCACATTATCATGATTTTTTTCTGCCACTATGAGAGCATTGTTGATGAGTGAGACACGAGACAAAAACCCTTTGATCACAAAGAAAGGAAAATAGAATGACATAAAGATTAATGTACTTCAATTTTTTATCATATCTTCCATGCGAAATGAATTGAAATATGTTCTGAGACAAAAATGGGCATTCTCCATGTTTGGAATGTTTTGTTCAATGCGTTGGGAAATATGGGGATTGACTTAAAAAATGAGTGCGAGACCTCTATGAGTACTAGGATCATTTGGGAATGTGTAGAGGACTGAAATGTGACTATTTTTTTCTCACTTTACCCACTTACTATTTTTAGCATGTTTCATATGGCTACCCATTTTTACCAATTTAGTCAATTTTTGTAAATTTTCCATTTTTGAATGCTTTGCACTTGAAGGAAGTTCTTGAGATACTGGAAACCAAATTTTCCTTGAAGTTAATATTTTTAGTAAGCTATGTGGTAGGGAATTAATAAAAATATATAAAGTGGTATCCCTAGTTTCGGGTTCGAACGAAACAACTTGTAGAAGTTTACATAAATTATTTCAAGGCTTTGCTCCAAATTTCAAGGGATTTTGTCTATTATAGTTGTGTAGATATGAGAAATCGTTACTTTTTGCTGGAAAATAAATGTGGCTATTAAGAAAAGAGGACATGAATGGAGTAATGTAAATACTCTTCTTAAATTTGTATTCACTAAGAATCTGTCATAAAAATTTCATGGCAAATGGACTTCTGGAGCATGAATTATGAGATAAAGTCAGTTTAGGAGATTAGGGCACAAAAAAGGGTTTTTCTGTGTTTGGATTTCTTAATCAGATTCAAAAATTTATTTAAAGGCTTCTAAAAATGTTTATTATTATTTTTAAGTTGTGATTTTGAGTTGTGAGTGGTGGTGAGTATCATTGAATGCATTTATGGAATGAGAGATGGAAGGGGGAAGCACATGGAGGAGGGAAAGATAGAAGCTTGAAAATTTTGAACTTCTAGTTTTTTATCACTCCATGGGGGAGGCTCACTTTTTTTCCCCATTGTCCCTTTGGGAGGGGCTGAAAGGTACTGAAATTTTTTCCTTATCCCAATGATGACAAGAGGTGATCATTCATTTGTTGGTGGATGAGAGAGAGAAAAGGTAGCTTTTAGCACCTAGGGGCTGACTCTGGGTCATATGAGAGATAATGCAACAAAAAAGGATAAGCAGATACTTTTTGTATCCACATTTTCTCCTTGGAATGGTATGAAAGGTATAAAAAATTCTACCTCAATTGTATGATGACAAGTGGAAAGATGAGGTTTCATGAGGCAGGGGCTAGAAAAATAGGAAAAGGGGCTTATAGAGGCTTCCAAGGGACATGTGATGGGTCTAGGTGCTCAAATACTCATGAGGAACATTTTTTTGTCCCCATTTTCCCCTTTGGATGGGGTATAAGGGACAATAAAGTTTACATCATCCTCGTGCTAACATGTGTCCACTTGAAAAAATTTATAACTACGACAACATACCTTGAGAGAGACCTTAAAGTTAAAATTTTTGGGGCTCTAGAAGGACTTTCTTGGCACTTATTTATATTATTATTACTCCAAAAAACTTTTTGAAGAATTGGATGGGTCTGAGGATTTAATTCTATCTAAAACACTATCAAAATAGCCTTTTGTCTTTGGGCTACATGGTGTGACTTTTAAACAAAGACTATAGAGTGAAGATATTTGGGCATATGAAAATAAAAAATCACCATAATTTACACCATTGAATCATGTTTCCAAAGGTATATTTTTTGATGTATAACTCTTTCCAAAACTCCCAGAATTTCCTTCCGAAGCTCAGGTTCTTTTTTTCCCTGCAAGCTCCTTCACCTTCAAAAACATGCTTTCACTGAACTTCTTTCTCAATCTTCAAATATTCATTAACCTTTCTTGAATAACTTTCAATATGATGTTATATCCTCAATACCAATTCCTAAAGAATTTGTTCCTTCAATTCTTTTCCAAGGGGTGCACATTTGTCTCAAAAATGCTAAAAATAGCCATTTCTATATCATTGAAGAATCTGTCTTGAGAAGCACTACATAGGATGAACTTCATTTGAGATTATTTACATATTTCACACACATTTAGAAGTATTTTAAACAAAAATGATAAAATATATTCTTGGGATAGGACTGACACATGGAAGAAATAATCTGAGGGAGTTATCAAGAAGATTTATAAGAAAAAAATTCAACACTAGGGTAAAGTTGTCATATTTTCAACTAGGAATTTTGTGCCTTACAAAAAAACATGAAAAAATATCTTCCTCTTGCTATTTCTCTATCTCAACTGACATCATTATATTTTAGAAAACTGGTTTATCCATTCTAATCACACTAAAAGGTTGTTCTGAATATATAGAGTTAAACTCCTTTATCTCCTCCTGTTTTTTAGGTTCTAAATAATTTTGTAAATATATTAAAACAATCTACATTTAGATAATCCAAATCATTAGAAAAAAATTATTTTATAAAATCATCATTTTTATAATTGAACGAGTGTACAAAATTCATTTAGAATCCAATCCTACACAATGAATTTTTTATTCCTTATTTTTTTGGTTCCTAGCTCCAAATATAGATCTTGGATAGAGATATTCCTTGAATTTGAAATATTTAAAACCAAATATCTCTTTGATGATCAATTCCAATGTAGGATTTTCAAGCTAGAAAAAATCTTGATCATCATATATATCCTCGATCGAAAGCATGAGGCTCTCAAATTATTCTAGTGTGGGAGAAGCTTCATCTTTCTTTTCTTCATATGCATAAACTATAATTTTGACTTCTCATTTATGCTCATTTAGCATTAATTGATCATTATATGAAATATTGTTAGCAAGAAAACAATTTTTGGTCCCAAATAAAATACTTATGAATTTTATTTTTCCTTCTTCTTCATCCATATCTTCAAGGCAATAAAATTATTATTCCTCTTCACATTTTATATAAAATGACCATCATACTGGGAACATAATATATCTCTCTCTTCATCCGTGAGTTGAGTCACATCTTTCATTATGTATTGATCTATATAAAAAAATAGGTATCTCAAAGTTTCTAGATGCAATCCTTCAAATTTTGTAAGATTTCTTGTCTAGTTTTCATCTCTTTGAGTGGATTATAACAAGGTATAATGAATTTTTTATAATAAAAAAATTTCTCATCTATTACTATAGTTTCAAATCCAGGTGTGTACATGATTAACCTAAAGGATAGGCTCTACTACATAGTTTAATGAGTAAATGAGTCTCTAGAATAATTTAATGGATTCAGATTCAAGGAATGGAGAAAAGGATAAGTGTTTAATTTTTGTTATAGTGGTTTAAATGGTTGAGTTGGAGGACCATATGATTTTTTTGAAACATTATCCACTATAATAATTTCACACATTTAACACTAGGACACAAAAAAAATTAGTGTTTGTATATATTTAAGTACTATAACACAAATTTGCTATCATATTATAAATTTAACACCAGGAAAAGAATCATTTTTTTGTTCATATCATTTTTTGTCATATAAAACCAATTTGGTATCATCCTATAATTTAACACCAACATAACAGTTTTTATTTGTAAGATGATACAAAAATTTTGTTATATTTTTGTGGTCAATTTTTCTTCTTATAAGTTAACTTTGAATTTGTAGTATGTTAACATCAACATTAATATATGGTTGTGTTTTTTCTCCAATGAGAGATGACGCTAATATTTATTATTGGTTTTCATTTTTCAATAATACTAATTTTCTTATACAATAATACCAGTTCAGGTAATCATTATTCTCATCAAAATTTCCTTTTCAAAGGTCAATAAGGATTTTTTGAATTAGTTATTCATATGGTGTGAAATGTGTGAAATTCATGTTGTGTTAATTTAACCTCATTATGGTATTTTTACTTAGGATTTCATATCTTTAATCTTATGGTATATTTCTTGAATTATTTTATCATTCCTTCAATAAATGATAACATTGATCTTCATTATTTATTGAGGAGGTTACTAGTATTGATTATAATCATGCAACTCCATATATAATACACTTTTACAAGGCAAGTCACAGGATTTAAATTCGATGACCACCTATATTTACTTGTCACACAATTTTAGGTGATGGTAATTTTCACTTATTTCCCTTAAAAATGTAAAAGATTCATGTTATTTATACAATATTAATTAAATATCAAAATCATTAGTTTATATATTTAACTATATTTAATATATAATTTACATATACATCTATATCAAAATAATTATCATATATTTATATATAAACACTACATGTAATAATTATTTCAAATGTTTACAAGTATTGTATGGCTAAAATAATTTAAAACGTCTAAAAAACATCAAATTTGACCCTTGAGTGAAGGTAAGAAAGATCATTGTTCAAGGATTATTGATCCTTCCACCATCTTCTTAGTTATTTTCATGGATTATTTAACATTTACTCAACCTCTTCAATCCTACGAGGGTCTCATGATCTTGATATAAATGTAGTGTCCTACCCCATCATGCATGGTATAAAAGTGTTCATCCTTGAGTTAAAAATATGATCTGCCATTTTCAAATCCCTTCCCTACTATAATGTAGATAAATAATTTGGTAATACGTTACTAATCATAACATGGTGAATTTTGTCTCAAAGTGCATTTTGAGGTTCAACCCAAAATGCATTCAAAGCAATGTGGGATGAGAAAGGAGAAAGTAGGAAGCAAGATATTTTTATTTTGAGGGGATTTAACCACTTGTAAAACTGTTCCTCACCCACTAATGTTGGACACATGACAGAAATATGCCTCCAATTAGAGAGGGCATACTGCAGATAATGCATAATGGCCAAAAGATCACTTTTTGAACATAAAACCCCCCTTCTTGGAATTAAAAATTTCCCCCATTTTTTACAAAAAAAAATGTGCTCATAATTTAATACCTCTCGTAAAGGTACTCTTCTCTATTTATAAAAATATTCAAAAATGAATTTTCTTTATTCTTGAATTAGGTATTATGGGAGAGGGATTTTAGATCCCCATAGAACACATCCATCGAGCACGATATTAAGAGGCTTAGACACATGCATCCAAAGGTCAAATTGTATATTTTAAACTCATGTGATTATTGTTCGAAAAATAATTTATAGCTTATAGGTTTATGGTTATGTATCACTCATTTGAAAAAGAAAAAATTTTCCATCGAACATCTTCAAGTTTTTTCCCTCCACCTGAAATTTTTTCAAAGGCCAAGGGTTATTTGATAGAACTGTCAAGTGGTCTACTTGGTGAAAATAAATTCACCACATGCTATAACTCCTTGGTGATTTATTGTTTAAGATTCTAATTTCACCCATCATTGAACTAGATCCACATTTTTCCTAAATCTTATATTTCTTTAGAAAATCCTAAAACTTTTTAAGAGATGAGAGGTGGTGGTTGCTAATGAGAGGAGATCAATGCATAAGTGAAAAGGCATGTCATTTTATCCAATTTTAGTGCTAAATATTGTTTATGGGTGATAATATTTAAATCCTATCTATATTCTTTAGTATTGAAAGTCTCTTCTAAATCATAGAAGTTTAAAAAATCTGTATTGATTATCAATCTATAACTTTTGATCCAGCACCATATTACTCACATGACTGATATACTTTGATGGGTTGAATTAGTTGTATATTATTTCATACTTAAAACATTTGAAATTCTAATAGTCTCCCTTGTTCTAGTACACATGATTCCCTTAGGATACAATGGTGAATAATAAACTGCCCCCACCTAAATATATTTCCCACATCCACATTTAGTATATTTTACTTTTCCAGCTGGGTCTTCCAAACTAGTCAAGTTGTCCAGTCAGGGATAAAATGATGAGATGCAACTTTGGCATCACAGAAACGATAGTTCACTTACCTTTTTCAATAGTCATGTTATTTTCTTGAAGAAGTAAATATGAGATCTATGTACTTTAACAAGTTTATTATATTCGTTTGGCTAAGTCTACCTACACGTAAATCCTTGTGAAGATAATAAATTAACAAATTTTTAGTGCTAAATTTGTTTATAGGAAATATTTATGTTTTTTTAATAATAAAAGTGTTTCTAAATCATAAAAATGATAGAAATAATATTGATTCTCAGTCCAAAAATTTTGATCTGGTAGCAACTTATTCTTCATATGGTTGATAAATGTTTAATGAGTTGATTTAGTTTTATAGTTTTTTTTTATTGGCAAATAGTTTTTTGAAAGGGATTATACCCTTGTACATGTAGGCTCAAAAAGCTAGATTTATCATAACTGGACACAACAAAATAATCAAAATCAAGATAAAACATGAACGCCCTTAGCAACAGTTAATTATTCATTATCCTTGGTTCTGCACTTAGATTTTTACTTCTCAACAATCTAGCAACACATCAGCAAAAATATTATGTATGCCCTTATGTTTTTAGGACAATGATCAAAAATTTGTTTCCCGAAAAAGTAAAGGATTTTATAGCAATAAGGAACAGTCGAACAATAGTGGAAAACTAACTAGGCCTGGAGAAGCCCAGTATTCTTATCAACTATTGAAGACCAAAAGACTACATCAACCTGAAACAAGTTACCTAGAAATAGCACATGGGTACAACCTACAAAACACTTCCTTCTAGTAATCAAAGTCAACTAAATGCTTAAAGATCCTTTGATCATGAGAGTTTATCTAAGGTTGGGCCATAGACCTGCCAAATTTATAAGAGATTAATGTGTGTTCCATACATACCTTCCATTCCTCCTTAGAATAAATAACCTCTTAGCACCAGTGATAGAAATACTATGGGAGAAGAATGTCTACATGTTTCATAGGGGATATCTTTCCATTCAAGAGACATATTTGAAGAAGAGGTGATTCACTGCTCAGAGGCTCCCTTGCTACCACCTTTCCAAAGAGTCCTTAGGAATATGATTCACCACCAATTGCCATAAGAGGCAAAAGCTGAGTATGGAGCATTACAACATGGGGAGAGACTTATCCAGGATAAGAGGTGGATCCCTTGAGTCTACCCCCTAATTAGAACTACCAGTTGGACATTAATGGTAAACAAATTATTTCCTCCTCCAATAGTGTCGCCGCCCTTGGAGTGTTGAGCAAATCCATGTTCGTCGCCCTGGTTAGGGTAGTTTTCATGTTTAGCGTTTTTGTGGAAGAATGGAGTGGAGAAACCATCATTGAGATGAAGCTTAAAGGTATTATCATTAGCTAGTTTCCCATTTTTTTACTATCAATTATTATCAGTACAGGTCGCTCTTGACTTGCTCAACATTTATTTTAGATCACTTATTAATGTTAAGTCCCCCTGTCTACCCCGTGACTATTTTTCACTTGGATTTTTTACTTCTCAGGATTATATCCCATGTTGTGGATATGAACTATTTTTTGTGCCCAAGTTTATAGGATTAATACCCCAAATTAATAATAAATATGTGTGCACTTATTTCCTATCATAGTCAGGTGTATCTAGAGCCACATCATGTCTACACGTCTAATTTGGCATTTCTTTCTCATGGCCAGCACATTTATCTCTTTAAGTTATAGATTAGACGTTGTTAAATGGCATTTCAGGTCATCAAAACTCTACAACATTAAGTAGGACCTATCATATTTTAAGTGGAAACTAAAATATTATATTTCATTTCAATCTATCATCTGTAAAATATTTTACTTAAAGGACCCGTTATAGTGTCATTATCAGTGATGTTGACCTACCTACAGAGATAAGCATGTGAAATAAGATACAAAACAAATATTTATTATGATGGATTATTCCTTTTCAATTAATAAAATAATTTTGTATAATATCTACTCAAAAAATCTCATGGATGCTTAAACCACTATTCATGACCAACTATTCAACACAATTTAACCTAAGAAATAGGCATTGGTACATGAACAATTAACTAGTATGTTCCATTTCTTTATGGTGACACCTAGTTTTGCACTGAGATACTTGACCCTGATATGGACCAATAATCAAGGGCATAACATTTCAAGGGGTGAAGATGGACCTTCCACACTTGTTCCTTCAACAACTTCAAGTTACCTGCATATAATGATAGGTGTTTAAGAATCCTTTACAAAATGGATGTCAACTTTAAATGGACACATAGAGAAGTCCAGTATTTTTAGAGACTTAGTCTTCGAGGTATATGGACCTTTACATATGTATTTTTTATTAGATGCATGATTTTACTTAATTTCTTCAAATGGGAACCTATGACCCTATCCAACTATAATCTTTTTGGAACCCTATATAAAGGTTTCAAATTTGGCCTTGGTACATGATAGGTCACGTATTGAACGAATAAGTGATTTCTAGAGAGACATTTTTGCACTGAACTTTGATCACGTGATAATAGAGGACTTACCCTAATACAATCACTTAAAAACATAGTTACTAATAATCTTGGGTACCTTTATATGTCATTATATAGTTGGTGGCATCCTCTTGGAAAGGCTTCAAATGCAAATGATGCATGATTGTTCACTATTGACCAAAATATGGTTCCTAGGAGACATGGTTTTACATGTACATTGAATAAGAAAATGGAGGAATTTCCCTAACAAAATAATTTCCAAACATGGTACTAATAATTTTGGAAAGATTTATATAATTATATAGATTTTGGAATCCTATAGAAAGTTTTTAAATGTAAATGATGCATAATAGTTCACTATAAACCAAAATATGGTTCCTATGAGAAATAGTTTTACACTCACTTTGAACAAGAAAACATGGAACTCATTACCCTAATCCAATAAATTACATACTTATTACTAATAAAAAATGTTACATTTATATCATTATAGAGTTTTTTTCATCCTCTGTGAAAGGCTTCAAATGCAAATAGTGCATGACAGTTCACTATTGACCAAAATGGGTTCCTAGGAGATAGCTTTGCATTAATTTTAAATAAGAAAATGGAGGACTTACCCTAATCCAATAACTTAAAAATACAGTACTAGTAATATTGGATATTGTTAGGTCATTATAGAGTTATTGGAATCCTCTGTAATGGAATCAAATAGAAATGTCCCATGACAATACTAAAAGGGGTCTTAAAACTTTCACAAATTTTGGTTTAGGGTCTTAGCTTCCCTTCAATACCTTCAAATGACTTGTTAATGCATGTGGAATCACTATAACTACCTTATAATTCATAAAACAATATAGTTTCATGATTATTATATCAATAAAAATTATAAACAAAACTTTGTACTCAGCCACAATAGGTTTCTTAGAGGAACAATCGAAATTTTTTCATTTTTATTTTATAAAAATATGATGCTTGTAAGTTAATATATAATTAATAAGTAGAGTTAATGGTTTTTATGAGATATTTTTGCACTGGATTTGGATAGGAAAATTGAGGACTTAACATAGTCCAATCACTTCCAAACTTGTTACTAATAATTCTAGGTACTTTTACATAACTATAGATTTTGTGGCATTCTTTGCAAAGGCTTCATGTTTTAATGATGCATGAAATATAACTATGAAATAAAATTATTTTCTAGGAGACAGTTATATAGTGAAATTGAATAGGAAAACAAAAAACTTAACCTAATAAAATAACTTACAAACTTGGTGCTGATAATTTTTTGTACCTTTATATAATTATATAGTTGGTGGAACCATCTATAAAGGTTTCACATGCAAATGGTGCATGATAGCTCACTATTGATCAAATTGGGTTCTTAAAAAACAATTTTATATTGAATTTGAGCAAGAAATTAAGGACTTTCCCTAATAAAAATAACTTTAAAACATTGTACTAGTAATATTGTATATATTTAGGTTATTCTATAGTTAGTGGAATCCTTTAGAAAGGATTCAAATGCAAATGGGGCATGATTGTTCATTATTGACGAAAAAATAGTTCCTAGGAGATGGTTTTGTATTGACATTGAAAAATAAAATGAAGGACTTAACCTAATCAAATCACCTCCAAACTTAGTACTAATAATTTTTGGAACCTTTATATAATTATATAGTTTTTGGATTCCTCTATAAATTTTTTAAATGTTAATGATGCATGATATTTCATTATACACCGAAAGTAGTTTTTGGGAGATAGTTGTACACTAACTTTCAAGAAGAAAATGAAGGACGTAACCTTATCCAATTACTTTAAAACTTGGTAATAATAAATATTTTTAAGTTTACAACATTATATACTTTTTAGAATTTTGTGTAATAGCTTCAAATGAAAATGGATCATTATAGTTCACTATTAAATAAAATTGGATCCTATAAAATAGTTTTACATGAACTTTGAAGAAGAAAATTGAAAACCTACCCTAATCCAATTACTTAAAAATATGGTACTAGTAATATTGGGTACTAATATGTCATTATTGGAATCCTCTGTAATCAACTCAAATAGAAATGGTCCATGACAGTCCTAAAAGGGGTCTAAAACTAGCACAAATTTTTGTTTATAATCTTATCTTGACTTCAATACCTTCAATTGACCTATTAATGTATGTGGAATCACTATAACTACCTTATAATTCATCAAAAAATATACTTTCATGATTAATATATCAATAAAAATATAAAACAATCTTTTTACTCAGCCACAATAGGTTTCTTAAAGGAACAATTGGAATTTTTTCATTTTTCTTTTATAAAAATATAATGCTTACAAGTTAATATCTAATCGATAAATAGAGATAATGGATTTTATGATATAGTTTTGAATTGACTTTGAATAGGAAAATTGATGACCTAACCTAGTCCAATCACTTCCAAACTTGTTTCTAATAATTCTAGGTACTTTTATATAATTATTGATTTTGTGGCATTCTTTGCAAAGGCTTCAAATTTTAATGACGCGTGAAAGGTAACTAATAAACAAAATTGGTTTCTAGGAGATAGTTCTATAGTGACATTGAATAGGAAAACAAAAAATTAACCTAATAAAATAACTTACAAACTTGATACTGATAATTTTTTGTGCCTTTATATAATTATATAGTTGGTGGAATCCTCTATAAAGGTTTCACATCCAAATGGTGCACAATAGTTCACTATTGACCAAAACGGGTTCCTAGAAGACATTTTTACATTGAATTTGAACGAGAAATAAAGGATCTACCCTAATTAAATAGCTTTAAAACATGGTACTAGTAATAATGTAGATATTTAGGTCATTATATAATTAGTGGAATCCTTGTAAAGGATTCAAACGCAAATGGTGGATGAATTTTCATTATTGAAGAAAAAATAGTTCTTAGGAGATGGTTTTGCATCGACATTGAATAAGAAAATGAAGGACTTAACCTAATCAAATCACCTCCAAACTTATTACTAATAATTTTTGGAGCCTTTATATAATTTTATATATATATACATTAGAATCCTCTAGAATGTGTTTAAATGTTGATGATGCATTATAGTTCACTATATACCGAAAGTAATTTTTGGGAGATAGTTGTAAACTAACTTTCAACAAGAAAACAAAGGACGTAACCTTATCCAATTACTTCCAAACTTGGTAATAATAAATATAGTTAGGTTTAGAACATTATATAATTTTTGGAATCTTGTGTAATGGCTTCGAATGAAAATGGTTCATGATATTTTACTATTAAATAAAATCGGTTCCTAGAAAATAGTTTTACATGGAATTTGAACAAGAAAATGGAAAACCTACCCTTATCAAATAACTTAAAACTATGGTACTAGTAATATTGGGTATTGTTAAGACATTATAGAGATATTGGAATCCTCTGTAATGGACTCAAATGGAAATGGTGCATGACAGTCCTAAAAAGGGTCTAAAACTTTCACAATTTTTTGTTTAGGACCTTATCTTGACATCAATACCTTCAAATTATCTATTAATTCATGTGGAATTACAATAACTACCTTATAATTCATCAAAAAATATATTTTCATGATTAATATATCAATAACACTTTTAAAAAAATCTTTTTAGTCGACCACAATAGGTTTCTTAGAGGAAAAATATTTTTTTTCCCTTTTTCTTTTATAAAAGTATAATTCTTACAAGGTAATATATAATAGATAAATACATTTAATGGTTTTTACGAGATAGTTTTACACTGAATTTGAATAGGAAAATTGAGGACTTAACCGAGTTCAATCACTTCCAAACTTGTTACTAATAATTCTAGGTACTTTTATATAATCATAGATTTTGTGGAATTCTTTGCAAAGGCTTCAAATTTTAGTGACGCATGAAAGTTTACTATTACACAAAATTGGTTTCGAGGACACAGTTCTATAGTGAAATTAAATAGGAAAACAAAAAAATTAACCTAATAAAATAACTTACAAACTTGGTACTGATAATTTTTCATACATTTATATAATTATATAGTTGGTGGAGTCCTCTATAAAGATTTCACAAGCAAATGGTGCACGATAGTTCATTATTAACCAAAACTGGTTCCTAGAAGACATTTTTACATTGAATTTGAACAAGAAATAAAGGACTTACCCTAATAAAATACTTTTAAAACATGGTACTAGTAATAGTGTAGATATTTAGGTCATTATATAGTTAGTGGAATCCTTTAGAAATGATTCAAATTCAAATGGTGCATGATTGTTCATTACTGAAGAAAAAAGAAAACTTAGGAGATGGTTTTGCATCAACATTGAAAAAGAAAACAAAAGACTTAACCTAATCCAATCACCTCCAAACTTGGAACTAATAATTTTTTGAGCCTTTATATAATTATCTATATTTTGGAATCCTCTAGAAAGTGTTTAAATGTTGATGATGGATGATAGTTCACTATATACCGAAAGTAATTTCTGGGAGATAGTTGTACACTAACTTTCCACAAAGAACTAAGGATGTAACCTTATCCAATTACTTTAAAACTTTGTAAAAATAAATACAGTTAGGTTTAAAACATTATATACTTTTTGGAATCATGTGTAATGACTTCAAATGAAAATGGTTCATCATAGTTCACTATTAAATCAAATCATTTCCTAGAAAATATTTTTACATGGAGTTTGAACAAAAAAATGGAAAACCTACCCTAATCCAATAACTTAAAACTATGGTACTAGTAATATTGGGTATTGTCATTACATTATAGAGTTACTAGAATCCTCTGTAATGGAATCAAATGGAAATGGTGCATGACAGTCCTAAAAGGGGTGTAAAAATTTCAAAAAAATTTGTTTAAGATCTTAGCTTGACATCAATACATTCAAATTATCTAGTAATGCATGTGGAATCACTATAACTACCTTATAATTCATCAAAAAATATAGTTTCATGATTATTATATCAATAACACTTTAAAAAAAAAATTGTACTCAAACACAATAGGTTTCTTAGAGGAACAGTCAGAATTTTTTCCTTTTTCTTTTATAAAAATGTAATGCTCATAAGTTAATATATAATTTATAAATAGATTTAATGGTTTTTATGAGATAGTTTTGCACTGACTTTGAATAGGAAAATTGAGGACTTAACCTAGTCCAATCACTTCCAAACTTGTTAATAATATTTCTAGGTACTTTCATATAATTATAGATTTTTTGGCATTCTTTGCAAAGGCTTTAGATTTTTTTGACGCATGAAATTTCACTATTAAGAAAAATTTGTTTCTAGGAGATAGTTCTATAGTTACATTGAATAGGAAAATCAAAAAATTAACCTAATCATATAACGTACGAACTTCATACTAATAATTTTTTTACCTTTATATAATTATATAGTTAGTGGAATCCTCTATAAAGGTTTCACATGCAAATGGTGCAGGATAGTTCACTATTGACCAAATCGGGTTCCTAGAAGACAATTTTACTTTGAATTTGAATAAGAAATAAAGGACTTACCATAATAAAATAACTTATGGTACTAGTAATAGTGTATATATTTCAATCATTCTTTAGTTAGTTTTATCCTTTAGAAAGGATCCAAATGTAAATGGCGGATGACTATTCATTATTGATGCAAAAATACTTACTAGGAGATGGTTTTGCATCAACATTGGACAAGAAAATGAAGGAATCAACATAACCCAAACACCTCCAAACTTAGTACAAATAATTATGGGAACCTTTATATAATTATATAGTTTTTGGAATCCTCTAAAAAGTGTTTAAATGTTAATGATGCAAGATAATTCACTATATACTAAAAGTACTTTCTGGGAGATAGTTGTACACTAACTTTAAACAAGAAAATAAAGGATGTAACCTTATCCAATTTTCCAAACTTGGTAATAATAAATATAGTTAGGTTTTAGAACATTATATACTTTTTTGGAATCTTGTGTAACACCTTCAAATGAAAATTGTTCGTGATAGTTAACTATTAAATAAAATTGGTTACTAGAAAATATTTATACATGGACTTTGAACAAGAAAATGGAAAACATACCATAATTCTATAACTTTTAAATATGGTACTAGTAATATTGGGTATTCTTATCTCATTATAGAGTTATTGAAATCCTCTGTAATTGATTCAAATTTAAATGGTGCATGAGAGTCTTAAAAGTGGTCTAAAACTTTCAAGACCTTCAAATGACCCATTAGTGTGTGTGGAATCACTATAACCTACTTATAATTCATCAAAAAATATAGTTTCATGATTATCATATCAAAAACACTTATAAAATAATAGCTTTTATACTCAGCCACAATAGGTTTCTTAGAGGAACAATCAATTTTTTTTCCTTTTTATTTCATAAAAACATAACTCTTACAAGTTAATATATAATTGATAAATTGAATTAATGACCTATTAAAATTATATTTATTCTTATAACATACCTCTCTAACCTCGATAAGTATTGTTATATCAAATGTACTTCGCAAATCACTTATTTCCTTTCCTTCAAACCATGCCAATTCGGTGTTTCTTTAGCTAGAGCCTCCATTTCAAAAAAAAAAAATCCCCCTTAAAGTTCCAAAAACCTTCCTACAAATCCTCAAATTATGTTATCATATTGTTAAAGAGAACCAAATTTTGGAAAATGAGTTCTAAAGTCTGTCTTCAAAGCACCAAACTGCATTTCAGGAGTGTCATAATCCATTCGAGGAGCATCAGAGTCTAGAAAATGAGTGTTATAGTATGGAAGATGAGCCCCTGAGCCTTCATACAAGGATTTGGATTACATTTAACAAGTTCTAGAGTCCATTTGAGGAGCACCAGAGTGTATTAGAGGAGCACTAGAGTAAATTTTGGTGCTTAACTGATTTGAAAAACCATGCTCTAAGTCTAATATTTAAACTATATATCCAAATGGGATGCCTTTCACACTAGATTTTTTATATCAATCAAACTAGTTAGCTCAAATTTTATTAGAGATTATACTGCTATGATTTTACATTTAAGGAAATTATTTGTAAACTTTTTTACCTTTGCATTCCACTCATAATATATTTTAAACATTTATACTCGGCTGAAGCTCCAATCAACACTTTTAACCTCAAACACCATTTGGGCACTTGAATTTTTCTTTAGAAATATTAAAACAGATTTGTAATTAATTTATTAATCTTTGGAGACTTCCTATAGAGCATTGATGTCTAGCTGCAAAGTTTCATATTCTAACTTCTAATTGTAGAGATCTAGACTCTAGGAAAATAATGTTGGAGTATATAAAAATAGCACCGAGGTCTAGAAAAAGAGAATACAATCCTTCCTTCATAGTTTTGGAGTGCATTTTTGGAGTATAAGATTCTATTTGAGGAGATTTGAAGTGCATTATAGGAGATTCAAGTGCAATTTAGATCTTAACTAATATGAGGTTGACGCTCTAAATCCAATCTTTAAATTATAGATATAAATGGGAGGCATTTTACACTATATTTTTGATATCAATCAAACTCATTCATTCACATTTTCTTGGATATTTGATTCATATGATTTTACACTCATGAAAATATCAAGTAAACTTTTTCTAACTTAGCAATTCTCCCATGATAAATGCTTAACATTTATATTTTACTCATGTTGTAATCAAAAAATTTAACCTCCTCAAAAGATGATTGAACCACGTCAAACATGATTTTTGAACTTAACCTTTTCTCTATATAAGTTCCAAAAAAAATTGAATTGAGTTAATCATCTCTAGAGACCTCCTATAGAGCGAAGGAGTCTAGCTATACAATTCCAAAGTCTGGAAAAGTAGCGTTAGATTCTTAAATAAGCATTAAAGACTAGAAAAAGAGAATTGGATCTTTCATACAAAATGCTAAAGTGAATTTGAGGAGTTCTAGTGTCCAATTTAGGAGTGCGAACGTGTATTAGAGGAGTGGTAGAGTGCATTTTTGTGATTAAATGATGTGATAGATCATGCTTTAAATCTAATCTTAAAACTTTAGATCTAAATAAGAGGCCTTTGATATTGTATTTCTCATATCAATTACATAAATTGGTTAAATTTTTCTTGGATATTGGACTGTTATTGATGCAAGAACATTTTCTCACCAACATGGTAATTTTGAGATATTGCATGAATTATGTAATTTTTGCATTGAATTAGCCAAGATAAGTTTTAAGGGGTGTTAATAGGGTCCTTGTAGTCCCTCTTGAATGATAAAGTTAGGATAAGTCTTTAGGAAATTTGAATAATTGGTTTTCCCTCCAAAATGAAATTTGAGGTCTTAAGAACATTTTTGTCTTGTGGTAATCATTCTTGAAGCTTTAAATGTTGTAAAAGGATGAAATGAGGAATAAATAAGTGTCATAGGTTCATATTAGGGTCTATAAAACATAAGGTAAGTCTAGAAGGTCTAGAACTTAGTGTTGATCTAAAAAACCTAATGTTAAGGGTGAGGTCACTCATATGACCAAGACATTTAAGGGTGTGCATTTGGTCATTTATTGATGGGATTCACATAAATGAGAAAATGTAACCACTTTACCTCATTCCCATTCAAATTGAAATTAAGGAAAGTGTTTCAAGTATTGAAAACAACCTTGTTCTTGTATGCATTATCATTATGTGACTGTGTAGACTACTTTTCTTTTGTTAAATGGTAATAGGAAAAATTTATGCATGTTGATAAAAAATTTATATTGATCTATGAAGAGTATTATGCCAAGATTTGTGTGTGTAAATATTTGATTTTGTTGGAGTATGATGGAGTTATTGTGAAGATCTGATTAAAAAACGTAGATAGGCAATATGAGTGAGACTTCATTTCTATCTTGGTAAGGCGTTTATATTTTTCATTACCCTATAAAGAGTTATGGAGTGGATTAATGGATATTAAAATTAATTTAAAGATCTTTCTAATATTCCTTATATAAGTTTGAAATACTAAGGCAAGTTATATATTGTTTCTTACAAGTTCATTGTTGTTTGAATCTTTTCCATTGTTCACTGTGATTTGGGGTGAGAAAGGTTTATAGTGGTCTAAATATGATGTCAAGGGGAAGATTTGGAGGTATTTGGATGATACTGAGATCAAACTTACAATAGAGTTTCTATACAATAAGAAATAACCTAAGGAAAAAACTGTAGTTATGCATTGAATCTAAATTAAGTATAAACTTGAAAATTTGAATTGTGAAAGTTGTATTACACCCAAATCAGGAGTATATTTTCTTTGATAGAGTTATATGTCCATATTTGACTGTGATCAAGATAAATTTGTAATATAGTTCTTTTTTCACTATGAAACTGGGCATGTACATTTGTAGGGCATTCAAATAAAGAGTAATGGAGGACTTTACACTTGATCTTGTAAGCTACTGGTAAGGAAATATTATAGCTAGTGTTGATACAAACCGTATAATGAATTTTAGACTCTAGAAATGATTTTTTTTGAAGTTACTACAAAATTACCCTTCTCGGGTTTCTCTGTGCTCTACTTAGGGTTTGAAGTGTAAAATTGCAATAAATATTTGATGCACCAACAAAATTTCTCCCAATTTTGTAATAATCTTTATCTATAGGTAGGATAACTATTGCAAAATATTTTAGAAAAAACAATTATTTCACCTATTTGATTTCTCTGACAGTTGGTGGAAGAACACATAATTTACAGTCTCAAGCCTAGTAGAAGGGTCAGTTAACAGAGGATGTGTATGTTAAAGGATGAGTTAGACTCTAAAAATTTAACGACACCTAAAAATTGTTATAGGTTTCTATTTGAACCATTAATTTTTATTTGAATCTCTTTATAATCAATCATATGTTATTCAATCTCTTGAGGAAGACTTGGAGAGGCATTTAGGAGCAATATTGCAAATTTATGATAAAGAGGAGTTACAAGAGGAATTGGAGACTGATTTTTTTTGTACACCTTAGAGGTCACTGAAGAAGGATGATTAAATTTACAACTCTTTTTGGGTATCCTTAGAAGCTATTCTACACTAATGTTCCCAAACATAATATCTTAAGGAGCTACATGGCAGTTTTGAGAAAAATACTAAAATGATGAATTTTGACACTTTTCCTAATAGTTTTATGGATGGTCTGATGTTCTCTAGAGTGCATGAATAGTTTAAAAGTTGAAAAAGGAGGAATAATTCTAAAAAATATATCCAAGGTTTATTGTTTGAAATGAAAGGATACTTGAAGGACAATGATGGTCAAGGTAGAGAAAGGTGTGAGAGACACATATGTGACTTATGAACAATATAGTAGGTGATTCATCATCACTCTCAGAGTAAAATAAGGGTACACATATGCAATAGAACCTTTCAAGAGGTAAATTAGACCAATTTTGGCATATACAAGTAAATCATGTACATTTTGAACGTTGTAAGGTCTTTCATATGCAGAGTAGAGTAGAGACAACGCATATAGATACACTAGAACTTTAGAAGAGGAAAATAGAACAATTTCTTGCATTTATAAGCCAAGTTAGTATATCTTGAACCTTATATGATCTATGTCATACAGAGTAAACTTTTGTACCTTCGCATTCCTCTTATAGTACATGATCGACATTTATAGTCAACTTAAGTTGCAATCAATATTTTTAACCTCCATAAAACATAAATAAACCGCCTCAAATACAATTTTGGAAATTGAATTTATCTTTATATAATTTCTAGTAGATTTGGAATTGAGTTATTCGTCTTTGGAGACTTCTTATAGAGTGTTAGATTCTATCTATAGAGATTCGTGTCTAGTAAAAGAGTTCTAGATTCTTGAAAAATAGCACTAGAGTCTATAAAATCACCATCAAATTCTTCCTATACAGTGTTAGAGTTCATTTTAGGAGTTTCGTATCCCATTTGAGAACTTTAGTACATTATTGGAGTGTGAAATTGCATTTTCACTCTTAACTTATATGAAAAATTATGTTATTAATCTTATATTTATACTATATATCCATAAGGGATGACTTTTACACTAGATTTTTTGTTATCAACCAAGATCATTTGTTCATATTTTCTTAAATATTGAGCTTATATTAATTTACACTCATAAAAAATGTCTTATTAATTGTTTGTCATGACAGTCCTCCAATAATACATGATCTATATTTATACTTGACTCACGCTACAACACTTTTAATCTCCACAAAACATGACTGAACCACCACAAACATCATTTTGTAACTTGATTTTTTCTATATAAAATTTCCAATACCTTTGGAATTGTTTAATTCATCTATAAATACTTCCTATAGAGTGATCGAGTCTAGCTACAAAGCATCATATTCTAGTACTAGAGCATCAATGTATGAAAATAAGTTCTAGAGTTCTAAAAGGAGCACTAGATCCTTCGTACAGAAAACTAGATTGAATTTTAGGAGGTATTAGAGAATTTTTAGTCTAAATAAAGGATTAAAATGTAAATGGTGCATGACAGTTCACTATTGACCAAAACTAGTTCCTAGGAGACAATTTTATGTTGAATTTGAATAAGACAATGGAGAAATACCCTTAAACACAATCACTTCTAAAAATTTTAATAATATTTCTGTGTACATTTATATAATTCTAATTTTTTTTGGAATCTTCTATAGAGGGTCAAAGGTAAATGGTCTATGAAAGTTCTATATACACTAAAATTTGTTTCCAAGGGAAATTTTTACACTAACTTTAAATTAGAAAATAGAGGACCTATCCTAATCCAATCACTTTATAAATTTATACTAATAATATTGGGTACCTTTATATTATCTATTTTGTTACAACCTCTCCAAAGTCTTTAAATGTTAAAATTTCATGACATTCCACTATATATGAAAACTAGTTCATAAGAGACAATTTTACATTGACTTTGAAGAAGAAAATGGAAGACTTACCATAATCCAATAACTTATAAAATTTCTAATAGTAATATTGGGTACCTTTAGATCATTATAGATTTCATGGAAAAATATTTAAAGGATTAAAATTTAAGTTGTGCATGAAAAATTAATATTGACTGAAATTGGTTTCTACGGGACAGTTTTACACGTGCTTGGGAAAAGAAAATAGAGAACTTAATCTGATCCAATCAATTCCAAATTTTGTCCTAATGATTTTCGGTATCTTTAGATCATTATAGAGTAGTTTTAATCCTATGGAAAGGATTTAAATTTAAATGGTTCATGATAGTTCAATATTGACCAAAACTAGTTGCAAGAATGCAGTTTTGCACTAACTTTAAATCAAAAAACGGAACACTTACCCTAATCCAATAAGTTCAAAACTTGGTAGTAATACTCCTGGTTACTTTTATATCATTATAAATATTTTGGAATCCTTGGGAAAGTATTGAAATGAAAATGGTTTATGAAAATTCACTACTAAGAAAAATGGATTCCCATGAGACCGTTTTGTACTAAATTTGAACAAGAGAATGCAGTACTTACCCTAATCCAGTCACTTCCAAACTTTTTTACTAATAATTTTTTTTAACTTTATATCATTCTATATTTTTTAATATCCTTTATAAATTATTCAAATTAAAATGGTGCATGATAGTTCACTATTATCAAAATGGGGTCCTCGGAGATAATTTTGCACTGAATTTGAACAAGAAAATGTTGAGCATACCCCAAACCAATCACTTCCAAAGTTGTTAATAATAATTTTGGGTACCTTTAGATAATTATAGAGTTGGTATATTACTCTTTAAAGGATTCAAATGTAAACGAGGCATAATATTTCCCTTTTAACCAAAACTGATTCATTGGAGATAGTTTTACAACAACTTTGAACAAGAAAATGGACTAACCCTAATCCAATAACTTCAAAAATTTGTAGTAATAATATTAAATAACTTTAGATAATTTTATAGATGGTGGAATCCTCTATAAATTCATCTAAAGTAAATACCACATGATGGTACACTATTAACCAAAACTAGTTCTCTCGAGACAATTTTACATTGTATTTGAACAAGATAATATAGGACAACTTGTTGCTATTTTCTTCCCTTCTATTATGTCATGGATAAAATAGCTTAAATAGGATCATATGATGAATGTAATCCCATTTTTCTTATGTGACAATAAATTTTACACTTTTATTGTAAATTATGGTGTTTATATCATAATTTATGATGCTACTATTATAAACTCCAACACTTCTATGAAATATTTTAGTGCTCTTATGATAAACTATAGATCTCAAAAGGGGGTTATGTTTATCCTTTTTTAGGTTGTTTTTAATAATTCAAAGGTTTTAAGATCAAATCAGGGTGCCTCAGAACTAATGAGGACTCACTTTCGACAAGGTTGGTATTTACAAGTTGAAAGGTTTCAAAGGTACATCAAAAGTAATCAAAAGGACTTCCAAAAAAGGTAAATTGTCATGAGGAGGTGTATTAAAAGGTAAATATATCGTTTTTATTAGATCAACTTGATTCTAATCCATTCATTTTATTATTAATGTCATATGGGACCAGGGAGATTAGATAGGAATAAATATAATAGTTTTAGGATTATCATAAAAATATTTCCCTTCCTATTATCTCCAAGGCTCATCCTAGTTTTGGTAGGTTTTTAAGACCCCAAAGATGATATGTTCCAAGTTTCAGGTTCTAACTCAATCATCTTGGGCATTTTCATGCAAACAAAGTGATAAAATTGTCATATTTTTCTACAAGTGAAAACAGGGTAATGAGGACTATCATGGAAATCATGCCCTTCCAGTAAATTATATTATGCACCCTTTCTTCCACATGATATTAAGACACAAATCATTTTCTATACTAATTTTTTAGATCCAACTAAATTCATTTTGGGCATCACAATCGTGAAGAAAATCAGGAGTGATCAACATCTCATTATGTGGGTGTAGACACAAAATTACGCACTTCAGTACATTTCTAGGTCCTAATCACATACTACTATTCATATAATTCCTAAGTGTGAAAACTAGTTATTAACATCTATTTTTGGCCTCGTTTGTATATTTTTGGTTTCTTTTTTGGTCTTGCAAACCCTATAGCTCAGCCTGATCTTCATTTCTTTATCTTTATTAATTTTGGACACCAACACTTAGCCAAGACATCAGTGCTTTGGCTCCTTCGTCCCTTTGGGCGCACCTAACCTCTTTGTATCTTACTCGCCTCCTTTGGGCCTATTTTATCATTTAATCATATTTTTTTTTCTTATAAGTCATCCTTTTAGCTGTCAATTATGAAATGAAAGGAACAAAATAATATAAATACAAAGTTATGTGACCATAATAAATGACCAAGTTCTAAGCATCTTATCACCACCTAAGGTTACATCCAAAGGCATTCTAAGAGCATCAGATCATTCATCTAGGAATCACTCAAGGGACAAGGGACTACATTTTATGCCTACATGCATATGAGGGGAAGTTCATTGTTACATCCACACATATATCTACATTGCTACATCTATCTATCGTTCACTATAAGTGCATATTGCATAAGAGCTTCATAGGGAATGATTTTACACACACTTCACAATAACTACATGGAGTCTGAAATGTATTGCATCACTTGTTCATAAGTTCACTCTGTCAATGACCACCAAGGTAATTCCAAATCCCCTTTTGCATCTTTATTTTTAGGATTTGATATTTTTTGGGATTTTGTAAGATATTCTTTGATTAGTAGGTTATAGGAGAATATAGCGATCATCTAGCGACACACAGGTGCCCAAAAATAAAGGTGAGAAACCATCTTATGACACAAGAAGAATACGTTTCTGACCATTTTTGTAGGCATGGGTGCCTAGAAGTAGTCTCCAGCACCTAGGTGCCTCCAACCCAATCCAGGCTTGTCTAGAAACTACAAGACTTTCTGTGTTTGATTGTGATAGTCCCCTCCTCCTGTTTACTAGTTTTCCAATCCAGCATACTTCAGGATCAGTTGAAAAATCATCTAAGTCTTTTATCCTCTCTCTTACATGTAGGGTTTCATTTTTATCTATCTTATTTCTTGTGTTAGATATATACTTTAGTTTTATATTTATCCCATGTGAATATGCAATTAGGGTTTATCATTTTTCCATATTTATTAACTCATTTGGTGAATGCATTGCTCGAACCCAAACTTGATTTTATGTATTTTTTCATCTTTTTATCATGGTTAAATATTATGGACCATTTACTTAATCCCACCTTTAAGAGCTCAATGATCATCTTACTGAACATCCTCAAGATCTAGATATACTCTCATTCATTTATCATAAGCCACCTATCTTGCTAAATTTAATGTTTCTACATCCATCCCCACTTCTACGCCTATTTCTACTCAACACTCTACTTTCACTCTTCCACCTACTTCTACTATTCCCATATTTGTTCCTACCCCCTCCCCCCTAACAACATCAGTTTGCATATTGTTTCTTATGCATTACAAGTCTCTTCTGCTGACACCCATGACCTATCCTCTCTCTATTAGGATCTCTAAGTTTAAATCTATTAACTGCAGTAGGGTACTTTTCATGCATCTCCATCTCTTAATTCCACTTTACTCATTCATAGTCCTTTCACACCTGACATTTCAACTTATGGACTTCATCCAAACTTTTTCATTCCTAATCTACCCACCTTTAATGGCCATGGTGATCCTCAAGAGCATCTCTAGTAATTTCAATCGGTGTGTCTAGATTATGCGGATGATCATACTTTACTAGAAAATATCTTTCCTAGAAGCCTCAAATATTATACTATGTGTTGCTTCTACTATCTTCTTTTCCATTTGGTAACATCATTTACACATTTAGCCAACGTTGTTCTCACACATTTTTCAATAAATATCAGTTCTAAGATACCATATGCTCAAATCACACAAATTAAACAAGGATCTAAAGAGCATCTAGCCTACTATGTTTTATGATATAATTAAAACTTATCTAAGATGTTTAATGTACTTGTGAACTCTGAATTGCAAGATATTTTTGTCCAAATTATTTTTCATCCTTAGCAAAATAGCATAATATTTGAGACTTTTGTGTCATTTGATCAGCTATGCCATAAACATAATATATGTGAAAGAAAAATATTGTGTATGGGAAAGCTTAAATATCATGATGAGGTTTCAATTTTTACTTAGCTTCAAATCAAGTCAAATTTAAATCAATCTAATAATCCATCTGAAGAAAAACCTATTGTTAACGTTGTCTCTACTCCTGAAACGTTTCAATGGTCGTCTCCAAAGTGCACATTCAAAATTTTCTTTTTCACTGCATATTTGACTACCACAACTTGTCAAAAGAAATCTTATTATGATTCCTCCTATAATTAATCTAGATCCATCTTGACCTAAAGGATGTAATTATAACAAAATTTTCAAATGTGACTATCATCAATGCATTAGGAATTCTACAAATCAATGTTTCAAAATGTAACATCTTATTCAATATGTCTTCAACAACAATTCAATCGAGCTCCCTAAGCCTTCAACATCTACGTTGAGCTTAAAATATTTAATGACCTTCTCCCTAAGAATTACAAACATGTTGTATAATTACTTCAAAGTACGTGATACATATGTCTACAATTTTCCTCCTCACTTTATGTTGGGCCTGAGAGAAAAGCTCTAGTAATAGAGATGTGTACCTGAGGCACCATGTATCATTGATGAAAAAAGCATGCTCTAAGGGACTAGAAAAAGCATGGAGTGAAAAAAAATTTGAAGTGTGGATGCTGATAGGAGGAGAAAGTGTAAAAGTGCATCTATGAAATCTGAACCTAGGGTGGAAACACATGTGTATGATGCTCATTGATCCCATACATGTTGTTGATGTTGATGTGTGAGATGAGTGTCATTGTTGATGTTGACTATCTACTTCTCATAAATGGACATACTGTGATTCCAAAATTAGAAGGTTGATTCCAAGCTTCCAGTCAAATTTGGGCACATGTCACCATGATCAAAATCATTAAAATGTGTACTTCAATCGAAAGCTATGACCTAAAAATAGTTAAACCAGTGTGAAAAAATACATGTGTCTTAACTTCATCCATGATGAGGAAAGTCGTATGTATCTAAGAAGTGATCCATCATCCAGATCTATGTCGATTGTGCTATTTTTTCGAGGTGATCTCATTGCCAATGAAATGGAAGAAGTGTAGGGAGAATAGTTTGGTGTCATCCTATGACATTTAAGGCAAATTCCCACTATGCATTAAGTTAACTCACTTTCAGATGGTGACCCACTAAGTATGCATCGGTCCACTAAGGACAACTCATCACCCTGTAAATCCACCACTCATGTGTGGAGCTTTCCTAGACTAGGTGCTAAATCTACCAATTACTTTGTAATTGCCATCACATAGGTGTCAGGCATCACAGGAAAGGTATCCTGTGTTATAGGACAAAATTCTTCTTCTGAACCCTCTAGGTATCATTCAACTGAAAACTATGTTGTACCGGTACTTTGTTGTGTATAACGTTGTATGGGGTGACTGATTTACCTAAATGATGCACCCCCTTGTTTGGAATGTGTTGGTGCTCAGATTTGTCTCACCCCATTTTCCATTATTTTCCTCTGACCCACGTGTTGGCTAATGTTTTATCTCTCGATGTGGATATTTTGAAGCTTCTACTTCCATTTGAATGCCTCGAATTGCTTGCAGAATCCATTGTCATGTCCCTCCTTGAAGAAGTCTCCGAGTTTGCCCTGTTCTTGCCCTAATTTCTTCAAAATCCACGGGCTCTGCCATTTTTCCTATTTTTCCTCGACCATGGAAGCTTGAGAATGGTTAATTTATATTTGTATGCCTTTGAAAATCCAAATCCATGGTCAAAAAGATGCTCGGAACCATGATTCACTTATTTTTGTTACAAATATTTTCATCCATAGTGAAAAATCAGGTTCTGGGTGTGAATGGTGATTTTCTGTATTTTGACCATCTGACAGGTGTCTTTTTCCTATCAAAGTTATTCCTCAATGTTTAGTGGTCATGTGGCTTCTTTTGGTTGGTCAGGGGATGGCGGGAAAATGATTTAACTTATCACTTTTTGCTTTTTTGGCAAAAAGGCAAATTTGGTCTCGTAGCTCCACTCAAATCTGATTAGTTCTTTTGATGCTTACGTGGCTTCTTCTAATTGGATGGGGTGCCGCGGGTTGGTTTTTTCAACTTGATATTTTTGGATACTTTAGAAAAAATTTCAAACCTACCCCGCAGCCCCACCAGGCTTTGATTAAAGAAAATTTTAAGTGGTAGGGAAAAAGTCTTGCCTTGATCCCACAGGAGGACACGTGGAAAAGCTAATGGTGGAGATGCGGGCCTTCAGAGGTAAGTTGGATGTTTTCCCTTTTGAAAAAATGGAGTAAAATTCTAAAATGGAAGTGCACCCTTGCCAAATTATTCTGGAAGCCTTAAGGTTCTTGGAGTTGCGTCGAGAGGACACGTGGAGGTTTCTGCTGCTTTTCCCATACTTAGACAAATTTTTATGTAGCTAGTATGGTTTAGCAGAATAGGGACACATGGAAAGCCCACGCTCATCTAAGGCCTCAACTTTTGGGGAACATCTCAAGATGCGCCATTGAGACATATAGCAGTTTGAAAAGTTAAAGGGGCGGGGAAGCGGACCATCGAAGGCAACTTGGATTTTTTGCCTCTTGTCATCAAAAGGATTAAAATCTCAAAATGGCCCACAAGCCCGATAATAAGGAGGTCAAAGTTGGCATTCAAAATTTTAAAAGGAGGGGAGATGGGCCATTGGGGGCAACTTGGATTTTTTGCCCCTTGATATTCAAATGACTAAAATCATCAAAATGACCCACGGGCTAGATAGGGAAAAGTCAAAACTTGCTCCAGTCAACGACGGAGGTGTGGACGTTCGGAGGAAAATTGGAAAATTTTCCTTTTGTGGAAAAGAATTTAAAAGTGGAAAGGGAAGCTTGGTTCCGATGGGACCCACATTGGGACACGTGTTAGGCCCATTTTTCAAGGGCGGAGCTGCGGGGAAAACTTGGAAAATTTTCCCTTTTCCAAAAAAGAGGTGAAATAGCAGAATTTGGCTGCGGTTCCTTTGGGACCCACCTTAGGACACATGTCAGGCTCATTTCTCAAGGGCAGAGGCGCAGAGTAAAATGTGAAAATTTTACATTTTTTCAAAACTTGTAAAAGGAAAAAAGGAACCCATAGGCCCTCTCTAAGTTGGATCTCCCACGTGGACGGTCCAAATTCGAAATAGAAATCAACGGAAGCTGTGCATCTGTATTTGATTTTTCTGCCATATTCACTCCAGAGCTCTTGAAAGTGCGAGTCTTCATGATTTCTCGATATTTCTTGCATGCCAAACAGGGAAGGGGAGTCAATTTGATATCTGAGTTTGGTGAGGAATATCTGGGGATGTCTTTTTCCATTAAGATGAGATCTAACCTCTGGGGCTCAGATCTGGTCTTCCATTTTTCTTCTCTCGAGCATGCAAAGAACCATATTGATAGATTAGGGGTGGAAGTGGTTGGAAATGTAGAGGGGAAAGAGTGATCTACTAGAAGAATGAGTTGAATGTGAGAGATATTCGAAGAGATTTTCACCCCTTGAGCACCTGGCGAACGTTTTAACAAATCCGATTTTGGGAATCACGATCGTGAATCATCGAAGAGCACTAGTAGCACTCAATGTTTGGATTTTTTGGGGGGAAAAGGCTATATTGTAAAATGTTATAAATAGGCATGATTTTTCCATGAAAAGGGTTGGAGGTTGGAATGTTGTAATGTTAGAGATTAGAACTAATTTTCTAAGAAAAAGGCTTGATAGAGTCTGTCTTTCTGAGAGATTGTTTGAGAAACCTGTATATCTCTTTTGTGTTAAACTTGATCGTGTAAAGGTGTTTGTAAGTGTAAAACCATTAACAAGTTCTGAGATTGTTCTAGAAACTTTCCCCTACTAATAAGTTTAATCAAATTTGAGTTATTCTGTGTTGAATCTGAGCAATTAGTGTCTGATTTGTTTCATAATCTCTGCAAATAGTTCTAGTTGTTCCTATTGCAATCTTATACTGAATTTTTTGTGAAATCACATAGGATCTTGTCCTTGTGACATTTTAAGTGTATTCTGCAATTTCATTTCTCAGAAGAGCCTTCATCTTGGAGTGAGATACACATTATTTAAAATCAATTCACTGTCATTTTTTGATATAGATTGTCTGTAAGCCTATCGGGTGTACCTTAGGTGTGGTTAATCTTAGAAACTGTTAGTGTTAATTGTGTTTTCTAATTCAAGCCTTCGTATTGGAGTCTTAAATATTATGTGAAAACGTGCTGATTTGGGCCTCCATTAAAGCACACCTTCTGCTTGAAGGAACATCTTAGACTGTTTTAAAGCATTTTGTTATGTAGAAGTTTCACATTATTGTAAGAGTCCCCTCCAAAGATCTGGTATAATAAAATTTATCCTGCTTCACCTCCCAGCAAAACATATTTAAAAACAACTAATCCTACCCATACTACCCTTGTTTTTCATGTGTGTATACAAATGCATAAATTATATTACCAAAACATACAGAAACAATCATGATTCCAAATGTCTTTAGTAGCTTGAACCTTGCCTAGAGAATATCTCCACTATCTAGAGTGACAAATCATGAGAGTTAGATTTTTTTGCATTGATCATATTTTCTGTAAGGTCTCCTTAACAACTTCATTAGGAAGGACATCTCCATCTCCTCCATAAACAACAGGCTACAAAAGGGTTCTCTTACCTTGGTTGAAAGGCACAACCTAAAATAGTGACGATAGATGAAATCCTCTTGAGGTTGCTATCCATTTCTCCACATATGAGTGATAGAGGCACAATTAGATCCCATCCCCTGGCTACAAAAAAACTCACCATGACCTATCTGTCTCTAAGCTTCCTGCCAAAACATGTGACGATGCTCAGACTTTGAGGGAGAATCAATTTGGGTACCAATACCTTAATGGCGCCATCTCTGGAGACTTATTTGAGTTACTAATACTATTTGTTGATTCACTGCCAGTTCATATCTATTTAGCCCGCCAACAACACCTTATTGACACCATTTTTGAGGATGTATTTTATTTGCTGAGACTATTTCTTGATTCACTACCAGTTCATATTTATTTATCCCATCAACAACACCTTACGGGTGCCGCTGCTGGGGACTTACTTGAGTTACTGAGACTATTTGCTGATTCACTGCCAGTTCATATCTATTTAGCCCATCAACAACACCTTACTAGCACCATTGCTGAGGACTTATTTGAGTTTCTAAGAATATTTTCTGATTCAATTCCATTTCATATCTATTTAGCTTGTCAACAACACCTTACTAGCGCCATTTCCAGGGACTTATTTGAGTTGTTGAGACTATTTTTTGATTCACTACCAATTCATATATATTTAGACTGTCAACAACTCCTTATTGGCACTGTTACCAGGGACATAGTGGTTGTAGTTCATGTTGAGACCCTGGTAAAACACTTCTTATTTACTCCAAGTGATGTGTGTAATTCTTTCAGTTACTACACTGAGTGCACTAGCTTTCATTGACAAATATGGGTAAAGAAAAGTTAAAGTCTTTCCATTTCTAGTTTCTATTTTTGACAACATTTGACAGATCATGTTTAGTGCATTTTCACAACTAAGGTGTAAATCCTTTGTGGTAAATCCTTGTTGATCTGATTCTTGATGAGTACCAGTGTCTTAACCTCTGTCAAGTGAGTTTTGTTACTAATATTTGCAAAGATAGAAGGAAGAAGATCTTTCTTTACTAGGGATCCTGCTAGGACGTTATTTCGAGAGCTAGGAAAAACAAATTTAGAAGCAAGAAAATCCTGGAGAGTTGTTGGAGATCATCAGACAAGAAAAGGGATCTCTATTAATGAAAGTGATTGGCCTATCATTGAATACTACAACTCAAGTGCTTCTAAATTAGGTAGCCTCTTTGTGGAATTGAATTCTCCAACTGGAGAGGGACCTTCATTTGATTTTGAAAGGTTTTCTTCTCATTCTACCCCTGTCTTTTCAGAAGTTGATAGGGTTTTCCAAGACAAGGCCTTTAGGGGATATCCATTTTGAAAGTTATACTCCTATTTTTTAAAGACCCTCTTCCCCTTATCAATTTGTCTCCCCCCAAAGGTCACCTCCTCAAAACAAGATGGCCTTGCCCCCACCCTGACCCCCATTTATTGTAAACACCTTGGGTCCTATAAACTTTATAGGGATGGCTAGTTATCCAAATGCAGTTCTCCAGGATGTAAGAAATAGATTACCAAAGTTCCAAGGAAACAACGCTATAACTGGTGATCAACATCTAAAGCTTTTTTATCAATATTATGGAAGACTTTGAGATTGAACATGAAGATGTATATATCAAATTGTTTATCCATACCTTGGAAGAGGATGTCAAGGGAATGGTACAAAGCTTTGCCAAATAATTCCATTGATTCCTGGATTGAGATGAGATAATGCATTTATATTGTAGTATGGTGATAGAACTAACCCTAGATTTCTTTTGTTAGAATTTGAAAACATCAAGAAGAATCCTAGTGAGTCAGTTCATGATTTCAACACAAGGTTTAATTAGACCTTGAGGAGATTTCCTGTTAGAATAAGGCCATGTGATGAATCATGTTTGATCAAATATTTAGATGCATTTGATATAAAGGTTGCTTACTATTTGATGGAAAAAAAACCCTACTAATTTGAGGTAGGCATTCACCATGGCCCTAAAAATTGAGAATAACATCAAGGCAATTTGAAAGCCTCCAAAAAGGGAGGGTGTAAAACTAATTAACCTAGAAAATCCTCAAATAAGTAAGGCTGTTGATTTGGAGGAATTTGTGAAAACTTTTGCAGGGGCTGTCAAAGAAATATCATACAAATTAGCCCAGGTAGAAAAAGGAATTGGGAAGAGTTCACAAGGTTAGTACAAGAAACAAGGTCAAGATAGGTTTACAAATCATCATAGAAGTGATTAGAAACCTGATGAAATAGGTAAGGGACCTATTGGATTTGGAAATAGGTAGCCCCAAGGTAGGAAAAATAGAATGGTGCCTGATCCTTTGGTTATCAAAGTTGATGTTGTGGAGGAGACAAATGTCATTTATTAGTGTAACAAATGTTTCATGTCCTATGCTCCATGTGGGGTAGAACAACAAGAAGTTAAGGAAGAAACAAATGATGAAATTGATGATGATGTCTACATGATAAGTTGCTCAACAAGCTCACAACAAGGGGAAAATTCAACTGATGTGATAAGTGACCGAACTACTACTACTTTTTGGGATTGCATTCATAGTGTAGACACCAAATTTGGGTCTTACGACACCCTGTAACCCGTATCTCGTCCCGCAACCTAAACCTACCTCACCACCTAAAACCTTACACAATGAATTATTTATTAATTACCTTATATGATAAGAACTTTGCATATAATAAATCAATAAATTGTAGAAGATAACACAACACCAGATATGTGGGGGGGCCAAGATGCCCTAATATCAATATATTCAGAATAATACCCTTAAGGTAGGGCAACACCATACAATGCTTCTTAAGGAAGGAGTAACTCCACAATCTCCCAAGATGGGAATCCACTTCGAGGGGGAAACCTCCAATATAAATCTACCAAGTAGAAGACTCAACTCATACATACCTCCTCATAATGATACTCACATCCTTTAAATAGGATGGGTAACACCTAATCCCAATGTAGGCCGACCCATTCCCCAATATAATTAATTCCTATGTGAGCCCATATAACTAACTAAGGGGATGTGTGCCACATGTCGGCATCTCCATCAACCCATATATATTATATTACCATATCCCAAGGTACATAGCATTGCCTCTCTCTTTGACATGTTTCGTCCCTAAAAACATAAGAAGAAGCCATATAATGAGTGCGATTTAAATTATTGCACACTTGTCGCCATGCTCGATCATCCAACCACCCATATGAAATCCTACTGGGTGATGATGCTCCAAACATGATTCCATATTCCATTGTGCTCATTTGGTTCCACACTGGTCCATATGTGTTCCTTCTCGGCATCCATGCATATCCATAATTATTATTCTTGTGATTCCATGTCATATAATTATTGTTCCATTGATTCCATGTGTAGCCAAAAGTATTCCTGTGATTCATTGTATGTCCATATGGATTTCGATCCTCATGTGTCCTAACATGTCTCCATGATTTTTTCCTCTCATAATGGTGTGGGTGTCGATATGGTGCCACCTTCGTATACTCAACTTTATCAACCTTTTCCTCAACTTTCTTGTCCTCTTCCACCTTGTTTGTTACTTCTTTTTTCTCTTGAGTAGAGAAAATATTTGTGACTTTATGTTCTTCTATCCTCTCCTTCTGATTCATCCTTATTCCCTTCTTCACCATCTTCAACTTCATCTTCATGATCCAATTTTACATTACTTTTTTCTTTGCTAAGTGTGATATCTTGTAATGTAATTTTCTTTCTCTTGTACCATAATTTCATGAATTTCTTTTGTACATTAAGATTAATTGTTCCCAAGCTCTCTAACCAAGGATATCCAAGAACAATATCCATACCATCCATATCTAAAGCATAGAAATCTGAATGTAAAACATATTTATCCATAGAAAGCTTTAAATCTTCAAAAACCTGAATCTGCTTACCATTCATTTGAGATTCCTTGATATGCTTGGCATGCACCTATAGATTTTGAGCTACATCCATATTGATGAAGTTATATTTTCTGCTAGGGTTTATGGAAATAATTACTTTTTTTCTTTGAATACACCCTCAAACTGAAATATTGAAGCTTCCTTCTTTGGAGATGCACTATCATGTGTAACAGCTTCATCATCAACATTTTCTTCTCCTTCTTCCGCTTCTTCTTCTTCTTCTTATTCTTTTGCTTCTTCTTCTTCTTTTGATTCTGCTTCTGCTTCTTCTTCTTCTTCTGATTCTTCTTCTTCTTTGTTTTCTTCTTTTTCAAAAAAATAATGTTTCTTTTTTGTCGTCCATCTAGCTAAGAAAATATCTTCCATTTCCTCCCAATTCCAATCCAATAGATCTATATCCAAATAAGAATACCAATGTCGTGCTTTCCCCACCGAGATGAAGATAAAAACTAGCCCATACTAAACATTTTTCACAATACATTTTTTTAAATTGTATCCTCCATTTTTTTGCATCAATTTCTCCATTGCCATAGAAAATTGGTATATCCATGATGCACAAAATTTAGGGGTTCACAACTTACTCCTTTGACCAATATTTGAACTGATTATTTCGTCACTCATTCCAGCCTCAAATCTAAAACCACAAAGAAGTAACCCCTACTAAAATTTTCTGATATTTCCGAAAATGTAATAGTGAAATAGTGAAAAACAATAAAACTGAAATAAATCTGTCTAGATCCAAAAATTCTGAAATTTCAGTGGTATCACCGTTTAATATATTACCAACAACCAAAAAAAAATTATCTCCTAATTGATCATTATTCAGAAGAGATAGATGAAACCTTAGAATTAGGGTTTCAACCCTAAAAACGGACACAACTTTTGCAAATCAGCTCCAAAAAATCTGAAATTTTGAGGGAAGATCACTTGAATTATGTATCCACTCCCCAAAAAAATATCTGAAAAATTCCAAGTCGATCTCCAGATATAGACGAATCACCAACATTAGGGTTTCATCCCACAATTTGCTCGGATCACTGCTCTGATACCACTTGATAAGAACTTTGCATATAATAAATCAATAAATTGCAGAAAATAACACAACACCAGATATGTGGGGGGCCAAGATGCCCTAATATCATCATATTCAGAATAATACCTTTAAGGTAGGGCAACACCATACAATGCTCCTTAAGGAAGGAGTAACTCCACAATCTCCCAAGATGGGAATCCACTTCGAGGGGGACACCTCCAATATAACTCTACCAAGTAGAAGACACAAATCATACATACCTCCTCATAATGATACTCACATCCTCTAAATAGGATGGGTAACACCTAGTCCCAATGTAGGCCGACCCATTCCCCAATATAATTAATTCCTATGTGAGCCCATATAACTAACTAAGGGGTGTGTGCCACATGTCGGCATCTCCATCAACCTATATATATTATATTACCATATCCCAAGGTACATAGCATTATAATTAATAAATCCACATCTCAACCCTGCCACTTCACCTTGCCACCTCACTATGACTAGCCCTAACCCTAAACTAACACTAATTAAGACCTATGACTTGGTCCAGACCCACACCCATGACTCATCACCCCCTCACCCGCATCAAAATGAACCTAATAATGACTTGACCAAGCCCACAACTGACCCCTCAGGAGAAAAGGAGGGAAAGTTGGCTATCTTACTAAAAATAGCCAACTCTTGACCTAACCGACATCGGTCCCTACGCGGCCGGCGTCGGTTAGGTAACCGCCATCGGTTCCCTGTAAATGACCTCCCCCAACCAAAATGGAGGGGGCCGAATCCATTTTACAAGGGAGAGACAAGTGAGAAGGAGAGAAGAGTTTGTAGAGAAGAGCATTGAGTCCAAGACTATAACTGATCAACGAGATCATTATCACACTCATCCAAGCATATGGAGAGTCGTAGTATAGCTTCATCAGCTCACTTTCGATTATTGGATCATCCCACCTGAGCTTTGCCTTCATAATCACCATCCTCGACCTGTATCCTCATCAGAAAGTAGAAGTAGTATCTTGTATGCTTCTAGACTCCACTTTGTGAACTTTTGATTCATAATAATTATAAGCTCACCCTTGGATCTAACACCCGGCAGCACCCTGCACCTAGCCTTCATTCATCCATCCCTATATTGCCCAGAAGACAACTTTCTCACTCTTTGAGTCTTCTCTAATGCCTTACTATTCCCCCCAACCATCTACCAACCTTAAAAACCCCATAACCACCCTATAATTAACCTCTACCCCAGAAGCCCCTAGATCACTGCCCCTACCGATATTGGTTATCCCCTACCGGTCACCCCGGTTTTATAATCACGGTCAGTTATCTAGTGACTGGCATTGGTCACTGTGACTTATACCAAAACCAAACTTTCACCTATTTATTTGCCTAACAACCTCAGATCTAGCCTGGTCTATTCCTCTAACTTGACCTGAACGTATCAATAACCAGTGACCAAATAAACAGAATGATGTTTTATTATTGGTTGTTTAGTCTCTATTGCTTTTAGTAATGAGGTACCTAAATCGTGATTTCACAATAGCTTTGTTATTATCATTTGAAATGATTTATATTAAAAGGGAACGGACCACCTTCGAAAGGAAGTTTAGTATTTCTTAGGCCCAAGGTAGTTCCCTTACTTTTTGTCTAACTAAAATCTAGTGGTCTTGCATTCTTATTTACAGGTAGTCCCTTCCTAGACAAAAAGGAGTTCTTCATAATTGGTCTGATCTATCTACGGTACGCACACACCTTCCCAACACTCAATAGGTATTCCTCCTAGCCCTAACCCCTTGTTTGTTTCTCAAGAGAATGAAAGAATAGAAGCAAATCTATTCTGGAACTGAAATTCTGTGTGAAACATTTTGGCATGCCCGGTGGGACCCTATTCAAGGTTTCTTTCTTTCTTGCTTGTTTTCATATAGGGAGCACACTTGCTGTTTCTTTCCTTCTAAATATTCACAAAATATTTTGTCATTTTGCTAAAAGAACTTGTCTTTCTTTCACATCTTTACATTAGTGAAATTCATCTTCTTGACCTCTTCTCTTTCTTTGCTTCATCAAATATCATTTTTGATTTGGGTTTAAAACACGTGCATCACATTCTTGCTTGTTGTTTTTAATTCTAGTGAACGTAGATTAAGTAACAGGTCGTACACGTGGGGGTGATATCCACAGTATTGACAAGAAATTAATCTTACTCTCACTTCACAACACATACCAAATCACATCATAATCTACACAACATCTCAAACATCCCCCCTTTCTCCCGTGGTATTCCTCCGCCCGATTGAGGTAGCCTTACAAGCCAAAACAAACTTGACATCTCCCTTAGGTATTTTATTTAGGATTGACATCATCTGGTGCGTCTAAGGCATAAGCCCAAAAGTGGTTAAAAACTAATCCTAGGGTTAGTCTCTTGATTTGCTTGTGTATCTTGCTTGTTTTCTGTTTTTCTTTCAGTGTTGTTTCTCTGTTATACCCTGTCTCAGTTATCACTTCAGATAGGTTGGTGGGTATACTAAGCCTTGTTTTCCCCAAACCAGTAGCCTCTTACATTCTCTCTTTTCCTGCATAGTAACCGGCACCGATCCTCTTCTACTGACATCGGTTATTGGACCGACTCCGGCTATAGTCTAACCGACATTGGTTACCAGACCAATATCGGTTACTGTGTTTTACAGTTTCCTAACAAACCAGTAACCTACCAATTCCAACATGTTGTTGCATTTTCTATTCTTGATTGACTAATTCTCTGCTGTATCCTCTTTTCCATGGTTGTTTATCACCCGGACAACAAGCTGCAGCCATGGTTTCACATGCTTGTTCCGTGTCTTTTCCTGAGTCACCCCCCTTCACATCCTACGGGGAATCCTACAGACACCAATGCTTTTCTTAAGATCTCTGTCGGAGATTTGGATTTTGCTAAAAAAAAATTGGATGCTAATCTTGGTGCATCGTACAATATTATTTGTCTCATACCCCTGACCGTTACACCCGAAGGTAAACTCCTCTTGGGTATGCCTATTAGTATAGACACTCACTTAGCTCCTTCCCCCACCTAATAACTCCACCTCATTATCTTCATCCTTAGCCCTGTCTCCCAGCTCAGTAGATTCAATGGTCCATACTACACCAATTGGCTTTCCTTTGGTTAATCTGGCGCCCCACATATCACTACCATCCACTACCACCCCCCACCCTCATCCCTCTTACAAATTGCCTCTTTCATAACTTGTTCTCTACCACCTATCCACACGAGCTTTCCCTCTCAAGCTCCGCCCACTTTTTCATTTCTGCAAACGCATCTGGTGGCCTTAACATCTTATATAGAACACCCTTATTCAGCCACCCCAACACATTCATCATTGATACCTTATCAACATTTAATCCCACCATTGTCTAGTAGTGGCTCTTGGCCTAATCCTCCTTCGTTTACGACGACAGCACCATCATCTAACCCAACCAATGATTTAATTAAACAGATGATGGACAAGATGCAAAATCTTGAGGCTTCTGTTTCAGGAAATCGTAGCACCCTGACATATGAGTAAGTTTTTTGGGAGCCTATTCACCCTTTTGTCCCCCTTCATACATATCCTCCTCAAAGGGAATTACCAAAATTTACTCGCTTTAATAGTAAGGAAGACCCTCAACAACACTTACGATCATTTAGACATGCCTGCTATCTGATTGCTCATGATGATGTCTTACTACTCCGTACATTCCCTATGTCCTTATCAGGAACCTACCTTGGAGTGGTACAGTGCTTTAGCCCAGCACTCAATCTTCTCCTTTAACTAGTTAGCCCAATCTTTCTTAGATCAATTCTCCATCAATATTACCAAGAAAGTATCCATTACCGATCTCTATGCCATCCAACAATTTGAAGACGAATCTATCGCAGATTTCATTGGACAATGGCGGGGGCCTCATCAACTAACTTACTTATGCCTTACCTCAAGCCGAGCTCATTGAACTCTTTACGTGGGCCTACGCTAAACACATTTCTCCCACCCTCCAAATTCAAACTTTTTGCACCTTTGATGAGGCTTTTATTATGGCTTGGAAATTAGAGATTTGAGCCTTAGAGGAGGAGAAATTGAAGTTGCACAACAAAAACTCAAATTTCCGAACCCAGGACTCTACAAACAAACCCAATACCATAAATTCTCACGTATCGGTTGCTTCGAAATCAAAAGGAGTTGTACACACAGTAACGGTCAAATCTCAAGCACTGTCTTATACCCAGCCAAAATCCACCTATAAGTATAAAGCCAAGCCCATCTAGTACACTCCCTTGGGAGAAACTTATGAAGTGATCTTGGACAAATTGCTTAAAGTAGCAGCTATCACCTTGCCTCCTGTTAAACCTCACTCTAGGTTTGATTCCGCCCACGCTATAATTTCTTGGTATAAAGAAAATGAATTATGTAACTTCCATCGCGTGAAGGGACACAGCCACGAAAACTGCAAGATGTTGAAAAACATAGTGCAGAAAATGGTTGATAAGGGGGATATAACCCTCGATAATCCTAATGCCCCTGCTAATCAAAATTTAAAAATCTTCAATGAACCATTTCCAAACCATTCCTCTAACAGTAACACAAAACAAGAAACCTTAGCCGATGAGAAGAGTGTGCATGATATCCATGTGGTTTTCAACTCCCAACCAAGGGATTCCATCAAAGAAATTTTGAATCGAGCCTCTTCACCGACAGCAAGAGTCCCTCACCCCCTTCTCCTTCATCAGGACAAAAGGACAACCCCCGCTATTCCTTTACTCATAAAGGAACCAACCGCCCAGAGTTCTCTTCTCACATAAGAGCCTTCTTACACCACATCCCTACAAGACTGTGATCAGATGTTATCCAACTTATCTATTGCCCAAACATCTCCTTCCACTGCTCTTGTTGAAAAATAAGAAGGATCGCCACTTTTTCTATCATCCTTAGAAGAGAAACCCCTCGAGCCTACATCACCAAATTCCTTAATCATGACAGATCCTCTAGAACATGCCCTCCTCCTTATTAGTTCTTCATCGCCTAAATCTTTCCAGCGACCCGGTTGACCCCTTAACACCCATTAATACAGTGCCTCATTCGCCCCCTGTATCACACCCCCAGTGGAATAGAATCACAACCCACTTCTCTTTCATATCAAAATGTTCCATCCATACGTGAAGATTGTCATCCCCTAGAATATAGACGACTCTTATCGGCATGTTTGAGAACAACATGCTCTACTCAAATGTAAATGACTAATCCAGAAACCTCTACCATATACTTGAAGTTTTTACAAAAGCTCAAAATGCCTATGTCCTCACCTCAACCCCCCCTCATCTCCGCCGAATACCTCATCACCCTCTATCAACCTAACCAAACCTTCCCCTACGCTTGGGAAATTATCAATACCCAGCCTGATGCACCCACCTAAACAGTTAGACTTATCCAAAAATAAATTCGTCAATCCACCTAGGAGACAGACCCAATCTCCTCGAGTCCAATCTATGCCTCCGCCACAACTAAAACCCTCACCCCTGATCACACCAGTACCACAAGCACGGATTCAACCCTCTCCATCACACCTACCTTCTATATTGGGGCCTCACCCCTCCACCTTACCTCAATACACCATGCCTCTCACATCTTCTTTAACACGACTAGCACCTTCTGTAGCCATACAGAAATCTGCAGGCATCTCAACACCATCGCCCCAAGTATCTTGCCTACCTACCAACCCTAAGTAAACTCGATCATCGAAGGACTTGTTTGTTGCCGCTCCTCTTTCCCCATGGTTGTTTTCTGCCACCACGTCATCTGTGGCCTCATCATCTAACCAGCTAAACATGACTTCTGCGCAGAAGAAGCCACGCCAAGTTCAACCCAATCATCAAAATCCCTTGCCTAAACCACCACCCATACGAACCACTCGTACCCAACCATTACCAAAACAATCAATAATCTCACCCACTCAATTAATAGCCTCATCTTCATTTGACCCGCTCAAAGGATCTTACGCCAAGATCCTTGATGATGCTGGTAGGGGATGCGACCATTTCCCTACCCCCACTCAGAGCCTATGATCCATCTAAACCTTGACCTATAGGTTATGATGAATCTAAAATTCGTGCCTACCACCACACACCAGGACACAATGTAGAAGGATGTAAAGTTTTGAAAGCCATCTTTCGCCAGTTGCCTATCTCGAGATAGAAAATCTCAGAAAGATGACTTACGGAAGAACAAAGCCCTTAGCTTCGATCCCTTCTCCTATACCACCTGTCCCCCCGCCTCGCCAAAATCTATCATCATTGCAAACCCCCACCTCTCGAGAACAATGACTTATCCCTATCATCTTCCTCATCTCGGTATTCATGAGATCAACATGATTAGCATTACTACTCGAGGTCAGAAAAAACAATGGAAAATCTAAAGAGAGCACACCTAGCGGTCTCTCTTTCTCCTTCCACCATCCTGATCACACCACCACCCTAAAGTGGTTATTCTTGGACCTTGGCCTATCCAGTCTCTGATGGAGTTTCCCATCGCACTATGATCAAACAACTTCACCAATCTCCTGTAAAATGACACTCTATGATCTCATTCAAACATCTGAATCTCATCAACAAGCTCTAATTGAGATCCTTGAAGGGATAGAGGTCCTACCTAACAAAACCTTGCCCGTTGCCTCCATCTTCACACCCTAACCACATTACCTCTCTCACCAAACAACCCTACCTCCACAACCACCTCTGTCCCTATACAGCAAGCTGCTACTGTCAGTTTTTCTGAAGAAGAAATTGTCGTCTTTGGTGCAGAAGATCCTGACCCTACTCTTTTCATCTCGGCTTACGTCCAGGACATCTGGGTACGTCGTGTTATGATTGACAAGGGTGCTATCCTAAACATCATCTCTTCCAAAGCCTTCCAACAGATGAATATCCCTCCTAGCTGCATGTGTGCCAACCCCACCATGTTGCGTTCATTCAACGATGCTATTACTTCTACCCTAGGCACCGTGATCCTTAACATTCGTGTAGGGCCACGTACCTTACCCAAACTCTTCTATGTCCTTGAGGGAGAATTCCAATACAACATGTTGTTAGGCCGCCCTTGGATCCAGGCTATGGGATGTGTTCCCTCCACCTTACATAGATGCATAAAATTTGAGTATGAGGGGAAGTCATACACCATCACAAGCTGAACGCTTCCCCCTTCAAAACCTGCAATATGTTATACTACCCTAATGATGTGCTTATACCAAATCAAGACACCCATTGATCCAACCCAACCATCTACTTCAACCACACCTCAACCATCCACCTTAGCCACACCCACACCTTCGACCAATGAAACCACCAACGCAAATACTTCTTCCCTTACCCGTGGACAACATCCCAACCTCAAATCCCTTGGTAGGTGTTTTTCAAACGCCTTACGCTGGGGGAGTACCACCTATACAACGTTAGCACCTTCCATACCCCACAAGAGTATGGATAGTTACATGCGCATCCTACCTATGACCATCGTGTGGGGGAGGTGATCTCCTACAGACCACCTAATTGCCACACCAACCTAACGTATGGGGGTGTTGACGCATCCTCTATCACCCCTGAACCTCCCCTTGGTGTGGTTCCCTTCCAATCAGATTTTCAATATCTAACCAACCGTCATTTCGCCCTCACCTTCCTGACGCACTGTGCTTGAAAATGTTTTGGTTTCAGTCTTTATGAGCAAGGACGACATACGGTTATTCCCATGACAACACACAAACACAAAGATCATAGTGGTCTTGGGTTTTCTGAACCACCTACATGGAAGAAACCTTGTGTCAATTGTATCCAGGAAGATGACGAAGTCACCCATTCTGAATAATTATCGCCCATTTTACCATCTTCACCCATAGAGTCGATAGACCCCGGAATCTATCCCTCCTAACTTTTTTTTTCGTGAATGCTATCTTCCTAGGTCCTCTCACTTATCAATGTGATGGTGAGGACCCATCTTCTCTCCCCATTTTATATCCATACATGATCAAAGAAGACTTGCCTTCGATTAATGTTGTGGAGTGCCAGGATGATGACTCCATCCTCACCTACCTTGGTGTGGATGACTCTTATATTAATGCGCCTTACCATCTGAAACCCAAACCATGTTGAATGAGTCGACTATAGAAATCAACATCCACACGGAGGATGATCCTCACATTGTAAATATCAGACAATCTCTCGACGCATCAGAACAAGCCACCTTCACTACCTTTCTCCATGCCCGCAATCAAGCTTTCGCTTGGTCCTACGCTGACATGCCAGGAATTGATCCTGACATTGTTGTCCATAACATCACTCTGAAACCAAACTCCAAACCAGTTAAACAGAAGCTGAGAAAAATGCATCCACGCATTGCTCTCTTGGTTAAAGAAGAACTTCAACGACTCCTTTCTGTTTCTTTCATCTTACCTATTGACTATCCGCAATGGATTTCTAATGTTGTACCTATCACTAAAGCAATGGGGGGACTTCATATATGTACGGATTTCTAGGATCTTAACCTCGCTTGCCCAAAGGATGACTTCCCCCTACCTAGTATTGATCAACTTGTTGATCTCACTGCGGGCCATGAGATGCTTTCTCTCATGGATGGTTTCTCAGGATATAATCAAATTTTAGTAGCCCCGATCCGATCAACATAAGACCGCCTTCATTACCCCCTGGGGGACCTTCTGCTATCATGTCATGTCATTTGGCCTTAAGAATGCTGGTGCAACCTACCAATGGGCTATGACTTACATTTTTCATGACATCATGCACACTATCCTTGAGGATTATGTCGATGATCTTCTCGGAAAATCCAAACATCGCAGTGAACATCTCGATGTTTTAACCATTATTTTCGATCGCCTATTACAATAATGTGTTCGTCTTCAGCCAAAGAAATGTGTCTTTGGCTGTCCTTTCGGGAAAACTCCTTGGCTTTATCATCTCTTTGCGTGGCATTGAGGTCGACCCCCGCTAAATTCAAAGCTATTTTAGAAATTCCCCCCACCCACTAACCTAAAACAATTGCGTAGTTTGCAGGGAAAACTCCAATCTATCCATTGTTTCATCTCACAACTCTCAGATCGATGTCAACCTTTCCATCATCTCCTTAAAAAGGACATTGTCTTTCAATGGAGCGAGGAGTGCCACAAAGCCTTTGAGGCTCTTAAAACTTATCTCTTACAGCCACCTGTGCTTATCCCACCTCAGGACGATCACCCTTTCTACCTTTACCTTTCTACCACCGACCATGTTGTAGGAGCCATGCTCGCACATCGTGACTCCGAGCATCGAGAACAAGTAGTTTATTACATAAGTCATACTCTTGTGGATTACGAAACTAGGTATACACATGTCGGAAAAGTTGTGCCTAGCCCTATCATTCGTGGCCACCAAACTCTGACATTACCTCCTGAATCACAAAACTTTTTTCATCACCAACGCTGACCCCATACATTATATGTACGCCAAACCTCATCTAAACCAATGACATCACCTGATGGCTTATGCTCCTTTCCAACCTCGACCTTGAGTTCGTACACCAGAAAATCATTCAAAGGACAAACTATCATAGACCAACTCTTAGAAGCCCCTTTACCTGGGGAACAATTTACCAATTTTGCTTTCCCTGATGAACTCATCACAACTCTTTCACTTAATGATGCATCTTTATCCAATGACTCTCTTCTTCTATGGATCTAAATGCCAACATGGTGGAGGGGCGGATGTTGTTCTCATTCCTCCTAAAGGTGAACCTATTCCTCTTTCATTCAGGCTCGATTTCCCCTGCACTAATACACTTAGGTGTGAAGTCTATTGTGAAGTCTATTCACATTTTTGGTGACTCTTAATTAGTAGTAAATCAATTCATTGGCATCTACCAATGTAAAAATGAGGAACTTCAAAAGTAGAAACGTTACGTAGATTCACTTTTGACCTTATTTACCCATTATACTATCCAAACCGTTCCACGCTCGACTAATAAATTTACCGATACTATGGCTTGCTTGGCCTCGCAAATTTTTAGATCACCAACTGATTCTAACATATTTGTCTTGGTTCAACAACTCTTTGCCCCATCTTACTTAGTCCCAGATGTTTGTATGGTAAATAATGCATCTGCTGACTTGCAGGATACCTGGTATCACCAATTTCACGACTACCTTACAAACTTTGTTCTCCCACCTGACCTTAATAGTAATGGCAAATGCATTTTTCTTAAAGGTGTTTCTCGTTATGTCATCATGGGGGGAATCCTTTATAAACGTGGCTTTGATAGTATCCTCCTTCAATGTCTAACCAGTGCTGAAGTCACTCATACCATCCAATAAGTCCATGATGGAATTTGTGGTGGGTACTTTAGTGGCTTTGCCATGGCCAAGCGGATCCTTCGCCTAGGATATTATTGGCCTACTCTTAATAAAGACTACTGTGAATATGTTAAGTGTTGTGTTATGTGTCAACATCATGCCAACCTTCAACATACTCCCAGCCATCCGCTACAGGTCGCACGAGATCTTTGGCCTTTCTCACAATGGGGTTTGGACCTTATTGGTGAGATTCATCCACCTTCTTCGCAACGTCACCATTGGATCATCACGGAAACCGAATATTACACTAAATGGGTGGAGGCCGTTCCACTCATTTCAACTAAAAATGAGAAAATTGTTGAATTCATCAATCATCACATTATTTTCTGTTTCGGTGTTCCTCATCGCTTGATAACCGATAATGGCAAATCTTTCAAAAATAAGTTGTTACGAGCCCTTTGTGAAAAATTTGGTATCAAACTTAGCTTCTCGTCACCCTACTATCCACAAGGCAAATGGTCAAGCGTAAATCTTCTAACAAAACCTTAACCAAAATTCTCATGAAATTCGTTAACAATTTTGGTCAAAATTGGCATGATCACATCCCCTTTGCCCTTTGGGCTTATCGTACCAGCATTCGTACTTCCACTAATGCCACATTATTTTCTATGGTGTATGGTACCGAGGTTTTCTTGCCTCTCGAAATACAAATCCCTTCCCTTAGAATATCTCTCCAAGATATTCTCACCAATGATGACTTCTGCCAAGAGCGGTTAGCCCAATTAGAGCTTCTTGACAAGCGTCGTCTTACCACTCTAGACCACCTTCAAATTTATCAAAAGCACATCAAGCGTGCTTATGATAAGCGAATTCATGAGCATACCTTTAAAATTGGTGATCTTGTCCTCAAAGAGAATCAACATCTAACCAAACTAGAAAAGAGAAAATGTGGAAAATTTGCTCCTAATTGGATTGGGCCTTACATTATCACTCACACTTATGGATCAGGTACTTATCGTTTAGCTTCGCTTAATGGTAAACCTGAGCTTGAACCCCTTAATGCCTTGCATCTCTGACCATTCTACTATTGAATTTAGTGTTACATCACTCCTTATCCACCTTGCGCTTGTCCCTTGAGCTCATTTGCCACCTCATACACCTTTTTTTTGCATGCATCTCAAAGTAAAATCAAACCCACGTGGTTTGATCATCACCTCCTCTTAAAGAGGTCGTCTCCTTTTTTTAGTCTGGTCCATGACTTAAAAGTATCAAAATAACAAGTTCTCAATTATACAATTTTGGGATATTCTTGAGTCAAACTTCCTGTAAATTTAGATGCTTCATGACAAATAGACATCTAGACCTCCATGCTATAAACTAGACTACTCCCTCAAAGGACAGCTATGTGCAAAGCCACATCTACTACTATAACTAGAGTGCTCCCTTGAAGGACAGCTATGTGCAACACCATGTCTGCTACTATAAGTAGACTGTTCCCTCGAAGGAAAGCTATACACAGTTAGCCTCTATCAGAAGCTTCTCGCATTGATCAGCTTCGTAAAGACCTCAAGAACAACAAAATGCATATCCCAGGTAGACTTCCCGCATCGATCAGTCTATATCCAGAAACATCAAATCAGTATTCAAAAGTAATTTTGAGTCATGGACTTGTCTATTTTGGTTTGGTTCTCTTCTGTCAGCATAATCACCTTCTACCAAGTTCTCTATGCCTCAGAATCAAAACTATACCATCCACCTCACCTCACCATTCTTCACAATAAAAAAACTCAAGGGACATGCATATATCCGATATATTGTGATTATACAACTCTTTTCACCTATCGACTTCTCGCCTATGCAAGGTACCTAGGGATTCAAGCTCATCCTATGATAATATGTGGTTTGTTTAGCTTTTTCTAACTATGGGACAATTTTTGCCTCTTTTACCCAAATCTAGGATTGTGTGTTGATCTTAATTTGGACACGATTTCCTATGCTTGGGTAAGTTAACCCTCACTTCACCTATACCCACACCAACACCAACAACATTACTCTACCAACATCAAACTTTTACCAACCAACAAATTGCCTAACCATAACCAAATTACCTGAATTCACCTCTCCCTTATCCTAAGGGAGAACTACATCGGTCTAAGGCCCCTCCTTGCTTTGTGCAATGGGCTATGTAGGCAACACTTAGGAGACATGGGGTCTCCCAAGGTTAGCTCGACCATACCTTACCATAACCTATCATGTGTTGTGTTTTCTTTTAAACTATAAATATTTTTGCATATTTATATTGATAACACTCACGTTTGCCCTTTTTCAATCCAAACATTCAAAACACAAACATTCTTATTATTATCATAAACTCAAATCAACATACATATTCAGTTTTATTTAGATGTTAAACAAATACATCTTCTCTATCATCAACATGCAGGTTGGCATCCTTATTTATTCTTCTACCCCTATGAAATTCAATTAGGCCCCCGTGCCTCATCCCGAACCAGGCAGCGATGGTGATCGTCGATGCCGCTCACCTGGCCTCTCCATCCTCAAAGGTACCACTGCTATTGGTTCCTCCCACTGATCCGCCAATGTCTCTTGTAACATACGAATACGCCCTCTTGCGTGGAGGAATCTTGCCTCTAGTCTCCCCACTCATGACTGCGAAACCTCTAACAATCCCATCATCTCGTTCACTTGTGTTTGAAGCTAGTGAACTAAACCCTACAGGTGGTCTCTCTCCACTGTAACCATAGCTATATCAGGATGATCGGCCCTCTCATGTATATCTCATAGCTCTGCTGCCCACCATAATCTATAAGACTATGTCACTCCTACATCCATTACCCTATAATCAGCTGCTGTCTCTTCTGGTCCTTCTGGAAGTGTTGGCCATGGAGGTGAGAATGGTGTCTCAGCATCGATCCTCTTGTATGGTCTATGAGCCATGGGTATATCCTGAACAAATCCAAATTGTCACTGCATGCGATCTAGAGGAATCCTCTCGTACTCACCTAGCCTGTGTCCTGCGATCCACCTCAATCGCTCTACACCCCTCAAATCCTTGGCTATGTTCGCCGTCACCATATAGTTCCCGTAAGGCCTCCAACAGATATTCACAATCATCACCATCTCCCACATCTTCCTATAATACTTGGCATCATTTGTCACGGTCTTGAATCTTGCCTCTTACTCTGTCTGGACCCATCGCATAAATCCCAACCGTTACACTCCTATCTCTCCTGCTTGGATAGGTCGGCCTATTGGTTACACAAACACAATGTGCTCATAGGCCCAAAAATGTAATAAGTATGCACAATCCAGTGTAGTCCTATGATTTCACTTGCATGCCCATAAACCCCTATATAGCTCCACCAAATATGTAGGTGCCGTGATGCGAAAGTAACGTTCCCTTCTATCATTTCCCAAATAATACACATCAATGATTTTGGAAATCTTCCCCCATCCACTCTAGGTAATGCATAATAACCCACCGCTATCATTAATACTACGGCCAACCTTGTTAGCCTCAGGGTGTGCCACAAACATTATACCATAAGTGAATGTCAAACCTTGTTGTGTCAAATCTTGTGTGGCTAGACCAAATACTGTCGTTATCCCTGCACGTGCTGCATTAGGCCCTACCCGATACACTAGTCTTCCTGTAATTGAAAGTCTCAAAATTCAAAACACATCTTCTAATGTCACTGTCATCTCCCCTATTAGCAGATAGAAGGTATTCTTTTCAGGATTCCATCTCTCAATCAGTGCCTGCAACATAGCATGATTACGTGTGATTTGTGAATAATAGCGGATTCCGATTAACCCCACATGGTTTATTAATGCCCACTCAGCTGGTGTTACATCTTCTCGGACTCGTGACAGCAAAGTTGGCACCCTATCATTCATCCTCAACCAACCTGTGCCTACACACATCAAATCAACAAACAAAAAATCAACAAATAAATTCCCACGTGTTTTTTTCATAATAATCCGCAACTTTACACAGTAACCGATATCGGTTACCTAACCGATACTGGTTATTCCTAAATGATATCGGTCACTGTCAATTCCATCTACCTTGCTCAAAAAACACCACCTATGATAACTTATTTGCTTGTTTTCGCCTCTCTCATACCTAAAAACATATCTGAAACCCTTTATTACCTACCCCATAACACTCACCCCATCCCAAACCTTTTCCTATCACCTTTCTTTTTCATCTCTACCCACTTACCTTCCCACATCCTATTCATACACATGCAAAAATTTAATTCCAACCAAAAATTATACCTCCTGGGATGCAGCAGTTTGAGGTGGAACCTATCTTCCCTCTCCTCTTTGCCCGCTGGATGCTTCTCCTTGTTCATCCATGTTCACCACCCTCTTCACTATTACTTGCCTTTACGCCTTCTTAATCCAAGCCCATGATCACTTTACCTGTCTCTTTCCTCCTTATCACTCAATTCTCCCATGCAATTACCTATATCGACGTCAACAACCTCGCATCCTCGTATTTAACATGTTGCATGACTCTAAAAATAAGATTTCAGTTGCCTCCCAAAATTTTCTATTTTTAGAAAAGCTCATTTAAGAGTAACCGATATCAGTTAGCTAACCGGTATCGATCAGGTTGTGACCGACATCGGTTATCTAACCGATATCGGTCATCTGTCTCCTCTTGCTTAAACCTAATCCTTTTCTTTATTTATTTTTTTGAATTTTTGAATTTTTTTGGTAGAGCCCACCTCTTTTCCTTGCATAATGACATCACTATCAACATCCATTATCATAATAAACATCAACATTTCAAAACATATGCATATCATCAAAACATCATCAACATCATCTATATATACATCAAATTCCAATACCATCGACAAAACACATACAATATTATAATATATGCATCAAATCGAAAATTCTACACACCATGTGGATCAAATTCCTCATCTATATATCATAAAATCAATGTTAAAATATACAACTTGCCCTGCATGGGGCCTCTGTAATTCAAAATAAAAAGTCGGCACGTAGGCCATTGTCTATGTCAAAATCTCGACTCAGCTCGCAAGCCGGTATCTCATGTCAAAAATATACTCAGCTCGCAGAACGGTATCAACTATACAAAATGACTCGGCTCGCAGGCTGATATCAACTATACAAAATGTAATCGAATCGCAGGCTGATATATACAACAAAAATGCATACATAAATCATATGAGGGCATGCAGGCCTCTATATACACACTCGGTTCGTAGACTGGTGTCTCTATCAACAAATCCTCGATCAACACAACAAAACTCATCTCCGCTCCTGGGGTGACTCAGCTCTCTCCCCCTCCCTTAGCCTATAGCCCCTGTGATCTCACTTCCTACTTGTAATCGACCCACCAGCTGTGGCTGTGGCCCCTTGCGACTTGTGACTCTAGGACATCGCAGTTTTATGAGCCGCATATGGCTGATACTCGGCACTAGTACCATCTAGTACGTCCTGATAATAATGGGCCTCCGCTCTCACCTCCATGTATCGGGCCCGTGCCACCATGGCTAGTGGGGCTGGTCCCCCAGCTCCTAATAGAAGTGGGCCCTGCCCTGCCTGTACACCCTGACCCTGAGCCTATACCTGTGGTGGTGGTGGAGCTACCATCGAAGCCTGAACATAGACCTGTGCCTATGCCTGAACAAGGATCTAGACCTGAGGCTATGCCTGTGCCTGTGCCTGTGTACATGCCTGTCCCTATACCTGTCCCTGTGCCTGGGCCAACTGCCCCTGTAACACTCCTATCTATGCCTATACAGCAGCAAGCTGCCCCTGTAGTAACTACACCTGACCCAGGAGACGGTCCCTCTCCGCTATAACAGCCATTGAATCTGGTTGTGTTGGCTGTGCTCTCACGGCCGCCCTCTACCCTGCCCATCAAACCAAAAATGATCTTATCACCCCGACATTGTCCACTATCTCATCTGCCGGTCTCTCTACTACCCAGACTTGGTCCAATGGTTGCAGTAGAGGCAGTGGTGCCTCTACATCCTCCCTCCAATACTATGGGAAGGGAGGTGGCTCATCCTGTCGTAGGCCTAACTGCCGTCATACCCTCTCTAGGGGAATTCACTCATACTCCCCGAGTCTTCGTCCAGATATCCAGAAGATGTACTCGATCCAACGCAGTTGTGCTCGGGCTCCTCCATGGGACTGTTGGCCTCTGTATGGCCTCCATATAATATCTAAGGTAGTCAGGACCTCTAACATATGTCTGTAATAAGTGACATCCCACCATGTGATAAACTACTCGTAGGCTGACCCATAACCCCCAACCACCTCTAAAACCCATAACCTATAAACTACCTGTGGCCCTGGTTACTGGGGCAACCCTGCTAGTCATAAAACACACGATATGCTCGTAGGCCGAATAGTGTAACAAAGAATTGTTGAACATATCCCGAATCACCTCATACGATGGATAGCCCCAAAGCTCTCTGTATAGTTTGCACCAGATACACTGGTGCCTTTGCATAACAGGTGTTCTCCTCCACCATATCATGTAACACTACCATCAGAGCCCATGGGAAGCGGCATTCCTATGAGTCAGGGAGGTTGAAGTAGGTGATACCAATCATCATCAGCACGGTAAGCCGTGTCTCTTGTCGATGTGTGCAATACTTATCACCATAGCAGATGCTCGCACTATGATATGCAATCAATGGGGTTTCATCCCCAAATACCTACAGGATGTTATCCATCGATGTCTCGGCATCCACCTGGGAACACCTCATCACCGATGATTGGTAGTCTCAGGATGCGATACACATCCTATAAGGTAACTATTATTTCTCTAGTAGGGAGATGAAAAGGCATTAGTTACCCGGATCCCATCTCTCGATGAGGGCAACCATCAGGCTGTGGTCCCTATCCATAGCCCTATACCTCTGGAATCTGCCGAGTCCAACCTCCCGCATAACTACCAACTACGATGTGGTCACATGTGGCCGCATCCGCCCCAGTAGAGGCGGCATTCGATCTCGCATCGTCAGCTGCTGGCACGCCTACAAAAATAACCTACTCCATCAGGCCTACCCTTTACAAAACAACTATCTTAACCCTCTATAATCACACTAACCCACCCAATCACAACCCGACTCTATACGCACATCTACACCCACCTATCTTACCTTAAACATCTATAAATTCCTCTCACTCTTATGGTCCTTCTTTAAATATCCTGCCCACTCAATCAAACCTAAAAACATCTCATCTCCCTCAACATCAATAACCCCCACCCCAATAAAAATCTACAATATCCCCTTTACCTATCCCACACCCTACCCAACTGCCTCACTCATACTCCACCCACTCTACTCTCACCCTCTAACCATACCTCAACCAATTTAACCCCTCCTAATTCATACACAACCCATAACCTATCATTACCCAAACTGGCCTCCAACCACCTGATTACCCCCCCACTCCAATAACCTTTCCCTAGCAGCTCTACCTTCTCCCACTTCACCCTAAAAATCTTATCCTACCCGCCCTATAACAAACCAACACAACAAATTTCACAACCTTACCTACTACCCATGGTGATTTGTACTGGTCACCCTCGACCGCCATTGGCCCCCCCTAACAGTCTATGTCTGAATTTTTACACCGACGTCGGTTGACACATAACCAACGCCAGATCTCTATAACAACTAATCTACACAAATTTTGTTATGACTGATGCCTGTCACCTAGTGACCGACATTGGTCACTGTGGGATTTCAGGGGCGGTGGGTATGTTTTTAGGAAATTGTGTTGAGTAGATGGGTAAAAATAGGAAAAAAGGGGATTTGAGGGCCGGACCAAAAACGGCCCCTAAATCCCCTTTTTTTCCTATTTTTACCCATCCACCCTGCCCAGCACAATTGCCTAAAAACTTACCCACCCTGGCCGTTTTTGCCTAGCTAACATATATACCCACTCCATTTTACGATTTACCATTCATTTATTCATTATTTTATCAAATTTTTGATTCCTACCCCCAAAACCCACATCCTAGCTAAATTCATAAAGTTCACACAAAGAGGGATTTAGAGCCTATCTGGTATGACTACACGTCATCGTGGTGGGATAGGTGGTGGTGGTCCAGCTCATCCAGCACCTCCTGCTCCTCCAGGCTGTGCCATAGCTACAAATATCCTCAGCAGGGGTCCTCAACCAATCAAACTCTATCTCCTGATCTCTAGGTCCTACCAATAATTCACTCCCCCTCCGCTCACCTAGTGCCAACTTATCCCAAACACACAACCCACTCACTTCAAGAACTCAAACAAGAAAAAGTTGGCACTCAATTTCACAAAGTGAAAATGACATACCGTATTTTTTCTTTTTATAGGTTTTCAGCCCTATAACTGATATCAGTTAGAGCATGGAACCCTAGGTAACCGATATCGGTCATCTGACCGATATCGATCACCCATAACCGACATCAGTTATAGGCTTAGTTTAACCTAATTTCTACCCTTATCAACCAATCTCCATTTCTCACCACATTGCCTACCCCCAGGCTTTGTTAAATAGTATTATTTTGAATTCATCGGCCCAACCCAAGGCCGCAACTAATTAATTGGCCCACCTAAGGCCGCAACAAACCAATCGAGCCCCAACCCAAGGCTGCAACAACAAACCAATCGGCCCGACCCAAGGCCACACAAACCAACCAATCAGCCCCGACCCAAGGCCACAACAAACCAATCGGCCCGACCCAAGGCCACAACCAAACCAATTGGCCTGACCCAAGGCTACAATAAACCAATCGTCCTGACCTAAGGCTACAACCAACCAATCGGCCCAACCAAAGGCCACAAAAAAACCAATCAGCCTGACCTAAGGCTACAACAAACCATTCGGCCCCGACCCAAAGGCCACAACCAACCAACTTGGCCTGACCCAAGGTCGCAAACCAACCAATCGGCTCAACTCACAGGCCGCACCAATTAAGTACCTCGACAGAGGCCTACAAATCAATAAATCTCTCCACCCATCATGTAATTATTTGTTCCATCGAGCTCAACTTGTTCATGTTTTAGCAATGAGACTAGGATACTTGACTTGTTCAGCCGACCAGCTTTACCTAGACCAAGACTGTGACGTTTATTTCAAACCAATCCAACCATTTGGTACCTTGCCGAACATGTCTAAACATTCTTGGTCCCTTACCCATTATACCCCCTGGAGCCTACTTCCCTATGCCTTGGATACCAGGATTTATATCAGCCTTTTTTAGATAAAACTAACGACCTTTGCCTATGAATTTCTTGTTTTCTCTTCAAAACATGTACCCTAGTCGCACACTACTGCTTTTTAACGTGTGTTGAATTCCTTGAGCTTACCCCACCATCTTACCATCATCTCACCATTATTTACCCTTTATCAACCCTATCCCTGATTTCATGTAACCTCAATCTGTGATAGATTTGAGGGGGATTACCTATACCCTTAATTAGGGAAACCACTTTTTATTATTGTCAGTACAACTTTACAAGACAAGCTACACGACAACAAGGGGGAAAATTTAGACACCAAATTTGGGTCTTACGACACCTTGTACCCCATATCTCGTCTAGCAACATAACCCCTACCTTGCCACCTAAAACCTTACACACTAAATTATTTATTAATTACCTCATAATTAATAAATCCACATCTCAAACACTGCCACCACTCAAATCGCCACCTCACTATGACCTAGCCCTAATCCTAAACTAACCTAACTAAGACCTATGACTTGGTCTAGACACACACCCATGAACTCATCACCCCATCACCTGCATTAAAACGAACCTAATAATGACTTGACCAAGCCCATAACTAACCCCTTGGGGAGAAAAGGAGGGAAAGCTGGCTATTTTACTAAAAAATAGTCAACTTTGACCTAACCGACATCGTGTCCCCTACAGCAGCCAGGCATTGGTTAGGTAACCGCCATTGGTTCTCTGTAAATGACCTTCCCTAACCAAAATGGAGGGGGGCCAAATCCATTTTGTAAGGGGAGAGACAAGTAAAAAGGAGAAAGGAGGTTGCAGAGAAGAGCATTGAGTCCAAGACTGTAAATGATCAATGAGATCACTGTCACACTCATCCAAGCATTGGGAGAGTCAGAGGATAGCTTCATCAGCTCACTTGCGATTGTAAGATCATCCCACCTGATCTTTTCCTTTGTCACCACATTCCTCGGACCTGTATCCTCATCAAAAAGTAGTAAGTAGTATCTTGTATGCTTCTAGACTCCACTTCATGAACTTTTGATTCATAGTAATTATAAGCTCACCCCTGGATCTAACACCCAGCAGCACCCTGCACTTAACCTTCATTCATCCATCCCTATATTGCCTAGAAGATAGCTTTCTCACTCTCTGAGTCTTCTCCATTTCCTTATTATTCCCCCCAACTATCTACCAACCTTAAAAACCCCATAACCACCCTACAATCAACCTCTACCCAGAAGCCCCTAGATCACTGCCCCTACCGATATCGGTTATCCCCTACTGGTAACGGTTTTATAACCGCGGTCGGTTATCTAGTGACCGGCGTCGGTCATTGCGACTTATATCAAAACCAACCTTTCACCTATTTATCTCTTAACAACCTCAGATCCAGCCTGGTCTATCCCTGTAACTTGATCTGAACATATCAATAACCAGTGACCAAACAAATAGAATGACGTTTTATTATTGGTAGTTTAGTCTCTATTGATTTTAGTAACGAGGTACCTAAATTGTGATTTTGCAATAGCTTCGTTATTATCATTTGCAATAATTTATATTAAAAGGGAACTAACCACCTTCAAAAGGAATTTTAGTATTTCCTGGGCCCAAGGCAGTTGCCTTGCTTATTGTCTAACTAAAATCTGGTGGTTTTGCATTCTTATTTATAGGTAGTCCTTCCCAGACAAAAAGGAGTTCTTCACAATCAGTCTGATCTCTCTACGGTATGCGCACACCTTCCCAACACTCAACAGATATTCCTCCTGTCCTTAACCCCTTATCTATTTCTCAAGAGAATGAAAGGATAGAAGCAACTCTATTCTGGTACTAAAATTTTGTGCAAAACATTTTGGCATGCCCGGTGGGACCCTATTCAAGTTTCTTTCTTTCTTTCTTGTTTTCATATAAGCAGCACCCTTGCCATTACTTTCTTCTAAATATTCACAAAATATTTTGTCATTTTGGTAAAAGAATTTGTATTTCTTTCACATTTTTGCATTAGTGAAAGTCATCTTCTTTGCTTCATCGAATATCATTTTCGATTTGGGTTTAAAACACGTGCATCACATTCTTGCTTGCTGTTTTTAATTCTAGTGAACATAGATTAAGTAATAGGTCATACACGTGGGGGTGATATCCACCGTATTGACAAGAAATTAATCTTACTCTCACTACACAACACATACCAAATCACATCATAATCTACACAACATCTCAAACATTCCCCCTTTTCTGCGGTATTCCTCCACCCGATTGAGGTAGCCTTACAAGCCAAAACAAACTTGACATCTCCCTTAGGTATTCTATTTAGGAATGACATCATCTTACGTCTAAGGCATAATCCCAAAAGTGATTAAAACTAATCCTATGGTTATCTCTTGATTTGCTTGTGCATTTTGCTTGTTTTCTATTTTTCTTTCAATTCTGTTTCTCTATTATACCATGTCTCAGTTATCACATCAAATAGATTGGTGGGTATACTAAGCCTTGTTATCCCCAAACCAGTAGCCTCTTACATTCTCTCTTTGCCTTCACAGTGACCGACACCAGTCCTCTTCTACTGACATCGATTACCCAACCGACGCCAGTTACCGTCTGACCAACATCGGTTACCAGACCAATATCGGTTACTATGTTTTATAGTTCTTGATACACTAGCAACCTACCAATTCCAACATTTTGTTGCATTTTATGTTCCTGATTGACTAATTCTCTGTTGTATCCTCTTGTCCATGGTTGTTATCACCCGGAAACAAGCTGTAGCCATGGTTTCACATGCGTGTTCCATGTCTTTTCCTGAGTCACCCCCTTCACATCCTATAGGGAATCCTCCGGACACCAATGCTTTTCCCATGCCCCTCCTCATGCCCAAGCTATCAAAAATCATGTACCACCTAGTGATTGTGTCAGCTTTCCTTCCAATACTACCTTGACAAATAATGTCCCATATGACATTTCCCAATTTTTAAGTCAAATCAAAGTTTTTGTTCCAATTGTTGAGTTTCTTAGGATTCTTGAGCACAAGAAAAGAGCATTTGAATACTTGGGATTGAAAGAAGGGAAGATTTCCCCAGGAAAAAACATAAACATTGTGAAGAATCCACCAGTCATAAAGGAATTAGAGGCACCACCAGCATCAGAAGAGCTAGATGAACCACCCAAGGTTTATTTGGGAACATCCTTGGTAGATTCTCAGCTGAATGTGGTCCCATTCTTCACTACCCTAATCATTAAGGATAGATTGTTGGATAACTGTATGTTTGATTCAGGGGCACCATGTAATGATATGCCTCTAGAAGTTATGAATGAATTAAATATCAAAGAAACAACTACATATGGGAATTGAACTACTATGGATTCTAGAGAGGTGTCAGTGGTGGGGTGTGTGAAGGGTCTAGTGGTGCATTTTGCAGCCTATCCATGCAGGAATTTTAAACTTGATGTAGTTATTGTTGACTACCCAGCCAAGTGGGGGATGTTGTTGACAAGAAAGTGGGCAACAAGTGTTTGTGGTAGTGTGTAAATGGACATGTCCTATGCCACTATCCCCATTAAAGGAAACTTGGTGAAATTATATGGATATAAGAAGATGGTGTACTTGATTGAAGACCTAAGCAATGCATCTTGTGAAGTTTTGCTAGAAAATGTTGATCTTAACAACTTTGTGAGTTTTTTAGATTTTAGGAAGTATGAAAATGTTCAAAACAGAGATCCTAAGTATGATGTTTTCTTTGGGAATTTGGTCTATGATTCATCCTTGAAAAATGTTAAAGAATTTGACCTACACACAATGGAGGAGCTTCAGAGAACATGGATGGTTTACAAACTGAAAAAAAAAAGAAAAAGAGGTATATTTCCAATTGATGAAACCATATCATAACCTTTTGGCATGGTCATATCTAGGATGGCAGGCACTTGAAGATTTTCCTTGATTGTATTCTTTGAATCAAGGTGGGCATCATTTGTACCATGTATAGTTTGTTGGTTTGTTTCTTGTCTTTTTTGTTTTTACTCGTTCTGGTCATTAGTGACCTATTTTATGATGGTTTCTCTATTCGTTCTTGGAATATGGCTTTGTTTCTCTACTTTGCAAGCTGAATATATCATCCAATGGATATTTTGGCACTTGGTCTACCTTTTTTCTTGTGGCACTCTCAAGGAATGCCCATCCCCGAGTGGGAGCCAATGTTGGTGCTCAAATTTGTTTCACCCCATTTGCCATTATTTTCCTTTGATCTGCATGTTCTAAAACATTTTGTCTCTCAATGTGGGTGTTTTGAAATTTTCTATCTTCACTTGAAATGTCTCTAATTGTTTGCTAAATCCATTGTCATGTCCCTCCTTGAAAAGTCTCCGAGTTTGTCCTATTTTTGCCCTAATTTCTTTGAAATCCGCAGGCTTTGCCATTTTTCCTATTTTTCCCCAACCATTAAAGCTCAAGAATGGTTAATCTATATTTGTATGCCTTTGAAAATCCAAAATCCATGGTCGAAGGGATGCTCGGAACCATGATTCACTTGTTTTTGTTTAAAAAAAATCATCCTTAATGAAAAATCAGGTTCTAGGCATGAATGGTGATTTTCCGTATTTTAACGGTCTGACGGGTATCTTTTTCCTATCAAAGTTATTCCTTGGTGTTCAACGTTCATGTGGCTTCTTTTGGTTGGTCAGGGAATGGCAGGAAAATGCTTTAACTTATCACTTTTTGATTTTTTGGAAAAAAGGAAAATTTGGTCATGTGGCTCTGCTCCTTTCTGATTGGTTCTTTTGGTGCTTACTTGGCTTCTTCTAATTGGATGAGGTGTGGCAAGTTTATCTTTGAACTGTTTCATTTTGGCTACATCAGAAAAAGGTTTGAACTTGCCCCGTGGCCCCAGCAAGCTTTGATTAAATAAAATTTTAAGTGGCAGGGAATAAGTCTTATTTTTTCCATATAAGAGGACACGTGGGAAAGCTAATGGCAGAGATGTGGGCCTTCGGAGGTAAGTTGAATGTTTTTCCCTTTTGGAAAAATGGAATAAAATTCTAAAATGGAAGCACGTCCCTGCCAAATCATTCTAAAACCTTAGGGTTTTTGAAGTTACGTCATAACGACACATGGCGAGCCTGCGCTCATTCAAGGTATCAACCTTTAGGGATCATCTCAAGATGTGCCATTGTGACACGTGGTAGTTTGAAAAGTAAAAGGGGTGGGAAAGTGGACCATCAAAGGAAAATTTGATTTTTTGCCTCTTGTCATCAAAAGGATTAAAATCTCAAAATGGCCCGCAAGCCCAACAAGAAGGAGTTGAAGTTTGGCTTTGAAAATGTTAAGAGGCGGGAGGCAGGCCATCAAGGGAAACTTATTTTTTTTCCCCTTGATGTTCAACTAACTAAAATCATCAAAATGACCCGTGGGCCCAATAGAGAAAAGTCAAAGCTACGGGGGAAATTTTGAAAATTTTCCCTTTTCCAAAAAAGAGGTGAAATGGTAGAATTTGGCTGCGATTCCTTTGGGACTCACCTTATGACATGTGTTAGACTCATTTCTCAAGGGTGGAGGTGTGGATAAAAATGTGAAAATTTAACATTTTTTCAAAAGTTATAAAAGGAAAAAAGGAACCCACAGGCCCACTCTAAAATTAGATCTTCCACATGGATGGTCCAAATTCAAAGTAAGAATCAATGACAGTTGTGCATCTGTATCTTATTCTTCTTCCATTTTCACTCCAGAGCTCTTGGAAGTATGATTCTTCATGATTTCTTGGTATTTCCTACATGCCAAACAGAGGGCAGAGTTAATGTTGATATATGAGTTTTGTGGGGAAAATTTGGAGACGTCTTTCGCCATTAAAATGGTCTGACTCTCTGGCTCGATATGATTTTCTATTTTTGTTCTCCCAAGTACACAAGGAACCAAATTTGAAATATTAGGGGTGGAATTGGTTGGTGAGTTGAAGAAAGAGTGATCAACCAGAAGGAGGAGTTGAATGTGGGAGATATTCGAAGATATTTCACGCCTGAGCACCTGGAAACTTTTTGCAAATCTGATTCTTGAAATCACGATTGTGATCATGGAGAGCACTAGTAGCACTCAATGTTGGGATTTTTTTTGGGGGGGGGGAAGGGGCTCTATTGTAAATGTTATAAATGGCACAAATTTTTTGTGTAAATGGTTGGAGTGTTAGAGGTCAAAGAAAATTCCCAACAGGAAAATTTGACAAAGCCTTTCTTTTGAGAATCCATCTCAGAAGACTTTATATCTCTTCTGTATTAATTTTGATTGTGTCAAGGTGGTTGCAAGTGTACATCCATTGAAAATATTTGAGTTTGTTCTAGAAACTTTCCCCTGCTGATAAATTTAATGAAACTCGAGTTATTCTCTGTTGATCTTGAGAAAAATGTGTTTGTTTATTTATGAATGTCTACAAATAGTTTTTCTCATTCTTATTGCAATCTTGTATCAAAATCTGTCTTAATCACATAGATCTCAATCCTTGTGACAATATAGTGGCATATGCAATCTCATTTCTGAGAAGATCTTTCATCTAGGAGTGAAATAAATGATTTAAAATCACTTTTCTTTCATTTGTTGACAGAGTTTGTTTGTAAGCCAATGGGTGTACCTCAAGCGTGATTGATCTTATATTTTGATATTTTATTGGGTCTTCTAACTCAAGCCTTCATGTTAAAATCTCATAGATTGTGTGAAAAAGTGATAAATTGGGCCTCCATTGAAGTGCATATTCTGGTTAAAGGAACATTTTAGCTATTATGAAGCATTCTGTTATCTAGACTTTCCATTTTGTAGGAGTTCTCAGAGATTTGGTAAATCAAGTTTATTCTACCTCACCTCCTACCAAAACTTATTTAAAAACAACTAATCCTACCCATACTACCCCTGTTTGTCATGTGTGTATACAAATGCATAAATTTTATTACCAAAACATACAGAAACAATTAGGATTCCAAATGTCTTTAGTAGCCTGAACCTTACCTAGAGAATATCTCCACTATCTAGACTGAAAACTCATGAGAGTTATATGTTGTTGCATTTATCATATTTTCTTCAAGGTCTCCTTAACAACTTCATTAGGAAGGAAATCTCTATCTCCTTCATAAACAACAAGATATAAAATGGTTTTCTTACCTTGGTTGAAAGGGATAACCTAAAATAGTTAGGATAGATGAAATCCTCTTGAGGGTGCTATCCATTTCTCCACATCTAAGTGATAGAGGGCTAGTTAGATCCCATCCCTAGTTACAAAACATCTCACCGTGATCTATCGGTCTCTAAGCTTCCTACCAAAACTTGTGATGTTGCTCAGACTTTGAGGGAGAATCAATTTGGGTACCAATAGGGTGGAGGATCCTTTCATTTAACTTTAATTGGATAGCATACACATCTTCATACACTTGGGGGGAATCATTATTCTCTCCCCTTCTAGCATTATGAAGTTTCTTGCATTTCTACTATTACACTTTGTGCTTCATATCTATTCTTCCTCATGCATCATACACACATTGATACACATGTGTACCATCATTACCCTATGGCGCACTATCATGCTAAGGTTCATAGTTAACTATTCCAGGAATACTATATCCATGGACCTGACATCATATACCAAACCATTATACTATATACATATTTCTAGCATTCTATTTTTTACACATTCTACAATTTACGATCTATGCTCAATTGATCTATCTTTCTAGCATGTTATATCAAACCATTTCCCAATGACACACTCTTGTTATATTGTTCATTCTTGACTGTTGTGGGGTGTTTTATAAATGAACCTCATCTCATATTTCATCCATATTCACTTAGGGGTGCACTTCTCCTATCATGCTCACTTTCTGTTCCATTCCATTCACACTCACAACATACTGTACATCTTGGTTTCCTTTATTCTTTCTTTCATATACTTACATGTGCACTTTGTTTTCATGCCAGAAAAATACTTCGTATGTCATTATATTTTCTATATAAACATGCGCTTTCACTTCTTCTATAGTTTTTAATGTATACTTCATACAAATATTTACACATAGCATGGATTTTTGGCAATGTATCTCTTACTAGTCCCAACAAGGCTCATGGGGGAATCTACTATCAAAGACATCACAAGTGTTATTGTTTCATTTTATACTACTTATTACTCTTACTAGCACAGTACTCTATCGATATTTACACATATTTACATACCATTTATATTTCTAACATCCTAATGGGTGCTTCATGTGTATAATTTGTCTTTCATGAACTATTTTCCACCATGGTTACCTATTACTTTGTTTGCTATTGTTTTTCATTGTTTACCATTATATGTCATTTTTTACAGGCTATGCCCTTCGCCATTTATGCAAACTATATGATTTTGGCCACTGAGGCCCTAATTTTCTTGCAACATTGTGAGCAATGTCCCATGTTTGAAACCCCATTTTCCCAGTCTATAATATCTTCTATATGCATGTTTCTCTTTATTGGACTAACATAGGTTTCTAGCCACTATTTTTGCATGTGTGTTGGTTTCCACCATGCACATTCCCCTAGTAGGGAATCAATTTCAGATTAGCATCAGATCCTCTCCTTTAGGATGCAGCCTCCTAATGTTGTTCCATGCACCCCAAATAAGAGGCCATACATTAAGTGAATCATTCACCCCAACAATAGAATATAGATACAACATAGTGCATTTCAACACATTATATTTCAACACAAGCTACAGCTACAGGAATGACCCAGATTATGACATGGGTCCTCTGTTTAGCATAGACACCAGCAGCTAGATACTGACATAAGAACTTTGGTGTTGTTGACATTTCCTAAGAATAAATTACCAAGGGGAATTTACAGCTACTTTCTTAGATTGGCACTGTTCTCAGTAGTTTTCATAGCACAAGCACAATCCTCGAGTAATCAGAATGCATTTTATCCTCATTTTTCTACTTGGATCAAACTAGATCAAACACAAAACAAAGTTGGATCAAACCATCTATAGTGGTGTATAAATTTTAGGAAGAAGTCAGAGATGGATAATAACACTATACCTTTCTCCCCAACACTCTTTTTTGATGGTGTGACATTGCGGAAAAAAAATCATACTTGGTGTGACATCGCCTTAAAAACTCACTCTTCTATAGGATTTTAGGACACTTTCTATACATTTCACTCATCATGTATCATGTGCACATGTTCCCATTGTCATCATTTTTTGCAAGGTAAAAATTCATGCATGAAAGCATGACAACCATACCCTACAGTTAAATTTTTTCTTAAAGGTCATGTTGTACCCTCCTCCAAGTCACTCTAATCCCTATGTCATTCATATCCCATCCTTCTGGGTAATCCAACACATATTTTTAACATGTTTAAAGTTTTTTTTGTGATATCTATTCTATTCAAGCATTTCCAATACAAGTTTCTTCAAGAGAGGCTCTCTGTGAAGCTTCAGAACGAGCTTTTCTATGATTTTCTATAGGTTGGTACACATCCCTCGGAGTAGAATGAAGGAATAAAACTCATCATGAAGGTGTTTCATAGAGATAATAATGTTATGCAACTTGTTTATAAAAAAATTGTAAAGTTTAAGGAGTTTTGGAGTAGTATCAACAAAAGTGGGTCTTGGAGGGTGAAGCAGTGCATAGTGCAAAAACAACTCCTAAGCTTTGGGAAGTAATTCTAGGAGCTCTGTAAAGAGTTAGGAGCCAAAACAATATCTTCAAAAAAAAAATTCATATCTATAGAGGAGGGTTGTCTTACATTTTTAACAAGACTCAAGTGTTTCTAACCACAACTTGTTTTAAGCATGTAAAACCTTTAATCCCAGAGAAAATCCTATTTGTTTTTTTACAGCAACAATAAAGGTATGAAACCATCACCATTTTGTTAAAAAGTATTTTTTCCATGTAATTTATTATAGCTAAGTGTCAAAAAACTCCTCTAGGAACTCAAGTTACAGGTTGGACAAGTTGTTCTCCAAGGTCCGCTCTAGAAGTTAGCCAATTTTCTGGGTGGACACATGTCACTCCCACGCTCAAAAAGAAATTTATTGCAAACATTTTCACAAATATTTTGTGCACATGGGACACAAAAAAAATTTCCCAACCTCATTTTAGGCCCATAAACCCTCATATGACTTTTGTTGAGCCTAATTAAGCCAGTTAAGCCCTTGTGCACATTTTTCTAGCCTCGTCGCCTCTTCGCCTAAGAAAACCATGGTCCACCATGTGGGAAAATGGGAGAGGGTTTTAATTTTCTACACCAACTATCCAAAACCTTTGGGATGGTTGGTACACTAAACTTCCTAGCACTCCCATTTAAGTTCTTAGTCACCCACATGCCCCTAGAAGTTGTTAATGTCATGTTTTCTCACCCCCCTGTCTCTCGCCTCAGAAAATCATGAAGTGACACTTGGAAAAATGGGAAAGGGGAAAAAAAAATTGCACCAACCATCCCAAATGTTTGGGATGGTTGGGACCAAAAAATTTACCCATGCCCAAGTTGAAGAAATTACAAATTTTCAATCTTTAACTATTGCTTCCACTTCTTTCACTTCTTTCCCGTGCATTAAACCTTGCGCTGGAAAACTTCATTCTCCTAAATTATCACCTATATGATATCTAAATATTAAATAATCCATTAATGGCTTCCATGAAATAGTAGAAAAAAATGCAGTGAGCTACCTCTCCACTTCTCAAGGTTCTAGTGGGCAGAATTGCACGAAAAACCAATGGAAATGATTCTTTAAAAAACTAGTTTCACGTGAACTAGTTTTCGCGCCATGAAGTCCCTATTTTTTAGGGATATGGAGGACTGAGTTTTTTTCAACATTATTCCCTATCACATGAATAATTTAGTGATCTACCTCTCCACTTCTCAAGGTTCTAGTGGGAAGAATTGCACAAAAATCGGTGGAAATGATCCTTGAAAAATCTAGTTTCGCGTGAACTATTTTTCACACCATGATGTCCCTATTTTTTAGGGATATGTAGGGCTGTGTTTTTCTTATTAATTATTCCCTCTTTGAATAAATTATAAAAAAATTGAAATCTGATGGGTGAAATCATCCAAAATTCAAGGGGAAGGGTCTCCAAAAAATCTAGTTTTTTTAAACTAGTTTTTTGTGGTGAAGTGGCTAGTTTCTCAAGATATGAAGGGCTTATTTTTTATCAATATTATTCCCCATATGATGAAAATTCCATTTTAACACTTTTTCAGATGAAGGAATCACCTAGAATTCAGAGCATGGAACCTCGAAATAAAGACTTGAATTTTATAACCTCTTTGATTACAATCTGACACCCATAGTACACTTACTAAAAATAGCATATGAGGCATTATAAAAAAAATTAAGTGGTTGAATGACATGAATTCATGAAAATTATGGTCCTCCAGACATGAAATAATCATAATATAATAAAAAAAGGTCACAGTATGATCCCAGAACTCAATCAAAGAAGTTACACTTCCATCTGAGTCTCGAAAGCATCTTCATATCTCGGTTGGGGTAAGCCAATGAGCTGGGCCATCCGGATAGTTGGGTGTTTTGAAATGTGTTATTTTGAGTAATAAAAATGAGATAAATAATTTAATAAACCAAGTACCAAAGAGGGTCATCGCGAGCAATGCATGTGGTCACCATGAGGTCACGTCAAGGAATCCTTCAACAATGTTTCTAAAAACTTATGTGGTAGTCCAAGGTATTTGTGTGTCATGCTAAAAAAGAGGTTGTGAGCATCATTTGCAAGTTCTTAACATGCTTATTTCACTAAATATGGACTTATTCCCATCTGAGAAACACAAAAATATAGCCAATATTGGAATCCAAAACTACTTTTTTTCGATTCCAAAATGTTTAATATTTGAATTATCTGAACTCTAAAATCGCATATATTAGATTCCAATATTGTATATAATAGGATATTGAATCACATATTTTGGAATCCAAAATCACATACATTGGTATTTATTGCTCTCCAAAGTCCCATATATTGGAATGCAAAAAGTCAAATATTGGAATCCATTATATGGGCTATCATCTGGTAAGAATGATCTATGCTTTGAATTAAAGATAACATGTATCTGTTTCATATGGGCTAGCATCCACTAGGCATTATTTATGATTTTTTATGTACATAACATGTTTCTAATTTATAAGGGCTAGCAGTTGCTAGCCATTATTTATGCTATGTTATATACAAAAAAAAATTAGGTTTTAAACGAGATGGTGACCACTAAGAATTATTAATTCTTTGTTATATATAGATCATGTTTCCATTTTATACGGTCTAGCGGATGCTAGGCATTATTAATGACATGTTATGTACTAAACATGTTTCTTTTTTATACAGGATAGCAGACGTTGTGCATTATTTATGCTTTGCTATAAAAATAAAATGTCTCTATTTTATATGGGGCATCAACTGCTAGGAATTATCAATGTTTTATAGTAAGGTCCTTATCATTGTTTAAATGTATTTAAGATTAAAATATGAAGATTTGAATAATTAAAATGCCTTTTGGCCCAATGGTCACTAGGATAATGAAATTCAAGAGATTTGAGACACTTCTAGGTTCATGCAGTATGATTTGATTGAACCTCAACGTAACCAGAGAATTACTAAAGATATTCTGAAGAAATTAGAAAAGGGTGACAACTTAGAGTAGGAGAATGCAATTAACTATAAAACCAATCCGGATATATTTGCATATTTAATTGTAGATATGAAATAAATTTAAATTGCTTTACTAAAGATATAAATTTAGAAAAGCATTTTAAGAATTGTTTAAATTTTATTGTAACACTATTCCTGAAGATATCAGATCCCAAATTAACAAAATAAATCATAGTGAAGCTCCAAAAAATAAGCTCCCTTGAATTTAGTTTTTATCAAATATCATCCCAAACATCTTCTCTTGTCCTTCAATGATTGCAAGAAAGGCCACAATGTGATGTTAAATTTGCTTCCCGTTTAGAATTTTTTAATCATTTTTATCCATAAAATAGTTTCAAATCTTTGAAATAACCATCACATATGACTTGCATATTTCAGATATAACTGTCAATTTTTCTAGAGATTTATTTATATATTAATTATATTAAAAATAGTAAAAACAATTAAGTATGTACAATATAATTTTATATTTATTTTATGAATAGTGTAAAAAACTTATTTTGAAATTTTTCAAGGGAAATTTTTTCTGAGAATTCAGCACATAAGTTATTCAATCATACTATCAGCTTATAATCAGCGAAAATATAAATCTTCCCAACTTATATTTTGAAAATCTCAGCATAATATGATAGAGTTATGAAGTACCTTCATAATAACATATGAATGTATATATGATTGACAATGTTAAGCAATACCACCATAAAAACATTCTTTAAAGATAAATAGTTATTTAGCATTTTCTTTCTCCAAATATTTGATGCCCTCTACCAAATTCAATCGTTGAGAGACTATTTGTGATTTTTTTTACAAATAGGCCATCAACCATTTATCTTTTGTACAATCTTTGTGTCTTCTTTTCATCCCACGATTAAATTTTCAGGAGGGTTTCCCTTTGCATCTAATGTAATACACAAAGTGATTTTAGAACTGTATGAAAAATATTTCTACTCATAACCTTTGTTATATCTTTTATTGTTATTCCCTCGACTATATTGCAATCTTCCTTTCCCCAAGTGAGTCTTGGATACAATATAGTTGATATTTTTATGTTGAATCCCATTGATATCTTTTTAACATCAACATAAATGATGTTGTCAGACTAGAATCCCAGTTCACAATATGGTGATACTAATTTTATAAATTCTAATAGGCCACCTCGTAGGTTGACATTTTTCATACCAAACCTATATGACATCTTCCTAGTGTATTTTTTGTTTCTCTAGTATAGTAGGTCCTCCATATCTAAAATAAGTAAATAACTCTTATCGCTTCCTGGAGGGAAGTAAACAATTTTTATTTTCATTGGTTGTGTATCAATTATATCCAATTGAAATAAACAACATTTTATCTTACAAATAACAATTACCGATTGATATTGCAACTTTGTTTACACTTCCTTTCCACGTTGCTAAATCCATTGATGCAAGAGCTATTTCAAATAAATGTTCATCAATTCATAATATACTTCTTTCTATTCAAAATTGTGAGCATAATGTATTTGAAATAAACATTAATCAATTCATAATCGATTTCATGATGCGCAAAATGAATCTTAAGTGGATAAACATAGTGGTTTCTGTGGTGATACGGTAAGTACAATATCAATTGTTATTTTTCTTATAATTCAAATTTAGTGGCCATTAAGCTACGCTTATATTCGTTGAACCACCATTTTGTGGAAAAAAGTCCTCAACTATTTATGATGATTTGTGACAACTAGGCTATGTCATCATTGACCAAACTATACTTAGTTGGAAAACCTTTAATGAGGCTAGCCAAGTGTTTTTTTACATACATAAGAGTTGGATCAAGTCGTATGTAAATATGTTTATGATGATGTTGAAGGAAAAAAATGTTGATTCAATGTAAGTAGTAAGTATGTAGTAGTGAATAAGTGAAACATTGTAGACAGTATGTATTTGTAAATCAGCGAGATATTAATGAATGTAAGGTTTTTTAATTTGATCATTACTATATTGAACATGGATGCATAGATTCCATTAAGCTCTATACTTCATTTTAAATTGTTATTGTAACTTAAAATGGATTTCCTTAAAAAAATTCCTCTACCATATGTAAATAATATAAAATAATGTTTTTTAATTATCGTTTCCTATAAATTTATTAGCCTTATAAATAATTTTGTTTTAAAATACACATGTCTAACACACCTGGTTGTGAGTGTGTATTCATGTTGGATACCTCCGCACCCTCAATGATTATGTTCTCCTATTGTTGGTTTTCGGCATAATAATTTATTGTCTGGTGAATTTGTGGGGCTTATTAATGGATTTGTTTAGGAATTCACATGATTAACATACCTATATCTGATGGCATATTTGTGGCCATTATGCCTGCGTCCTCCACATCTATCATCTAAAATGTAAAAAACATAAGTTTGTTAAAAAAATAAAAAACCATGGAAATTGAAAATATACCTCATTAAACTAATTTATAAAACGATTGAAGATAAATCACCATGTTGAAATGGTTGTGTAGTGTTAAGGTGAAACTCTTATACATCATCTTTTATAGCTTTGTCGTTGTCTACATAAATAATAAATGTATAAGTATCATATATAGGTTCAAAGTCATTAAACAAAATCACTTGTTGAAGTTGTCTTCACTGACGAACATTTCTTCATATGAGAATAGTAATGTTTAAGAAACATTTCTTGACTATGTGTCTCAACAATAAAAACTACAGATAGTTTGGAATCCACTAATTCACTGAGTGCAATACTTCTGCCATAAGGCATTAGTACTAGAGAATTTTTTAAATGACATCGAGTGAACATCTCGGCGCATAACACATATGATCTTTCGCAAGGAAAAGTATTGATGTTTCCTTGTAGGATAATTTTTCTTACCGTTACAAAAATTTTGTGGTAGTTTCTCCATCCAATCCCTAGTGTGCCTATTCTCTATAATCATCATTATTATCAAAATTTTCCACACCAGATGTTGTGTACATAAGGCATCAAATTTTGAATATCCTATTACTATCGTAAAGTCTATAGCAACCATCCATAATTGATACTCCACTGTCTTTAACCTTTTCCATGTATCTTTTTATGGTGTCTCTTAACATTTTTTAATAACCAATTGGTATTAGAACAATAATAATATAATCCATCACACTAGTTCCAATAACTATTAGAATATCCATTATTACATCATAAGACATATCGTTGGCCAAATTACAAAAATCGGCGATTACACATTCAACATTGAAAGGATTAATTGAAGCAATTGTTGATTAAGTTGATGGAAGATGGAATGGATATGTAGATTTACAAGAAAAATTATTTGTGTCTTACATCCTTGTTGGTATATTTCCTTCCAGTGACATCACATAGTTGTCTAATATTGTCTGAGCCTTCATGGGAAGAACATATTCCACCTCATGATCTTTTTTTTGTTTTTCCATTTTACCCCTTATATGCGAATCAAATTTTCTTTTTTCATTTCTCTGTTCACCCAATAGTACAGACAACTAGTCGTAGTATGATTCATTGAATTAAAAAAATTCAATTACATTGGATTAACTACAGCTTATCAATACAATATTATCTGGATGATTATTTCTAAAATAATGTAGAATTTTTTATTTTATTTTATTGTATCCTTTTATTCTTCAATAATAAGAATAAAATGTATATGTTATTACACTAGCCTTAACAGACCCAGTTTATTTAGTATTCATTTTCAACCCATGTAATTTTTATTTAGATGGATCTATCTCCAATTTAGTCAAATATGTTTTCCTCATCATAGTAAACAACTTGGCATGTTTTGGAGGTGAAAGCAAACCTTTTCTATGTAAGAAATGACAAACAAAATATTTTTTTCATTTTTATAAAATTTTCTGAATACTGTAAAAATACCATTGTGAATGTCTTCTGCATTTGAACAGTGAATTTTTTCAGAATATATTAGAATCACAAAATTCCAACCATATTTTAAATAGGAATATGGTCCTCTATTTATGGAGGAATGGATTTCCCATTTCCTAAACAAAGAATCATCCAACTTCATATCCAAAATAAGACACTTGTTTTTTTTCAATTCAAAGCATTCCACCTTAACATGCAGTGTCCCCAAATCAATAAATTTTGTTGATAGAACAATACCAACTTCCTTGTTATTGTCATCTGTAACAAAAAAACAACCACATATTGACGTTTTAGTTTTTCACGGGAATGGATTTCCACAAATAATTTCTCATATATTTTCTTCCAACAAATACTACATACGATGAATGGAATTATTCTGAATAGAGCATGAACAATGGAAGACATTTAACCTATAATTAGAGTAAAATACATTGATAAGTAGGTCATTTCTAAACTTTAAAGTGTTTTTCAAACATTGTCTGATAAGGAATTTAAATATTACCCTAGCAAACACCAACCTCTATATTTATTTACTATGTATCATAAGAGAGTTATTAACTCAATGCTTAGCGACTACTAGGATTCGATAGGAAATCTTATGTATCATTCAAATTTTTACAATAATTCATATTTTCTGGATCGAATCAATAATAACAATTTTTTTCTAAAATTCTGAAATCAAATTATGATGCATTGAAAGATATGAAACAATTTGCAGCTTTTTAAAGGATTACATATGAGTCAGACAAGTTATAACATTATATATATGGCATGATAGGAACGTTAAAAAAATACACTTTAGTGATAGATAGACTTCTAGTCAACATATAAAAGAACAACGTAAGACATTTTTGTAGCCATTTACACATATTGAATGGAAAAGGATAGAGGACATTAAGATCTAATATTTGTTATTTCAAAGAGAGTGTTTGAGAAACAAATCAAAATAATGGAGTTTTTGGTAGATTGGTATTTTATGTTTTAGAACTTTCAATGTGATTTATTTGTATATCAGTCACACTATAGTAGTAATGATTAAATCCCTGTAATAAGACTAAGGAAGATGTTTTAAGGCTAGTAGTTGCAAGATCTAATGTTTGGTATTTTGAGGAGATTTTTTGAGAAAGAAATCACATTAACGGAGTTAGTGATATCTCATCATTTTTTGTCATACAAGAAAATGTGAAATATATGTATAGCGAACATTCTTTATTCATTATGTTTAAAGTATTATAACTAGTCTAAGTACTATATTTTAAGCATAGCGCTTGGTGGGAAATTCCACAAAAATCTATCAAAAACAAATGGGAATGATTACATTAAATTCCTAAATGTAAGTATGGCCATCGTCAAAATAGTCATTTTCATGGAAACAATGCTCTCTATAAGGTCATGATGGGTTATACCTATTCGAGAAAATATTTTATTATTGATAATTTTTAATGAGTACCAAGAAAATTTTAAGGGTCTATTCTCTCTTACTGTGACTATAAGTTAGATTTACAATACTAATTGAAGAAATTTATTCCAAATTGTATGAACTTATGTTAACGCATTTAGTGTGCCATTTTTTTTTGGTTGAAAACATTTACTCTCCAATACATTGTATCGATTAGGGGTAAAAATCACTAAGAAGTTAAAAGTAGCAATTAAATATAAAATCACGATCTAGCTTAGCAAAATCTAGGCTCCTACCATTTAATCTTGTCATTGTAGTCACTGTCTGCACATTTTTTTCTCACTATTGATTTTCATTGATTATAACTAAATCATATTTGATAGAATATCCATGGCAGAAACAATTTTTAGTCTAAAAATCCTTGATATGGATAAAGCCATATGTATTGTCCATAAAAAATATTATTTCTAACATATAATTCAAAATGTTTCGTATGGGAAAAATTATTTACCGAACACTTAGTTTCATTACTTATCGAAAGTAATGTCACATCAGACACTAGTCTCAATAGTTTCTTATTTTGAAAATTATGATAAATTAATAAAACATGACCTAGGTGAGTGACAATGAGGCTCCTACCATTTTGGTCATTGTAAAAACTATCTTTATAACTTTGGATCTCTAGAGTTTTCCGTTTATTATAATTGTATCATGTTCATTGGAATGTACCTAGTGGAGACAATAGGTACACTACATACCATATATGTGGATCAACCTTACGTAGTTCCCATGAGGTATTTTGTTTGAACCCCATAATTCACATTGGATCTTATGGGAGAAAATTCTTAGTGAACGATGAACATTTTTTCCTTATCGAAAGTAACGACATAGCAGATGCTAGGATCAACAGTTTTATTATTTAAAAATAGTGATAAATAAAAGATCATTCTTTAGTTTAGTGGTCGTTAGTCTCCCACCATTACTACCAGTCATTCTAAATACTATATGTGTTTTGGGTCACTATTGTATTTTTTATTTTTTTTAATTGTAACATATTGTTTATGTCATCCCTAGTAGATCTAAGTGCTACATTGCAAACCTTCAAGAAGGATCATGACTTATGTAGTACTCACAAGACGTGTTGTTTGTAACATATAATTCACATCTATTCGTATGAGAGAAAATGCTTAGTAACCGCTAAGATTCTATATGTATTGAATGAACTAACCTAAGGACCACTAGGATCAACTGTTTCTTATTTTAACACCATTTACACACTTTTTTAATTATAGTGTTATCCATTTGTTATAAGTGTACCATATTTTCGAGGCTATGTGTGGCAAAAAGAAAGTCCTGCATTATATACACTCAAAATGGATCAAGAGGTATTATGTGTTTCCCATAGACTTAAAAGTTTCTTATTTTTTAGAATAACCATAAAATAACAAATCATGGTATAGCTAAGTAACCGCTAGGCTCCTACCATTGCCTCTTCTCATTATAAACACTATCTTTATAGTCTTGTATCGTTATCCTTAATATGTAATTCCCATAAGATACATGGTTTACAACTCATATTTTACATTGTTTACTATTAAGTAAAATGCTTAGTAACTGCTAAGCTCATTTACTTTTTCACAGAAATTAAATTTCAGACCCTAGGCTTAAAACTTTCTTATTTTGAAAATAGACATAAAATATCAAATCATGGTATAGCTTAGTGGCCACTAGGCTCGTAACTTTACCTCTTCTTATTATAAACACTATCTTTACAATTTTGGATCCATAGCCTTAGTATGTAGTTCCCATGAGATGCATGGTTTTAAAAAAAATACTTCACATCATTTCCTATCAAATAAAATGCTTAGTGGTCACTAAGCTCCTTTACTTATTGATATAAATGTCATATCATACCCTAGGCTCAAAAGTTTCTTGTTTTGAAAATAACCATAAAATAACAAATCATGATATAGCTTAGTAGCCACTAGGCTCATACCTTGGGGAAAAATTGGAAAAGAAGGAGCCTATTGTGCTCTAACACTAAAAAGGCCTTCATAAGACATTTTGGGACATTTCATGTAAATTTTGTGTTTGAAGGAGTTTTATAATTCTCTGGGAGATTTCGTGATTGCCATGATCAACTTGTTTTATTTTCCTCTTTTCTAGGTCTTGGAGGCTCAACGTCCACTCCGAGTGCAAAAATTGGCCTCGACGGGCCTACTTTTGATCAATTTGGAAAAAAATGATTAAAATTGATAATTCATTACTTTAGAGGGGTCTTATTATGTTCACATTATTTCCCCATTTTCAAGAAAGACCCCAAGGGGATCAAAATAAGGATCAAGATCAAACATTGAGGGCACCATAATCATGAGCTAAAGGTACCTTTCCATGCGGGTGGAAGGAGCTTGTGGTAAAGCATGCATGAAGACCGAGTGGCATTGGCTTCGTAAGTAAAATAAGGCATGTTAAATTACTGAGGGAAAACTATTAATAGGTCGAGTCTTAGTTTAGTTGACTAATTCACTCGTTGAGTAATTCAAGGTTGATCTTGTAGGGGATCATGTTAGAGGATACATTAAGTGTGGTGTATGAACATTGAGCATGTGAGGATGATGCATGACTCAAGGCAGTGTCAAGTGAGAATCTCGGGAGATGGTGACTAGTAGCGTTGAAGGTCATGGTGGAATCATTATGAGGGCCTTAGCTCATCAAAGATATAGGGGGATTAAGGCTTAGGAAAACTAGGCAATTGTCTAGGGCACTAACATTTAGGGGGTGCTAATTTATTTTATTTTACTATAGTTTTTATATTAGAGTACTTTATTACTTCCATATATGGTAGTATTAATGTGTCCAACCCTCCATAACAATTTGATTCATTAAAAATAAAATTAAAATTATATAAGTGTATTAATAATATGATATTTAGGAGGCCTCAAATACTTATGCAAGTGTCTTTGTAGCAAGATTTTTATATTTAATTCATAGTCATGTATTTTTCATACTTTTTATTGTTTTGAAGTCTAGGAAAAAAAAATTAGGAGAGATCAAGAAAGGTGGATATGTAAAGCACATGGGAAAAATAAGTTTGGAAATTTATGAGAAAAGGAGGATTATAATAGACTATATGCTAGAGAATTAACTGAGGATTTTAGGTAGTAGCTACAAAAAAAATTATTTGGAAGTTTTTCTCAGATGGTAGAGGAATAACATATCAAGTAATATGATATTTGGTTAAGGTTAATTTTTTTTCTACCATAGATTTTATTTATTTATAGAAGGCATTAGCTCTAGTGTTTCCTAGGGTGCTCATAACCCTTAATTTGGTTGTGGCCCATAGAGATGCAATTAGAGTTCACAAGCCAGGGTTCGAGATGGTAGTAATGAATTGATATTTAGCTTCTGATGTTGCATTAAGGGGAAATCTTGACATTGGATCAGAAGGTCACTTGTTAGGAGGGAAAATTCGGCATTGAGCAGGTTGCATCATCACAGTTGAGCTAACAGGATTCAAATGTGAAGGCACCTAGGTATTCATAGAAGACAACATAGGAAATGGGGTATCAAGCAATCTAAGTTAACGTGGAATGTAGAAGATAATGTGTAGGTTGAGTCATAGTGTTTAAGGGCTAAGTTCACTAAGAGCTGGAAAATCAGTGAAGCAAGGAGCTATACAAATGACTCAGCTTAGGAGCTCGAACATGGCCATGAATGAGTTTATTATCAAGTGGAATTTTTGAGTTTGGAGACACGTAGGAAAATAGATTCATCATTAAGGCCGAGTAGTGATGGCTCGGGGAGCCCGAGCTCAACATCTATGAGCTAACAAAGAGATAAATGATCGGGCTAAGCCATAGTTACATCGTGATAGAAACTCATTAAGGTTATAGGTTTATCATGGTAGGTAATCGAGTTGATCTTGATGGTTTTTAGAGTGGGCTTGATATTTATGAGGAGGTGGTACAACTCACAGGTGTGTGGAAAAGGAGATTTAAAGTTTTAAGTGAATTTCCAAGGCATCGACAGTGGTGTGAAGATTAAGAAATGAGCCTTGTCAAGGAACTCGTGGAGGATGGAAGTCTGAACAACATGAAGCAAGCTAGGACAAGTTGATATGCATCTTGGGATTCATAGCTACTAAGATCAGCTCATCGCATAAGGTCTCATGTTAGCTAAGAAATGTAGGTATATCTCAGCGGTCAAAGAGTTAATGCTGAGTCACTCCACGTGATGAATGCATTGCCCAACTACAAGTGAGCCTGGGTAGAAATGAGAAGTGGATCTATATTGAGCTCATGATTAGCATGATGGATTAGAAGTTTCATAAGATTGGTGAGCTTGTACGGAATGTTAGGTTATCTTGGATAATGTGAAGTGAGTCCTAAGAAGGGTTATAACTCATCTCGGTTGGAATACAAAGTGGGATAACTCATAAGTCATGGATTCACATGTAGAAACGAGATCAGATAACTCAACAGAGAATTCAACAGAGGGTTGAGTTAACGGTGGAGAGTTGATCCCATTTCAGTCGGACTTGTAGTGGAATGAGTTGCTCAAAGATCCATGACAGGTTTAAGCATCGAAGGGGCTGAGTTGGTGATACATGGCCAGACCACGTTTAACGAAGTATGTCGGTGGCTTGGTCAGATAAGGAGCTTAGTCAATCTTGTGAAACTAATTCGATGATTAGCAGATTGTGTCGAGTCAACTTGGTTCAATGGCTCAACAATGACCTCAGGAATGTCGAGGAAACATTGATGCCAACTAGCTCGGGAGATGTAGAGGAGGTAGCTTGGTTAGCCAAGTTAAGATTGAGTTGCTCGGTGGTGGGAGAATATGAACTTGGCTCGACATTGAGATGACCTTATGAGAAAATTCCAATTCGAATCCAAGTTCGGGGTTTTCAAGATGAAGAGCCATGGTGGATTTCCATGCATGAGGATGCGCATGGATCAGACATAATGAGGTGATTCATTATGGGAATTATGGAGAACAAAAACCACCTTTCCAATTTGGTGCATGGAAAACAAGGTGTCGGGTTATGTGGCATGTAGGGTCCACCAAGGATATTGATAAGGAATTAAGCAATGTCAAGATTATGATACGTGGTAAGTCACCTGACAAACAAGATGTGTATGGGCTAAGAAATCTGGCCAATTGGATTATGACATTTAATTCAGTCACATCACGAGTTATCCTATAAACATAGAGATCAATATGAGGTGATCATTTGTTGAGGAGACGTTAAGGCGAGATGAAACTTGTCATGGAGAGTTCGGTTAATATGTATCAAAACCACTGATTTCGATGAAGTAGGAGACATGGAGAGTTGTTACAAAGAGAATGTGGTATATGCTAAATCTTGAGACGCTTGGTCAATGCAAAGGTGATGGAGTGGACTTCAAGGTACTCATGGAATAAGTGGTCGACATGATGAATAATAAAGAAGTGGTCAACAAAAAGGATTCCATGAATCCCCTACCAGAAATGGAAATCCAATCATTTAATATAATGTCAAGTTATATAGAATGAGTCCTCATGTAAAGGAGGGGAGTCATCTAAGTCACTGATCGAGTCATTGGTAATTGTAGCCAATGAAGAAATGTGAAGGGCTTGCCAATGTAAAGAGGTGGTAGGGAGGTTATGATGTGACTCAGCCAATCCATTTCAATTTAAGTGACCGAGTCAGTAGGGAAATCAAAATCCAAGAACCTCATTTCACATAAACCAACTTTGTGAGGCCCATCAAAAGTCAGGATGCTTCAAAATTTTATTTCAAAAATTATTTTTATTAAAATGGAGGATAAATCCAAATTTTTTAGTTTATGAAGGCATGATGGGTGAATATTTTTCAAATACAATTAATGGTGTAATTAATCATGTAAGCGATCATGTGCTATAATTTTTCCCAAAATTTAGGATTTCTCTTCTCTTCTCTCATGACTTGGATTTTCTATAAATGTAAATGAGAAACCCATTTCAAAGGGTTAGACATTTTCCAATTCCTCCCTCTTTTCACAAGCTAAGTTTTGGATTTTGGTAACTTTCAATCCTTTTCTCCAAAATTGTAATGGCAAATCCTATTGTAATGATGCATTGTGCACGTGCTTGAAGAAATAAAATTGTGTTATGTTACTAATTATTGGTCCTTTCATTGTTTAGTTGCATTGTGCCTTTATCATGTTTGCAGGTTTATTGTGCAACTTCAAGTTCCATTCTAGGTTTTGGGAGTTTTTTTTCTTATCTGGGAGTGAATTTGTGTATGTAGTTGGGTTATGGTGCTTGTTCATTCTTCTCATTTTTTATCCTTCTTCACTGGAAGAAAACAAAATTGTTTAGCCAAACCCTTTCTTGGTGCATCACCATTCCTACTACAGTTTTTATTTCTTGCAAATCTCTCTCCCTAATTCCCTAAAAATGTTAGTATGGGTCTAGTTAACTGTTTTCTTGCATTAGAAGTAGTGTTGTGTTTAGTTTACGAAGAGGAAGTTAGCCTTCTCTGGAGGTTCACCTCAAGCCACAAGTCCCATAGCTTGCGAGGTGATCCCATGTTACCCAATCACACCAAATTCCATATCCATCGCTTGGCCATTTGAGGGATGCAATGATTTTGTGATAACATTTTTTGGCATGTTCGGTGGGACCACAAGATTTGTATCTTTCACAAGTGTGTGTATTTTTGTTCACTTTGTTTTGTTAATTTGTTGTGATCTTAGTGAAAGCGCTATCTTAGCTTCAGAACGTATTTAATCTTCACAGCTAAAATTTATGGTGACTCCATTTGTCTAAGTAAGCACCTATCTGAGTTGTAGAAGTTCATTTTTCAACCATTTTCATCCATTTTTCTTGTCATAAATTTCATCTTCCTTCCATTCATGAATTTTTGCAATCATGACTTCATTTACATCAGTGGAATTCTCATTTGCAGTAGTTTCATTCAGTATCCATCTTCAAGCTATTATAACACACCTCTAGATCAATTATATGAGAAAATTCAAAATCATTATGCATATCCATATGATCAAAGTGTAAATTATTTTGTTTAGTTATCAAACTATGAGAGCTATTCAAAAACAAGGGTATGTAGATTTTGGAGGCTATCCTACACCTAAAGAATACTTTGAGAATCATATTTCAAGGATTCGATCAAATCTGGTAGGCACTCAATCTTTTGGAAATGACAAAGACTACATATTAAACATCCTATCCTTAAGCATGTACCTATCCATGGGGAGGTCTTATTCTGAGTTGGTTTAACTCCTTCAGAGCAGAAGCTTGAGGTAATGAAGGAATCCTACCCTCAAATGGTTGATTTTATTGCATCATTTCTAGCATTGGAGACTAATGAATCTAAGTTCAAAAAACCCTGTCAATGGGATGTTCCTAAGCCTTTTTCATGTCATAATCCAATGCAAATTCATTATCAATCACCCAAACCTAAGGTTGAGACCCCTAGCTTATACCTACTATGTTGCCCCCATTATGAATTCCATTTCTCCATCCTCTTATCTTCCACACCACCATCTATCCTCTTCCCTTGTTCTCTTCCAAATCAAAATCCCCTCTTGAATTAAAATAAAATGTAAAACCTTCACCCTCCATCAAAAATTGGATAACTCAATTGAGACCCAATGGACCCCTCCTCTTTCATTCCCAAATCCTAGGATTTGGGAGGAATCAAATTCATCCCTAGATATAGAAGAGAAGGAAAGCTCAATATGGCTTAGCAAAGTTAGAGCTTGTAAAATAATATGAGTTGTCTGCCAAGTTTGGGTTCAGTCAAATTGAGCTTGACTAAGCTACTTTGGAAGAGTTTGAGGTTGAATCTCATGTGGAGGTGTAATAATGTGTCAAAAAAACTTCATGTTGTCATCCAACCTTTCTGATACATCAAAAATCTCTTCTTCACATGTCAAATGTAGTGTCATGTTGGCAACTATCCCTTGGTTGTTGATTCATCACAGGTTGTAAATTTAGTTGGAGAGCGCATCATCCAGCTCCAAATCCTGTCATGAAGTCAGGATGCCCTATGGAGGATGTGCATCAGACTGAGATCCCCTATAGGACATCAACCATATTTCTTGATACGAGCCATCTTACTTTCTTTTGTACGTGAAAATTCAGCATCCACCTGTTTCCTTTCATCTTTTAGTTGAACCTTCATGATTTATGAACCATGTCATTGAGGGGAACACGTTCAACCTTTCTTCACAAAATAGTCCTGTACAAATACAAAATGGAAGATTCTTGATCATGTAAAAACTTCCCTCCCAGTGGAGAGGAAATTAAGGATGAAAATTAGTTTGGTCTTCAGGCAGTTAGGAAGGAAATCCAGCAAGTGATATCGGGAATCTTAAACATCAGTACAATGATTCAGCTCAATAACTAGTTTAGATGTTGCAATGGACAGTCATGAGGAGTTTCATGTTGAAAAAATAATTAAGATGATGACAACGGTATGGTTGCCAAATCATCCATGCAAGGTAGATTGAGTTAGGGTTGTTGGCAGGTGAAAATAAATCATCTATGCAAATGTCATTTGACCCCAGGAAAGTCTGCAAGATAACTCCATTAATGGAGTTTGAGATTCATGAGAAATAGAGAAAATTCATGGATTAGACCATTTTCCCAATCAACTACATTTGGTTGGAGAGCCATCTCAAGGAGCCTAGCAATGTCTATGCCTTGCTTCAAAATGAGGAATGATCTTTTAGATACTAAAGGTCAGCTTTAATAAAAATTGCAGATCAAATTGAGGAGTTCCTTCAAAAAAATATATTAGTCTTACCTTCCATTAATTCTTGGATTGTGGGTCATGTTCTTTCACTTCCACCATGTGATCTTTTTTCCAAACTAATCAGTGGCCGCATATTGATGAGGATTAGGAATCTACTTCTACAACCCATTTGAATGACCTTTGTCCCCTTATTCCTTATTTCATCCTCCCTCAGAGTAGAGTAGGTCAGGTTTTATTGGTCAATAGCCCCCCTTAGTTTAGCAATTTCATTGTATGTACTACTCTACATGTTTCCACTTGGAAAATGTATTATATTGTCTTTTTACATAGCTTGCATGTCATTTTTTCTACAGAGTATTAAATAAAGTAGGATTAAGTAGAGGAAAATTAGCCTTCTTGTTAGGAGGTTCCAAGTGCACTCCATTTCAACATATGTTTCATATCTCTGCATACTTCAGAGATTTGACCCATGATTATAAAAATTTCAGTGATTTCTTCAAAACTTGGAAAAGAATCAGGGGGTGATGTAATTTTGGGACAGGTTCAGAGAGTTCAAGAAGTTGTACCACTTCAATTATCTGTTAAGGTTGGGAGTAATATTTAAGATTCAAAACATCCCTCCACTCGATAGTCCTCAAAAAAATTATTATAAAGAGATGGAGAAATGAGCAAGCAGGGAGGTAGATAATTTACAAATCCTATGTTCAAAGAAAAGCTTCAAGAGAATCTAAAGGTGGAGATTCATAGACTTAGATTAGAAAATATCTCCTAATTAAGCCTCTTTCTAAATTCAAGCCCAATGAATGCTTCAAGGCCACTGAAATCATCTTAACAAGAAGAGTATCCTCGTGAGTCACCAGGATTATTATCCTATGTGTTCAGAATCCTGTGAAAACAGACAATGTTGATGGAAACTACATGGTCTAGGGTTCCAATCTTCCATGAAAAGATCATGTGTATGAAAAAGAAAAAAAGGTAATTCAAAGGTGCAAGGTGTTTTGAGTGCATCCAATCACATGGAGATTCTTTCCATGTAATTTCCCATCTTCTAGAGGTTTCATAGGTTTCAACTACTTAGCCAATTTGTACATGAAAGGGATAAAATTGAGAGTCCTTGGCTTTGGGGCACTACATTCCTTTCAATTTCTAACTCCTAGTCTGAGAAAATGAAAATGAGCTTAGAAAAAATATGGAGAAGATGAAGAAAACAAGGGCTTAGAAAAATGTAATCTGGAAGACAATTAGGTGTTGAAGTTTCAGGAAACAAAAAATGAACAAGTTGATTATCTATCAAATTCTCTGAAATGAATATTTCTGATGGAAAAAGGCTATGGGAATAGACCCTTTGTACTATGTCCAGGGAAGTTGGACACAAATTTCCTAGGTTCCTGGAGGGACAAAGTTAACAGGATCATGTGTTCCCCAAATTTTTGATCTGGCTGTAGGACAATATTGGATGGAATTGAATCAGGGATATGACTCATGTGAGAAAAGACAAGGTTACATGTGGAAAGTTCCTCGGGAAAATTGATTCCTCAGAATCTCTTAGGAGCGAAAATTATATCATGGGGCTTGGGAGATGGAAGTACAGGACCTCATTTTGAGTTGATAGGACTAAGTGGCCATGGTGGAAAGTAGGGCTTACAGGGATGTGAGTTCGTCAAAAATCTGTTCTCATAAGGAAAAGCAGACAAAGTAGGAAGTGAGTTATGATCTCACCGATATTATGGTGAGATGACGGAGAGGCGCGGCTAAAATGAAGAGTGAATTTTGTTCCAATTAGAAGAAGAGTACCTAATTACCCAGGAAACAAACTTGCAAGTAATTGAAATACAAGTTAAATATGGTAATTAGAGTTTATAAACAAATTTAGGTGCTACTATGACATGGAAAGCCTAGAGGCCAAGACTTTGACAAATGGGGAGCTACAAGAAAACAAGGCATGAATTTCATCCCACATGTCAATACACATTCATATAGGTGGAATATCAGTATGTTCCATGCACTAATCATGGAATCAAGAGGAAAATCAAATATGGACAGTATTTGGAGTAAGTGAGTCTTTAGTGTTGGGGTGTGGAGCCTATTTTTGGTCTTCTTGAATCAGTGTTGAAGTGTTGGAGCTTGAACGGTTAAGTTTGGAGACTTCAGGAGCATTCTGCAGTCGTTTGTTGTGACGTTGTTGTGCAGTCGTTGTGTCGTTGCTGTGACATTGTTGTTAACATGCTGTTAGATTGGCTGTTAATGTCGGGACTATTTTTCCAGCCGTGGGAAGTTGAAAGATCACGACTTTCAAACTTCTAGGGTCGGCTTTAATGGCTTCTTAAGAGGATTGTAATCCTATAAATAGAGGTGTTAGGGTATCTTGAAGATATCTTGAGTGTTCAAGAGGTCTTGAGTCTTAATGATCAAGAGGTGATCAAAAGTGATCAAGGTTATGCAATTGGGTGTCAATTGTGGTTTAGATGTGGTTTAGCATCTTTGGAATTCTGTTGTGAGTTCATAACTGAGAGAAGACTGTTGAGAGTTGTTTTACTCTTGTTGATAATAAAATATGAGCAAGTTCTTGGTGGATGTAGCCCACATTGGGTGAACCATGTTAAATCTTGTCTTGTCTTCTTTTGTGCATTATTTATTTATGCTGTTATATTTCTGCAAGTATAATTCTGTTATATAGTTTCCTACTGTTGTGGTTTGAGGAATTGTTTCCACATATTTGTTCTCTAATTCCTAACAATTGGTATCAGAGCTTTGGTGGTTTTTTGCTGAAGTTGTAAATCACAGGGAAAGTTTAGCTTGAGTGGGAGCTATGGCAGATGAGGGAAGATCAAGGGTTGAGAAGTTCAATGGGCAGAACTTTGGTTTTTGGAAGATGCAAATGGAGGATTACTTATATCAGAAGGACCTCCATGTTCCTTTGGCTGGAAAAGAAAAGAAACCTACAGCCATGTCGGATGAGGATTAGGAGTTGTTGGATAGAAAGGTGCTCGGGGAAATTTTTTTATGCCTTGCATCTTTGGTTGCTTTCAACATATCGCAGGAGAAGACCATGGAAGGTCTCATGAGTGCGTTGGGGATGTTATATGAAAAACCATCTGCCTCTAATAAAATATTTTTGATGAAAATGTTATTTAATATGAAGATGTCTGAGAATGGTTCTGTTGCTGATCATTTGAATGAATTTAATACGGTTGTGAGTATGTTAAACTCAAAAAATTTACTTTGATGATGAGGTTAGGTTTTTGTTGATTTTTTGCTCCTTACCAGATAGCTGGGACAGCTTGGTTATGGTTGTAAGTAATTCAGTCTCTAATAACTCAAAGCTGAAGTTTGAGGATGTAATAGGTGTGATCCTAAGCAAGGAAATGTGAAGGAAGAGCACGGGAGATTCTTCTACTTCTAGAAATGCTTTGATGGTGGAGAGCAGAGGGAGACAAAAGAACAGAGGGAAAGGTAATCATGGGAAGTCAAATGATCACGGAAGGTCAAAGTCCAAGAGTAAGTTAGAATGTTGGCACTATGGGAAGGTTGGTCATGCTAAGAAAGATTGTTGGGCTCTTCGGATAAGAAGAACAAGAAGGAGGAAACTAAAGAGGTAAATGTGGTAGCAGGTGATGTTTTTCAAGATGCCTTAATTCTTTCTTTAGATAATATTGTTGAATCTTGGGTGTTAGATTCAGGGGCTTCTTTCCATGCCACCCCACATAGACATTACTTTACTGATTTTGTTCAAGGTGATTTTGGACATGTATATCTTGGTGATGATGAACCATGCAGCATAGTAGGGAAAGGTTGTGTTTGGGTGAAAATGCAGAATGGGAACACATGGCTACTTAAGGACATCAGGCATTTTCATAAGTGGAGGTTGACCTTGATATCAGTGGGACAGCTGCGTAGTGATGGTTGTACGGTCAATTTTACAGTGGATTCTTGGAAGGTTACCAAGGGAACTCTTGTGGTTGCAAGAGGTGATAAAACTGGTACTTTGTATTTAACCAGTGGTGCTAATTATTACAATTTAGTTGCTGCAGATGGAGATGCAACTTTGTGGCACCAGAGACTCGATCATATGAGTCATAAGGGCATGTAGATTATAAAGGATAGGTTACCTAAATTAAAGGAGTTAGATTTGGACTTCTGTGAGGACTGTGTTTATGGGAAATAGAAGCGGGTGAGATTCCTCAAGGTTGGACCTACTAGGAAGGAGGGTAAGTTGGAGTTAGTGCATATAGATGTATGGGGGCCAGCTAAGGTAAACTCTATTGGTGGTTCATGTTATTATGTCACTTTCATTGATGATGCAACTAGAAAAGTTTGGGTATATTGCATTAGAAAGAAATCTGATGTGTTTGAAACTTTCAAAAGATGGAAAGCCTTGATTGAGAATGAAACAGGTCTCAAGCTGAAATGTCTCAGGTCGTATAATGGAGGGGAATATTGCAGCAATGAATTTATTGATTACTATTTGGTAAATGGGATCCGTAGGCAAAGAACGGTTCCAAATACTCCACAGGAAAATGGAGTGTCAGAGATAATGAACAGGACAATCATAGAGCATGTTAGGTGCATGAGGTTACATGCAGGGCTGCCACTCATGTTTTGGGTGGAAGCGGTAAGCACATCTATTTATCTGATTAACAGAGGACCCTCTATGGCCTTGGATGGAGGTATACCTGAGGAGGCTTGGTCAGGTAAGAAAATTGATTACTCATTTCTTAGAGTATTTGGATGTGAGGTATTTTTTCACATTGATAAAGATGATAGGACCAAGTTAGAGGCTAAGTCTGAGAAATGCACCTTTGTTGGATATGGTGAAGATGATTTTGGTTTCCATGTTTGGAGTCTTAAAGAAAAGAAAATATTTCGGTCTAGAGATATTGTCTTTAATGAAAAAATCATGTATAAAGATTAGTTACAAGAACAGAAAGAGGAATCAAAGAAAGAATACACATTGTTAGAGGACATTGTGGACAGCAAGGTGTCCAAGGGGCCGGTTCAGGTATAGCATGTTCTGGCATAGCTAGTTTAGTTACTCATCAGGAACCCCAAACTCCTGAGGTGAGAAGGTCTTCTAGGGTAAGAAGGGAACCTAAATGATTTACTCCATCTTTGAATTATTTATTGCTCACTGACAGTGGAGAGCTAGAGTGCTTTGAGGAAGTAGTGCAGGTGGATGCCAGGAAGAAGTGGGAGTAGGCCATGGATGAAGAGCATAGATCTCTTATGGAAAACCAGACTTGGGATCTGTTGGAGCTACCCAAGGGCAAGAGAGCATTGTAGAACAAGTGGGTGTATAGAATCAAAGAGGAAGATGGAGGCAGGAAATGATACAAGACCCGGTTGGTGGTCAAAGGATTTGCATAGAAGAAAGGTATAGACTTTGATGAATTTTTTTCTTTGGTTGTTAAAATGACTTCTATTAGGACTGTTCTTGGTTTAGTTGTAGTAGAATACCTGCACTTAGAATAGTTGGATGCGAATAATACATTCCTTCATGGTGAGTTGGAGGAGGAATTTTACATGCAGAAACCACAGGGTTATGAGGTCAAAGGGAAGGAGAGGTTAGTGTGCAAATTGAAGAAGAGCTTGTATGGCCTGAAACAAGCTCCATGGTAGTGGTACATGAAGTTTGACAGTTTTATGCAGGAGCAGGGTTACTCCAAGTGTCACTCAGACCATTGCATGTACATCAAGAAGTTTCTTGATGGTAGTTATATTATTTTGTGCCTGTATGTAGATGATATGCTTGTTACAGGGAAGAACATGCAGGAAATAAAGGTACTCAAGAAGCAGCTAGGTGACTCCTTTGCTATGAAGGATTTGGGGGCAGAAAAACAAATCCTTGGTATGTGAATAACTTGTAACAAGAAGGAGAGGAAGCTAGTATTATCTCAAGAAGAGTACATAAAGAAGGTCTTGGAGAGGTTTAGTATGTAGGATGCTAAATGGGTTGGTACTCCTTTGGTAGGTCACTTTAAATTATCAAAGGAGCAGAGTCCAAAAACTGAGGAGGATAGAATCCAGATGTCCAGGGTACCATACTCATCAGTAGTTGGTAGCTTGATGTATGCTATGGTATGCACTAGGCTTGACATTTCCCATGCAGTGGGAGCAGTGAGTAGGTTTATGAGTGATCCAGGTAGAGAGCACTGGCAGGCAGTATAGTGGATCCTTCAGTATTTGAGAGGGACCATGGGAGTAGCATTGTGTTTTGGTGGATTAGACACTACATTACGTGGATATGTAGATTTAGACATGGCAGGAGATTTGGACAGTAGTAGGAGCATGATAGGTTATGTATTTACGGTTAGTGATACATCAGTGAGTTGTATTTCATGGTTATAAAAGGTTATGGCTTTGTCAACCATAGAAGTTGAGTATGTTGCTACCACAGAAGCAAGCAAGGAGATGATTTGGTCAGTCTAGGTAGGTCTTTAGTGTAACATCCCCATTTTAAGATACCAGAACAAGGGAATTTTTTTTTTTTTTTTTTTTATAACTTTCTCTGTTATGAATTATAAAATTCAAACACACGTTCTAGTTTTAATAATTGTTCTCTGCCCAAACAACACAGTTTGGATCACACAATTTCTTTTTAAAACGAATGTTCCCTGTTCACATATTTACAATATGGAACACACATTCAATGCCATTCAATCTTATAACAGATTCTATATGTTGTTGTAAATGACTCGAGGAACTGCCGATCTTCCATTTTCATGGCTCGGAGTTTCAACGATCCTTCATTTCATGACTCGGCAACAACCGATCCTTCATTTCATGACTCGGCAACAACCGATCCTTCATGTTCGTTTATGCATAGTATATTATATATACCTGTTCTCATAACCATTTCCAGTTATCGAAGTGATCCATTTAAGAAGCCTATCTGAATATCTGTTACTGATATTCATCTGACATCCCGCATCTTAAATTAAGTGATAAGGACAACGCAACCAGCACTTGTGATACTTTGGCCAAATATTTTCACATGCTTTGCATGATCATATTCCTGGATGTGATACACATCAATGGAATACGTCCTTCACTTCACTTCACCTGTTATCTAGAATGGTCTTTCCTGGTTCCTACCAGTCCTCTTCGTTTAAGGTCAATTTTAAACTTACAATTCCAACTAGTAATATGAACGAATATAGGAAGGCACTCCTGGTAACTAAAGATACACAGACATACGGTGTCGTTTCCCCATGACTCCGTGTGTCTAGTTATCTTTAGTATTCCAGAGTCACTCCGTATACCAGATCATACCCTATCCCCTGCTAAGAGTTACACATTCAGCCTATGTATTCTTGATGTTTTAATTCGGGAGGGCATTGCAATATGTCAGCTGCAACATTGTGTCGTCATGAAGACCCCGTCATCATGGAGACACCTTGCTGTAGCTGGCGTATGCCAATGTCCTACAGAATCCTCCCATCGAGAATACACATCCTGCTCAAGTGATTTGGATACGATTTAATAATTAAGAGTCAACTTTCAGCATCCATGCTGATCCCTTTATCCTCATTTCCGTTACAGTTGTATATAGCTAAGAGGGACTAAAACCGTCCATTAGCTTGCTATGCATCTTCTCCTTCGTATCGAAGGGCTACATTTCCCTACTTGGTTCACTTCTTAATCATTGGATTAAGCAGTCCGTACCGTCGGACGTGATAAGTTTAACCCATTAAACTTAGCCAAGATTTTCCCAACTGTAACTAAATTCAGAATACTAACTTATTAGACGTCATTTAAACGAGGTCTAATTCCCAAGAATGTATTCATTTATTCTCCTTAACATTATATAGTTAAGGTCCATTAGTTATGGATATACTTATCCTATATCCTTTATTCTGAATTTAGCATACGAGATCATTAATGGAGTTCGAAAACGAAGTTCGAACACTCCGAAATTAATTGATATTCCTTAGCTCCTAAGCTAATCCTGAATACCCTTTCGATTATGGAATCATATTCTTCTTAAACCTTTTTAATGTCAATTAAAAGTTCATCTTTACCCAAGTATGAACTAATTGCATTTTTCAACTTAAAAGTTGCATTTAGATAAGAATAGATATCAGTTTCATTTAACATCCATCCAAGGACAATGAAGCAAATCCAAATCAAGAAATAACATTATATTTCCAATTTAGCCAACAATATCAAACTGATATAATTATTAAAATATCACACTTGTAATTGTATTCAACATTTCATGTCATAATCTGTACATTTGCCAATCCAATTGAATGGGCATGGTTTACATAAAACATCAATACAACTCATAGACAGAAGAATATACTTTCTTCTTTCCACAATTCCTCGAAGAGGAATAAAAGCAACAATTACAATTTATCTTTCAGCTAATCAAGAAGCATCAGAAAACAGCCATGTCTTCATTCTAATCAAATTCCATCTGCAAAATGATTTGCACGGGTCAGTTCAATGAACTGAGCATATTAAGCACTTATCCTTAAAATAAGGTGCTTCAACTAATTGTCTCAATAAAAGAACCCTGCTTTTATGAAACGACAGTAAAACATCAATCATGAATTAGGCACAAAAGAAAGATCAGCATGACAACTGAACTATCAAAATATCATCACAATCAACCAAAGAACTGCTATCCCGTTTCCACATAACCGTTACAAGTCATAATTCACAATATTTACACAGTTAGAAATATAAGTAGCTTACTGCTGATATAACACACTGTTATCCTTTCCACGCCTTTCATTAATAATAAATGCAAAGGATGAAACTAACTAAAATGTAAATCCATTACTTTCCTTTCAGTTCATGCATCATATTAGAATCCAAGCAATCAAGCACAGACAAGAAAGCGAACAGCAATGCATATAGTCGCTCATATCTAAGCACTACAAGATTCGTTATCAACGAATTATAGATTTCCAACTGAATGAAAGAAGAAAAGATCATTTTTCCAAGTCATTCATCCATATCTCTATTTCTTCCAAATGGCTGTTCTAACAATGGAATCCAAACGAAAGACAAATCAAGATAACAGTTCAGAGTGAAACTTACAAAATCCATTCGGAATTCACTTTCCGGCAGCAAGAATAATTTCATTTATAATCCACTTTAAATGAAAACAAGGAAGAATTCATCATCCATATTCATATTTCATTTGAATCAGACTCATATGAAAATCCGAAACAGGTTAGTACAACATTATGTTCATTCTAGGTCAAACAGTATAAGGATGCAGACCATATATTTACCATACTAAAAGAAACCATATTTCTTTCACTGTATGTTAAACAAATAACAGTTATACAATCATGTAGTCAATTAATCACATGATTTCCTAATCCTATGAACGTATCCCGTTCAAAATAACATATTATTCATTGCTATTACCTACAGCAAATCCAATAATCACATGACTATGAATCTCACCAAGTCAGAACAGCAGGCAGAAGAAGGATTCCCTTCCAATAAATGATTCTACTCAATCCATTTTCCAAGTTCATAATAGTATGCAGAACTTCCAGAATGCAAAATCAGATGTCATTACCTTTAGCAAAGTAAACCGTACAGGGTGTCAATACATGGATCTAGTACAGTCAAGACAACCCACACAGCAAGACAAAATTTCTATGCATTTATTCTTTGTACAGCAATCCAAGATTAAGTCATAATCACCAAAACAGTTCGACCTTAAAAGACCGATCAGCATTAATAAACACAACTAATCATCATACCTTCCTAGCAAGAAACAATATATTTCTCTATGAGTTCAGAAGGAAAACTATTTCTTTTCCAACTCTCACAAACACTCTAATGCCCATTCCTTTAAAATACAAAATACCATTTCCTCATAATCCCGAAACAGCAGAAGGAAGAGGAAAGTCTTATTTCTTTTTAAGCAAGAAAGGAAAGAACAGCCAAAAACGTGTTATCATTTCTTTCTCCAAGGCAATTCGTATGCTCATACAAAAAAAAAACAACGCTGTATTCATCATAATCAACACAGCAGAGAGAGAGAAAGAAACTATTTCCTTTTCAAAAGAAATTTCAGTATAGAAACGACCTTAAGCAACTCGTACATCCTGTACAATTATATCACGAAAGACCATATAACAAGAGCATTTTCATAGCAATGAAAACAACCCACACAGTCTGCCAGCTCTTGATATGATACTAAAACTATGAAATACCCATTCCTTAGAGCTTGAAAAGAAATGTCATGCCTTTAAGTTCCGGAACAGCAGATAGTAAACAAACAAAAGATCTTATTTCCCTTAATGAAACTTCAGTACAGAAACGACATCAAGCCGCTCACACAACCTTCACCATCTTATCACAAAAGTTCATGTGACAAAAGACAATCACACAGCAATAAGATAACCAACACTACCAGCACAGTTCCATATCATAATTTACAAGAAAAACCAGTTCGAAACTCCATCTAACGTCAACAACCAGCACAACATGGAGGTATTCCATTCAAGAAGTGCAAGAACAGTTAAACACAGCAACAGGGAAACGATTTTCCTATCATTTCCAAAAATGACAGCAAGGGTCGACGAACCCAAATCATAGCAACACCACACAGCTGTATTCTACTTCCATTTACATGCAAAGACAGTTCCAACACAACCACAAAGAAACGATTACACAATAAGGAAACGATTACACACCCTGTTCCAATTCCACACAGCACGAACAGAGAAAGAGAATATCTATTTCCAACTTGATTCGTGCAAAAACAATTCAAGGCCGAGCAACCAGAAACGATTCTTCATATCATTTTCCAAAAAAAAAGAAGCAAGAATCGACGAAATCCAAATCAAATCGACTCGACAACAATCACAGAATCCAAACCCAAGAGCAGGGTTGTTTTAATGAGACACTTAAACAAAGCAAGAATTTTTAAAGAGAAGGGCTTAACATGCCTGTAATCTCTTTTCCAGAACTCGAAGAAAGCTTCGTTTGCCGTGTTTTTCCTTCCACAGCGACAGCACAAACTTCCCAACACTCCTTTCTTCTTCAGGCTCAGCAACAGCCTTAAAATCTCCAAGAACAGTGTCAAATTCCAAGAGCTGGTTCGACTGAACCAGACCAGAAAAACCAAATGCAGAGCAACTTTGCAAAAGCCCGAATCGGCAAAATGAAAATCAAAATTTCCTCATACACTTTCCAAGGTGAACTGGTCGCGAGGACCAAGAACAATCAATGCATTAAAGGCTCTGCCTTTTCCTAGCTTCCCACGCCACTGCCAACTTGAGTTGGCGAACTCAATTTTCAAATTTCCCATGCAAAACTGAATTTGGCTCTATCTCCAAATAGATGCCTCCATTTCTTACCTGCCCCGCCAAAACTGGCGCTGTCCACGTATGGACTTTCCAATTAATGCTAATGAATACTCCCCTCCATCCTTATCCTTTCCCTCCAAGGGTCTGCGCGCCCTTTTAGATTAGGATTAGTTTAGGTTGCATATAGTGTTCAACCTAGGTCTTAGTTTAGCCTTAGGTTATTAGGGCTTAGGTCTATTTTCCCCTTTTTTTTTAATTTAAAAATCCACTTAGGATAGTAGTTTAGGATGCATGTTAGGACTTAGGATTAGTTTAGGGTTTAATTCATACTAACCACTAACACTAATCAACTCCTAACCCAACCTCTCAGCTAACCCCGTATCTATGCTGTGCAGGACGTTCAGTCCTTTGGATCACGTGTCCAGGCCACCCGGGTCCAGGCGTTTCTTGCCTCACGAGGTCCCAAGTTCGACAGTACAGGGTTCAAGAATCGAACCCCTATCGTTGGCATTTACGTGCCAGCTGCTCATACCTGTAATCAGGCGTTGCACGTTCATAACAACCTCGGGTTCGGTTCAAGAGTAAATCGACACAGAAATCACCAGAAGCCCTCAGCATACTTGGATCAATGAAATTGATTCAAGGTGTGCTGTCAATCAGCAACGAGAGTTTAGCAAGTATACGACAATTTGTCGTCACATTAACAAACACGCAAGTACAATAACTGTTGTCCTATGCAATAAATCACAGCATGCAAGAATCCAAGTTAGCAACACATTCCTTTAAGATCAGAGTTTATCTTAACAAGTTTGCCTTTACTCCAGCAGTTATAACAGTATGTAAAACATTCACCAAGATAACATACAAAATCAGAGCGTTACCATGTATCAAGAACTAAAAGATGCAAGAGTTATTTCAAGGTTTGCATTGCATACCTTGGTGTGTCAACCTAGTGGTTTAGATCGGGCTTTAGTCTCAGTCTTTGGAATTCTATTGTGAGTTCATTCAATCTGAGAGCCAGACTGTGAGAGTTTTTATCAAATCATCTTGTATGATAATAAAATATGAGAAAGTTCTTGGTGGACGTAGCCCACATTGGGTGAACTATGTTAAATCTTGTCTTGTCTTCTTTTGTGCATTATTCATTTATGTTGTTATATTTCTGCAAGTATAATTCTACTATATAGTTTCCTACTGTTGTGGTTTGAGGAATTGTTTCCGCATATTTGTTCTCTAATTCCTAACATTCAAGTATCCTTTCTTGTTAAATTTGAAGCTCGTAGTAGAAGACATGTTAAAAATATGAGATCATGTCCCATATGGTATATGGCTTCATTGAAGCCAAAAGAGAAGCTACAACCAGTCACATTCACCTCAGAATGTGATAATGAGTTACACAACCCTTAGGATCAGTTGCAGTGCCTCTATAAGACAAATGTAAACAACTAAAAGATGCATAATTTATCTTTTGCGTTGATACCTTGGTGATCCTAGTGGCGAATCAGGCTTGTCTCAATTTTTTCACTTTCAGTCTCAGCCATGTCCATTATCAAATCATCTACATGGATGCTCATTGTGAGGAAGGGGAGCTATTTTGCATAACTAGTTGCAGGGTTTGTTTAACTCACTTGTGCCTCTAGTTAGTATAGAGTAGGAATAGGTTTTCTTTCAGTAGAATAAGTGTGTGACACACTCTGCATGTTTCATTTGAGGCATGTATGGTTTTTAGTTTCAGTGATTGTTTTTATTTCATCATTGCTCTTGCATAGTGTATCGGAGTTGAAGTTCTCAGAAGAGGAGAAGGTTCTACTTTTAATCATATTTTCATGATATCCCAAACTTAGCATATGCTTCATTAAAATTCCGTAGTGTGCCATAAATTCCAGGCATTCATCATATTCAATATACCTCCTACTTAGCATTACAAAAGGTTCCGGATCAGCAATGCTCGAGGGGACTTCAAGATCTTTCATGGAGAATTAGATTAGTTCAGGATTCTAACATTGACTCCATGCCCGATGGATTGCCTAAGGCTACTACAACCATGCTTAGCAGGCAATCCTCCCTGAGAGGTTGCCAAAAATGTTATCCAATTTTACCCCTTGGGGTAAATTTGGACAACAAGGGGCATGTTGTTCTCTAACACCGGAAAGGCCTTCATAAGATATTTTGGGACATTTCACGTTACTTTTGTGTTTGAAGGGTTTTTTACAGTGCACTGGGAGATTTCGTGATTGTCATGATCATCTTGTTATAGTTTCCTCTTTTCTAAGTATTGGAGGCTCAAGGTCCACTTAGAGTGTGAAAATTGGCCCCAGCAGGCCCACTTATGGTCAGTTCGGGCAAAAAATATTGAAATTAATAATTCATTGTTTTAGAGGGGTCTTATTATGTTCACATTATTTCCCCATTTTCAAGAAAGACCCGGAGGGGATCAAAATAAGGATCAAACTAGAACATTGAGGGCACTATAGTCATGACCTAAAGGTAGCTCACCATGTGGGTGGAAGGAGCTCATGGTCGAGCTTGGGTGAACACCGAGTGGCTTTAGCTCAGGAAGTAAAATAAGGCGTGTTAAATGGCTCGGTGTGATCTATTGATAGGTCGAGTCCTGGTTAGTCAGTCGAGTCACTCGTTGAGTAAGTCAAGGTCGATCTTGTAAGAGCTTGTGTTTAAGGAGACATTAATCTTAGTGCATAAACGCTGAGCATGGGAGGTTGATGCATGAATCAAGGGAGTGTTAAGCGAAAAGCTCGGGAGCTGGCGATCAGCAGCGTTGAAGGTCATGGTGAATCATTATGAGGGCCTTAGCTCAGCAGAGTTGTGATTAGATTTCATGAGCTTGGGTTAGATCTGGTGGCAATGAATTGGCATTCAGCTTCTGATGTTGCATCAAGCGGATCTTAACGTTGGATTGGCGGGTCACTTGCCAGGAGGGAGAAATCGGCATTGAGCAGGTTGCATCATCACAATAGAGCTCAGCGGATGCAAAGGTGAAGGCACCCAGATATTTATATAAGAAAACATAGGTAATGGGGTATCAAGCCATCCGAGTTAATGTGGAATGTAAAAGTTAACGCGTAGGCTGAGTCGCAGTGTTCGGGGACCGAGTTCACTCAGAGTTGGCAAAAAGATGAAGCAGGGAGATATACAGATGACTCAGGTTTGGAGCTCGAACATGGTCGTGGGTGAGTTGTTTATCAAGTGGAAGTTTCGAGTTTGGAGTCAGGAAGGAAAATATCTTCGTCATTGAGGCTGAGTAGTGATGGCTAACCAAGAGAGAAACGATCGGGCTAAGCCGTAGTTGCATTGTGATAGATACTCGTTAAGTTTTCGGGTTGAGCATGGAAGGTAATAGAGTTGAGCTCGATGGTGTTTGGAGCAGGCTTGGCATTCGTGAGAATGTGGTACAACTCACAAGTGCATAGTAAATGATAGCGAAGATTTTTGGAAAATTTCCAAGGCATGGCAATTAGTGTGAAGATTATGAAACGATTCTGGTCGACGCACTCCTGGAGGACAGCGGTCGAAACAACATAAAGCGAGTTAGGACAATTTGATATAGAGCGCAGGATTCATAACTACCAAGCTCGGGTCATTGCAAAAGGGCTCTTGTAGGTGAAGTAATGTATGAATGGCTCAACGGTCAAAGAGTTAAGGTTGAGTCACTCGGCACCGTGAATGCATCACCTAACTACCACTGAGCTTGGGTGGAAATGAGAAGTGGCTCTATATTGAGCTCGTGATTGACATGACGGATTGGAAGGTTAGTAAGATTGTACAGCTCGTATGGATTGTTAACTCGTCGAGGAGAAGCGGAAGCGAGTCCTCAAAAGGGTTATAACTCGGCTCGGTCAGAATGCACAATGGGATCAACTAACGAGTCGTGGAGTTGTATGTAGAAGCAAGCTCGAATAACTCAGAAGAGCATTCAACGTGGGGTCAAGTTGATGTTTGAGATTTGATCCCATTTAAGTGGGACTTGCGGTTAAATGAGTTGCTTCAAGAGCCATGATAGGTTTGAGCATCGAAGGGGCTGAGTTGGTGATACATGGCCGGAGCGCATTCAACGGAGGACGTCGGTGCCTCGGTTAGGTAAGGCGATCAGTTGAGCTTGTGAGACTAACTCGGCGATGGGCATATCATGTCATTTTAACTCAGTTCAATGGATAAATGCTTGGCTCATGAATTTCAAGGAAACATCGATGCCAACTAGCTCGGGTGAAATAGACGAGGTAGCTCGATTGATCGAGTTAAGGTCGAGTCGCTCAGTGGTAGGAGAATATGAACTTGGATCGATGTTTAGATTACCTTTCGGAAAAATTCCAAGTCAAAGCCAAGTTCAGAGTTTTCAAAATGGTGAGCCATGGTCGATTTCCGTGCCTGAGGATAAGCATGGCTCAGACATAACGAGGAAATTCATTGTGGGGATTGTAGAGATCAGAAACCAACTTGCAATGTTGGCGCATGAGAAACAAGATGTCAAGTTCTATGGCATGTCAGGGCTACTGACAAGATTGACAAGAAACAAAGCAATGTTAGGATCTCGATACATGGTAGGAGAGAGACACCAATAGTGGTGCACCCTATGTTAGGGGGCCCACAAAATAAATTCTATAAAATGTGGGACCCTGATTTTTTCACCAGCATGTAGTTTAAGATTTTTTTAAATTACATATATTTTTTTGAATGTTGAATTGGAGGGAAAAATATATTTTGAATTTATTTAAAATTGTAAATTTTAGTTACACTGCATTTTGATTGGGACCCATATTTGATCATGGGTGAAAATGGTTGATCATTTAAATTTTCAAAAAGGCAAATCTTACATGTCATGATATGATTGAATGTTGACATGTCAAAAATGACTAATCACCAAGTACCTTTATGACAACTATTGGGTGTTTTGTATTCAGGACACTATATCCACAATTAGACCCCGCTCAACTATTGGTGTCTCTCCCCTAAGTCACCCGACAAACATGAGGTTTATGGGCCAATTCATCTGGCCGAGTGGATGATTGTAGTCAATTCGGTCACATCACAAGTTGTCCGGTAAACATGGAGATCAATATGAGGTGACTATTTATTGATGATCTGTTAAGGCGAGATGAAACTCATCATGGAGAGTTTGGCCAATACATGTCAACACTACCAATTTTGATGAATTAGGAGACATGGCGAGCTTTCACAAAGAGAACGTGGTAAATGATAAATCCTGAGATGCTCGGTCAATGCCAAGGTGATAGAGTGGTCTTCAAGGTACTCATGGACTAAGTGGTCGATGTGATGAATAATAAAGAAGTGGTCAACACAAAGTATGCCATGAAGCCCCTGCAACAAGTGGAAAGCTGATCGTTTCATTTAATGTTGAGTTATAATGAATGAGCCTTCGTGTAAAGGGGGGAGCCATCCAATTCACCAGTTGATTCATTGGTAATTTTAGCCAATGAAGAAATGTGAGGGTCTCACCAATGCAAAGAGGTGACAAGGAGTTTAGGATGTGACTTGGCTGATCCATTTCAATTTAAGTGACTAAGTCAATAGGCCAATCACAAGCCAAGAACCCCATTTCACATAAACCAACTTTGTAGGGCCCATCAAAAGACATGATGCTTCAAAATTTTATTAAAAATATTATATTTATTAAAATAGAGGATAAATCCAAATTTTTGAGTTTATGAGGGCATGATGGGTGAATATTTCTCAAATACAATTAATGGTGTAATTAAGCATGTAAGCCATCATGTGCTATATTTTCCCAATAATTAGGATTTCTCTTCTCTTCTCTCATAGGTTAGATTTTCTATAAATGTAAATGAGAAACCCATTTCAAAGGGTTAGACAATTTTAGATTCCTCCCTCTTTTAACAAGCTAAGTTGTGGATTTTGGGAACTTTAAATCCTTTTCTCTAATATTGTAATCACAAATATTGTATCTTCCTACTGTAATGATGCATTGTGCACATGATTGAAGTAATAAAAATTGTTTTCTGTGACTAATTATCAGTCCTTTCATCATTTTTTTGCTTTGTTGTGCTTGTCTCATGTCTGCAGGAATATTGTGTAACTTCAAGTTTCCATTGCAGGTTTTAGGAGTTTTTGTTATTCTCTAGGATTGAAGCTATTTATGCAATTGAGTTATGGTGCTTTTTCACCCTTCTCATTTTCATCCTTATTCACTAGAAGGTATTAAACTTGTTTAGCAAAACCCTTTCTTAGTGCATCACCATTCCTAGTGTAGGTTTTATTTCTTTCAAATATATCTCCCTAATCCCCTGAAAATGTTAGTATAGGTCTAGGTAGTTGTTTTATTGCATTAGAAGCAGTGTTGTGTTTAGTTTAGGAAGAATAAGTCAGCCTTGTTCGGAGGTTCACCTCAAGCCACAAGTCCTACAACTTGCGATGTGATCCCATGTTACCCAATCATACTTAATGCCCTATCCATCACTTGGTCATTCGGAGGGTGTAGTGATTTGGTGATAATAGTACTTTTACCTCTTCTCATTATAAACACTATCTGTGAAGTTTTGGATCGCAAGCCTTCGTATGTAGTTCCCATAAGATACATGGTTTTTAACTCATACATCACATCTTTTCCTATTAAAGAAAATGTTTAGTGACCACTAAGCTCCTTTACTTATTGATGGAAATGTCATATCATACCCTAGGCTCAAAAATTTCTTATTTTTAAAATAGCTCTAAAATAAAAAATCATCATATAACTTAGTGGTCACTAGGCTCCTACCTTTACCTCTTCTCATCATAAACACTATCTGTAAAGTTGTGCATCGCTATCCTTAGTATATACTTGCCATAAGATACATGCTTTTCAACACATATTTCACATCATTTCCTAAAACAAAATTCTTAGCACCCACTAAGTTCATTTACTTGTAGACAGAAACGACATATCAGACCCTAGGCTCAAACGTTTCTTATTTTGAAAATAGTCATACAATAACACTATCTATACATTATTTGATCGCTAGCCTTATTATGTGTCCCAAATAGCTTGTTTGAACTTTCCATGTGGTACATTTTAATTGGAGAATTAATTTAAATTAGCGCACACTATATCTAACAATGTACAAATCGATTTTGATAAAGAATAGAAGGTAAATGTCTATATATTATTCTAATAAACTTCAAAACTACGTTTAGGATTTATTTCTTTTATTTTCTTATAATATATATTTTAACTTTGCTTGTTTTAGTATATGTTATATAATATATTTGTTATTATGTTTATATTATTATAGGCTATAAACAATGAAAAATTGCATTGTTTTTAATTCATATTTAGTCTTAATTTTTCAACCATGAAAAAATAAAATATGGAAATTCGGATTCTGACACATTTTTCAGATATTTTAAATTTCAATAGCCTGACCTTTTCCTTTAATAGGGGAAAAGTGAAAATTTCAAATTTTTGTATCCCTCTCTTTTTCTATTTTTGAAAAACAAGTCATGGAATGTGCTAAAAAAATTATTAAATACCTTGGAGAAATGTTGAATAGGGTTTCTGAGTTTTTTGGTCACGTAAATAAGCATGTCTTCAAACTAAAAAAATACACGCATGTCGTAGATTGCAAGGCCGAGTGTTTGAATCCCGATTTTTTTTTGCATGTGATTATAATCATGCCTGAAGAGAAGGCTCATAAAATACACACAAAAAGGATGCACATAAAGGAGGCATACAACAGAGATTGCAAATAGAATCACGCAAATTATTTGATTGAGCTAGAAGATAGAGGTTTCACTCATAGCATAAATCATGAAATAATCCCAGATATTACTAAATCAGGTATTTATAGTAAAGGTGTACCTTTTTCTTACTGTGGGCTCTATTAGTTGCTTTGTAGTTTACTGTTTCCTATGTTTTGTATGACATTCCAATCGTAATCCGCACCAGCCCTACTTTGTCCTACTAAATCGTGCTCCGTAGTCAAGCCTTTCTTTCAATTTGATTATTATCTCCATGCTAAACTTCATTATTCTTCATGAAAATAAAAAAAATTATGCGTTAACAAAAGAAAATTTAATCCCTTTTCTGCTCTATTATTTATCTTTATTTAACGTTTTCCCATTTCTGCCATTCTATGTCTCTCTTTGGGTTTTTTTTTTAAATTTTGCATTCTCATTCTTGTTAATTCTTTTAAAGGATAATGATAGATTCTGACAAATTCACCTTTTTTATTTTTTATTTTTGTTGGGAGAACCAAAATAATTTATTTTTTTCATTAAGATGATGCAAAGAAATGTCGCAAATTAATTCATATTACATTTTTTACATGGCTTCCACTTAGACATTTTAGGAAAATATATGATGTTAAAAAATTACTTGAAAACTATAAAACCATATTAATTATTCAATTAAATTATAATTATTTATAATTATATATGTTTTTCCATTTAGATACTAGAATTAACCAAATGTAATGTCTTCAGCTATTTTATGTTCTGTACATTGGAAGTTAAACACATTATATATGCATTGGTATTATTAAATATAGTTTTAATCACTATGTATTTAATAATTAATATATTCTTCCTTTTGCACCTGGTAATCTATGCCCAAAATTTGCATAGCTTTGAGGCAGCCACAGTAAAATTCTTTGTTTTGACAACCTATTTACTAAACCCAATTTTTATTTTGAATTACATACACTATTTCAGATTTATTTGTTATCGTGTATATATTTTCAATACGATTTCTTTTATGTGAATATAAACTACCTTGGGAAAAATTGTCTACCTTTGCATCTGCTAGGCTAAAATTCTTATTTGAAAAAACCATTCGTTAACCTTGGCCCCTTTTGGATCAATTGTTTTTATATAGGAAACACAATTTTTATTGGTCTTAGTGATCGCTTTTGTTCTTTGACTAGTGTTAGATTCACAAAGATTAAAAAATAGATTTATAAAAAAACCTCATTATTAACATGATATATTTACCTTTAAGAATAGATTAGCAATCGCTAGGATGCAATGAGTAGACGGCGCCGTATATAAAAACTTTTTATAACTTCCGAGTCGCAATTCCAAGTTTCTATAAATTTCATAAATGTAAAATAATTTTGCTAAAATCTCATAAGAAGTAGAGAAATTTATACATATACCTGTATAAACCATTAAATATATGATTTGACATGTATATTTATGTATCCATTATATAAAATCAATATTTATTTGTTATTATTTATAGCTTTTCAATATGATTTCTCATATATGAATACACTCTACATGAAAAACTTTGTGTACAATAACACTTGATAGGCTATAATTCTTATTTAGAGAAACCATTTATTTGGTGTTAGTAATCTCTTTTGTTGTTTTTCTCCTACTATATATACAAAGATTAAGAATTCAAATATATAACATAGCTTCATTATGAACATGATATATTTACCTTTAGGAATAGTTTAGCGGCTGCTAGGGTGCAATGAGTAGATCGCGTTGTATTTAAAAAATTGTTCTATAACTTCTATGTATTAGTCCAAGTTTATTTTCTTGTCATAAATCTAAAAATATTCTACCGAAAGCTCCTAAGAATAGATAAATCTATACCTATACTTGTGTAACACCTGAAATAAACGATTCTAAAGGTATATTTGTGTATCCATTATATAAACTCTAAATTTATTTGTTATCTCTTACAAATTTTCAATATGATTTCTCTTGTATGAATACACTCTAAATGAAAAAACTTGCATACACTAACACCCACTTGGAAATATTTTTTATTCAGAGAAAACATTCATTTACATTTAGCGGCCTCACGGAGCAAGTTTTTCTTATATAGGTAACACACCATTATTTGCTGTTACCGATCACTTTTTTTCTCTCCGTTTATATACACAAAGATTAACAATTTAGATTTATAACATAGCTTCATTTTGAACATGATATATTTTCCTTTAAGAATAGCTTAGCGGCCACTAGGGTACAATGAGTAAATTGTGTCGTAATCTAGTTATATAACTTTTGAGTCACTAGTCCAAGTCTCTACGTATACTTGTATATCACATAAAATACACGGTTCTACACATATATTTATACGTCCATTATATAAATTAAAGATTTATTTCTTACCATTTATATAAACTCCTGTAAGAATATACTCTACATGGAAAATGTTTCCAATTCTAGTGACCGGTAGGATATAATTCTTATTTGGAGGAAGACTTCGTTTACCTAGGAAGACTCACAGATAAGTGGATTTTGTTATAGGAAACACAATTTTTTGGTTCAAGCAATCACTTTGTTATTTTTCTCATGTTAAATACTCAAGGATTAACAATTAAATTCATAACACAACTTCATTCTAAAAATAATATATTTACTTTTAAGAATAGCTTAGCAACTGCTAGGATTCATTCAGTATATCGTGTCGTATCTAAAAACTTGTTATAAATATTCACATTTCTTGTCTAGTAGGTTAGCCCAAGACATAATATTAATATCTTACGATCAGTTGGATTATACAAATTAAATTAAAATAGTTTGAGCTAAGCAGGTGCTAGGTACTTCCACAATATAATATTTCTAGCTTAGTGGGTGCTATAATTTATCAAGTTACCAGATGATATTGTGAGCTTAGCTTCTGCTAGCTTGTGATACAACATAATATTTGGATCTTAGCAGTCTCTAGGTTCAGTAAAATAAAGTAAGATATTATAAGCTTAACATCTGGTAGGTTACACCAAAACATAATAATATGATCTTAGTGAATACTGAGATTTAACAAATTAAATGAAAAATATTTGATCTTAGTGGCCACTATGTATTTTAAAATTATATTATTTCAACAGAAAGAGTCACTAACATTTCAAAAACTAAAGAAATACATATTGAGTTTAGTTTATGCTAGGTTTTGTTTCAACAAAACTTCAACAAATGATAATGTAATCTTCGAAGATGAAAACAAGATATGTATAAATTAGTTGAATATATCATATCATTTTAATATTTTAAATTAATAAATTCGAGCATAGCACTGGCTACATTCTTCTACCACATAATCGTTGGATCCTAGTAGTGGTTAGGAATTAATAAACTAAAATAAGTTAGTATGAGCTTAGCAGCTACTAGGTTATGCCACAACATATTATCTGGGTATACAATTTGATATGGTTTAATAACTTCAATTACTATATTTTACAATATTTAGTGGCCGATGGGTTACGCCAAAAAAAAATAGATGTTAGTGGTCACTGTGATTTCACAAATTAAATTCACATAGTTTGAGCTTAGCGACTGCTAGGTATTTAAACAATATATTATTTAAATTATATCAACATAGTTTGGGCTTAACGGTCACATTAGGTATTTAAAAAATATAAGATTTTGAGTTGAAAAGTAACTACTTTTGACTAGGTAAAGAAAGGCATAATGAGTTTAGTTTCAACCAGTATATCAAGTTACTTAATCATATTTTGAACTTAGCATCGGCTACCTTGAGTTTAGTATATGTATCACAAAGAAGATATATATAAACTAGATATATTCATTATATGATTTTAAAATTTTAAAATGAGATATTTCAATGATAGGTCTTCAAAAAATAGTACATGAGGAACCTGTCCATGATAATTTTTCCAACAGCTAACTCCCATGATGATTAAAAGTAACTTATCGTACTAAATATATGCCAAAATTAATGGGGAATAGCTATAATCAGCTTTACTTCACTCAAAGATACTTCCTATATCTATACACTTTACTATAAAAATAGTCATCCCGAACCTTAATCAAAACTAAAGATAAATGCATCCAAGAAATATTAGGCCTTTTTGCCTCTTGGCCTCACCTCGCCAATGATCTTGACATCTGATTCCCCTTTACTCTGATAATATGAGGAGGAAGAATCCACAAAACAGTATGGTATTGTAACTTTAGCGCTAGCAAGGAGTTTTATACCCTGATTTCCTGGAACCACCTCCAAAGCACGCGTAATCGCCTGCATCCCCCACGTCAAGGCATGAATATGATACTAAATGTTGAATAGACGCTCTTCCAACTTCTTGTGATCCTTATGCAAGATAAACTACCCCAAAGAGATGGAGAATATGTTTCCCACACTTAACCCTTGCGGCATGTCAAAAGCGTTCCTCTGCCCTTTGGACTAATTTGGGTCAAGCATTATCTTGCGCATGCTCTCAAAAATATCACCGTTCTTTTATTATTTGAAATTCTTGAGATCGACTGAAACTTCTCAAGCCAATTCCATATAGTTGTGTCCCATATTTTCTTGTCTATCAAAGAATTGAATGATTCCCCAACATCATTTCGTGTCATAGCTCTTTGCCTCTTCCTGCTAGTACCACACTCCATACTACCCTAGAAACCACCAGTACCCCTATAACCATCACAAAAGGACACAAATCAAAATGACCAAAAATGAAAAGAGGAAAGGGGTAGTGAAACATCCATCTGACTGAAAGATATAAAGCCACAACCGCACAAAACATGAAAGGAGGCAAGTGTGAGGGTACCGAAGATCATCAATTGGATATCCTAATCATAAATTTAATGCTTCCCATTAAAACTCTTAAATTTCTGATGTCATCTTACATCTCACATGTATATAACCATTAATCGATCTTATCTATCACATGAATGCAATCTATTGATGTCATAAATTCCCATTAAATTCACACATGCAATATCCTCTTGTCACTACCAAAAAAGGTTACACCTCATAATAATCTAACAATTTTTATTAAAATATTATAATTCGTTATGTTTTGATCTTATCAACCTCTAAGTTAATCAACCACATTAACTTTGGAGAACTATATTACAATCAAGATATGTAAAAATTAGTCAACTTTATTGTATGATTTTAAGATTTTAAATTAAGATATTTAGAGTGTAGCGCCCGCTTGGTTATACCACCACATAATCTTTGTAACCTATCGGTGGTTATGATTTAATATATCAAATAAATATATTTTGAGCTTAGTGGCCATTAGGTTATGCCACAAAATAATATTTGGATCTTATTAGTCTCTAGGTTTCAACAAAACAAAGTAAGAAATTATAAGCTTAGCAACCAGTAGGTTATGCGAAAACATAATATTTGGATCTTAATGGTCACTGGGATTTAGTAAATTTGAATAAACATAGATCGAGCTTAGCGACCGTTAGGTACTTAATAATATAATATTTTGAGATAAAAAGTGACTAGTATTTAACAAACAAAAGAAAGACATTTTGAGTGCAATGTCCTCTAGGTTATGCCTAAACATAACCTAAAAAATTATATTGTAAACTTAGAAGTCCCTAGGTTTTAACAAATTAAATTACGTTTTTTTAGCTTAGCGACCTCTATGTTAATCAAGGACAATTACTTAGGAGATATTTATATCAATCAAGACCAGTATAAATTAGTTGAATTTTTTGTATGAATTTAAGACTTTGAAGTAAGATATTTCAATCTTAGCACCCACTAGGTTATGTCACCACTTAGTACTTGGAGACTACCCATGGTTTACGATATTTTGAGTTTAAAAGCCACTAGCTTATGCCACAAAATATTATTTGGAGATTCTAATTGCAACGCTTCAATAATTTACGATATTTTGCAACGATTAACAAATTACAAGAAGATATTTTGAACTTAGATAATGCTAGTTTAAACATTGACATAATATATGGATCTTATGGTCGATAGAATTAAAAAAATTAAATTAACATATAATGAACTAAGTGGAGAATAGGTAATTCCATGATATATTATTTCGATCTTAATAGTTTTTATCATTTAACAAGTTGTTGAGTGATATTTTGAGCTTGGTGTCAACTCACTTATGACACAACATAATATCTGGAGTGTAGTGCTCACTATTTTTAAATAACAAAATTAAGTTATTATTAGCTTAGTTTTCAGTGGGTTACGTAAAAACATTATATTTGGATCTTAGTGGTCACTAGGGTTTAACAAATTTGAATCAAAATAGTTTGAGCTTAGCGATTGTTGGGTACTTAAATAATATGTTATTTCGAGGGAAAAATACAGTAGAATTTAATAAACAAAAGAAATATATTTTGATCTATGTGGCTACTCGGTTATGCCACAGCATATTATTTGGATATTTCGTCACTACGGTTTGATAATTAATAATTAATATATTTTACAACATGTAACAAATTAGAGGAATATATTATAACTTTTTTTTATTCTAATCCCACAATATAATTTTCTTAGCTTATTTTTCACTAGCACCTAAGTAGTAAGGGAATTATATGTTTATATTAGGCAAAGGTACTTTATGCCACACCATTAATTTTTGGAGATTAGTGGTCTCCAGGTTTCATCAAAATAAATTAGGATATTGTGATCTTAGAAGCCTTTAGGTTACACCAAGATATAATGTTTAAGGCATACTGATCTTAAGGATGTAAGAAAAAACATTAGGATATTAGGATCTTACCCACGGCTACAATATGCCAAATTTAGAACTAGAATAAGAGTGGGTTTTTCTAAATGACCACATACTTGTAAAAAAAAATCATCACGGCTAGATATTACAATGAAACAAGAAGAGAACAATCCCATATGTAACAGAAAACAAAAAACCAAAAATTCCCAAATCGTAAAAAGCCAAATTAAATTTTATGGATATTCGTGAGAGTACTTTCTTTATCCTTAGCATCAACATTAGGGATTCATTCAACCTGCACGTCCACTAATTTTATGTGTTCCAGGGAGACTTCGTTGATTTTCATCCAGATCATCTGTGTGTGAATTTTCCACTCCTTGATAATAGATAATGAGTCTACGATAAGATTCAATGACTTCGTATTGGTTAGATGACATATTATCTAAATTCTCATGGTTTTCTAAAGCTACATTTGGGTAGCCCATTTTCTTTGACAGAGGAGAAACAAGGTAAACAGATGAGAGATCTCTCCCACAACACATCAAGAATTTTTGAGTCCATGATAACTTCCATAAAAAAAGGATGCGGAGAATTCATGCATGATTTTGTGAACAGGTGAGTTGAGTCAGTTGTAGCCATCAAAATGTTCAGGGAAATGAGAGGAGAAGCTAGAGAAGCATCGACAAGATGTCGAGAGGAAGTAGATTCCAGGTCCAAAAGTAGTTCAAAGAGCTTAAAAGAGTTCTCTAAGGGGTCTGAAAGGTTAAGATATGCTAGAGACAATGAGGGAGAGACAAGAGAGAAAGAACGAGGGGATACCACCAAACTGCTTTGGTTAATGATCATGATGTCTGAATCGGAGTTGAAAGGGAGACAAAGGAGGTGGAAACGATGATGGAAAGAGGGATTTGGTTATGGAATTGAAGGGGGAACATGACACTTCTTTCTTGGATTAGAGGGGAAGTGTGATATTTATGTTTAGAAAGCTTTCATTTTAAAGAGAAAATACAAAAGGCCTTGGTGGAGGCAGGTACCTTCCTCTTCTCTAGCTATTTTAAGGGACTTCTGAAGTGATTAAAACAGATAATCCACAAATTTTACCTTTAGATCATGTTGAAGATTCGCAAGAAGAAAAATTTGAGGTCTATAGATAAATTTGTAGTGTCACTCTAGTGTGAATTACCTTATCAATTTCTCAGCAACCCTATCTCAAGGTTGTGGAATTGAGTCCCATTTATAGCCCAAGTGATACATTCTCAAATTTTCACCAAAACATAGGAAATCATCCATCTCCTCCATTCATATCTTGAGTGAGCATTTAAAATAAATTTCTCCCTCCATGGGGAGCCCTGTCACAGCCGCAATGGACTCTATTGAAATAATAAATTTATTCTTTCCCACTTTGACTCTTCCTTTCTTTCAGGTTGTCAGCACATTATTGGTCACTTAGACAGATTCATAAGAGATTCTTTCAATAAATGACATAACACTACCATCATGAAATATATTCCATACGACAAGTTCATCCTTGACCTCTTTACAGGAAGAAGGCTCAATGTGTTTTATGGTGCCACCCATAGTGAATAGGGCTATTGTGACAATGATTTCTAAAGGCCTTATATAGATGATGGTTAACTAAAGACGTCAATCACCTTCATTCCAATATTCAACATGTGTCACCAATATTTCTAAATAAAATAGATCCTAATTATTAATATTCATTAATTGATCTCGTCCACCACACGAATGCAATCTATGAATATCATAAATGCCTGAAAAATCCATAAATGTCATCTCCTCTTGTCATCGCCAATAGAGGTTATGCCTCAACATAACCTAAAACTTTTTTATTTAATCTTAGTTAATGTTTAGGCAACCATAACATTAATTAGTTAATGTTCTTTAAATTATTGCATTTATTGGAGGGTGAAGGTTTGAATGGTAGTGATATTAGATGTATTTAATTAAATATATATTATAAAGGAATAATTTACAAACAAGATGGAGCAAGCTAAAATAACTAACTAATCAGAAAGCAATATCTTATTGGAATTTCTTTATTGACATGTCTATTTTTTACATTTAAGTTCTCAAAGGTTGTTCCTATTGCACATGTAAATGAAGAGGGTAAGAATAGAAATGTTACAAGGAGTACAAGAAACACTTTTTATTGACATTTGTTTGTGAGATTTGGTGAGGTGATTTCACAAAAATCTGTTTGACTGCAATGAGATAGGAATAGTGTTGTTTCAAAAAAAATCCATCTCCATGTGTCTTCTCTATCTCAGACTCTAAATTTCTGAACGGAGTGTAGCGTGTGTAGTCTAGACCAAGATAAAATTAAACGTAGATACAATTACTGGTACATGACAAGAATAATATGCTTATTGGGTTTGTGTTCTCTTACAGGTATAATTATAGGTACATGACAAGAATAATATGATTTTTTTTCTTGACATGGAAAATCATAGATGTAGGCCCAATATTAATCTTGTGATGAACTTCCACTTGTTTGGAAAAGCATAAATAGAGGCCCAATATTAATCTTTTAACTAGTCTCGTGGATGTTAAAATTTCTTCTTATATTGAACCCTTACGTGACTTCATACTGGTGTGGGTATATATATATAAACTTTAATCAAGATTGTTTTGTTCTGGGTATTGTTGGAAATTGGTTGTTTATATTATTTTGAGCTTAGTTATCACTTTCATTTAAAAAATTAATTAATGATATTTTGAACTTAGCATCCACTAGCTTAGCGGTTGAATGTATTGGATGAATATAATATTTCAAGCTAAAGACTCACAATCATTTAACAAGGCAAAGAAATACGTATTGAGTTAGTTTCTAATAGTATCTCCAGTGTTGATCGTGTGATGAACTTCCACCTGGTTGGAGGATTAAACTAATATAATAGAAAAAGGCAGAGTAATTTGGGATTGAAGTGAAATTTGTAACCTGTTTTAAAATTTTGTTATTACTCGAATAGAAGTGGGACTAATCTCATGGATGTTAAAAGTTCTTCTTATTAGAAGGATTGAAATATTTGTTAGTTGCTACAAAATTCCTTTTATGTTAGACTAATAATATGTTGTTGTTTAAATGAAAAATATTGAACATTTTTCTAAAATAGTTTGATGTCTTTTAAACGTCCTAAATCAATTGTTTTCACAAAAATGATTTTCTTACATGTATTGATGGACATCAATGACTATAATGATTAAGTATAACACCTGACATAACAGTTACTGGACCAAATATATTCATTGACAGAACATATGTTTTCTTGCAAAGGATTTCTGGAGGAATAATTGGACTAAAGATTTAATCCCCAAGGTCAATACGTTGATGTCTTCCTACCTCAACTGACATTGAATTGTAAATATTCAAGGATGAAAATTGTATTTATTTGAAATATTTGTTAGTTACTATAAAATACCTTTTATGTTGTACTTATAATATGTTTTTATTTGAATGAAAAATATTGAACATGTTTATAAACTAGTTTGATGTCTTTTAAACGTCCTAGATCAATTGTTTTCAAAAAGATGTTTTTCCTACAAGTGTTGATGAAGATTAATGACTATAATGCTTAAGTATAAAGCTTGAAATATAAGTTATTAGACCAAACATATTCATTTTCAGAACATCTGTTGTCTTGCAAAGGATTTCTAGAGGAAAATTTGGATAAAGGATTTACTCCCAATGTCAACATGTTTTTCTAGTTAATTGTTCAAAACAAGATTTTAACCCTTGAGAATGTGAGAAAGGATACAATTAATAATTGGAACTTAATCAATATCCTTCAAGATACTACAGAAAATTTGTTGAAAGGGTTTGATAAATGTAATCATTCATACCCCTAAAAAGGGTAATAAATGTGTTGATCATCTTACCAATTTAGGGTCTAAAAATAGTAATTTTGAAGTATGTGAGAGGGGAAATGATATCACCAATGATATTAATCTCATTAATAACATTAAGTATTGATGCGTCGGTGCCTCTTTTCCCTTGTTGGGATGCCATCCTTATTCTTATGGTTAGCAGAACCCTTCACACATGCAAGATATATGGTGGGATATGTACTATTTTTTCTCATATGATTCATCTTGGCCATTGTTTCTTTCATTTTCAATATCAGTCAACTAAAACCATGAGAGGTGGTCATTTGAGAACCAATACCATGAGATATTGTTCCCTGAAGGAGAATCCCTCCTTGTGGTGCATTCTTTGGGGAGTTCAGGAATTTCATCTCAAAAATCATGGGTTATGATGTTTATCTTGTGTTGGAATTTTTTTGGGCATGTAAAACTAGCGACATGGTGATCCATGGCATGGAAATTCAGGTTTTGGAGGATTTTTAGTCACCTTTCCTAAACCTTTAATTTCCAGGCGTGTTGACCTATCACCTAGTCTAAACTGGGTGCTCACCCAAAGTGCACTAAGGTGAAAGGGCCCTCTTCTATGTGAGCTTTATCAAGAATATTACCATGATTGAGAGAGTAATGCATGATAAAAAAATGCATACACCCTATAAAAAGACTAAAGAACTAGATCCAAGCATAGATGACCATTCTTATGACTAGGAACATCAAGTAGTAATCAGATATAAACCAAGAACATGATAAAGAACACATATATTTAGATCCATTGGATATTGATATTAAGAAAAAACACCATTATATTAATCCACCATTGTTAAAGTAGCCAAATACATCACAAGATCCATAAATGGAACAAATACATGAACATAATAGAATTCTAAACATACTATTACTCTTCTCAAGAGGCATTTGTAGATAAATCTCTCTATGAGCTCTCTCTCATTATGTTCTATATCTCTCTTCTTGTCTTGAAAATCAATACATAACAAGAGAACTCTGGGAATCTTCCCTTCCTCACATATTCATCACTCAAGATCAAAACAACATGTCAAATTTCATCATGCCCCATCATACTCAAGTTTCCTACACATGTAAATGTCAGCTAAACCATAACTAACTCCACTTTATATCTCTTAATCTTATCATGATAATCATATCCTAAAAATTGTTTTCCTTGGGCTAGAAGTCTGCATGGTTAGCCTTATCCATAATCAAGTTTGGCCTTATCTCTACATGTTCCTCATCATGACGCTGACCATCACCCAAAATATGGCTAACTCTTGATCCTATTCTGGATGGGTGCAAACCTCCACACTCTTCCTGAAGATACTTTTGTGTGAGCCTTTGCACCTTACTGGCGCACGACAAAACCCTTGGCACCTCAACTACTTAGTCTTATCAATGGTTCAACATTACCCCACACTATTTTGATTATCATCTCCATAAATTCTCCATTCTGTTTGAAATTCCATTGATCCAAAACTACTTAAGGAAAAAACATTTTATATCTCAATAGTCTAAATTATTAACTGGAGGAGTTCACAAAACTTTGCATCTATCTCCCACTTTAATGTCTTCCATGCCTCTAGTTCAGCCATTACTTTTCCCGGTGCCTCCTCCACTATGCTAGGTACCTAGGCTAGTGTAATCTCTTCAAATTTCCCCTTGATCTCCTCTATGACCATCACTAGCTCCATGTAAACTCCTTTGTACTTGTCCATACATTCTATGATGGAATTTCAGAGTTCACCAATCCCAAATTACAGCTTCTCGCACTTGGTTTTGATCATATCCTTTTGTTTTGTGGTTTCAATTATGAACTGGGCACGCTCAATATTATTCTTTGGGACCTTCTCATATAAGGCCTTAATAATGACCTCTTCATCTGTTACACACATCAATAATGGGCTCACATTTCTGAAAATTGCTGAAGACCTTATCTACCAATATGTTTACCTCTTTGATTTGGGTGAACAAGTCCTCTAACTCAATAATCTGGGCTTCAACAAAAATATTGTTGTTTTCATTCTCCTTTTGCGAGCTCCTCTTTCGTGGGTCCTACACCATACTTGATGTTAACAAGAAAATTCCCCACCAAGTCTTCGAAATATTCAATCTCATTGTTATAGTTTGTCCCAGCTTGGCTCACTAGTTCAAGACATTGTCGTAAGACCTTCTTAACCAAGGCACCATCTCAATCATATGCCTCCTATTTCTGTGCATGTTCGCCTTTCAAACCATTGCACACGTTTTATATCTCCTTTTTCCTTCCCTTTCTAATCTGCGACCAAGGTCTGAACTATGTCCCCTGAATCGAAGCTCAATCTTATGACTTCTAAGGACATCTTATGCAATGCATTACATTCATACTCATCTGTAAGGGTGGCTTGGATCCACCACTTTATAATTCACCCCTTTCTTCTTCTTTAAATGGATTATCTTGATCACATGATAGCTGACCTCAAGCTCAGGCTCCTTTACATGAAAAATGTAGATTCTAACTTATCATCTTCTTAGTCCTTGTTACACCCCCATCTTGGTCTAAGATATCCCAAGCATGAAAAATTCTCTAGGGCAAGGGTGCTCTAGAATTATGTACGTGACACCTTCACAATATTTCTCTTGTTCTATAGAGTTCCCCTTCCCATTCTCACACGCCTCGCCCTTAACCGTAGCTCCAGGTTTGGCTTACTAATCCCCAATTTTTACCTCTAACTCCACCTTGAAGGTGGTGTTATCCTCTCCTTCTCCTTCCTCAGAGCCTATATCAGAGGTCAATTCATCTTGTGTTTTCCACTTATTTTCTTTAAGATCCTCCTCTTCCTTCCCTTCCTCGTTCCCTACAAATGAGGCCTCGGCACTACCTTGTAAATAGTTGGAGCCCTTTCTACTATTTCAACACGTGTAGTACTTCCTTTTCCTGGAAGTATCTAAATTTCCCTCATCTTTTTCCTCTTATTCTTCCTCTTCTTCATGCACTACTTTCATGGGCAGGATTGGTGTCTCCCATGGCTTTAGAAAGAGAGATTCTATAACCTCCACCTCAATCCCCCCTTGTGTTTTTGGGCGCATTTGAACGAATGCTTAAATGGACATAACTCTTGATGGTAACACTAACTTGAGGGTGTAAGTACATTGCCTCTCTCTTGGCTTTAGAAAGGTGGAGTTCATAACCTCCACTTCAACTCCTCTTTACGTCTGCAATTGTATAAACATTTGATTGACGTAAGAAGGTCATTGATTTTTGGCTATAGATCTAGGAAATATTGCTTCAAGACACATATGTGTGGAAACCTCAGCATCATTCTTGTAGTTGCCACGTCAAGTTGTGAACATCCGAGTCCACTTCTTGTTGGTGGCACATTTCAAATATCTGGAAGTAAATGTGAAGGGGAATTTGCACCATGGCCCCATCTCTCCCTTGGCCATTATAAATTTAACTAAACAAAAATGTTGTGTAATGGAAAACTTTACCTAGTCCCCAAAAACTTGTGGTAATTCATGGGGGATGTGCCACTCTTTCTCAAAATATTTGCGTAATCACTCAAACCACCTATTCATCTGAGCCTTGTAATTTCTCAATATGGTCCCATCATAGGTGAGCATTGAGAATTGAACTATATGGGATGTGTGCATGGGTGGGTGAACCCAAATGTTCCCATTTGGTCCATCTGGGACACTAATTTCCCAAAAAAAAATGATCAAAATTAGGATTAGTAGTAGGATGGAAGCATGTTATATTTTCTCCTACCTCATTTTTCACTCGCGCTTCCTCAAAAAAAAAATCGCAATGAACTCTGCACAGTTATAATGTGCCTATTTGGACACTCTGTAGGCCATGTAGAAGAACCTCATGTTAATGTTTTTCCATCTCTTTTACGCACCCAATTTTCAGCTAATGAGTTGGGAGGATGATCTTAATGATGGGTCTGGGAGATCTGTAATTACCTACACACTACCTCCCTTCTCGTAGTTCAATTTCTTTGTCATCTCCTCAATCTTAGCAATGGTAGATAAATCAAGTGCCATATCCTCACTGATGTTTTTCAGTCATCTAACTATCCTAATCAAGTGGCATATTATCCTCATCTTTTTCCCTACAAAATAAAATAAGTCTTCATGTACCCTCGACATTAACCACATGAATAACAGGGTAGGTTTCATAAAGAAAGGCAGCTCCCAAAGTTGCAATACTCTAGTCTTCTTTAATTCCTACTATACTGATTCGTTAACCCTAGGGTTTTTGCACTTGTCTACCATTAGAGTGTTTAAAACCAAGCTTTCCGTCATCATCTTCTCATTGTCACTTTTCATGTGGTTATACTCACTGATTTTGCATTTGTATAGCTTTGAGCTCCACTTTTCTTCCTTGATAACTCCATGAGGATACTCCATTTCTGAGTAAATTTCCACAGGATCCTCGTTTTCAACCATTGATCTCTTTGTACGGGCCCTCTTCGATTCCATCTTCCACCTCCTTTCCTTCATGCCCTAGGTTCTCTTAATTTCTTATGTGTCTTCCCAAACTCACTAACTTCTACTCTTCTTTCTCACGCAACCCCTTCCTACCTTGTTTTCTCCTTTCTCTTCTTGTTTACACCACAAGATTACTCCACAGCTTCACACAATCACACTGGTTTGTGAAAAGTTATTTTCTCTCCTTCACAAATCCCTCGTCGCACTTTAAGCTCGTCAACACACAAATAAATTATCTAAGCTAAAGTATTCAAAATGAATACCCTTACCCTTCTATTTATACTTTTCCAGCACCTTAAATTTCTTCTGACCATGTGTCTCAATGTCTTTTTTTAAAAGAGTACTTTATTTTACTCAACTTAAACTTCACAACTTCCCTTCATGTGTCATAGCTATATCCTTTTGGTGCTCCAACACTACTCCAATGTCACAGACCTCCTTCATGCACGTCGTTGTGCCAGATCTAACATAACATATGCGGTGACTACCAAGAAATTTCCCATGGTGTTGTCTATCTTATGTTATATTGTATGATCTTTCTTCTTTTTATGGTCTTCAAACTTATCTCAACACACTTTTATAACCACCCAAATCTAAACACCTTAATCCACCATACCACCTATTCCTTTATCTTCAAGATGAGTCTCCTAATAATCCCTTGTCGAAGGAATTGTTTTTAAACATATCCAAGCATATATGCCAATCCACCCCACACAAAAATGCATGCTTAGTCCTCTGCACATAGAACCACTTCTAATGCAATTAGCTACTAGCGTATCAATGCACAACATAAAAATAAAACCGATGACAAAGGAAATAAATAAAAGGGGAAAGCATTAAGGGAAACCTAATCTAATTGGAAATATTACCTTATAAACTAGATACATATAAGCCTTATTTATAGTAGGGATTCAGCCTACTCCCATTGAAATATCCTTTTAACCTTGTCCCATCTAGTGTTTACAACTAGCATGTGCCTAAATCAAGGATGTAAGACATAATGTACAGCCCTAAACAATAGACTTTGATCTTTCCAGGATGGCGTAGAAACTTAGAATCATATGGTAGAACCATTTTCCCAACCTCAAATTGTCTATTCTTTACGTGACAATCATGCCATGTTTTTTGTCTCACTTTCTCAGTCTTCTGAATCCATTTGGCAAGTGATTGGCTTTCATCCAACTGAATTAACTTATCCATGCACTCTTGTAATGCTTGTTCTTTAGCCAATCCTCCTATGTGCACAATACGAAGAGAGGGTAGCATAAATTCTACTAGTAAAATGGCTTCCATGCTAAACACTAATTGAAATGGTGTGGCTTTATTCAATCTCTTATAGGTTGTTTTGTATGCTCATAACATGGTTGAGACTTTGTCATCCCAATCATGTCTCCCATCACAAATCTTTATCAATGTGTGACTTAGTATCTTGTTGAATGCCTCGGTTATTTCATTAGACTAGGGGTGATAAGGGGTGGTCTTGTGATGAACCACCATGAATTCTTCAAACAAGATCCTAATTGTCTAGTTCAAGAAATGTGTACCCCTATCACTAGTCAAACTCAAAGGGCACCCAAATATGATTATTATATTTTCCCATTGTTGTTATAGCTGCATTGTAATCCCTTATAGGTGCTACCTCTTCCTACCATGTTAATTAATCAGTATAGGTAATTATATAGCACGGAGTAGTCCTCTGCACGGTAAGTGAAATAAGGCCTATAAATTAAATTTCCCACTTCTCAAATGGCTCAATGATAGCTATTAGTCTCAAATACATTTCATCTCTTTTCCCTAGTTTACCGAGGCACTAACAATAGTCACAAGCTTTGCAATACTTTGATACAATCTTGGTAAATTTTTTCCCACCAAAAGCCTACTAGAAGGATCTTACATGCGGTTGCATTCCCTGCATAGTGTCCTCCTACAATTACACCATGTGCTTCCTCCATGATTGCAGTGCGATCATGCTCTAACATGCATTGGCGCAAAACCTCCCCATGGTCAAGGTTTTATAAGTCTCCACTAATTATCATGTAGGGTGCGGTGCGTATAGCTGATTATTTCTTTTTCAAAGTATTCATTCCCTTTGACGCCATAACTATTTTGAGAAACACCTCATTATCTTCTAAGGCAGAGGGTGGGTGCTATAATTCAAATAGTTGTACATCTAGAAATGTATCCTTAATTCCCTGCATGTCCTCCTGTGATTTAATCCTTGATAAATGGTAAGGTCCCAAATTACTCTTACCCGGTTTCATAACAACCATAAACTCAAACTCTTGAAACAACAGGACCTACCTACATATGCGCCCTCGTAGAATGGGAATTTTAACCAAGTAATTCAATGCCATATTGTGCATGTACAATATAAAATGTGTTTCCAATAGATATTTCCTAAATTTGTGTAGTGCGTAGATCATTGACAATGCCTCGAACTCAGTATTAGTATAGTTCTATTCTACTGGAGTTAGATTCCTACTTGCAAAACAAAGAGGGTGGTCAAGAGTTCCCTCACCCAACTATGCCAACACTGATCTTACTGCCATTCCTAAAGCATCAACATGCACATGAAATGGTTTGTCTCAAGAAGGAAAGAATAATTATGGGTGCAGTAATAAATCTATTCTTTAATGTATAAAATGACATCTGTTGCACCTCTCCCCAGTGAAATGTACTTTTTTGTTTCAGAAACTTTTTCAACAGTGTGGAAATCTTGGCATTACCCTTAATAAATTTCTGGTAATACCCCGTATGCCTAAGGAATCCACACACTACACTCTAGTTGGTAGGTTCCCCTAATCCCATAACAATGACAACTTTGGCACGATCCACTAGCAATCCTTCCATACATATGATATTCCCTAACATGGTTCCAAATGGAGTAGCCAAAAAAAATATTAATGTTGAGGGATATCCTCAACTACCAACATCTTTCAAACATTAGCCTCAATTATCACAATGGTCCGTCACTAATCCATATACCATCCAATCATCAAGGTAGACTTGAATAATTTTATCGATTTATTCTTGAAATTCCTGCACCACAATGCGCAAAACCACAGCAAGTGTATTCTTCAGTCCAAAAGGCATGATCGTTTAGGAAAAACTTCCACATTTAGTGGAGAAAGTTTTCTTTTCTTTGTCCTCCTTTATAATTCTAACCTAATGATATCCTTAGAATCCATCCAGGAAATAATATATCTTGCATCCAGCTACTCCTTCCAGGATCTCTTCAGTGAATGGGGTTGGAAATGGGTCAATAATAGATACCATATTCAGATCCTTATAATTAAAACAAATCTTTATCCTCCCATCCTTCTTAATTCTAATGGCCATTGGAATTATCCATTCTGATTCTTCAACAACCTCAATAATACTTGAAGCAATCATCTTGTCAATATCTTCCTTGACCCTGACGCACAAATTTGGATTCATCCAGTAAGGGCATGATACCTCCTTTAGTTTGATTCACATCTCCCCTAAAGAGTGGTGAAATCCCTTAATATCATGGTAAGTGCACAGAAATAAATCCTAAAACTCATGCAACACATCAATGATCTTTGAAACTGCCTTCTCTGACCACTAGTCCCTAAAACTAGCCTCCTTAGGTTTTGTATCCAAGCTAATATTAACCTTTGTAGTTCTCAAGGCTTCATGGTATGCACATGCTTTCTCATCATCACTTTCCATTTCTTTGCATATACCAATAGTATGGTTAACATCTAAGTTTTCCACCTCTTCACCATCAATCACATAGACCAACTTTCCTTTCTCCTTTTCTATACATGTGCACCCAAGTTGTATCTCCTCTTATTCTTCCTCATCAAAGCGTGATTCTAAGCCAATTTCACCCAATAATTCTAGTATTCTATCTTCCACCATGGCATTATCTCCCATAGTTAGGCACTTAACAACCTACAATGCCTCATTCACTAATGGATTAGCACTCTGATATTCAAAAGCTTGAAGGAGATCAGTCATCAACTCCTACCAGTTTCTTGTCTAACAACGCATCTATGAGTGAATGTACCATACGTTCACGTAACCTTATAAGGTGGATTATAGCTTATGCACTCATAAAGAAGGTGAAAATAATTTTTTTCCTTCCATCTAGGCCTTCTCACATGCTTAGACATGAAATGAGTTAGGTTCATTCCCATGATAATATTGTATAATAGTAGGTGCATTGCTCTAGAAATATCTAACAGAGAATTTGATTCTCAATTTTCACCACTCTAGAAGGTTATCACAATGGGTCGTGAAGCAACGTGTTGTATTCCCAAGCAAGGTATAGCTAAGCATCCTTCTCCTTTCGATCTCACATCACCACTAAGTCTCCATTTCTCACTGGAAAACATCAGGGTTGGTTCCCCCAGTATAACTTAGCAACTTCTTTCCTCCTAGGTGCTTGACTGAGCATGCCTTTGTTACCCTCATCATAGAGCCTTTTAACTTCCTTCTGACTAACTCATATGTTCCATGTACCCAATTTTTGCATTCTACACTAGTGATATCACTTACAGATTGAGCGTCTTCCCACTAAATAACCCCTTCCTTTAGATGCACAACATCAGGGTCTCTGATAGTGCCTACATATATTCTATCTATAGCTCCTTCTCCCAAGCATTCAGTATAGGGTGTTGACTTTCCATATTTCAATGAGATGATAACATGTTCCTTCTTGTTCTCAAAACTTTTATACCCCTTATTGAAACCTAAGTTAACATTGTTCTTATAGTACCAAGGGTGCCCAAGTAACATTATAAAGTTGTCTATCTCAACAAGTGTAAAGACTTCAAAGTACCAAGAGAATTTTTCCCCTTGGACAGTGATAGAAACATCCTTTAAAACTCCAATGAGCATTGTCGTCATGTTGTTTTCCATATACACCACATTCGAAGATGGTTGTAATGGGGGTCTTCCCATTTGATTCCACAGATCCAAGGTGAGAACTTTAACTTTTATACCCATGTCAATTAGGATATTTCTCAACAACCATCCATCAACCACGACATTCATGGTAAATTCCTTATCATATTCAATGTTGTGAGGAGGCATATTAGCATGTAAAACTTTCCTTTCACACTCTTCTCTAGTGCTTAATAATTTCTCTCTTAACCAATTTTCTCAGTAAGGTGATGATATTTTATTGCCTCAACATCTTACATACCTCCTTAACATCATCCATATCCCTCCATGGAGCCTCAGTGCTCTTATTTTGCTTTAGCTTCCATGACTACTCCTTCGGGTATTGGATCTCTCCTTGTAGCCTTTGAATCACATGTGTGGTCTCTTGATTAAAGTCCTTTTGATGATCGAGGTCCAAATACTTCCCATGCACCACCTCTTTTCTTTTGACTAGTGGTCTCTACTTTGGTATTTCCCTTATGCGGTTAGCCTCAGCTCATGTTGTCTCCAATAAAGGTTTTAATTATGAATCACACATCACCCTTTGCATCCATTGTGAGTCTCCTTTCTTCACGCTTACCATCTCAACGCCCTTGTCTTTCCATTTTTTCTATCTCATGTGTTCAAATAATTTTAGGAACTCATCATGCTTGTGCATCTTCCCACACTAAGAGCATTATAATAGGTTAGTAAATTCATGCTTGTAATGCTCTATGGACCAGCATTTATAACAAGTTCCACGAGGGAATTCACTTCTTCTACCTCCCTAATTTCCGCGGCCTCTAAATCCTCTTCCACGAGCTCCTCCATCCACGCATCCTTCATAGTGCCGACCATCATCCTTGGAATTGTTTGCAATGATGATGTGACACACACCAATATCAATGGCATCATGTATTTGGTTGATTAATCTATAATCCTTAGTGTTATGAGTAGTAGAGGTGTAAATCTTGCAATAGTAAGACACATTCTTATAGATCACGTGTTGTAGTAACAGACACCTACTTGCATCATGATTTATGTGGAAAATATCACATTCTACCATTATGGTGCATACTGATCTTTGAGGAAAATTGTCCTTTATATGCACCTCTACCTCACAATTTGTGCACCATAGGCCACTGCGAGCATCATGTGTCAAGTTTGGAGATAGCTTTTCCAGCTACTTTTCCATGGAAATAATCTCATTTTCAAGAAAATGACTAACACCAGTATCCACACTTCCCACATCCTCAATGTACAAGGTATCCTCTAAGGCTTTGCACGGATCTATGAAATTCTTATGCAACAGTGCTCTCCTAAAGGGTATTATTAATCCTCCAACAAACCCTTGATCATGTTGAGAAGGATGAATATCATAAGATAGTTTTGACAAGAGATTCTTAAAGTGTGCATCATACTCCCACACACTCTCTGCCATACCTTTTTGAACCTCCATCATCATGCTAATTCTCTTCTGTTCAAACTCAGGAATATGGAATTCAGCTAATAAGGAATTACACAGCACAGTATAATCTACTACTGTCTTGTGAGGGTCATAATTTAGGTACCAACTATTCTCCCACCATAGCAACTCACATTTGTAAACATGCTCTGCAACATCCTCAACAACTTTGTATCTGGTAGATAGAAAGACATTTCAAACAACACTTGCTAAGGTGGTTGAGGCCCTTATTTTCCTGATCTATAACATGGATTCCCCCCAGTGTTGCCTCCACCACAAAGTCCACTAGATCCACCAGCGCCTATTCCTACTGACCCACTAGATCCTCTAAATCCACCTGGTCTACCAAGTACATTATTTCCTATTCCACCTGACCCACTAGATCCACCTCCTATAGCTGGAAAAGGTCCTAGAGTGGTTGCACCTTGTTTCCCCACTGTAGTGATAAAATTCATGCCAAAATTATGTGATATTGAACCGCTACCAGATGTGTGTCCCATGGTGCTTTCAGACGTGATACTCAATCTTTACGTACCTGTACTTTGTCCAAATGTTGTACCAGACAATATACCTCCAAAAATAGGAAATGATTGTGCAACCATGGATGTACTAAATGAAAAATTATACCTTCTAGGTGTTGATCAGTTACTTTCACCAATACCAACTCGGTTATTAATACTTATCTCTGGATTTGTAAAACTAAGCACCAAGGGTTAGTAACCAGGTGGATTCAGATGTGCTCCAATAGCTCTTCTCCTTTCTTCATATGACAATATCTCTCTAGAATCTGAGGGGTTATCTCTTCCATGATTGCTAAGATGGGGTAGATCAGACTGCTCAAGTTCCACATCCTCTATGCGAACCTCAAATCTTTCTTGTAATGTTTTCTTCCATAAATCCATCACTGTTGTAGCTTCACGTTATCTTTTCAACTCCCTCTCCTAAGATTCATTATAATTAAGTTGTCTCTCTTCCCTCTCCTTTTTAAGCCGCAAGGTCTGCCATCTTCCTCCACTCTTTCTTCATCTCCTAGTGTTTAAAAGAAGTTTAGCTGGCCATAGAAAATGCTTCCAAACTCAGTGTAATGATCAGGATATTTTTACCTAAAGGGACAGCATGCAAGAACGATCCTCTTGGTTCCCTCAAGAACTCAAACTCAGCAATATTTGCACATGAATACATAGAAATTGTGTACTCCAAAGGTGTAACTTGTCAACAACCTACTCCATCAGTGATCAAAAACACATTTCCAAGTAAGATCAACATCATGCATCCTATGATACTCATTTTGGGTCCATATGTGAGGTCTATAGTACCATCTTGGTCTAGATGCATACGCTGAAAGCCATACATACAACTCCACTAGAAAACAACAAAAGAAGGTCTCATATAGCTCATGATACAAATAATTTATTACCCATTTATGTGCATCAAACTCAGGTATAGTATTAAATATCTTTGAAAACTCATCCTCCATGATTTTAAGCCATGCTTCAACACTTTCCAAGGATAATCACTCCTTCATCACGCACCATTCTCACAAAAAATTTGAAAAGAGATCTCGGCAACGGAACCAAGATGTAGTCTCTTTTCACTGCTTGCTTTAACAACCAACCCCAAACACACTAGCATCTCATTTAGATTTTTCTATAAGCTCACCTGAGGCACACACACATGCCAAGCCCTACCTTTATATGAGCATTGTGAGAATGATCACCCTTGGTAGGGGAGTGCTTGCATAAACATGGAATGAACATACTCATTCTCAAAATTGGGATAAAGAACTAGTCCTAGTCTAATGCATCGGAGAATGGTATAACATGATCAACAAAATGAAAGTATAATCAAACCATGAATAATTTCAAGAAAACCCGTAACATACACATGAACATAAGGGAAATATACAGATCAATATCCATCACATGAGTTCTTCAAAAAATCTTCATTATATTCATTAATCAAATACAATAGCCAAGATTACATCAAGAAGGGCTGCATCTCTGGGAACATTCATAGTAGCATGGATTTTATACATTAAAGAGCTCGCCATTACACATTACACAATACCTCTATATTTTTCTTTCTCTCCTCGCATACATATACACACATCCTCTCTTATCTCCCTATTTTTCTCCCTAGAAAACCATCCATATGAAGAATAATAAGGAATATCCTCTTATTCACTCATTATTACCTAAAAAATCCTGAAGGAACCTTCTCATGATTGGTCTACCACTATTCAAGAATATTCTAGATGTCGTCTTGAGTTTCCCTCAATAGATTTCCTTTAGCATGCATTTTCCATCTAATCCTTAACAACATTGACTCCTTATCCTTTCATGATAACCATATTGATGCCCTCGAATATCCTTTCCTTGAGCCACAAGTCTCGATAGCTTATCCACATATGTATCTGGTCACTTTTACATTTTCTCCCTATGTGTGTCTTTTCCTATTGTCCAAAACTCGCTAAGTCCTGAATCCATCCTACCTGGGCGCGAGCCTTCGTGCCTCTCAAATAAATACTTCTTTTCATGCCTTCAAGCCCTTCTTTTATGCACCACTAGGCTTTGTGTCATAGGTACTTAGTTATTTTAGGGGTCCAACACAAAGTGAGAACATTAGCCTCCACACCTATGTCAATTAGTATGTTTCTCAAGAGCCATCCATCAACTACTGCATTTAACGTCATTTCCTTGTCATAATCAAGACTATGAGGGGGAAAAAATCACATGTAATATCTACCTCTCACACTCACTCTCAACACATGGTATCTTTCCTCTCAACCACTTTCCTAATAGGGGAATGATATTTTCTTATTGCAACATATTACATACCTTTTTGTCATCATCAACATCCTTCTGAGGGATCTCAACATTCTTTTCCTATTGTAACTTCTACGACTATTCTTTCAAACACTGAATCTTACCTTTTAAACTCCTAATAAACTCCATAGTCTCCTGGTAAACCTCCTTCTGATAGGTTGGATTAGGGTACTTTCATGCAATACTTATTCATTTGTAATAAGAGGCCTCTTCTTTAGTACTTCTTTGGTGTGATCAACTTCAGTGTGTGTAGTTACTGATACAAGTTCTAGCTCTGAATTAGGTGCTACGTTAGGCATGTACATAGGCTCAGAATGCTTCATGCTAACCATTCATATATCCTTTTCCTTCTTATGATTCAGGATCATGTGATCATAAAAATTAGAGAACTCTTCATACTCATGTTTCTTTCCTCACCACGAGCATTGCAACAAATATGAGCGTTCGCACTTGTAGTGATCCCTAGATGCATACTTAAAAGAAGTTACATGGGGGAAGGAAATCCTTCCTCCACCGTGACTACTATGGCCTCTTAATCTTGTGCAAAAAATTCTTTCCCTTCATCCACCATCTTCATGCTCTTCATGTTGATGCCCCTCATTTTTATAACTATTCGTAATGCTAGTCTGGCACACACCAATATCAATTACATCATGAATCTAGTCTGTCAACCGGTAATGTTGTTAGGAAATAAGGGATAAAATATGTGGAATAATCCCTCATAGAATCACAACAGTAGAAACTAATATGCAGAAATTATTACAGATCTCAAATAAAATTACAGAATAAAATAACACAACATAAAGAGATAGTATTTAATGTGGTTCACCCAATTTGGGCTATGTCCACCAAGAATCACTTGCTTAGATTTTATTACAAGCCACCGCTCTCTCAATACAATACCCAGATCCGTTTGGAGTTATGCTCAACAAACTCTACATAATTCACACCTGAATTCAAACACATCTACAATACATTTGCTTGTACATCTATCATATGCATAAGACCATATAAATAGACAACTGTTTAAGCAGTTTTAAAAACCCGTGGGTATCAAAAACCATGGTCAAAACCCGTCCCATAAACCTATGGGTCAAAAAACTTTCCCATATGAGAATAGCACATTTCCCGATATTTCAGGTGTAATTTCTCTGAGGCCAAAAAATTTATGCCTAAAAGTGTACAGTACTCTTAGAGTACAGTCTTCAACACTTTCACACATGAAAACAAACCCCGGTGACGATACATGAAAAGTGTACAATACTTTTAGTGTACAGTCTTCAACATTTTCACACATGAAAACAAGCTCCGCAACCTAACAATCTCCCACTTAGAGACTAGTTTTCCTCTGAGCAAGCTTCTCAACCCTTCACTAGTTTATGTGAAGACCAACCAAAGCTGAACACAACTTTAGTTTTTCCCTTGTGACCACCTTGGTCATCATGTCTACAGGATTCTGACTGGTATGAATCTTCTCCAACTTCAACTTCTGTTCCTCCAAAGTTGTCCTGATGAAATGATACCTTAACTGTATATGCTTTTTCCTAGAGTGGAAAGCAGAGTTCTTAGCTAGGTGTATAGCACTCTGACTATCACTATACAGCTTACATTCCTCCTGCTTATGCCCCAACTCCTCAAGAAATTGTTGTAACCAAATCATCTCTTTGCTTACCTCTGTGGTAGCAACATACTCAGCCTCTGTGGTTGACAAAGCCACCAGCTTCTGTAGTCATGAAATCCAGCTCACTGCTGTCCCACCTACAGTGTAAATATAACATGTCGTGCTCCTCCTAATGTCTACATCTCCAGCCATGTCTGAATCTACATAACCACGTAAAGTGTTGTCTGATCCACTGTAGCACAAAACTGTCCCCATGGTCCCTCTCAAATACCAAAGGATCCACTTTACTGCTTGCCAATGCTCTTTACCTGGATCACTCATAAATCTACTCACAGCTCCCACTGCATGGGCAATATCAGGCCTAGTGCACACCATAGCATACATAAAACTACCAACTGCTGATGAGTAAGGTACCTTGGACATCTAGTTTCTTTCCTACTTTGTCTTGGGACACTGCTCCTTTGATAACTTAAAATGGCCTGCCAAAGGAGTCCCAACCGATTTAGCATCTGCATGTTAAACCTATCTAATACCTTCTTAATGTACTCTTCCTGAGATAAAGTCAACTTCCGTTCCTTCCTATCCCGAGTTATTCTCATAGCAAGGATTTATCTGGCTACCCCCAAATCCTTCATATCAAAGGATTCACTTAGTTGTTTCTTGAGTACTTTTATTTCCTACATGTTTTTACCTGCAACCAACATGTCATCTACAAACAAACATAGGATAATATAACTTCCATCCTCAAATTTCTTTATATACACACAATGGTCAGAATGACATCTAATATAACATTGCTCCATCATGAAGCTATCAAACTTCTTATACCATTGACGTGGAGCTTGTTTCAGGCCATACAAGCTCTTCTACAGTTTGCACACCATCTCCTCTTTACCTTTGACTTCATATCCTTCTGGCTACTGCATGTATAGCTCCTCCTCCAAATCACCATGGAGAAATGCAATCTTTACATCTAACTGTTATAAGTGTAAGTTTTCTACTGCTACTATTCCAAGAATAGTTCTGATAGAATTCATTTTTACTACAGGAGAAAACATCTCATCAAAATCTATACCTTGTTTCTGTGCAAACCCCTTGACCACCAACCGGGCCTTATATCTTTTCTTTCCTCCTTCTTCATCTTTAACTCTATACACCCACTTGTTCTGCAATGATCTTTTGCCTTCCGGTAGCTTCACCAAATCCCAAGTCTGGTTCTCCATGAGAGACTTATGCTCCTCATCCATGGCTTGCTCCCACTTCTTACTGGCATCTACCTGCATTGCTTCATCAAAGCTCTCTGGATCTCCACTATCAGTGAGTAATAAATAATAAAGAGAAGGAGAAAAATGTTCAGGTTCTTTTCTTACCCTAGAAGACCTCCTCATTGTAGGAGTTTGGGGTTCCTGTTGAGTAGGTTCCTGAACTGATTCATGGGTCACTTTCCCATCCAGAAGATCCTCTACCACTACATATTATTTCTTGGATTCTTCCCTGTTTTCCTACAACTGCTACTTATACATGACTTTCTCATTAAATACCACATCCCTAGATTGAATGATTTTCTTGTCCTTAATACTCCAACATTTATATCCAAAGTCATCACCACCATAACCAATGAAAGTACATTTTTCTGATTTAGCCTCTAGCTTAGTCCTATCATCCTTGTCTATGTGAACAAACACCTCACATCCAAAGACTCTAAGAAATGAATAATCAACTTTCTTACCATACCAAGCCTCCTCAGGTATGCCTCCATCCAAGGCACTTGAGGGTCCTCTGTTTATCAAGTACACAACTGTGCTCACCACTTCTACCCAAAAAGAAAGAGGTAGTCCTGCATGTAACCTCATGCTCCTAGCACATTCCATTATTGTTCTGTTCATCCTTTCTGATACCTCATTTTGCTGCGGAGTTCCTGGAACCATATTTTTCCTGCGGATTCCATTCTTAGAACAGTAATCATCAAATTCATTGCTGCAATACTCCCCTCCATTATCTGACTTGAGAAATTTTAGCTTAAGACCTGTTTCATTCTCTACCAAGGCTTTCCATTTAACAAAAGTGTCAAATACATCAGATTTGTTTCTAATACACTAAACCCAAACTTTCCTTATTGCATCATCAATAAAAGTAACATAATAACTTGAACCCCCAAGAGATGATACTTGAGCTGGCCCCCACACATCAGAATGCACCAGCTCTAACTTACTCTCTTTCTTTGTAGGTCTAACCTTGAGAAACCTTACTCGCTTCTATTTCCCATATATGCAGTTCTCACATAAATCCAAACATATTTCTATATATCCAGAAAAATTCTTCTTTATGATGTTCATGCCCTTATGGCTCATATGACTGAGCCTATAGTGCCATAATGTTGTATCTGTATCTGAAGCCATAAGATTACAATGATTAGTACTATCAGTGGTTAAATACAAGGTTCCAACCTTCTTACCTCTTACCACCACAAGAGCACCCTTGGTAACCTTCCAAGAGTCTGTTGTAAATATCACAGTACAACCATCACTTCCCAACTGCCCTGCCAATATCAAATTTCATCTTAATGTAGGCACATGTCTGACATCCTTCAATAGCCAAGTATTCCCATTCTGCATCTTAACATGAACAGAACCTTTTCCAACTATGTTGCAAGGCTCATCATCACCAAGAAAAACATGCCCAAAATCTCCTTGAACATAATCAACAAAATAATGCCTATGTGGAGAAGCATGGAAAGAAGCCCCTGAATCTAAAACCCAAGATTCAGTAATATTCTGCAAAGAAAGAATCAAAGCATCCTGACATACATTACCCATTGCCACATTTACCTCCTTGTTTTCTTCCTATTGTTTCTTCTTATCCCAAAGCTCCCAACAGTCCTTCTTTGCATGCCCAGGCTTTCCACAATTCTAGCATACAATCTTGTTCTTGGATTTTGACCTTGCCCGATCTTTTGATTTTCCACGGTTTCCTCTATTCTTCTGTCTCCCTCTAGTTTCCACTGTCAAAGCATTCCCTGAAGTAGAAGATTCCCCAGAGCTTTTTCTTTGCATTTCCTCGCTTAGAATCACCCCTACAACATCCTCAAACTTCAACTTCGAGTTAGCTGGAACCAAGTTACTTACCGCCATTACCAGGCTATTCCAACTCTCAGGTAAAGAGCACAAAATTAATAAAGCCCTAACTTCTTCATCAAATTATATTGTAACCAAAGCTAGCATATTCACTACTGTATTGAAATCATTTAAATGATCTGCTACTGAACTATTCTCAGACATCTTCATATTAAACAAATTTTTCATTAAAAATATCTTATTAGAGGCAGAGGGTTTTTTCATACAACTTCCCTAATGCATCCATTAGATCTTTTGTAGTCTTTTCCTTTGAAACATTAAATAATACCGAAGATGCAAGACACAGCCGGATTGTCCCAAGTGCCTTCCTATCTAGTAAATCCCATTCTGCATCTGTCATACTCAAGGGTTTGTTCACCTTCTTAGACAACGGAGTATAAAGATCCTTCTGATAAAGGTAATCTTCCATCTACATCTTCCAAAGACTGAAATTCTTCCCGTTGAATTTATCAACCCTAGATCTTCCTTCATCTGCCATAGCTCCCACTCAAGCTAAAAACTTTCCCTGTGATTCAACACTTCAGCAAACCAAACCAGGCTCTGATACCAATTGTTAGGAAATAAGGGATAAAATATGCGGAATAATCCCTCACAGAATCGCAACAGTAGAAACTAATATGCAGAAATTATTATAGATCTCAAATAAAATTGTAGAATAAAATAACACAACACAAAGAGACAGTATTTAACGTGGTTCACCCAATTTGGGCTACATCCACCAAGAATCACTTGCTCAGATTTTATTACAAGCCACCGCTCTCTCAATACAATACCCAGATCCATTTGGAGCTATGCTCAACAAACTCTACAGAATTCACACTCGAATTCAAACACATCTGCAATACATTTGCTTGTACATCTATCATATGCATAAGACCATATGAATAGACAGCTGCTTAAGTAGTTTTACAAACCCGTGGGTATCAAAAACCATGGGCAAAACCCATCCCATAAACCTATGGGTCAAAAAACTCACCCATATGAGAAAAGCACGTTTCCTGATATTTCGGGTGTAATTTTTCCGAGGCAAAAAAAATTACGCCTAAAAGTGTACAGTACTCTTAGTGTACAGTCTTCAACACTTTCACACATGAAAACAAACCCCAGTGAGGATACATGAAAAGTGTACAGTACTCTTAGTGTACAGTCTTCAACACTTTCACACATGAAAACAGGCTCCACAACCTAACAAATGTTTTATATCATGAGATTTAGATGTATAAGTATTACAATACGAAGACACGTTATTACACTAGCATGCGTTGTAACAAAAAGCATCTACTTGGATCATGATCCCCATGATAGATTTCACAATCTAAGGACATGGTGTACACCAAATTTCAAGTGTAACTATCTTGTGTGTGTCCTTATAATTCACAATTTGTACAACAAAGTCTATTGTGAGTCTCATGTGTTGAATTTGTAGACAATTTTTCAGGTTGCTTTTTTATGTAAGAAATTAGTGCCTCCAAGAATAGACTTACCCCAATATCAACACTTCCAATGGCCTTAATGTGGAGAGTAGTCTCCAAGGCCTCACACGGATCTTTCAAAGTCTTATGTGAGAGCACTCATCTAAACGGTGTTAATAAGCCTCCTACTAACCACTGAGTATGTTGAGAGGGATGGATATCATAATATAACTTTGACAAGAGTTTCTTAAAGTGTGCATCATACTCCAACACACTCTCTACCATACCCTATTGGATATCCTTGAACACGTTGATGCTCTTTTTCACAAATTCAATAATATTAAATTCTGCCAAGAAATCATCACGTAACGTGGTATAATCCACCGCCTTTTATGTGGGTCATAATTTCGGTGCCAGTTATGCACATGCCCCTACAACATGGTTGCAAACTGGCTCACCTTCCTCTCCGAGGTAGTGATCCCCTTAGCACACCATAAAAATTCACACTTATTTACATCCTCTGTAGCATGCTCAACACTTTTATAATCATGTAAATGAAGAGACATCTTATAAAATACCTACTCATGGGATTTTGGTCCTTTCCCATCATATCCAAAACCTTGATTCACTCATGTGTTTCCTCCACCATTAGTTTCATTAGTTCCACTAACCCTTGACCCTCCATATCCACAATATCCTCTAGATCCTCCTCCTATGGTAGGTACATGGCCTGAAGTAGTACTATTCTATGTTCACACTGTCATGTTAAACTAAGATCCAACAGTATTTGAAGTCCAACTACTTCTAGACATGATACCCATGTTCTGTGCACCCAAACCTTATCCAAATGAGGTTCCTAATAGAATACCACCAAACACAGGAAATTTTTGTGTGGACATAAAAAAATTTAATGAAAAATGGTATCTACCTGATGCTTCTCACTTACCAACACCAACATCAACTGAACTAGAAATACTTTTCTCATATTCTTGAAAACTAAATGCAAGGTTTAGGTTGTCATGTGGGTTCAAATGCACACCTACAGTCTATCTCCTTTCTTCACATGATAATATCTCATTCAAATACGAGGGAGTTCTCATTCCGTGCTTGCCAAGATAGGGTAGTAAAGACTGCTCAGGTTCTATGTCATCCACATGAACCTTAAATCCTTCATGCAACATCTTCCTCTAGACATCCATCGCTCCTACAATCTTATGCCATTTATCCAATTCCATCTCTCAAGATTTATTATACTTAAGCCACCTTTACTCTCTCTTCGCTTCTTCCATAGGATCTATCATTTATTTTCACACCTTCTTCCATGGCCCACACCTAGTGGGAGTTATAATGGCCATATGAAACACTTCTAAACTTATAGTGATGATCAAGATCTTAATGGATAATGGTAAAGCACACCAAAAATATCCTCTCGGTTCTCACAAGAATTTCAAAATCAACAATATCTAGTCAAGAATAAGTAGAAACCATGTACTACAATGTGTAGCTATTCAACACACCAATCCACCAATGATCAACAACACTAGTCTAGATCATATCAGCATCATGAATTTGTTGATAATATTCTTTGGTCTAAACACGAGGTCGATAATACCAATCCTTCCTTGATGCATACGCTGAAAACCATTCATATAGTTCTACTAGAAAACAACAAAATAACGTCTCATAGAGCTCATGATAAGTATGCTCCTCTACCCATGTACATGCATCAAACTCAGGTCTGTGTTGAATCTCTATAAAAACTCATCCTCTGTGTTCTTAAGACAAGTCTCCAAGATCGCCAAGGTCAAGCATTCTACCATTATAGGGTACCGAAAATGGAACCAAGATGTAGTCACTTTTCTTAACCTTTTAATTCATAGGTGCATTCTCCTATCACCAAATCTAAATTGGGCACTCACCCAAAGCACACGAAGGTGCTAGGACCCTTTTCTATGTGAGATTTATCAATAATATTACCATGAATGGTAATGATAGAAAATACATATACCCTATAACAATAGTAAATAACTAGATCCAAGCATAGATGACCATTCGTATTATTAGGAACATTAAGAAAAACAAGTAGTAATCAGATCTAAACTAAGAACACAATAAATAAAACTCATATTTACATCCATTGGGCACTGATATTTAGAACAAACACCATTATATTAATCCACCATTGTCACAATAGCCAAATACATCACATGATCCATAAACGGACCAGATACATCAAAATAATAACATTCTAACCCATAGGAGCATTATTACTCTGCTCAAGAGGCATTCTTATGTATATCTCTCTCTGAGCTCTCTCTCCTTTTGTTCTCTCTCTCTCTCTCTCTTCTTGTCGTGCAAATCAATACATAACAACAAAACTATGGGAATCTTCCCTTCACTGCCTATTCATCACTCAAGAGAAAAACCACATGTCGAATGTTAGCATGCCCTGCCATACTCGAGTACCCTAGACATGTAAATTCTAGTTAAACCATAACTAAATCCACTTTAAAGCTCTTAATCTTATTATCAAAATCATATTCTAAAACATGATTTCCTTGGGCTGTAAGTCTCCATGGTTAGCCTTATCCATAATCAAGCCTAGTCTCATCTCTATGTGTTCCTTATTACAAATCTGATTGTGGCCAAAAATATGGCTAAGTCTTGATCTTGTTCTTCATGGGCACGAACCTTCGTGCTCTTACTAAATTTACTTCCACATGAACCATTATGGCTTGTTGGCACATGACAAAACCCTTCAGGCCTCAGCTACTTAGTCTTATTAGGGGCTCAACAAGATTCAGTAGTGTAGGTGACTGGAATGGAGATGGAGGGCTTAAAGATATTCAAACACTACACTAGATGCATATAAGAAATTGAGACTTTCTTCCATGGTAAATAAATGGTTTACTTGCTGGTAGACAGTATATCTAGATTCTGCATCCCTGATATTTGGAATACATTCTACCCCCACCTTATGATGTACATTACTCTTGAAGAAAATTATAGAAAGATATTTACTCACCATCTTATTATGCTTAATATGTTTAGGCATAGGATTTCTATGAGCCTTACCTTTTTCTTTTATATGTTTCTCTCTGCATCTGTGAATGATTTTCAACATATAAATATTGATACCCCGATAAACCATGGTCTAATTCAGGGATTCAAATTAAAATTTTACTCTTGCTAACCATATGAACAAGCCAATTAAAGAAGAGTATGGAATCTCAGAGGAAGGGCATGTCAATGCGTAATCATAACACCCTTGAATGTCTACAACTCGATGGGTTGAGACTCTCAGTTTGATTGGATAACATGGAGATTTTCCCAAAGTGTGGGACTTTGCAATCGAGAGAGCTCTTCGGATGAAGGCCAGTTCCTATACCTATATTCAGGTACACACATATAATTTGTAGAGGATCTACTCTAAAATCTACTCTAACTTGCCAATGAGATACGGTTAATAAGATGATGCAAAAAAATGAAATCCTAAGCTAAAGAGATGATAGCACCAAGAAAAGGGACATGAATATCCTACTGAGGGAGAGTAGAAAATAAAATGCAATTGGAAGATGCCAGAAAGTTGTGACATAGTCCCAAATATCCATGAAACACAACATCATAAACTTGTAAAATGGAAAGAAGTATGCACAAAATATAACAGCAACAATAGAGAGGAAAGGGAATGCAATAAAATAAATGCAAGGTTTGAGAGAACACCATAAAAATAAATTTAATTGTTCCATGAATATACAGAGTCCATTACATTTCTATGATAAAGGAATAATTTCATTTACAGAGCCCATAAGAAGGCTTGCAGCTTAAAGATATTGAGGAAAAAATGATATTTTTCCTATATCTAGAATATCCCCCGCTCAAATGAGAAATGTTTACAATATATAGAATTGTAGAGAGAAGAGAGAAAGAAGAGAAACTCAGATTTATGCTCCATCCCACCAAAAACATTCATTAAATGATCTGGAAAATAATGGGCACCTCTGGAAATCCATTCCCCAACATACTTTAGCTTGCTGGAGAAGAAATCAGACCATACTACATTAAATTCGGTAATTGGGATGCCTAGAACTGCACTTTTTTGTAGTTGAGTATATTTTCCTATTTTTCACCCACCTAACCTCACCAAAATTAATATTTTAGGATTCCATGGTGTAGAGGATGTTGAGGCCTTTCCAATGATATAATTTTTTTTGAATTTTGAGCATCAGTTCAAACATTATGCCCATTTGAAAATTCACATTAATCTGCACAAGAGATGGCGAAAATGCAAGTTTACAAAATGGGCCCTAGGGCCCACAATTGCAAACTGCACCATTTGCAAAAATTGTGAAATTTGAAAAAATCCCCCCAAGTCCGTATCTTGTAAAATATGAAGAGTTAGAAGGAATTATTTATATTTTCAAAAAGGGAAAAAAAATTCCTCTTTGATGAATATGCTTTTAGGGATCCGTAAGTACTTAAAATATATAATAAATAAGATTTGAAGAACTAAAAAAGGGGGGAAATGGCATTAGTTGACCAATATTAAGCATGAGCTTATTTTTCACAACAATTTGGTGACTCATAGTGGACATCTGCCTACTAGATGACATGATCAATGGCATTAAAGCATCTATTGGGCGTGTAGTCTTCGTACTAGGCTCATATTTGATCTGGTATTGCCTTCTACTACTTGTACTCTCATCCTTTGTAAGAAAAACTTGAAGTCAATGTTTATGAGAGTAGAAAATTACCTAAAACTTGGAAGCTTTTCCATTACTTGTATTTCTACAAATTTGATCTATTGGAGTGCAACGAAAACATCTGAACCTACTCTAATATGGATACTCTAGTGATTTGATTCTCTTATGGCTGCAAATCTCTTCTGAGAGTGATATGAACTATATACAAGCATACACCAGAAGAAATAGAGCATGTGCACCAGCACTTAGGGAATCAAAACCTATTCTAACAATAGCAACAATGTGCACAAGCACTTGGAGGAATTAGAAATCCTATTCTAATATATATACAAGGGTAAGAAATTATCCTTCTAATGGCAATGTTTGATATAGATTCCATTAACTGGGATCTGCAATTCTTCACCATCCAACTTAACCAACTGGAAGGCATTGCTACCTTTGCATTCAGTTATCATGTATGGACCACTCTATATGGCATTGAACTTGGAATGTTTTCCTAGCTTTGCATGATCAACATACCACTTCAGTACCAAGTATCCCACTCAAAATGTCCTGGCCTTAGATTTCTTGTCAAAGCTCTTCTTAATCAATTCTTGATCATTTTTCATGGTCCACACTGCATGTTCTCTTGCTTCTTCTAATTCCATCAACTTTGCATACTTGATTTCCATGGGCTCATGCTCAGCGAGTTCTAACTATTTCATGAATTCTAATGCTGGCAACTCAAGTGATATAGGTAGAATTTCTTCTTTCCCATATACAAGCTTTTATGGAGAGCTTCCTGTAGACCTCTTGGGTGTGATCCTATCATCCCATAGAGCTAATTTGAGTTTTTTTTAACAACTCCTCTGATTCTCATCAAGAGTTCTTCTGATGATTCTTAGTCTGTCCTTGTTTGTGGAATCTTCTTGGCCATTACCTTGAGGGTAATAGTTTGATGAAGTACTGAGGTATACATCATTCTTGACAGCCCATTCAGTGATTTTTGTACCAATAAATGCCAATGTATTATCAGATATGATAGTGGCAGGGAATCTAAACCTAGTGAGTATCCCTTCATAGAAATCCAAGATATTGGATTCATTTTCCTCCTTAAGTGTCATTACTTCAGTCCACTTGGTGAAATAGTTCATTGCCGTAAGTATCCACTTGTGGCCTTGATTTGAATTTGGTTTGATCACTCCAATGAACTCCAATCCCCATTACATTAATGGTTGGTCTACTAAAATTGGATGAAGGGGTATGGATGCTAACCTTTCTTTCCCTGTGAAGAATGCACATTTCTCGCATTTCTTGATCCATGAGTAGCAATCATTAAACATCGTAGGAAAATAGTAACCAGCCTTCATGATCCTGAGAGCTGTTACTCGTGGAGAAAAGTGTCCTCCTACTTCACCATCTTGGAACTCATACAATATCTTCTCAACTTTACATGTTCCAATACATCTCAATAGAACACCATTTATGTATTTTTTGAACAAAGCACCATCGATAAGCACATATGGAATGACTTGTAATCTAAAGTATATCCTCTTTGTTTTGCTCATTTTCTAGACGGCACAAACTTGTTTGGATATAATGCACCATTTTTTGAGTCCAACATGGAATGGGTGCATCGTTAGCTGGTTTTTCTTGCTCATTTTGCACTAGTAAGATAACCTCTTCTTCTCCTTTTGACTCATCATGTCATTTAGAAGTAAGCTATTCATACATACCTTTTCCATGAACTAGCTTGGTCACTTTGATTTCAATATCATATTCCATTACCCGAGTGATCCAAATTTTTCTCTTCTCGTTCAAATCCTTGTTCAGGAGAAAGTCCTTGATACCAACATGGGACACTAGCAATTGAATCTTATTGTTCGAGACCAAGTTTATGAACTTCTTCAAACTCCTAATGATAACAAGCACATGCTTTTCAATGAAAGATTACCTTACTTCATAATATTCTAAGATTTGGTTGAAGAATGCTATGGGCTATTCTGAAACTTCTCTATTTAGCTCTACCAAGATAGTTAAGATTGTGTCTGATCCTCCAAAAGCATACAAAATGAATTCTTTTGAGAAGTCTAGGTTGATACGAGTTGGGGCTTGTGATATTGCATCCTTGATGGCCTCAAAACTCTCTTTGCCTTCTATTTTCCATTTGAATGTAAGACTCTTCTTCAACATCATTGTTAAAGGATTCACAAGAGTGACAAAATCAGGCACAAATCTGTGAACAAAATTGATCCTTCCCAAGTAGCTTTGGAGATATTTCTTGTGATGTGGCAATGGAAGTGTTCTAATGGCTTCAAATCTTTTAGGATCAATTGTTAACCCTTCTCTTGAGACAATGTGGCCCAATAATTTACCCTTGTGTGCCAAAAATACAAAATTATTTGGATTTAATGACACTCTGAATCTTCTACATTTTTGAAATACTTTCTTGATGTGAAAGAGGTGGTCTACTGCATTCTTTGAGAACGTGGTGATATCATCTAGATATACCAACACTATCTTGTTGATTATTCCTTTGAATGCTATAGCCATAGCTCATTGAAATGTTGCTCTAGCATTTGTCAATCCAAATGTCATCTTCTTGTAAGCATGTGTGCCCCATTTTGTGGTGAATGTTGTCCAGAACTGATCTTCCTCTTTCACCATTATCTGATTATAGTCTGAGTAGCTGTCTAGCAAGGAAAACCTTTCGGAACTAGCTACCACCTGCAAGGTTTGTTCCATTGATGGAATTGGATAATGATCTTTGAGTCATGCTCTATTTAGATCACGTAAGTTCACACACAACCCAATTTATCCATTTCTTTTCCTCACTAGCACCAAATTTGTAACCCAACTTGAATGTTTGATAGGGATGATAATGTTGGCTTCAATCAGCTTGTTTAACTCTTTCCTCATGAGAGGTTCAATGTGAGGATTCATGGGCCTTTTCTTCTATTTGATAGGCCTGGATTCCGTATCCAGCTCAATAGTATTTTGTGCCAAATTTGGGTTGAAACATCTTAAGACCTTCTAAGTCCAAGCAAATACATCTAGGAATTTGTGGCAAAGTTGAACAAATTCAGCTTTTTCTTGTGGGGTACTTACTTTGCCAATTTATAATGTCTTTCCTTTATCTACTAAAATGGGCTCTAAATCTTCACCCTTTACCTAAATTTTTGTTTTCTCCTTACAGAATTGATCATTTGAGTTAAATATTGAATCCAAAGTTACAATACCTTTTCATAATTTGTTAGTTCTCAACTGCACCACTTGGTCACCATACTGTAGCTCTAACTTGTCTTGGTTTCTAACAAAGAACTCAACTTCTTCTTGTAAAAAATTGACAATTTGTTGATCATTCTCGAAGACTTGCCAACTTGTGTTGTTATCCGAAACAACTAGTCTCACAACCACTTTGATATGAGGCTAAGATTTTTTACTTTTGATATTCTCTACAACATCAAATGCAGCCCCAATTGTTGTCAATCTATCTGTTGCTTCATTCTTCTTTCTTGGGATGGAATTGATGTTAAAAGCTTTGAAATATTGAATTAGATCCCATACCCAGTTTTTGTAGTTCTTCAACAGATCATTCTTAGTAGTATTTCATCCTCTGACTTCATTCACAATCAGTTCACTATCACAAAATATTTGTAAATTCTTAATGCCTCTCTTTCTTGCCCAATGTAATCCATGAATCAAGGATTCATACCCGGTTGTGTTTTTTGAGAAAGCAAATTAGAAATGAAAAGTTGAGTAATATTTTGTTCCTTGAGGTGAAACAAACATAGCTCCTCCTGCACCTTGTCTACTCCATGAACCATCAAAGAATAAATTCCATACCTCATTATCATCCTTGTGGTCTGGTTTGGTGATGCTAGGGAGAGGTTGATTCTCTTCATGCAAACAATAGACTACTAGTTCAGATTCCTCCATTTCTTTGTAAGGGTCGAAAGCATGTATTCTTTTACCCATTCATCAAGATTCAAGTCCGGAATGCATCCAATCTTAGTATCTATTTCATAAGTTCTTGGGATATCTTCCTGATCAAAGGCCGAACAATTTTCATTGATTTGACTCGGTATATGAGACTCTATGTGAAATTTTGCAATGGGCTTAGATCTGATTGTAGCCTTAGCTACATACCTTGTTCTAAACAACATGTGTGACCAATCAGTAGACAAATATCCTCTAATTTTAGTAGTGAAGTCTCTTGACAAACACAATGCAAAGAGTGGTGGAAAGTCTATGACTGATACATCTTGCAAGATAGTCACGTTGGAGCATACATGCAATGTGAGGCTCAAATTTTTTATTTCTCCAACCATTGTTATTGTTGCCCCATACAGTTACACCAAACCTTTGGATATTACTTCATATTGAAGGCCCAATTGATCAACTATCTATTTTTTCTTGACTGAGCTACTTGCTCCTGAATCAATCATGCAATTCTACTAACTTATTTCCAATTATCAATGAGATATAGAATGGTGGGGGATTCAAATTTTTACCTTGGTGGCTTCCTTGATTTTCTCTTTACTAAGATGCATTGGTAAGTACTTTTTATTGTTCTTTGGATGGTTGATTTGACATCGACCAATTAGCCATAGCATCTTGCAATAGGTCTCTTTGTCCTGGGATAGCCAATGATTCCCACATTTAGATGTTTACATTCGTTTTCTTCATTTTCTCAATGATGTTGAAGGGAGAAGAGTTATCTCTTTGCTTCCCCTTTCCCTACACATTATTCTCTTGCACATGGGTTGTTATAACCGGTACTTGAGCTGGTCTAGAAGGTGGATTAGGCTAGCCCTGCACATTAGGAGTTGCACTTTAATTACCCATACCTTGTTGAGTGATAGATGGTTGTAGATAATTTGAATTTGATGATTTTCCCTCTCCAATATTCCTTTTCTTGGACCGTGTATTGGCTACTAAACTTCAAGAAGGAGCTTGGTTTATGCCAGAAAAATCTTCAACCTACCAGTTGACAAGTGTTGTCTCATTTGGAGGTGCCTCTTGCTGAGATGTTCCCTACTTCTAATTTCCTTCTTGTCCTGCCTCTTGTTCTACACTAGTTGTTGCCACCATCAGAGCTTGATTCAGAGCACCATTGAAACACATCGACTGGTTATGTAGTTGATTACATGGAAAGCACCAATCATATTCCCAAGCCATGTTATTTTACACTGGTACCAAGGTTCTAGATGTCGATGCAACATTAGGACTGAAAGGCTAGAATGGTTTGTTAGTAGGGGGCATGACTTAGTTCTGATTTTTTTTTGAATGGGTGGCCTATCAGGCTGATATACAGGTATATTAGGTTGATTTTGAGGCTGATATGATCTAAAATCTTGAGCTTTCTACCTCTTAAGTGTCATCAACTCATTACCCAAGTTTTGTTGTTTCTTCACGACTTCTTGGATATCATTTGAGGTACTAGAAGATGAGGTGGAAGCTTCAGTTGAACTCTAATTTCTTGGAGTGAGAATGGGAGCTAATGTGGGTACTTGACTAGTGCTTAGAACTTTTAGTTCTATATATAGAGGCATAGGTGGTCTAGGTGCAAGTTTACCAGCCTGAATTAAGTAATTCTCAACTCTAATAGCAATGTTGTAGGCTATAGGTAAATTTATACCTCCCATGGATTGAATCATCATGGAAATTTCATAATTTAAAGATTTAAGAAAGTATAGGAAAGCACCTTCAACTATCTGTCTCATGGCCAATGGAATTCTATCCCACTTCCTTTGAAATCTGAAGTTTAAATCAGTCAATTATTCATCAGGATCTCTCTTAATAGTTGTCAATTGTTCCAATAAAGATAGATTATCCCCCTTCTCCCCAAATTGATTATGATGAGTTGTGTACAAATGGTTCCAATTCTAGATAGATCCTGTAGTTAGACTTCTAAAACATTACAAAGCTTTACCCTTACAAGAGGATTCCAACAACTTGATAGCAATGTCCATTTCATTAATTTTTAGAATTGCACAAACATTTGAAAGGTCCTAGATGTTCTCAATCGTAGTTGTTCGGTTCTCTCCAGTGAAATATGGAATTTTTTTCAACGCTATAACTGGAACTAGATTTTTTGCATTGAGAGAAAGCGAGATGCTAACAGTGAAGTTTACATAGGGGTTGAGTTGTGCCATCTCGATTGGTTGAAGAACTCTAGTTGATTGAATTAAAGGACTTCCGACTGGAGGCATTCATAAGGTTAAATTCAGTGGAGATGGAGACCTTTGAGCTCTTCTTCCTCTTCTTGCTCTATCTGGGGACAAGTGTAGATAGATAAATAGTCCCTCTTCTCTAGTTCTTGAACTTTTCTGAATTCTTCTCATAAATCTGCCAAGTTTAGACTGCAGAAACCAGTGGATTCAACCTCTTTTGGAGTCACCAGATATGAAATTTCAAAGCTTCTCACAAGCTTAAGACTTACAACAAGTACACATTAATCTTTTTGTAATTAAAATGAATACTTCCTTGGTCCCACTGGGTGTGCCATAATTGTTGATGTGTAATCACAGTACACCTGAATGTCTGCAACTTGATGGGTTGAGACTCTTAGTGTGATTGCATAACATGGAGCTTCTCCCAAAGTGTGGGAATTTGCAATCAAGAGAGATCTCTGGATAAAGGTTGGTTCCTATTCCTCTATTTAGGTGCATACATATAATTTTTAGAGGATCTACTCTAAAATTTACTCTAACTTGCCAAGGAGACAGGGTTAAGAAGATGCAAAAAAGAATGAAATCCTAAGCTAAAGAGGTGATAACACCAAGAAAAGGGACTGGAATATCCTACTGGGGGAGAGTAGAGAAGAGAATGTAGTTGGAAGAGGTCACAAAACTGTGACACAATCCCAAATCTCCATTCATCAAAAAATCTCCATGAAACAAAACATCATAAACCTGTAAAATGAAAGGAAATATGCACAAAATATAACAGTAGCAATAGAGAGGCAAGGGAATGCAATAAAATAAATGCAAGGGTTGAGAGAACACCAAAAACAACAATTTTATTATTCCATGAATATACCCAGTCCATTACATTTGTAGAATAAAGGCACAATTTCATTTACATATCCCATGAGAAGGCTTACAGCTCAAAGATATTGAGGAAAAATCAGAGTTTTCCTATATCTAGACTATCCCCCTCCCAAATGAGAAGTGTTTACAATATTGAATTGTGGAGAGAATAGAGAAAGAAGAGAAACTCAAATTTATGCTCCCTCCCACCAACAACATTCATTAAATGATCTAGAAAAGCATGGGAAACTCTAAAAATCTATTCCTGAACATACTCTAGCTTTCTGGAGAAGAAATCATACCATACTGCATTAAATTCGGTGATTGGGATGCCTGGAACTGCACTTTTTTGGAGCTGATTACGTTTTCCTATTTTTCACCCAACTAAACTCTCCAAAATTAATATTTCAGGATTTCATAGCGTAGATTATGTCAAGACCTTTCCAACGATATAAATTTTGTTGAATTTCGAGCACTAGTTTCAAAGTTATAACCATTTGAAAATTTGCATTAATCTGCATAAGAGATATCGAAAATGCAAGTTTACAAAATGGGCCCTAGTGCCTGAAATTGCAAACTGCACCATTTGCAAAAATTGTGAAATTGCAAAAAATCCCCCCAAGCCCATATCTTGCAAAATATGAAGAGTTAGACAGACTTATTTAAATTTTCGGAAAGAGGAAGAAATTTCCTATTTGATGAAGATGCTTTTGGGGATCCTTAAGTACTTAAATTATATTAAAAAATCAGATTTGTAGCACTAAAAAAAGTGGGGGAAATGGCATTAGTTGACCAAGATTAAGCATGAGATAATTTTGGATAACATGGAAATCTTTGTATTTGGGCTGTAGGTTATTTGATTGATACGAAAGGGTAGTAGTTTAAAGGGAAAGAGAGAGCGAAGCTGTGTTGGAATGTGGTTTTTGATTAAAAAAATCTCAAGGTGAGTCAGGTGGAAAGTGATTTGGAGGCCTTAGGCAAAGTTGGAATGGATATGGGAAATATTTTCATGCATTACATCGACGCCGCTAAAAACATTTGTACCACACAAAACTCTATCATGGCGGATATGGTAGACATCAAAATTTTTGCTTTGGAGTTGTAGGGGCATGTGGTCAAGCTAGAGCAGGGACACAAAGTTCACATGTTTAATCACCACCTCAGTAGTTATGATGGGGAAGATCAAGTTGAAGATGACATCCCTATCATGAGTGAGCAGGATGATCAGATGAAAGAATAGGAAGAGGGTCAACTAGAGGAGTAAAAATGTTTGAAGACTAACTATTCACTTGGATCGTAGAGATTTTGTTTGACTGTTTGTGAACTGTATCATTTGCGATGATTTCCCCTCCATATTTTATGATTTTTCCTTATATTTATTTGTTGGATTGTAGTTTAGCATAAGTTGTTTTAGCCCTTTTTTCATGTTTCTTTTTTTTTCCCTCTTGGTGATGCTCACGATGCATTCCATTGTAAGGTTTTTGGGTACCTTAATCCCAATAAAAAGTATCCAATCATTATGTTCACTTATATTTAATAAAACTTAATAATAATTTTTTTAACGACATTTTCAATTCAACAAGACAGAGTGGATGGTTCATGCCTCAAAGATGGGAGCGTTATGTTTGTGGAACCTATTTTCATGTTAGAGTGTGGTACACCTTTTATGTGATACACTCGGGTATTTTTAATGTGGTCCCACTCGCCGGTGAGCGCGTCAAGGGGGTTTGGGGGCGAAGCCCCCAAAGCAAATTTTCTTGAGTGGTTTATTAACCCATGGATAATGAGTAACTGTTATGGGCTGTTTTTGGGCCCATGGTTTTTTGGTACCCATTGTTTTGATACCCACAATTTTTTGCCCATGGTTTTGATACCCACGATTTTGTATCAAACTACTTAAGCAATTGTCTATTTATATGGTCTTATGCATATGATACATATACAAGAAAATGCATTGCATATGTGCTTTGAATTCAGGTGTGAATTCGGTAGATTTTGTTGAGCATAGCTTTAAACGGATCTGGGTATTGTATTGAGAGAGTGGAGGCTTGTAATAAAATATGAGCAAGTGATTCTTGGTGGACGTAGCCCAAATTGGGTGAACCATGTTAAATACTATCTTTATGTGTTGTGTTATTTATTCTACACTTTTATTTGAGATCTGTAATATTTTCTGCATATTAGTTTCTACTCTTGCGATTCTGTAAGGGATTATTCCGCATATTTTGTCACTTATTTCCTAACAATTGGTATCAGAGCCTAGTTTGGTTTGCTGAAGTGTTGAATCGTAGGGAAAGATTTTAGCTTGAGTGGGAGCTATGGCAGATGATGGAAGATCTAGGGTTGATAAATTCAACGGGTAGAATTTTAGTCTTTGGAAGATGCAGATGGAAGATTACCTTTATCAGAAGGATCTTTATACTCTATTGTCTGAGAAGGTGAACAAACCCTCGAGTATGAAAGATGTGGAATGGGATTTGTTGGATCGGAAGGCACTTGGAATGATCCAGTTGTGTCTTGCATCTTCGGTATTATTTAATGTTTCAAAGGAAAAGACTACAAAAGATCTAATGGATGCATTAGGGAAGTTGTATGAAAAACCTCTGCCTCTAACAAGATATTTTTAATGAAAAAGTTGTTTAATATGAAGATGTCTGAGAATAGTTCAGTAGCAGATCATTTAAATGATTTCAATATGGTTGTGAATATGCTAGCTTTGGTTACAATAGAATTTGATGAAGAAGTTAGGGCTTTATTAATTTTGTGCTCTTTACCTGAAAGTTGGAATAGCTTGGTAATGGTGGTAAGAAACTCAGTTCTAGATAACTCGAAGTTGAAGTTTGAGGATGTTGTAGGGGTGATTCTAAGCGAGGAAATGTGAATAAAAATATTTGGGGAATCTTCTACTTTAGGGAATGCTTTGACAGTGGAAACTAGAGGGAGATAGAAGAATAGAGGAAACCATGGAAAATCGAAAGATCGGGCAAGGTCAAAATCCAAGAGAAAGATTGTATGTTGGAACTGTAAAAATTTTGGGCATGCAAAGAAGGACTATTGGGAGCTTCGAGATAAGAAGAAACAAGGAGGAAACTGTAGCGACAGGTAATGTATGTCAAGATATTTTGATTCTTTCTTTGCATAATATTGTTGAATATTGGGTTTAAGATTGAGGGGCTTCTTTTCATACTACTCCACATAGGCATTATTTTGTTGATTATGTTCAAGGGGATTTTGGGCATGTTTTTCTTGGTGATGATGAGCCTTGCAGTATAGTTGGAAAAGGTTATGTTCAGGTTAAGATGTAGAATGGGAATACATGGCTATTGAAGGATGTCAGACATGTTCCTACATTAAGGAGAAATTTGATATCGGCAGGGCAATTGGGAAGTGATTGTTGTACTATGATATTTACAGTTGACTCTTGGAAGGTCACCAAGGGTGCTCTTATTGTAGCAAGAGGTAAGAAGGTTGGAACCTTGTATTTATCCATTGATAGTACTAATGATTTTAATCTTGTGGCTTCATATGCAGATACAACATTATGGCACTATAGGCTCAGTCATATGAGCCATAAAGGTATGGACATCATAAAGAAGAATTTTCCTGGATATACAGAAACAGGTTTAGTTTTCTGTGAGAACTACATATATGGGAAATAGGAGTGAGTAAATTTTCTCAAGGTTGGACCTACAAAGAAAGAGAGTAAGTTAGAGATGGTACATTCTAATGTGTGGGGGCCAGCTAAAGTATCATCTCTTGGGGGTTCAAGTTATTATGTTACTTTTATTGATGATGCAATAAGGAAAGTTTGGGTTTATTATATTAGAAATAAATCTGATGTATTTGATACTTTTGTTAAATGGAAAGCCTTGGTAGAGAATGAAACAGGTCTTAAGTTAAAATGTCTCAGGTCAGATAATGGAGGGGAGTATTGCAGCAATGAATTTGATTATTATTGTTCTAAGAATGGAATCTATAGGCAAAAGAAGATTCCAGGAACCCCGCAGAAAAATGGGGTGTCAGAAAGGATGAACAGAATAATAATGGAATGTGCTAGGAGCATGACAATACATACAGGACTACCTCTTTATTTTTGGGCAGAAGCGGTGAGCACAGCTGTGTACTTGATAAACAGAGGACCCTCAAGTGCCTTGGATGTAAGCATAACTGAGAAGGCTTAGTACAATAAGAAAGTCGATTACTTGTTTCTTAGAGTCTTTGGATGTGAGGTGTTTGTTCATATTGACAAGGATGATAGGACCAAGCTAGAAGCTAAATCAGAAAAATGCACTTTTATTAGTTATGGTGGTGATGACTTTGGATTTAAATGTTGGAGTATTAAGGACAAGAAAATCATTCGGTCTAAGGATGTGGTCTTTAATGAGAAAGTCATGTATAAGCAACAATTGTAGGAAAACAGGGAAGAATCCAAGAAAGAATATGCATTGGTAGAGGATCTTCTAGATGGGACAGTGACCCATGAATCAGTTCAGGAACCTACTCAACAGGAACCCCAAACTCCTATAGTGAGGAGGTCTTCTAGTGTAAGAAAAGAACCTGAATATTTTTCTCCTTCTCTTTATTATTTATTACTCACTAATAGTGGAGAGCTAGAGATATTTGATGAAGCAATATAGGTACATGTCAGTAAGAAGTGGGAGCAAGCCACGGATGAGGAGCATAAGTCTCTCATGGAGAACTAGACTTGGCATTTGGTGAAGCTATCGGAAGGAAAAATAGCATTGCAGAACAAGTGGGTGTATAGAGTTAAAGACGAAGAAGGAGGAAAGAAAAGATATAAGGCCCGGTTGGTGGTCAAGGGGTTTGCACAAAAACAAGGTATAGATTTTGATGAGATCTTTTCTCCTATAGTAAAAATGAATTCTATTAGAACTGTTCTTGGAATAGTGGCAGTAGAAGACTTGCACTTAGAATAGTTAGATGTAAAGACTGAATTTCTCCGTGGTGATTTGGAGGAGGAGCTATATATGTAGCAGCTAGAAGGATATGAAGTCAAAGGTAAAGAGTAAATGGTGTGGAAACTGAAGAAGAGCTTGTATGGCCTGAAACAAGCTCCACGTTAATGGTATAAGAAGTTTGATAACTTCATGATGGAGCAAGGTTATATCAGATGTCAGTCTAACCATTGTGTTCATACAAATAAATTTGAGGATGGAAGTTATATTATCCTGTGTTTGTATGTTGATGACATGTTGGTTGCAAGTAAAAACATGCAGGAAATAAAAGTACTCAAGAAACAACTAAGTGAATCCTTTGATATGAAGGATTTGGGGGCTGCCAGAAAAATCCTTAGTATGAGGATAACTCAAGATAGGAAGGAACGGAAGCTGATTTTATCTCAAGAAGAGTACATTAAGAAGGTATTGGATAGGTTTGACATGCAAGATGTTAAACCGGTTTGGACTCATTTGGCAGGACATTTTAAGTTATCAAAGGAGCAGTGTCCCAAGACAGAGCAGGAAAGAAACCATATGTCGAAGGTACCTTACTCATCAGTGGTTGGCAGTTTGATGTATGCTATGGTATTCACGAGGCCTGATATTTCCCATGCAGTAGGAGCTGTGAGTAGATTTATGAGTGATTCAGGTAATGAGCATTGGCAAGCAGTAAAGTGGATCCTTTGGTATTTGAGAGGGACCATGGGGAAAATTTTATGCTACTGTGGATCAGACACCACTTTACATGGTTATGTAGATTCAGACATGGTTGGAGATGTAGACAGCAGGAGGAGCATGACAGGTTATATTTACACTATAGGTGGGACAACAGTAAGCTAGATTTCATGACTATAGAATTTGGTGGCTTTGTCAACCACGGAGGCTGAGTATGTTGCTGCCACAGAGGCAAGCAAAGAGATGATTTGGTTACAACAATTGCTTGAGGAGTTGGGGCATAAGCAGGAGGAATGTAAGATGCATAGTGATAGTTAAAGTGTCATACACCTAGCTAAGAACTTTGCTTTCCACTCCAGGATGAAGCATATATAATTGAGATATCACTTCATTAGGACAGCTTTGGAGGAAGATATGTTGAAGTTGGAGAAGATTCATACTAGTCAAAATCCTATAGACATGATGACCAAGGTGGTCACAAGGGATAAACTAAAGCTATGTTCAGCTTTGGTTGGCCTTCGCGGATGACAGTGAAGGGTTGACAAGCTTGCTCAGTGGAAATTAGTCTCCAAGTGGGAGATTGTTATGTTTGTGGAGCCTATTTTCATGTTAGAGTGTGGTAAATCTTTTATGTGTTACACTTGGGTATTTTTACAGTGGTCCCGCTCGCCGGTGAGTGGATCAAGGGGGTTCGACGGTGAAGCCCCTAAAGCAAATTTTCATGGGTGGTTTATTAACCCATGGGTAATGGGTAACCATTATGGGTTGTTTTTGGGCCCATGGTTTTTCGGTACCCATTGTTTTGATACCCACGGTTTTTTCCCATGGTTTTGATACCCACAGTTTTGTATCAAACTGCTTAAGCAATTGTCTATTTATATGGTCTTATGCATATGATACATATACAAGCAAATGCATTGCAGATGTGCTTTGAATTCGGGTGTGAATTCTATAGAGTTTTTTGAGCATAGCTCCAAATGGATCTGGGTATTGTATTGAGAGAGTGGAGGTTTGTAATAAAATCTGAGCAAGTGATTCTTGGTGGACGTAGCCCAAATTGGGTGAACCATGTTAAATACTATTTTTCTGTGTTGTGTTATTTATTCTGCACTTTTATTTGAGATCTGTAATATTTTCTGCATATTAGTTTTTACTGTTGCGATTTTATAAGGGATTATTCCACATATTTTGTCACTTATTTCATAATAGGGAGATGTGCTAATTGTGTGATTGTTTTAAAAGTTTTCTATAATTTTTTGCATTACGTGCTTTATATTGCTAAGAATAACCACTTTCAATTTTTTCTAGAAATTAGAATGTACCAATGCTTAATGTATAAATTATGCACATATGATGTGCCAACATCGATAGAATGTTAAAAAATATAATGCCCCTATGTAATGATTTTGAATGAACAAAATATGTATATATTGTAACTACCCAATTTAAATGTTGCACATATTGTAAATATCCACGTTAAAATTTAGATAGAAGAAAAAACAAAAAATAAAATTATGCATCAAGTATATAATTCTTTGGAAAAACATAGAGTGATCTATAATCATATTATGCTTGAAAATATTACAGCAATATAGGTGGCATTTTGAAATACATAAGATGTTATATTTTTCAGGTGCAATAAAGTTAACTGCCACGGTTTTACAAGTTGAACATACCTATATAAATATAAAAAATTCTATTAAATGGAATAGCAGAAATAAATTAGTTAAAATATTTATCACAATAGCATTTTCTAATAATAGTATTATTTTTCGTCTTTAACACAATATAATCCATCTAAATAAATTATTGTTAAAATTTTTAATACAAACATTGAAAAAATTGTATTTTATAAAATTTAACTTACAAATGTAATTTTTATTGCAAATGGGGATAAAGAAAACATTAAAATTTCTGACAAGCAAAAACAAAATAGTAAAAAATATACAAGGAGTGGGACGGGATTTAATTTCTAAATTTTTATAATGTGATTTTTAAATAAACTTTATTAATTTTTATGAATAGTGTATTGTTTTGGATGTGCCACTTGTTCAAGCATGCAAATATATCTTCCTTTTTAGATAAACATTAAATGCAGTGAATATTCTAATAACATTTTTTTTTCTAAATGACATATCTTATTTAAAGATTGGACAAATGTCTTTCTTAGAGTTTTGATTTTTATTAAATATAATAAACCATTGTTGCAACAAGACCTCATATTTGTCAAATCAATACTAACTAGCAAATAAAGAAAAACATAAATAATTTTTGTAGATTAAAATATTATTTAAATAAAATATAAACATTAGAAATTCGAAAAATTATAGAATTTTTTTATTTTGATTGGTGGATTGAGGAGAAATTATTTTTTGAATTAAAGGTATATAATTCATGCAGGAGGAAGAAGCTAATAAAGTAAGATATTTTGAGGTTAACACCCACTAAGGTAGCCAAATACTTCAACAATATAATATTTTGAGCTTATGGATCGCTAGCATTTAACAAGTCAAAGAATATTATTTTTAGCTTAGTGTCTGCTAGCTTATGTGACACCATAGTAATTGGACATTATCGATCGATAGGATTTAACAAAATAAAGTATGATATTGTCATCATAAAGACTTCTAGGTTATGCCACAACAACATATTTTGATGTACAAATACTATGTCCATTTTTTGTAAAAGAGTGAATATGTGGGTTTTGAAAGGACCCGCATCCTTGTACAAAAAGGCCCTTAAGGCAGAATATGACATCAAATCATAGAAGAGAGAAATCCCATAGGAAACAGAAGACAAAATGCCACATTGGAATAACCCAAAAAGAGAAATTACATTTAATGATATTTTTGAGGATATTTGCTACTTCTACAGTAGCAACAGTGGTGATTTTGTTAAAGATAATAAGCAACATCTTAGAGTTTCCTTGTTCCTCGAATTCTCCTTTCACAAATCTGTATTCGTTCTTTTGTTCTCCAAAATCTGTTTGGTTCTCCTACTCTTGTATTACCATATTTTTTCACAAATAGGTCACTGTAATCCAACACCAACACATTGAATGGAAACTAATTCTTAAGATGAATATATTCTAAAATATTGTCATTGACAATGTCAACGACGTTGTAGCCATTGAATTTTGTTGAGCATGTGCAACAGAGGACTATTTTTGGACAACAATAAGGCCAACAAAATAATATAAATTTTATCAAATACATCTTCTCATCGATTCTTGCACATGACCATGACCATAAATCGATTATGATATTCACTTTTTTAATTCCCAAATTGAGCCACCATCCATACCACTAGGCTTATTTTCCAAAACACAACAAAACAAGTTCTTGGAAGGTGTTATGGGTTTTTTTTAATTATGTAAATTTTCCTCTTGTTTTATTACAGATTAATATACATCATTTATCTGTCAAGATGTGATCCATTCTTTCCTCTTTCACTTATTTAACAAATGTTTACTATATTATGAAATTATTTATTTGATAAACAAAACTACCTTCTAAAAATTGTTGAATAACAAACTTGCTTCTGTTTAATTATCTACTAAATCCCTACATGAATATAAGCCCTAATCAGCTATGAAAATTTTTACATTAATAGAGTTTCATAATTTTGGAGAGGCTTGTTATCTCATTTTTGAGTTTACGACAAAAATGAGATAACCCTAAGAAATTTTTGAGCTAGTTTTCTAAGAATCGTCTTTCAGAGAGATAATCAGGTTTTCAGGTTTCACAAGCAAGACAACATGTGTTTTGGATGCTTCATGTCGTGTGTTCCCCGAAACCCGAAACCCGCATCAAGTAAGGCGAGTCGGGTTTGTGGACCTTCCAAGCATCGGAACATGCCTTCGTCAAAACATGCTTCATGTCGCATGTCTTCCGATCCCCGAAGCCCGATTTACTCCTTTGTTTCAGGTTTCCGGGGCCATCAAGCATGATGCTTCATGTCGCTTGTTTCCCGTGACCCGAAACCTAAATTTCTCTAAAACCCTTTGTGTTAGGTTTCCAGATATCCCAAGCATGCTGACATGGCATTAATGCCGAGTTGTCGGGTAGTTAGCATGTGTCAACTGAAGTGTATTAAATGCGAATTTTCTTGTATATATTCAGATTTCCATGTCATTTTTACTAGATGTACTTTTTACCTCGTGGATTTTCGCGCATGCATCTTCGACCCAAAAACCCAACTCGCCTCTATGCTTGATTGCATTGCTCATTTTTTATCATTTCTTGTCCTAGTTGAAGGTATTTTTCTTCATTCTTTGTTTGTGGTTTTTGTGGAATAATTGTGTAAAGAATTCTTCTAGGTTTCTATCTTTTCTTATTAGGGTTTTTGGGATTTTTATCTTTTCCATTTTGGGTGTTTCTTTCTAAATCAAGTTTGTGTTTTAGGGTTCCCCCTTTGGAATTATCACTTTGTTTTATTCCTTAAAGATGTTATTGTAATTAAAAATATATTAGGGATATCAACAGTGAAGAAAAACTTGCATGTTTCAACTCAACAATTGCCCCATTCCCTCTTCTCGGGTTTCACAGGGTGTTTTGCAGTGTTCAAAACCCGCAGTATAACGGAAATTTTAAAGTATTAGACATTCCGAACTCTTTGGAATCCTCCCAGTGTGTCGGTTTTTCTGAACTCTCTGGCATCCTCCTAGTGTGTCAGGTTTTTCCATCTTTCCGGCATCTCCAGTGTGTCGGGTTTTCTGAAGTGTTCAACACCTTCTGATCTCCGACACTCTCCTCTTTTGAAATTCCTCATGTCGGACCCTGGTCCATCACAAGATAAGACTGAAAAATTAGGGAGGATGAAGTAAAAATTTAGGAAGGTGGAGTCTCCCTCCTACATTGACTATAATTATGACATCCGGGATACAGAGCTCGGAAACATAGATATGGAGGATTTTTGGAATAGGGTCAAGAGCTCTTCTCAGACTCCATGGATGAAATCAATAGTTGACAGTGGTCTACCTCTTGCAGTAGGTTTCCCTATGTCTGCTCAGTGCCCTGAGTTCATCTTAGCATGTGCTTCGAATTATGACTCTACTTCTCGTTCTGTGAAAAACCAGGCGGGAGAAGTTGTAATCAAGTTGGACGGAGGTTACTTCGATGACCTTCTCAAGCTGCCTAATTTTGAGGAATATGGAGATGTGGATCTCAAGTCAGCCCAAAAATCTTGGGACAATGATCAGGAGGATTACATCAAGCATGTGAATAAGAAGTTCCTAATCAAAGACAAACCGACTATTTCCTGGTTCCTAAGACTTGTTCCCATAAGTGATTTCATTCAGGAAATCAATGATATCATTACTATGTTGAGTCAAGTTTTTGGTTTCCCCGAATCAAATGTTTTCCAAGGATGGATGTACTAGTTCATGATCATTATTAAGAAGAATCAACAAGGAATTGATTGGGGTACTCTTATCAGTAATGAGATAGATTCTTAAATGACAACAGTCCTATCTACGGGAAAGTTTTATAATGCCTCGTATGTCACCTATACAGCAACTGGTATGAGGAACTATCCCAGGTTGGATACCAAGGGGAATAAGACAGTGGAGAATGTGTATCAGTATTTTCCTCAGCTGACAATAAAAGGGTCTGAAGACCAATTCAGAAGAGTAAACGATGCCTTATTTTATGAGAACATCTGCAGGTTCAGCCCTGATCTAAGGAAAACGAGAGTCTCTGATGAGGCATGGGCTGGAGTTTCAAAATGGTGTTGTGTATTCTTACAATTTAAGAAGTTCACATATCTTTGAGTAGTCATGTACCCAGGGGATCCTTTCCATTTTCCCAGATATCTAGGGGACAAAGTTCCAATAATCTTGATGGAGTTGGTGGTGAAAGCCAGGCAATTGTTGGATTTTCAGGAGTCCTTAAGTTCCAATAGAGTAAAAAAAAGGCCACTGTATCTTTCCCAATTTATATTGGAAGGTATACTTGTTCAATGGTGGTGAAAGCCAAGAAAAGATGATAATTTTTCATTGTTCATGAGCTTCAAGATAAGTTGAAGAAGCACATGAAGCCCCAAGATGGGTTTGATTTTCAAGGAGTCCTTAAGGAATATGGAACTCTGCATCCGCACGTGCCAAGCGTAGAAGACATCTAGATTGATTTACGCCTCAATGGCTACTTGAGAAAACTCCGAGGAAGAGGAAGGTGATTGTACCCATACCAGTGATTTTAGTTCAGGTTGCTGTAAATCAGCCAAGAAGAAAAGATCATAGTAAAACCAAAGATTGACACTTGCTAAGATTCAAACACTTGAGCTCGCTAACATACCAGAAGGTACTAGTGATAATGAAAGTGTTTTGGATCCTTCCTATGATGGATTGAATGAAGATCAATATATTTTCCCACCTATTGATTGGTCTATCAGTGAAAAAGCCTCAGATAAGCATTACAGATAGATCATCCCTGATTCTTGCATGCACCAAAGCATGGCTCACAGATTCTCTTGGGGAATGAGTTTTAAAGATGATAATTTTTCAAAGTTGGTTGCTACAGAGGAAAATGGGGCCCTCCAAAAAGGGAAAAGACAAAAGCTCTTCTAAGGGACCTATAAAGGTCAAGTTTGTCAAGAAGAGAAGAGAACGAGAAATCTCTTCAATTTTTTCTCCAATTGAAACGATGAATGTGCCAGAATCACCAACACCACTAGAAATAGGAGAAATTTCTTTGGAAGGAGAAGTAAGCCAGCCTCTGGTTTCACCATTTGATAGATTCAGTGTTGACTCTGGCCCCCGTTCCTTGAGAAGTAATCTCCAACTCAGTGGAATTGACCTTATCTCTTGTATCTCAGGCTTTGGATTTGGGATCTTGGATGGCCAAAAACTCCGAACTTCCTCCTTCACAACCAATTCTACCTCCTCTTTCCCCATCTACTCTTTCACTTCTTGAGGATCTGGTCATGGAAAGTGTTTTCTCTGGACTCTCACCCCTCTCTTAAGGCTTGAAGGACCAAAAGCTTAATCGACCAACACTTCCCCCTGGAGACCAGAAGATGTCCCTCCTGCGCCTCTTTTTACTGAATCTGCTACCAGCATTGGTAACTATCCCCATTCCCTCTTTTGCCAGTGGATCCTTCTCCCCCTGAAAGTATGATACCAACTTCTACGATAGTGGAAACTCCCTCTCTGACACGCCTCAATGGCTACTTGAGAAAAGTTATTACCTCCGAGGAAGAGGAAGGTGATTGTACCCATACCAGCCTTTGATTTTAGTTCACTCAAGGCTTCTACTGCTAAATCAGCCAAGAAACCCAAAATATTTTCAAGGGTTTTGGTGGACGCTTCGGGGCATAAGTTTGTAGAGATCGCCACAAATTGAGAAACTCCCTCTGCGACTGACAAAACCAAATTTCTCATGGTAGAGGACATAGAATCAGGCCTCTGACTATCAGATAACTGTGGGAGGGTGGCTCTAGGAGAAGTGACAATAGAAGGAGCACAACAGGATGCACGGGATGCTATAAACGTGTTATAGGAGTTCCACTCCCGTTAAATTGAAGGAAACAAAGGATAGCAGAGATGAGCTTAAAGGAAAGGTGGAGCAGTTAACTGAAGTATTACTTAAGCTCTCAAAACCCCTTGAATCCATACCATCTTCCTCTGTCCCCGTCAGGTTTGATTTCTCATCAGTGCCTATAATCAAGAAGATTAATGAAAAAGGGACATCCATGCTGGTGGTCCTGATGAATGGATCCAAAGGCTTTCGAACTCCAACAGGGGAAAGAAGTGATTCAAGACACCATGGAAGTCTATAAATCTTTGGGGAATATTCAAAGTGACGGAGAAAAGATGGAAGATGATTTCTCCCAAGAAATTGGACACCTTGATTTGACTTTTGAAGCTCTCCAGGTATTGAAGAAAATCCCATCACGCATTTTGGTATCCCTGAAGAAGGATCAGCTGGGTAAACGAAACGGTTTAGATCAGGAGGGCTACAACCACTGTTTCAAGAAAACGTCCTTCTCCAGCAGATCTGGAAAGAGGGAGGATAGCATAGGGGGAGGGCAGCCAACTTTAAAACATATATTTTAATGACCAGACCAGCAAGCATAAAAACCAGACCACAAAAATACCAAGAACCGAAAACACCAAACGCACAAGGGGGAGAAGAACCTCTTACCTGGATATATAGCAAAAGTTGCAACGGGTCCACAGGACGATGAAAACGACGGAGCAGAGGCTGACAAGTTCAGAACGATCACGTGCTCAACAAAAGTGAAAATGACATTTGGGCGCTGAAACCACATATATATATAAAAACTGGACATAAATGCGCCAAACACTTTTTCAAAAGCGCATGAGATTTACTGTCAACACGGGAAGGGATGTGCCCTTTGGCGCATCAAAGCATCTACCAACATGAGATAAAGCGCGCCCTTGGCGCACCAAATCTATTGTCGACACGGGATTATGTGCGCCCTTTGGTGTGCCAAAGGGTGGCGCAACAAAAGTTGTACCAACACAAGCGCATGCACCTTGGCGCACGCAGGGAAGGTTAAACATTCTTTGGTGCATGAAAAGTTGTGTTGACATTGAAAACCATGCGCCAAAGGCTTTTAAGGGGGCGCATCAAAAGCTAGTGTTACAAAGATATTTCATGCGCCCAGCCAAAAAAAAGGCTCAGAAAGGCTAAGTTCGAAAACTAGATTTCCCGGGAAGGGATTTTACAACGTTTCGAATGCAAGGGATCCCTAACGAGGGAAAGAACCAAAATTTTCCGTATGGTTATCGGTAAAATTTCCCTTGTCAATTTTACGGGATAACAGGTTCAAGGTAAAAATTCTCAACGAAGCTTGCGGTAAATTGAGAGAATCAAGAGATCAATTGATTGATGGCAAAAGCGACCTGGAAGAAGAATTGCTAAAAAATTCTATAAAAGTGTCGGTTGGAAATTCGGGCATCCTATCAGCTGATGATCTTTTCATTGAAATCATTGATAAGTTTGTAAGTATTGAACATTATTTGGAGGCCTTGAGAAGACTCAAGAAAAGATTGAGAAAACTTCTCGGTAGTGCCATTGACACTCATGAAACTTGTGAAGTTTTGAGTGATCATTCTACTGCACCTGACGAAAATGAGATGTAAGGTATAATCCGGAAGTTCCAAGAATTTCGGAACAAACAAGCTCAGTTGGAGGAAGAGAAAGATGAAGAAGAAAAAGATGACGATTCATACTAAGTCTTGATGCGACGTGTCATTTCAATCTTGAAATTGACATGTCTTTTTCATTTCTATTTCGTCACATTTTGAATCATATTGTGACTTGGTCTCTTGCGTGAGAGCCAAGAAAAATAGGACTCTTTTTAAAAGACTATTTTATAGGATTTGTCCTATTTTCTCTCAACTATTTTTATTATAAATAAGGGATGTGTGTACATTCCAAAGGGTTGAGATTTTTGGAATATTAAGAGCTATCGTGAAGAAGAAAAACTTTGTATTTTCTTTTAATCATTTAAGGAATAGAAGTTGATGCTATTTTGCAAACATTGTGTTGTGAGATATATCTTTCTTAGGATATTGTTCTTATGTTCATACTCTTAAGCTATTCTTTGTTTAGCATCTTGATGATTCTAATCATTTCAAACATTACATTTGTTATCTAAAGCTCATATGATTATTTCGTGCTCTGTGTTTACTCGAAAGAAAATGCGTTCCTCTCATTTCCTTTCCATTGTGTTTCTTCCATTGTAATAATTTCCAACCTAGTCCATTTATAAAAATAAAATCTTCACATAGTACGGATATGGATTTCGGTATTCTATCCCAACCCCAATGGTTAGATTAGTGTGAATACTGTATATATTATTTATGTTGTGTTTTAGATTAGTAATAAACAAGCAGCCTCACCTGTCTTTGAGGAGGGATTTAATCCCATGTACTATGGTTGAACCTCATATTTTGGATTCACAAAATATCCAACCAACAGGGCTGAAGGTGAGAATGCATACCTATTTTTTTCATGGTGAGGAAATCAAAATGTTTCCATAAATCGAGCACATATTTTTCGATCGTTTCCCTAGTGATATTTTTCTATTGATGAATAAGCTTATGCATTGATGAAGAGAATAGAAACACAAAATGTTAAAAATCTAAACTCAAAAAATGTCTACTTATAGTGATATGTAACTGACAAATACAATCACCAATTTTATTGGCATGCAAATTTAATACGGCTTATATATGATTTTCAATTTCTTTACATTAAATTGCTAATTAATGGCTCACAACATTTACATGCTCTAAAAGACGCACATATTTCAAATGACGCGTGTGCTTTTAAATGGTAGGTTTTACATAGCTCATTTTAATGGCTAATTAATGTTGAGGCAACCACAACATTAATTAGCATTTTTCCTTTCAAAATCATAATCATTAATATTACATTTGGTATTGTAAAGAATTAATGTAAGAATTTAATATTATAATTTTTGTACTGTAAATAAAATCCCTTATATAATTCGTGTAAAATAAAGCCCTTAATTCTTGTGTTTTCACTTCGATGTGTGACTCTTGATGCCCATTTAGACATTTTTGTTGATATTAGCCATAAAATACTTGCAAATATTTGCAATAAATGTCACACAAAAATTGCATATTTAATATTTAATCATCAATTATTAATATAGATTTTCATATAAATTCTAAACATTATAAATATTTACATCAATATATATATATATATGAAATAATTCAAAGTTTATATATAATAATTGGTATAAATAAACACTATTTTGTATTTTTTAAGGGAATTGTTGAAAAAATAACCATTACCTAAAAATTGTTTAATAGGTAAGTTATCGCACGTAGTTGTGCTAATCAAGACTCACACTTAGCTATGTGAATCAAGACACACACTTAGAAGTGTGAATTGAGACTGGAACTTAGAATTCCGGGTCAACACTCACACTTAAAAGTGAGAGTCGAGAGAAGTGTGACTTGAGGCTCACACTTAGACATGCGACCAATCGCACTTGTAAGAGTGATCACTCATACTTATACACTACTTACAACATTTATAAATTGTAATTCCATTTCTTTTAACTATATATACATAAAACAATTTATAAAAATTGACACTCACCTTTTAAACATGCTAGTCACATGTGACAGTTCTATAAAATATTTGAATGTATATTACATCTAAAATTATGAAAAATTTCTAAACAACCATCAAATTTAACACCATTCAAGGATATTTAGGGATAGGATTTTCAACATCAACATTTATTGATTTGAATAATGTATACATAAATAGTTGTATATGTATGATGATATTAAGATTGATATGTGGCATAAATGAAAACAATTACTTAAGCACTATCTTGAAGTTATCATATGCTTGGCTTATGTAAGTTGGCCATTGTGAGGATTATGTGGGGAGATCAAATAATAATAAAATATAATTCCTAAAATAGCAAAACTGAAATCCAAAAATTAGAATTTAGAAATACGATTCCATTAGTGGTGAAATTGAAGTCCAATAAAAGGGAAATTTAAATCCAATAATAGGTAAATTAGAATCCAATAATAGTGAAATTGAAACTCCAATAAGTCCAATAATGACAATATTGGAATCCAATATTGTTACTAATGAAATCCAATAATAGTAATAATGGAATCCAGCATAGCCAAAAATGGAATCCAATATACACAAAATAGAGATGAATTTCTTCCAATACTTGTAATACTAGAGTCCAGATTCACTGGAATATGTCCATATTTATTGAAATAAGCATTTTCATCAAAAGAGGATAGCTCCCCATTCATACAGTGAATAATTATTATCCTCTCTCTCTATCCTTCCTTCTCTTTTCTACTCCCTTTTTAATTCTTCTTGGTGAGAAATCATTCATTTTTCATCTTATTATTAAAGTGATTATAGCTTAAAATGTAATAAGTTGCCCTTATTTTATAAAAGGGGACTTAATGTTATTTCCTAAGAATACCAAGAGTTGTGAATGGAAAAGGAAATTAAAAAGATGTATGGGGGTTAGATGAAGAGTCATTTCTTGATCTACATAATGTAATGACACTGTCATTCTTAGGGGTTATCCATTTTGTGCACTCAAGAGAGATATTTTTTGGAAAGGACAAAAGATATAGCATTCTTCCACTTCCCTTATCTAATTTTCCTCTATCTTCTATCATTTTAAAACTTTCGAATATGTCAATAAAGAAACAATTTTCTTCATTTCATGATGCATGAATGTGTGAAACTTTTTGTGCATGGTTTCCTCTCATCGTTGGTATTCTAAACTTAGTTGTTTATTACATATAATTTTTTAATACAAAACTTGTAATTAGCTTTGGAAAGAATTTTATTTTCTACTTATAGAGTTAATTCCCCCATCCTATAGAAAATTCCTCCCTTACAATTCATTGCAAAAAAATTTGATGGGTACAGTGGAGTGTGCTAATTGGATCCCCAGTCTCTTGGCCAAAAAAAATTTTCCCTTTTTGGTCATTGACAGTAAAGTGGAGTTGTACCACACAAGCACAGGGACCTAGAGTCCCAATGTGTTGGCAAGATAACCATCAATTTTTCTACCTATAAAATTTTCTCTCCGACATATTTTGGCACTTACCATGGGGCAGACATGGTAGCAATATGCAACCAAAATACGATCATAAGAAAATATAAAAAAATAAAATATTCCAAAATACAAAAAAAATCAAATATTGAAAAAATAAAAAAAAGTTGATTGAAATCCATTATCAAAAGAAACACTCTTGATTCCTACATGTGACCTTTCAATCTTCCAAAATTTCCTTTCATATTCCCATTCCATTATTTTCAAAAAACCTGGCTGAAAAAATATATAATAGGTTGAACAAGTTAAGAGGAATCATTGTTCCCATTTTCGAGGCTTTGCAAAATAAAAATAAATAAATTAGAGATAATCCATAATACTTCTCTCAAGCCTCTTCCCCATATTATTCATCAAGTGGTACTTGTGGGAATCTTATTTACACCCCCACTGATACTCCTCTTACAAATTCTCCCGTTTTCCAACCAAAGTTTAACATTTAGTTCCTGGGTCAACAAGAACATGAAGCAAGAGAAAGATTGGAAGAATAATTTTTTGAAGCAATAGCAAAATCTGAATCTAAAATAGAAGAAACAATGGTAGATGAATCAGAAATATGCTAACCCATTTTCCCATGGGCAATAAATATAGGCCCACTTGCTCTCACACCATCTCTTCACAATATACCAACATATTTCTACAAGAAATTTCCAAATTTTTAAGGTGACAACACACAACTCCTTGAAGAGCACATATCGGCCTTCAACACATCATGTGGAATCCTTGGATTCGAACTTGACGATATTGTTATAATATTTTTGTGTAATCACTCCACGAAAAAGAAAAAGAATAGATTTACCTTCTACCTTCCAGAGCAATCCCTTGTTAGGATGACATTAAAAATAAGGTTCGAAGAAAGATTCAAATTTATTTAAGAGTTCCAAAATCTCATCGTTCAATTGGAACAAATGAAGAAAGAAGATAAGGATAATATGACATAATTTGTGCCCTATTTCAACAAGTTTCTTCGTAGGATACCAGAGAATGATTTACCATCTGAAAGAAATTCAAGATATTCTTCATTAATACGTAACCTCCTAAGGTAGGATTATTTCTCTAAATATTTCAACCAATGAATCTCGTAGAAGTGAAAATAATTTCCATTGAATTCAAAGATGATATCTTCCTATCTGGAAAGACATATAACCCTTCAAATAGTAAGGCTCAACATCTCAAGGACGAGAAAATAAATCCATCGCTGTAGAAATTAGAAAATTAAATGACATCATTGAAGAGGGAAATTTTTTAATGAGTGTCTCCTCAAAGCAATAGCAGAAATCAGATCTCAAGAGTGCCTTAAATATTTTCCTAGGAGGCCCCATCCATCAATGAAATATGTAGAACTCAAAAATCTAAAGAGGATCTCGAACAACAAAGTAAATTTGGTGATTTCCTAGAGATTGAAGAAATGGAGAACAAGACACAAATCAAATTCTGTGATTACTCTAGAGGTGATGTAGACAAAGACACAAATATACCCAGTTTCTCATGTGATGTGTTAACTCACTTTCAGTCTCAAAAGGGAGCCTCTTCCTTTGTTATTTTTGTGAAAAAAATAAGATTAAAGATCCTCCTATAGTGACTCTACAAAAGAAAATAATATCAAAGATACCCACTCCCACCTTGCATGGAGTATGCATTGGAGAAACCTGATCCTATAAAAAGAAATAGGTCACCTGATATTTCAAGTAAGTCTTCCAATGCTTCTTTTAAATCTAAATCCACTCCTACAAAATGTAGTGCTCCAAAAATTTTCATTATACCATTCAAAATAACTTTTGTTCCCCAAACATCTATGCCTTCTTTCAATCATGTTCTAACTCCAAAAGTAGTGTATTCACCTCCCCTATCCGCATCTACTACTTTTGACATCATTCAACATGTAAACAAAACCAAAGTGCAGATTACGTAACCTAAATATCTGTAGACTCATTCTAAGTAATTTGAGATATTTTTCCGATATATCAGGAGTAATATCTCAATACCAGATAATGTGACCCCAAGATCTAAAGGCCTATTACCAAACCAACCTAAACCCCCATCACATAACATGCTTCTTTGACTGCATCAAAGATAGATAGGGTTGATCTTTTTATGTCTCCCTCCTCATTGGAGAATACGTATTGAATAATTGCATTATAGATTTTTGTGCCTCTGATAATTTAATACTTATGAATGTTGCAAAATCCCTCAAACTCGCCATTACTCAACTTGGTGTCTCTTGTTACTCCATGCAGTCAAAAGAGGTCTCGTTTATAGGGAAGATCAAAGATGCACAGGTGTCCCTCACCAGATTTCCATAAAAAAATGTCCCAATGATGATCTTGTAGACATTCTGACCTCGTTTGGAATTCTTCTAAGTAGAATGTTTTTCCAACAGTTGGGAGGTAAAATCCATATGAATTTTTTCTCTTCAACCATTCCGGTGAAAGGAGACATGAAAACATTTCTTCCATAATTTAAGATGAGGTACAGAGTGCCAAAAGTAGGAAACCCAGGATCCAACATTTTGTATCAATACAACATGAGGATGAATCATTTTGTGACAGCTGAGGAGGAAGAGGATATCCCCATTTTTATCAGACCAAGTATCCCTTTCTAATGGTATATAGATATTAAATAAGTATTTTAAAACTTTGAGTTGCAAGAGGATAGCCCCGATTTTCTAGATGATGTGAGATGGGAAAAAGAGTAAATGGTTCTTGATGATTTACAAATGGAGAAATCAGTTTGTATGCTTACCCATGAAGTGGAGATATTCTCATTCCCATTTGGAGATGAATATTCTCTTGATCATGTCATACACGAGGAGAAAAATCCAACTTATGATGAGCCCTTAAAAGGTTTGAAAGAATAGTTTGTGAAAGAACTCCTAAGAGCTGTAAAAGAAATAGAAGACCCATAGCCCAGTCTCAAACTCCTGATCAAATTTGAGGAGGTATAAGACAAGTGTGGATCTGATTTGGAAAACTCAACCAATTAAACAACTGGTCATGATTAAATAAAGCAATATGAGGAATGTGGTGTTTCTCCTGAGCAATTAATGGATGTAATGATTAAATGGAGGTATTTTCTATCCCATTTTAAGAAGATCACTCTTTCCACTTGGAAAAAACATAAATAAAGGGTGATAAGGTCATTGAATATGAAGATTCCCTCGATAGAGAAGTAGTGAAATGTAAATTTCTTCAGGAAAATGATGTAATCCCTCTAGATGGTTAGCTTTAGCTTGAAAATTAAGATTCTTCAAAGGAATGTAAATGTGAGTTGTTGTAAATAACAAAAGTAGACTCTGTGTGAAATTTTTTGGATCCAGTAGAAAGTGTGGACTATCACGAGATAAGTCTTGATCTCTTCGCTCATGCTATGGCCATACAAGATAGGTATGAGGTTACTTATAATCCTCTAGTCAATATTCAAGCACCTCATAGTGGAGTGGAGCAAAAAGATAAGTCCAAGGTATCTCATAGAAAATATTTGAATGAGCATGGACCTAGGAAAGAAAATAACTCCAAATATTCAAATAATTTAAACAAAAATAAGCCATGGGTAAATTATGGGACATTTAATGAGAAATCAAAAATATGGACAAGCACGGAAGGCAATTGGAATTCTAAAATTTATCTCAAAGAGAATAAAGGCAATGGAATTTCTAAGAGAAGGTTTGAGCATCAAGAAGATCATGTAGGCTCACTCCTACAAATTACAAAGACAGCCATGAAAGCATCTAGATTTTCTAAGCACTTGAGGAGAGGAGGCTACATTCTTTCAATAGTCAATGACTTCGTAGAGGATCAACACTCAGTGTTACCCACATGGGGGTAACCTCTAAGAAGAGAAGAGAACTTCAGTGAAAGTGGGTTGTCCCCCGCAATGTACTATAGGTGATTTAGGTTTGTTTCCATTTCCCTATTGTGTGGTTCTTTTCCCTTCAGTTTTGTTGTGTGTGATGTGTTTCCCTTCAGTTATGCATGTTTGTGTGTGTTTTTATCCTTTCTATCTATCTCTTGCAAGTTATGTGTTTCTCTAAATCCCAATGGATAAGGCACTAGTCAATATTATGAAATGAGATTTTACAGTTCTCATGTCATGTCCTCTTTTTTCTCGATCCAAAACATGTCCCCAATTCAGATCCGATTGTTTTCATGATTTTTTTCAAGGGAAAAAATCATACTTGAAAGCATGACAACAATACCCTATAGTTAAAAATTTTGCTTAAAGCTCATCATGTACCCTCCTCCAGATCACCCTAACCCCATGTCATTCCTATCCCATAATTTTTTTTAATCCAACACATTTTTTTTTCATTTTCATAGGTGATTTATAGATATCTATTCTTCTCAATCACTTCCAAGACAAGTTTCTTCAAGACAGGCTCCTTATGAAGCTTAAGAAAGGGCTTTTCTCTAATTTTACTAAGGTTGGTACACACCTCCCAGAGAAAAATGAAAGACTCAAAATCATCATGGATGTGTATAAGAAAGATAATAATTTTATGAAACTATATTTGGAAAAATATGGGAAGATCCATGTGTTTGTGAGTAGTTAAATAGCAAAAGTGTGTCTTGGAGGGTGAAGCAGTGCACAATGTGAAAACAACTCCTGAGCTTCGGGAAGTAATTTTAGGAGCTCTGTAAAGAGTTGGGAGCCAAAAACAATAATTTTGAAAATATAATTCACTCTATATAGGATGGTTATCTTAATTTTTTCACAAGACTCAGATGCCTTTGTCCACAACCATTTTTAAGCATGCACAACCTTCGATCCCAAATAAAAATCCTATTTTTCATGGTGTTTTAGGAATAATAATGGTATTATACCATCACCATTTTTTTTACAATGACTTTTCCATGTAATTTCATATAAATAAGTGTCAAAAACCTCCTCCAAGAACTCAAGTTATGGCTTCGACAAGTTGCTCACCAAGGTACACTCTAAGAGTTAACCAATCTTCTGGGTGGACACATCTCACTCCCAGGCTCAAAGCACATTTTCTTGCACCAAATTTCCTAAATATTTGTTGCACATTGGACATAGAAGAGCTCTCCCAACCTCATTTTAGGCCCCTGAACCCTCATATGACCTTCGTTAAGCCTAACTAAGTCAGTTAAGCCCATGTGCACATTTTTCTAGACCCCTCACCTCTCCACCTCAACAAATCACATTCTACCATGTGGACCAATGGGATAGGAGCGTACTTTTTGGAAAAAAAATACCAAAAATTTGGGGCATTTGAGGCAAAAAAACTCCCCAACCCTCCCATTTAGGATTTCGGTCATCCACATGCCCCCAGAAGTTGATAAGTTCAATTTTTCTAGCCCCCCCTCTCTGGCCTCTAAATATCATGAAGTGGCACTTGGAAAAATGGGAAATGGGAAAAAAATTGCACCAACCATCCCAAATTTTTGGGATGGTTGGGAAAAAAAAGTGTGCCCATGCCCAAGTTGAAGAAATTGCAAATTTTCAAGTGTTAATTGTTGCTTCCACTTCCTTCACTTTTTGCTCATGCATTAAACCCTGTCATTGGAAAAAATCATTCTCCTCCATTACCACCTCCGTGATATCTAAATATTTAATACTCCATTAATACCTTCCATGAAACAAAAATTTAAAAGGTAACTAGCTACCTCTCTAGTTCTCAAGGTTATAGTGGGCAAAATCCCGCAAAAATCCATGAAAATGATCATTGAAAAATATAGTTTCGCGTGAACTATTTTTCACGCCATGAAGTCCATATTATTTAGAGATATGGAGGAATAAGTAATCATAAAATTTATTCCATGTCACATGAATAAATCATCATCGTAAATTCAGTGAGCTACCTCTCCATTTCTTAAGGTTCTAGTGGGAAAAATAGTGTGAAAATTGGTGGAAATGATCCTTGAAAAATCTAGTTTTGTGTCAACTAGTATTCGTGCCATGAAGTCCTTATTTTTGAGGGATATGAAGTGATTTGATTTTTTTCATAATTATTCCCTCTTTAAAATTATTTTCAAATTCCTAAAGATTTAGGGGGTGAAATCATCAAAAATTCTGGGGGAAGGGTCTCCAAAAAGTCTAGATTCTTTTAAACTACTTTTTGTGCGGTGAAGTTGAAATTTTTTCAAAATATGAAGGACTGATTTTTTATCAATATTCTTCTCCCTCAAATGGAAATATAATTTTTCCACTTGTTAAGACCATACAATTACCCATAACTTAGAGCACGGAACCCCAAAATAAAACCCATAATTTCAATACCTATTTCCTCGCAATCTGACACCCGTAGTGCACTTACTAAAAATAGCATACGAGGCGTGGCTAAAAATAGTAAGTGGTTGAATAATGTGAATTCATGAAATTTATTGTCCTCTAGAAATGAAAGAAGGATCGGATTATGAAAACAAGGTCGTAGGATGATCCCAAAACTCAATATGAGAATTTAAACTTCTATCTGAGTCTTGAAAGCATCTTTTTTATCTCAATTAGGGTAAGCCGGTGAGATGGGCAAGCCAGATAGCTGGGTGGTTTGAAATGAGTTAGTTGGAGTAATATCAATGAGCTAAAGAATTTTTCCAACCAATTTTCAAAGAGGGTCATCGTGATAAATGTATGTAGTCACTTTCAGCTCACATCAGGGAATCCTTCAACAGTGTTTATAAACACTTATGTGGCATTCTAAGGTATCTGTGCATCATGCTAAAAATTATTTTTTGATCATCGTCGGTAATTTATTCTTCAAAAGTAGAGATATCCCTATTCACACCATGAAGCATTATTTTCCTCTCTCTCCATCCTCCCTCTTCTCTACTCCCTTTCTAAGTCTTTGTTATGAGAAATCATTCACTTTTCCACCTATTCATCAAAGTAACTATAGTTTAAAATGTAATAAGTTACCCTTATTTTATAAAAGGGGACTTAATGTTATTTCCTAGGAATACCAAGATTCATGAATGGAAAAGGCAAGTGAAAAGACACATGAGGGGTAGTTGAATAGTCATTTCTTGTTCTATATAATGTTATGACACCCTCATTCTTAGGGGTTGTCAATTTTGTTCACTCACGAGAGATATTTTTGAGTAAGGAAACATAGATATCATTCTTCCACTTCCCTTATCTAATTCTCCTCTATCTTATAGCATTGCACAACTTGTGAAGAGGTCAATAAAGAAAGGAGTTTCTTGTTTTCATGATGCATGAATATGTGCAAATTTTTCTGCATGATTTCCTCTCATCGTTGATATTCTAAACTTGGTTGTTTCTTTCCTATAATTTGTGAATATGAAAATTAAAATTATATTTTGAAATAATCTAATTTTCTATGTATAGATTTAATTCCCCCTACCTAAATTCTCACTCCCTTTCACCCATCCTTCGGAAAATTGCTCCCTTGAAATTCATTGCAATCATTTTTGACTGGTATAGTGGAGTGTTCCTGTTGGATCCCCGAACTCTTTTCTAAAAAAAATTAGATTAGAAAGATAACCAGAGAGCATTGGAAATATAACACAACAAAACCAGAGGGACCTAGATTCCTAGAGCATTGGAAATATAACCCTCAATTTTTCTACCTGAAAAATTTTCTCTCCAATAGTTCTTTTTACAACTTTTTTCCTTTTTTTACATACTTTTACATTCTTTCTTACAAAGTTTTCATAACACATGACTTTGAATACTCTTCCATTTTATTTTACATGTTTGTCCTTAATATGCCACAAATAATAGCCCCACATAAGAAAATCACAACAATGAAAATTGGTAAAAACACGATACAACAAATACACTTCACCCTTAGGGTCACTTCCTATTTCTTAGCTTCTACGCTTCATTTTTATCACTCCACAATTTTGCCATCAATCTACATGGTTACAAGATACGCATTTCTTATCTACTTTATATTATTGAGTATTCACTTAGCAACATAAAGTGGGGAAAAATGTAAACATATAATCACACACACGGGTACATTTATAAGTCCTAGTCACATACTACTATTCATATGATTCCTAAGAGAGAAAACTAGTGATTGAAATCTATTTTTTTCCTCTTTTCTTTCTTTTTGGTTTCCTGTCTGGTCTTGCACACCCAATATACTATTCTAATCTTTGTTTCTTTATCTTTAGTGATTATGGATAGTCGTTCCTAGCCAGGACACCAATTCCCAATTGCCCTCATCCCTGTTGGGTGCTACCGAACTCTTTACATCTTAATCACCTCTTTTGGTCCTATTTTATCTTATGGGAATCCCTTTTTCTTATAGGTTGGCCCTTTAGTTTTCAATCAAAAAATTCAACTAATAGAATCATATAAATACAAATTTATTTGACCATAATAAATGAACAATATCTAAGCATATATTATCACCACCTAAGGTTGCATACAAATTCATTCTAAGAGAATAAAAGAATCAATCTAGCAATCACTCAAGGGATAAGGGACTACATTTTATACCTACACGCATAGGACACAAATTTCATTTTGATATCCACACATCTATCTATATTTCTACATCTATCTATCACTCGCTATCAAGTGATTCTTACACAAGATATTCATAGGACACGATTTCACACACACTTCAAAAGAACTACATGGATCCTGAAATGTACTACAACACTCGATCGTAAGCTCACTTTATCGGGTGAGCATCGGGGTCAATCTGACTCCCCATTTGCATATTTATTTTTTAAGATTTAATTATTTTTGGTTTTTTATAGGATATAATTTGTTTTGTACATTACAAGTGAATATAGTGATCATCTAACAACACACAGGAAACCAATAGTGAAGGTGAGTGACCATCTTGCGACATAAGAAGAATTAATTTCTAACCATTTTCATAGTCACGGGAGTTCAATAACAGTATCTAGCACCATGTTCCCCTAACCTAGTCTAGACGCCACAGTCCAGGCTTGTTTAGTAACTCCAAGATTTTCTATTTTCTATTGTGACATTCGCCTCCTATTTACAAGTTTTCTAGTCCAACATACTTCATGATCAATTGCGAAATCAGATAGGTATTTTATCCTCTCTCTTACACATAGGGTTTCATTTTTATCTAGCTTATTGCTTATGTCAAATCTATACTTTAGTGTTTTATTTATCAGATGTGACTCTGTAGTTAGGGTTTAGCATTATTCCATATTTTTTAAATCAGTGTTTGGACTGTCATAAATATATCAAGCTTCCTATCCTCTCAAAGGAATCTCCATGTTTTTTAGGTTTTAAAATCCCCAATATAATGTATTCCATCTTTAAGGTCCTAATTTATTTTTCTTCAACATCAAATACTTTACATAATTAAAAAATGTCATGTACAAAACTACCTATAAGAAATTCCATAATGATTTTGACTAAGCCAAATGTTTAACTCCAAGTTATGCTAAGTAAACATGTATGATAGCTAAGGAATGGTGAATTGAGGACTCCTGAATATAGAAAATAAAAAGTTTAAGAAAATAAGGAGGTAATATAGGGGATTCCCTTGAGTTTATAAACATGTGAGTTATTTTGGTCAAGAAAGACACTTTCAAACATTGAATAAACATGACGACTCACCCTATTTCCTCTGATTATTTATCTCTTTATTGTTATATGCATCAAAGGTGACATAAATATATTTTATCTCTCTAACCTACTGATATTCACTTATATAAGAGAATAAAAAATGAAATATGCCACTCTTTACTTTGTTGTATAAATTTTCTTCTCTTTTGAATATTGTAACACATGTTTTGTGATTTGAAATGAAAAAGAATGGATCTCTTCTCTCTCTATTTTACTTGCATATTACAAATTATTCTAATTTTCAGTTGTGTCTAATATATTATCAATATATTTTGGGATTTTTCAAGGTGATTGTATATGTTTCATCCAAATACTACATAAACAACCAGGGGAGTAATTTTACAGAAGTTACGAAGAATTTGAGAGTGAAATAAGTATACTGGAATAACTATAATTTTCTCATTTTCCAGGTTTAGTTTTATTTTTGAAAACTTATTGTGACATAAACAATTAATAATCACATTCATTCATAACACCTTACATACTATAGAAATTTTTTGTTTTTGTTTCAGGTTATTTGTGTTTCTTACCTATTTATAAGTAAAATGACATTGATTGGTATATTGATATTGTGATTGAGTAGCTATATTTATATTTTTATATTGTAGGATGAATATGAAGGTAGTGGATAGGGAGGTGAATATATAACTATTGTTATAAAAAAAATCCCAAGATATTTAACAAATTATAATCCATATTTGGACTTAGGAAGTGTTGTCATGGATTATGGAAATTTCAAATTTTTACAATTATAGGAAAATATTAGTGTTTTGTGCCAAGTTTAAGTGTTTTAGGAATTTTCCTCCAAATTGATAGGCCTCTTTAGTCCAGGACTTATCCAAATTTTAAAACAATTGAGAAAAATAGGGCCAAACAAGGCAAATCATGATTTTAGAGAAATATCAAGAATTGTTCTCGACTTCCTCCTATTACCCTGTTTACCACCTTGGTCGAAATGGAAAGGACAATCAAAAAAAATAAGTTTGGTTGGAACTTATGGAAATTTGATCATGATCCATCGGTTCTCTGATCACCTTCATTTTATAATTCAAGAATTTCTCACACACTCAGAATTATTTGTATGTTATTTTCTTTCCCACATACCCAAGAATCAAAGGTGAAGGATCAAATCAATAAAATCCATTAAGTTTGGGTTATAAGGCACCTTTATACAAGAATAAGTGTTCTTGCATTCCATTAGTACACTGTGAGCCTACCATACCTGACCCCTTAAAAAAATCAGCCATGCAAGGAACAAGTGGAACACCTTCACATTTCCACTAGTTCCCCAAAACCCCATCATGTATGATAAGCAGTGCAAATCGATTAAATTGGGTCAAATGCACACATTTGGAATGGTTCTTTCATTCTTTCATTCCCCTGACCATTTTCATCTCTACATAGGGGTACACATAAATAAAATCATCTTTTAAGGTCCCATAGAGCACATCCCTTTATTCCACAAATTCTTAGAAACTCTGCCTGGGCCAACTGTCAGGTTTTTTTCACAAGGGATTTGGTTTTTTGGCCATAATTTATAACTCAAAGATCCAAACTACAAAAAATATGTGATGTTGGAACTATATCTTCAAGGGTTTTATTTTAGAATCAAGAAATGCAGTATTTGATTGAGTTTTGGAGCTTAAAACTGTAGATTTGATAGTGCAAGCATATAACCACCTCAACCAAAAAATTTATTACTTTATGATGTTCATGTTACTTCGTATAGGTCAAATAACATGGAAATATGGATATGTCAAGAGCTCACATGGTCTTGTAGATATTTATTGAGTTAGGTGGGTGGTTGAGTTTGAAAATGGTGCACCCTTTATCTTTCCCTCCTCTTTTAAATGATTTGACTCTCTCAATTTGCAAATGCATCATGCTAAAATATTTTTCCAAGTAAAATGGGTTATAGACCTCCATTTCACTTTTGTACTGTGTTCTTCTACCTTCTACTTCATGTTTAATGATCTATACATACACCTTTGGTGATAAAATCATGTTTTGTGGCTATTTACCCTCACTATGTTATGTTACATTCTTACCTCTCCCTTTGTGGTTAATTATGATTTTGAATTTGTTTCTCCATTTCATGTTTCATTTTGGAAGTGTTTTGTGTGCAAAATGGAAGGGTTTAATGTAGTTTTGGTATGTTTCACACTTGTTTTACCTCTCCTTTTAATTTGTATCTCTTATTTCCCTCACAGAGAGTGTTTATAACATTTTTATTACTTCCACCACCTATTTTTTAACTTAGGATTTCATTTCCATGTATTAGTCTAGCTCTGGTCCCTATGAATTCCTAGTTTAGGCTTAGATAGTTATGTTTTCAATTGTAGGAGTAGTGTTAGCATTAGGTTAGATAGGTAGAGTATCCATCATTCTATATAATTTTTTCTCACATTACAACATCCCACACTTGGAGATAATCCCATGTTCACCAAAAGTATTGATTTTCCATTATTAAATCAAGGGTGCTACTTTTTTATGTTAAATTTTTTAGCATTCTCGTTGGGAGAAAGAATAATAAGATTAACAAAATTTTATCATAAATTTTAATGTATCCTTGGTGATATCCACCATTTCGAGGCATTTTTCAAAAACATCTGGCAACTTTGTTGGTTAAAAACCTCAATTTCTTAATCCATTGACTACCTTCCATCATATGATTCCTCTTTTCCACGAAGATGCAATCATGACTTTGTTTCCTCACTAGAATCCTCATTTGTAAGAACAATATCATTCAAATCAACGTCCATGTTTCCAAAATCACTCTTCATGCTATCACATCACACCTATAAATCATTTTTATGACCAAAATTAGAATTAATGTGCATATCCCTATGAAGAAAATGCAACTAGAGATCAATATGGTTATTGAACTAACCATGGTGTTGTTCAAGAAGAAGGATATGTAGATTTTGGAGGCCATTTTAAAACCTAAAGATTATTTTGAAAGGTAATTTCCACATATGTAGGAGATCTTGCGAGAACTCAAATTTTAGATCATGCAAGTTAAACAACCTAGTTTTAGGTAGCCTTTTTCTATGGGGATGTCCTCTATCTAATTGGTTTAGTTTTACACAAAGTATAGAGGTAATGATTTAATATTTTTCTCAAATTGTTGAATTTATTGCAAATTTACAAGAATTGGAGGCTAAAAAAACAAAGTGTGCATAACCCTATAAAATGGGGCATTCCTTCAATACCACCATGTCAATATATGATGCCTCGTTATCAACCTAAACTATGTAAACCAAAGCTCAAATTTCAGGTTCCCAGCTTTCAAAAATCTTCTCCTTGCATCCCTTCTCCTCCATAAGAATAAATTACACCTTACATATCATGTAAACCTTTGAAATATAAATTAGAAGCATATTACCCCTACTCTCACATTCCAAAACCCATTTATGAAATAAACTAATCACAAAATCACTCTGGGAGGGAAGCTGAGTAGAAAGGATCTCATGCAAAATTGTAAGGATTGGAGCTCAACTTTTGAATCCAAACAAACCCCACATATGTTTAAACATACAATGGAGGTTGAGATCAAAAATAAATAGGAGCAATATGATAAAATTCCTCTCTACTTTGATTATATTGTACATATTTGCACCATGATCTTAGAGGTTGTTGATTTGTTTGAAGAAAAATTAGACATGGAGAAGAAAAACTCATATTCAAAGGTCATGGATGCATAAGATATTATAGAGAGTTTATTACTCTATTTTTGATGTGAAATTATAGACCTTTCTTTTCCGTCACCCTTAACGAAATTAGATGTTGACTAGCTTTCCAAAGAAGAGATCAGATCTGATGATCAATTTGAGCTTCATGATAAAGAAGAGGATGAGTTTTAGATTTAAAACTTTTTCTTTGAAGATGAAGAAAATGATGAGGAATTAGTCGCTAAATCATAAATCATAATGGAGGAGGTAAAATAGTTTACAAAATTAAAACAAAGAACAAATCAATTTACAAACATCCAAGATGATGAGGAAAGTGTCCCTACTAGATCCATTGCTCGAGTTGCATGTAAAGAAGATGGGAAAATAACAACAATAAACCAATCAATCGCAAAGAATGTTTTCCTAATCAGATATATGGATAGTCTACCTAAAATCAAAGTTTCCACAAGTCATGCCCACCCTAGAGAATGAGAAAAAGCTTCAAGGTGCCAAAGATCAGTTCAAATACCTCCAAAAATAAGATTAAGATCAAACAGAGATATTTTTGCTCATTTAAATTCTTAATGGGAACATAAATAATCTCCAAGACTATTTTCCACTCTCATTAAAGAAGATATTTGTTTATTACAAAACATTTAGTTATGCGTACTTTGTATGTTTCTTCTTCAAACATGTATGATTTTTCATGTTTTTATATATTTTTATGGTCTTTTTTGTTACAGTCTAGTTAAGAGCATGTTTATGGTCTAAACAAGGTGGTTTGGGGAAGATCTAAGGTGCATTCATTCAACCCCCAAGATCATATGTAGATCATATTTCTCCATATTATTTCCTTGAAAAAAAAAATTAAAAAATGGGAAAAGTTTGAATTTTCATTCAAAAATCACAAGAAATCATCTTCTAAGACCACCTCAAGCAATTCCAAGTCAGTTCTATGTTCATACAAATCCGAGGGTAAGATTTTTAGGATTTTAGACTAGTTTTCAAGCGTTTCAAACATGACTCAACTCCTAATGGATACATTAAGGCCACAAATATTATATCTAGTAGGAAGATAGCCGTGTATTTTCGTAAACCTCTTTTCCAAAGTAACCCTCTAGAGCTATTTTGAAAACTTACAAATCCATTCTTAGATTTAGGCAATGTTGTCATTGATCAGGGAAATTTAAAATTTCACAGTTATGGGAAAATGTCAATGTTTTGGTAATTTTACTTCATCTCGCTAGGCATCTTCAATCCAAGATTTAGCCAAAAATTTTAAAATTTCAGGGAAATGGTGAAGAATAAGGAAAATTGGCCTTTAGAGGAAAAGGATGAATTGTTCTTGAGTTCCTCTTGTTCGCCACTTTACCACCTTCGTTATAATGCAAAGGAAGATCAGAAAAATTGAGTATGGATAGAACCTAGGGTACTACTCACATGTTCCATCAGTGTTGTGATTTCCTAAATTATTCAATTCATGCATTTTTTGCACATTTGAAATGATTATTATCTTCCCTACATTCCCCACATACCCACAAACACCGAAGGTGAAGGATTAAAGAAGTGTAATTGGTTAGGTCGATGTTATAACGAACATTCTAAATAATTTAATTATTCCCATGTTCCCTTGGTACTTCATGAGTCTTTCATACCTAACCACTTAGAAAAATCATCCCTGTGAGGAAGAAGTGGAACACTTCCACTGTTCCACTAGTTCCCCAAAACCCTGTCATGTCTGCCAAGTAGCACAAATCAATGAAATTGGGTCAAATGTGCACACTTGGAATACTTCCTTCCTTCCTTCATTTCCTAAGAATATGCATCTATGAACAAGGAAAATAATCAATTAGATTGGATTTTGAAGGCCCCTAGGGAATGTTCCATTGTTCCAAGAGTTCTCTGAAACTCTACTTAGGATGACTATCATTCTATTTTTCACAAGGTATTTAGGTTTTTATCCATATCTTCTTACTAAGATCTAAAAATTGTAAAAAATGAGTTGATTTTGAACCATCTCTTTAATTTATTCAATTTGGAATCAAGAAACATATATTTCATTGAGTTTTGGAGGTGAAAAGTATATTTTTTAGAGTAAAATCATACAACCACCTCAACTAGAAAATTCATTAATTCATGGTGCTCGTGCTCCTTCCCATAGCTCAAATGACATGGAAATATGGCTCTTTCATGCACTCATGTGGTATTAAAAATATGTATTATGTTTTGTTGATTGTTGAGTTTTAAAATGGCATGCCCTCTATCTTTCCCACCTCTTTTTCTCTGCTTTTCTCTATATATTTGCAAATCCCTTATTTGTAAGGGTTTAGACTCTCTCAATTTTCAAATACATTATGCCAAAATATTTTTCCTATCATATATGGTATACAAAGCTTCATTTGGATTCTATAATGTGTAATTTTCCTTTCTTCTTTAGGTTTAATGGTCTTTGCATACTCCTTTGGAAATAAAATCATGTTTTTTGGATATTTCTCTATCATAACTACATTTTTTACATTATTTCATGTTTATCCATTGTTAATCATGTTGTGAATGTATTTATCCTTTGTAGGTTTTATTTTTGAAGTGTTTTGTGTGCAAAATGGAAGGGTTCCATGCAGTTTTGGTCTGTTTCACACTTTTCCGACTTCTCCTTCCACATTTCCTCTCATTTTTTCCTCATGGAGAGTGTTTTATCTCCCTTTTTTTGGTGGTATATCCTTATTTTATCTTAGGATTTCATTTATATCTATCCTTCTAAATTTGGTCCCTATGAATGACTAGTTTAGGCTTAGATAGTTGTGTTTTCAGCTGTAGAAATAGTTATAACATTAAGTCAGATAAGTAGAGGAGAAAACCTTCTCTGGAGGTTTTTCTCACTTTGTCAGGTCCCACACTTACATAAATTTCCATGTTCACCAAAATTATTTATGTTCCATCATCAAATCAAGGGTACTACTTTTGTGTTTAAATAAGTACATGTGAAAGAGATTTGAATAAGTAATTGGAAATATAATCTTAGTTAGAAGGTGATAATGGGGAAAAATATGTATTCTTTACCCATTCCTACAAGTTTTATATTATAATTCTTTCAAATAATTAATCGTTAACATTGTGAATTTTACTATTTTTATTGGCTTGCTCAAATTTTGGTGATATAAAGGTGTAGAGGTATTTTTTCAATTCACAAAATTTCATTAGAAACACATAGACCTTAATTTGAATATACTTTGTCTCCAAAATAGGGTACTAAGGGCTTTAACCCTTCTCATTTCTTCACAAAAGTCAGTATGTAAATATTATGACTCAATGAGCTAAATAAAGCTTTAATTATATAATATTTCAAATGAAAAGGACTATTTAAACCATACTCAAGCTATTATATACAATTTTATTTTTACTTGATTATGGCTCATTGACATTTTTGAGGCTTTAAGACCTTACTCTACCTTTAAAAGGTTTCAATGCACATTTTACGACTTAAATGAGATGGAAAAACTTGAACCAAAATGATACCAGCATCTATAACCTTTCAAAAATCCTCAAGGGATAATGAAATAAGTTGTATATCCCATAAATTTGTTAATTGGAGTTTGCAAATAAGGGTTTTTGTTTTAGTGCCTTTTCCATTATTATTAGCTTCTACAATCAATATTCATGAATAGATTGGAGTGTCAAAACATCACATTTATTCCTTTGACCTTTGTTGGTTATGAATCCAATTACGAGTGATATGATTTAGGTGATTTTACAAAAAATATTTCAAAATTGAGTGCTCAATGTAATAATAGGTATCTTTAAGGTCTGCACTTTATCTTTTCAATGGTATAATAGTTTTTTTTTTTTTTTGATAAATTATAATAGGTATAAATTTTCAACAAATGATAATTGTTACTTATCATTGATAATATTTTGGAAATACTTATAGTACTTCTTTGTCCTAGTGAAAAATCAAAATAGCAATATGATGGTGTTGCAACATTGAACTTTGTAAAAAAGAGGACCACCACACAATCTCTAGTAGATGTTACCCTTTTCCTCTAACTCCATTGGTTTTATTAAATAGGGTCATTGCCTATTATCCATGTTTAAGAACTTGTAGATGATTTTTGAACTCCTAGATTGTAAACATACAAACATTGTAGTTATACTAAACAAAATTTTAAATGTTTAAAATGGTTTCAAGTGTTATTATTATTATAATCCACAAATGAACTGTTATGTTCCATTCTGGTAGTATATTTTAACATATCATGAAGCTAATATAATCTTCTAATTTCTAGTGTACATGCACCTACACGAGGCTTCACATTTGTTGGCCATGATGTTTGAGTTCATTAGAATATGGTGCCTTCTAATAACCTAAATTCTTCATATGCTTACATGAATTATTATAATGAAATTAGTTATTAATTGTCCTTTTATGGATTATATTCATTAAATCATTTTTATTGGCTATCTGTTATACCATTATATGTCAAGGATTAACATGTAGGAACCCTTTTAATTTTTTTCATTCTAATATTAATAACATGCTTGTCAACTCATTTAAGGGCAATTAATCCCAAATTGTTTTTGTAATTATTTTCTAATACTAATCACATGCCCAATTTAGTTCCATTAACGATAGAATAAAAATAATGAGGCTGTTAATCTATACTTTCTCTAGCACTATATAAGTATATAAAAATAAATTTGTATAACACTAAATAATTTACTAAATTAAACACTAAAATTTAAGAATAAAACATATTTTTTCACTCAACAACATTGATGCTAGTTGTATAGTAGTTTTTGTGTAACACTAAAATTTATCGCTGAAATTGGTTATGGCATATAACATTGAAAACATAACACTATAAATGTAACACTAAATTTGGTGTAAAATGTAAGACCAAATTTGGTGTTATATGCCATAACATTTTTTTGTGTTATCCAACAACTACCACATGTAACTAACACCAATGTTTTTGAATCATAAATTGGTGTTATATGCCTCAATTTTATTATTTTTTGAGTTATATTGGCTAAAAATCTTGTAATGACACCATAGGCAGGGTTGTATTTAACCAAATTGTTCATCCTATGTCTCTTTAATCAGATATTTCATCTTCTCCAAGTTTTAATATGTGATTATATTCTTCTTTTTGGGGTTATAACAACTTGGTGAAGGATCTTCCTATCAACGAGATTCTTTGAAACTAGACTACCTAGATCTCATTTGTTATATTAGGTCTTGATATTTCTTCATGTTTCTCTCTATAACTTGTATCTTATAATGTGTATTGAAATCAAGGATGGAGCTATCTCTACCAAATGCATACTCCTAGTCTAAAAACCCATCATTGTTGGTAGATACTTCATATACATTAGATCTATCATAATAAGATTGGTATTCATGGTGTCCAAGGAATTTTGGAGTTAATGGAGGAGAGGGATAATATGGTTTTTTTTTTGCATGAAGAAGATGGTAAGGATTTAAACAAGGTAAGGAATAAACCATGACAACATAACTTCATGAGAATAGTGGAATGAATTTAAATGGATTTGCAAAAAATATTTTAATCAATGGATTTATGATGTTCTTTCACAATATGATCATCAAGAACACACAAAAGTATTCTATGGAAATTTATAAGATGAATACAAGATTTAAATAATCTATCCAAAAAAACTATCTTGATTCTTTTATTCCCTCATTCTAGCATTAGTAGGTTTTGATCATTATTTTGTACACACTAATAAAGAGACTCTCAAATAGGGAATAAGGGGTTTTAATTGTTTCTCCCACTCATTTTAAACCCTATCTAGACATATGAATTTAAGGAATGAATTACTATAGGATATATAACTTCAGTTGGGAGGCATGTAATGTAGTGTTAAACTATGCAGGGATTGGTGCTTTAGGTAAAACTACCTATTACAACTATCATTTTGGATCTTTTTTTTGAGGATGTGAATGGATTCTACTGGACCATGGATCTAAAAATCCTCATTTTCATTAATATTTAACCTAAGGGTATTTACAATGGTTCTAAATGATTTAGGAATTCATTTTTAAAAAACTCAAAAAAGAAGGGAAGGGAAGGGAAGAAAAGGATACTAGACTCTATTTAGAATAAAAAATATTGTAAATACCTTTTATCTTAGTCAAACACACACACGCACACGCATGCACGCACGCACGCACGCACGCACGCACGCACGCACACACACACGCACACACACACGCACACACACACACACACACACACACACACACACACACACACACACACATACACATCAGAGACACACACTATATATATAAATCAGAGAAAACTATATATATATATATATGACTAATATTTTAGTAAACTCCAGGAACTCAATGTAAGGATGAAAAACTAAAGAGGAATCACAATTTTGCATTAGCTAAGAAAATAACAATTATTCATCCACAAGGCATATATCATAAGCTAACTAGCTTAACTCATGTTCAATCTAATTATATTCCACACAAAAACATAGTAATTACCACTTACAAATATTCCCAAACCACCAAAATCATCAAACTTATATATGTGCATCTACAAAATCAAGTATTAGAAATATCACTAATAAAAACAATATCAACATAACACCTTCTATTACCTTGCAAATTCCAACAAAATTAGAAGTAAAAAATCTACCTAATAAAACAAAAGAAATTAATGTCTAGGTATTAATAAATAAACTAAATAATGAGAAACAAATCACAACTCACAAAATGTGTAAATCTTCAAAAGTTACCTCTCTTTATTGAATTAAACTACAAATGATTTTTAGAATAAAATTACAAAAGTATATAGAGCAATGGATTTATCCATACTATTTAAATGTTTTTGAATTCCTAAAATAGATAATCTAATCCTAAAACAATTAAAATTAAAACAACTAAAGCTAACAAAATCTAATTAAAACATGAAAACATGGAAATAGGAACACGCTCCCATTTTACACTAATTTTTTCACAAAAATAGACAAATTTGGCCCTAAAATAGGTATTGTATGTTAAAATTGGATTTAAAATCTAGTTGACTAATTTGTAATTCATAATAACTTTTTTACTAAATAATAGACTCCCAACTAGCTTTACATAGCTTCAAAACTGAAAAAACTTCTTTATCTCTATTTTTTGGTTTCATGAAAATCAAATTTGAAGCTAACTCAAGTTAATATATTTTTTCTTTTTTCATACATACTTATTTAAAAGTTTCATCATAAAAAATATATTTTATTTAACTACATCTCTTCCATTATCCATTTTTGTCTTTGTTAATCTGTCCTCTGGCTATTTTTGTCTTATATTATTTTTATAGTTTATTAAAACTTGGTCACTTTAATAATTTACTTTATAAATATGAATAATACTATAGCTTATAGCTTTATGACTTTGACTATGTATTTATTTAAATTATTTAATGCACTGACACTTATTGTCCTTTAACTATCGACTTGTTTCATCTTGGTGACACACCTTTGACTTTAATAGCTTGTTACACTTCCACGTATTGATTTATACTTTTATTGTATCTTATATGCTTCCACTCTTTAATATTGACTTTGTTTAGAACTTTCCCATTTAAAATACCATCTCCCACCAATGTTGGACATGTTCTTGACATTTGTGTCCCCTCACTAAAGAATAGTTTGAACTCTTAACCATTTCATTTAATGGTACCTTTAAGCTATTGACGGTGGACAAGTGTATGGGATTGGTGCACCTATATGATTTATAAACCTTGTATGTGTTCTATAACTAGATCTTACTTATTAATGACATGTTACAAGGATTATTGGACCCTCACTTCACAACATATAAGCCCTTGAACCTTGAACTCCACAAATTTTTAGCTATTTAATAGCTGACACATGGGCCAAATCAGTGTCACCATATAACTTAAATCTTAGGGTGTCAGTATGGTATTTATCAATTGGATACAAAAGTGTTATTAATCCATGAACTTATGTATCATAAACCTTTGAAACCTATATTATACTCCTCTTTCTAGCAGTTAATGAAATTTATTGTCTATTAGTGGATCATTTAGTTTTCATAGATATTTTTGATGTGCATAAATATGTTTTGGTCATTTCATGCACATATTTCACTTTATTTGACTCCAAAATGCCTCTAACTCTGGAAATTTCTCTTTTTTATGCCTTGCACACATAATGAATGGTTAGAAAAACCATGGAAGCACACTTATTGAGAAAAAATCAAAGTTATACCTAGATTCAATGCCATATTTAATCCATGGAGTATAAGAAAATAAAAACACAAGTTGAATTTTATTTTTCTCTGGTTTTTAACTAGATTGCACAACTAGAGACCTTAAAAACATATTAAATAGCTCTATAACACAATTTTGATTTTTGAAAATGTTATTAGAGATATAACAAGATACATTTTATTATTTTGATGGGTTAACTAGGAATGAAAATATCATAGATCTTTTGGTTAATTTTTTAGTCTTAAAAAAAAAAAAAAAAAAAAAAAAAACTTTTTTACATATGTGTTCTCCATTTTACCATCATAAAGTAATGGTGTGTGTTGCTCATGAAAACTACCTCATCTAACAACTATGGGTGAAAGTGAGAAAGAGAATGAAATAAATTAATGTTTATGTGTCAAGATAGAAATATCGATTTTCTTTCTACTCAATGTTTGAAGATAACACATTATATTAGATAAATTTTAGTAAATTCCCAACACAAAAACATAGTTTAATAATATGTTTGAATGATATACTAGAGAACATAGAGATAATAAAAAGGGGTAGGGAAGATGTAATCCACAAAAACACAACCATTTAGAAAGTTTACACATATTACATATAAGACTACAAAATGGGCCTTATATGCATCAAATTTATCTATATAAAGGATAAAACCTCATATGTAGAAAATGAGAATTCAAGTGAATTTCAAAGAGGAGAGAAGAAGTAGTCAAAATAATAGGGTTCATTTTAAGAGACCTCTTGGAAATTGGAGGTGGAAAATACCTAGTGAATATCCCCAAAACCGGTTTCACTAAAAGGTGAATTTTCCATTTTTTTCAGAATTGAATTTTTTCCCACTATATTTTTGAGGGAGAGAGACTACAGACATTGACACATAGTTGACACATGATAGGAAACCTTCCTGTCATGCATCAACAAGATCTTGTTGAATGACAGGAAAAATTATGTCATGCTGTCAACAAAGCCTTTGTTGACGCTTTAAAGGAACCCTAATTTTGCATCAATAAATACTTTTCTGCGTGCATGATAGGTCATTTTCACGTTTAGAACTTTCTGGCTCCAAATTTTCTTATTTAAAGGAATCTAGGTTAGGTACAATCAAGCTCAAGGAAAACTACAATGGTGACTACAAGTGCAGCCCAAGCCCAAGATAAATATCAAGAGGAAAATCCAATCAACCCACAAGCCCTATCCAAGGGCAAGATACTCTACAGGAACCTTTTGTGCCCCACATCCAGACAATTTTACAAATGAATTCAGAATACAAGGATTTTCTTGATCCATGTGACTTTTGGTGGGCTTGTTAGGATGCCCCATTCTGAAATGTGTTTTGGTGGGCTTGTTAGGACCATTTAAAAATAGACCATGACATTATGAACTACCTTCTATCCTCGTACAATACAAAGGACATTATTTGTTTACTCTTATGTGGATGACATGGTCGAATGTTTCAATTCAGGTATCGACCCAGCTGATATTCATTAGTTAACAGGCCTCCCATTCAAAAATTTACCCATTGTTACAATGAAGGAAACACTCATCGAAGATGATAAGAAGTACCTAGAATCAACTTTCGGGTTCCATGTTGATTGTAAGTGTAAACTGTTTTCAATTTTCATTTGGTATTCAGTTTCTGATTTTGATACAATTCAAATCAATATTAATTCCAACTGATTTTTGGCATTTAGAGCTCATGTCAATAAATCCAAACATGGTGTGGATATGCAAGGAATTGCACACCACTTTCTTGCCACTATGATTTCCTTCTTTCAAGCCAGAATGGTTTTGTACAGGGTCGCCAAACGGATATACCAAACTGGGCTATTGCATACATTCTTGCAACTATCGGAAAGAAAAAATTTGATTGGTGCATGTTTTTATCCAAAAAAATAAAAAATGACATTACAAATGCAACGCTTTCGGAAAAACTAGTCATTCACTCCACAAACTATCTCCTTGGCCTTTATTATGAGGCTCTTCTAAATTTAAAAGAAAAACCAATTCCTACTTGCATGAATGAGGTGCTGACGAATTTTTCAATTCCATTTCAAGAACAACAGGTATAAACTATAAAGTTTGTATTTTGACATTAGACTAACACGATGTTCATCTCAAATCTAATTAAATATTTATTATTTTGCAGAGAAGATTTTTGGAGGCCATTCCTAAAAAAAAGGCGGCATCAAGAGGAAGAGGCCAACAACATGCACTGAGGTGTTGGAAAGATTCACAATCTGAAATGGAAGTTCACTCATCTCTAAACCGCCAACCATTTGAATTTGTTAAACGCCAGAGAAGTAATACCTTAACATTTATTATTTACAAATTCCCATTTTGTATTTTCAATTTACCATTTAAATTTTACCATATTGAATTGACATACAATCGATTGTTGTTGACATTGCAGGAACTTTGGTCTATACACATACTTCTCAAAGTCAACTATCTTAACCAACTCACTCAGTTTAGTTGCATGCGATTGTCTCTTCTCAACAACCACCTCAGCAATCCCAACAACAAACAACTCAAAAACCACCAATTACTACTCCAACATGGCCACCTCAAGCACTGTGACAAGCTACCCCTCAACAACAAGGTATTATTTTATTACTTTAGTACAAGTTTTGAATAGTACTTCATATAATTTCGTAGTTTTTGCATAGTTTAATAGTTTTTCATATGATTTTTATTGAAATTTTCAGCACATTACAGTCCTTCACCTTCTGTACAGACACCGACACCTCCCCCTCCTCCTCTAATAATATTCAAAATACCAACCAAAGGATCAGGAAAAAAATAACATTGGTAAACGCATGCCAATTCCTCCGGCCCCTAGTGGGACACTAAACATTGCCTCCTCATTTCAAATTCCAACCCTCTCTCTCGGTGGCTTTCCCAATGCAATGGGCATATCAGTTTTAAATAATATAAATTTAGATGAGGATTACTTGGGCATTGATAGTAATGACCCATCAATATTTTTTAATACACGTGAGATGATTCAAGGCTAGTAGGTATACTTCAATTTCAACATAATTTATTGAAATTTCATTACATTTCACTTTAGATTTATTTATTTGAATATTGATTTATTTTATCACAAATAGGATCAGGCCACCCAAAGGAAGAAAACAAGTAGCAGTCGATGATCAACCCGAAAGCCCCCATACCTCTCCAGTGAGATCATCTTCTTCAGATACAAATGGTGAATAGTTGCTACCATTTCCTTTAGAGAACTTAATTGGTTATGATTGTCAATCCCATGTCGATGAGTTTATTGTACCTCATATCAGTCAACTCATAGAATGGGAGAAAAGGGAAAAAGTACTAATCAATGAGATAATAAGTCATTTTGAAAATTATTGGCAAAGGGATAGTTTATACGTTGTAGTCTAGAATCAATCCATGAAGATGGATTCCTTACTTACCCAAGTAAGAAGTGGGACTGTCACGTATAACAACAACTATAAAGATGACATTTTGGATAAATCATTAAAAAAATTGGAAAATATTAGTGCTGAAGCCCAGGCATATTTTAACAAATGGTGTAAGGACAAGGATTTGGTAGCAATTGCAAATGCCAAAAGAGATAGAACGGTTGTAAGTATTATCACTTCAAAACAATATTTTTTTGTTAATTTGACCTTTTCTTATTTTAGTAATATGTTTAATTGAGATCACTTTTTTTTGCAGTTGAAATATGAAAATTTGAAGAGTCAAGCAAAGGTTTTCCAAGTTCACTTGGAAACCACGAAGAAAATTTTATCGCATAGTGAAGAATTTGAAGGAAAATATTGTTTTGGTTAACAAACAAAACAATACACTGAAGCGGATAATTAAAGAGCATGGCTTCGACCTCACCCCACTGAAATTTTATTCAAAGGTATAGTTCCAAGGCAGCCTGTAGATCTATGGTCAAGTTTGCTATCCCATGGAGATGCGGTTCTTAACAAAGGAAGAAATGTATTGCAAAGAATTATAAAGAATCTAGACAGTGTTGTGGAAGATCTCATTAGTTATGGGATTATTCAAGCCATTGGGGAAATAAAGGCAGTATAGATAGTGCGGAAGATCTCATTACTTCTGGGATTATGCAGCCATTGGGGAAAGGAGTACAGGAGTGGAAGCCATTGGGGAAGGGGGTACAAAAAATTGAGGGTTGAAAAATTTCATGATTGAGGGTGGAAACTTGATTGAGGGTTTGAAATACTTTATAATCTATATTTGAAAATTTGAAACATTGAATGTGATGGTCATGGCATTTGAAATTTATTTGTCTAGATTTGAAATTTGAAACTTGAATGTGATGGCGTTTGAAAATTTGAAATACTTTATAATCTTTAATTTTATATCTTCCTATATATTATGTATAGAATTTCTAGATTGTATATGGTGTTTATGTTTCATTTGAATGTGATGGTGTTATGATAATGGTTAATTATTTGTTTTAAGAAAATATAGGAATATGGTATGACATAAGCATCTTAATACTAAGAGTTAAATCTTCTTTTCTCTACTTGTCAAATTCAAACTCTGTATCAGGTTTCTTAAAATTTAAACCTTCTCAGAATCTTCTCTACTTGTAATGATGATTGCATTAGATGTGGATGATGACATTAGAATAGAATCATAGATATGGATTATCATGAATTGTATGTGGACGTAGATTTAGCTTCAAGCACAATCATGGAATCTGGATGATGATAATGGATAATTGTTTTAAGAAAATTTGGAATGTAGTATGATAGAGACATTTAAAAGTTCTCAAAATCTTCTTCTCTCTACTTGTAATGATATGATGACATTAGAATGGATATAGATGATGATGAATGATGATAATGGATAATTGTTTTTAAAAAAATTGGAATGTGTTAGGACAAAGATGTTTCTACACATTTAAAATAGATAAATAATTGTTTTAATAATAATTGGAGTGTCAGGATTATGATAATGATATGATGACATTAGATGTGGATGATGACATTAAAATATATATGGATGATGATGAATTTTATGTGGACGTAGATTTAGCTTCAAGCACGATCGTGGATGATGAATTGTATAAAATTTGGAATGTGTTATGAAATAAACATCTTAATATGGAAAAATCTTCCTCTCTTTGTAAAATTTGATTGTGTGATTTTATCCCACAAAGTTTAAACAATATATCAAAGCATTTCGCAAATATAAAAATAAATTAAACATAATTGTAAAAAATCAAGAAATGTCATATGATAGGGTTTAAGTTACCTCTTGTGTTTTAGATGGCTGTGAAAAAGCATATGGAAGGAAAATGAGAAATCATCCTTCGTAGTGTGCTAGATCTTTGATTTAAGAAAACTCAACACGAGAAATGGATTAGTAGATAGATGGGTGAGTTTCCTGACATTGTCAGTCCTCGAGAAGTGTGAGCTTCCTCGGATGGATGTCAACCCACGTTTTAAAAAAAAAGATGAAATAATTGTATTTAAATAAATGTAAATAATATACCTGTAATCTTTAATGATAACAATAGTTGAAACAAAATTTGATAAAAGCCTCCTCAGTCAATATTTGCATCTGTAGAGTTAATATGAAATTGAATAAATAACCACGGTTAAAATGTAAGGTGACAAATAATAAAAGTAAGGTCAAGGAGATAATTATTTAAAGTTGAAACAATCCATTATCAATAGCTTCTTCAAACTCGATGTTCTCTTCTGTAGATTGTGACGATGCGCCAATTCCACTCTCATCATTGGGAACAGTTGTACTTGTAGTTGTATTATTCACACCTCTTCTTTTGGAAAGGGAATTCCAATGCATAATTGCTCTGTCGAAAGGAAAGGTTTTCCATGGAGTAGCAAGATACATAACACCTCATGTAACTTTCCATATTTTTATCCAACCTATTTCTTAGTTTTGATTTTATAAATGATAAAGTACTGAAAACCCTTTTGTCCTCCACAGACCCCAAAATCATTGTTTGGCATAACTCATATAATCTGAAATATTCACTGATGTCTTCTTGTAAGATATAACTTTGATAGATTCCTCACCACAACCTTGTAATAGCACCACTTTCAGAAGGTTCGTCTAAATTTTTATATTGGTTCCTCATTTTTGTTGCAAAATTTGTTGATTGAAACTTTAATAAATCAGCATTCAGTATACCTTTGATTTCCATACCCTTGAACTCTAAAGTCTTTGTGAAATGTTCCATTATTGTACCCATGGATTTATGGAAATGCTTTCTTACAAAGTCTACACGACCACCTTCAGTATTCCAAAAATTAGGATTCATCACACCCATTGCTTCAAGAATTTTATCTTTGGAGAAAATGTTCTCTAATTTCTGATGATAAGGATTCTGAAATTTTTTTAAGCTTTATTCTTGTTTCAACTATAATAGACTCAAAGAGATTACATGTCACAGGAACATCTTCTCATTCCAATCCTATAATAGGTTGACATTTTTGAAAAATGTGCAGTGGTATGTCCCTTCCATTAACATTGATGTAGACGTGATCGTGGATATTAAATCTCAAATATTTACTGGGATTTTTAATATCTAATAAATCTTTACAATTCTTGAAAATAGGTGTATCCAAATTATCTTGGGAATACAATACAATACATCAAGAATTTGATATACCACTTTTGTCATCCATATAAAATCCACAATATAGATTAATCTCCCATGTGCATGCTTCATCAATGTATTGATCTCCTTCAACATTGGAAGAATACCAACCAATGTAAGCAATGTCTCCAAATCAATTAAATGGAAACACCAAGTCCCTCACCCTGTCAACTTCTTGACGATATTTGTGCATGAAACCAACCAATGAAGGATACTTCTCATGAACTCTACATGCAGGTTCATAAAAAGAGATCCATCTCATCTCAACATCCTTCGGAAAAAAATTTTCCATATGTAATTCCAATTTCAAATTTTTGGAACTCAAGAAATTGCTTTGGGCTGCATGCCATATAGGCATGAAGTTATCTTATAAGGTCTTCTACTTTAGCAAAATTTTTCGTAGTTCCTTACCATTTTATACGCTAAATTCATTTTGTGAGCCATATAGTGAATTGGTAGCATATATAGGGCAATTGTTGTTTCTAATCTAACACACAGCCCTGTTTGGTGACCTTGCGTGACTGATGCACCATTTTCTCCAATGCATACCAACTTCATAGCAATTTCATAATCAGTCATTCCAACAATATCTTTCAAATGATAAAAAACTATTTTATGTATGTTTTTGGCATTACAATTTTCAACCATTTTCATAACACTGAGCAAATGAGGTGTCCTTATATAATTTTTTAAAGTATAGACATGGATACATACCCATGTATTGTTGTCAATTATTATCACTTCATCAATTGAAAGAGAGATAAACTTTGATTTTTTTACATTCTCTTTCAAATCTTCCTTATCTATCATCGAAAGGAATTTTGTCCATTTCCCATGCACTACTTTAAGATCAATGAGATTGAGGTACATTGGGCATTCCATTATATTGATAAAAAAATTTGAAATCGAGGAAATTTGAAATCGGTCTTCCTTTCTTTAGTATGTGAAATAAAGTAGAGAGTTATATGAGTTTTTCATGTAGATTTGTTTGATTCATCTTACCAATTTGTGATGTGATCATTCTTCCCTTTTCCATGAGATGTCTGCATTTTTTTTGTTCTGCTTCATAATCCGCTATGTGTATTTAACATGCATGCATTATTTTTTAATTTTCCACCTATTTGTTTTTATTTTCTACCCATCCAGCCCCGTTATAATCAAATATTGTTTTCAACAGTGTTTTTCTATAGTGTTCAGCTTCATTTACATTTTTTGTCTACTTTCCCAATTCCCATGTACATACTATACATGTACATTCAGATGAGATCTCTTCTTAATTATATGGTTGTACAGATTCGATAAATGGAAATTTTGCAACCCAATAAAACTTGTATGTCCTCCCAATGGTCCAAATATTCTTGTTTCATTTTTAATGTTTTACTTTTTTGAGTAGAACTTTGAGTACATATCACAATCACCTGACTTCCTCTTTTGTGAACCAGAATTTGAATTTGATTTATGTGTTCCATTTTTCTGAGTATTTGTATCTGCAATATCTTGATGCACTTCTGGTTGCACCCCAATAGGAAGAATATCTTTAATATATAGCATCTCAATAGGTATATCTTCAAGAATCTGGCATGGTATCATCATAGGTGTCATTTGGTTGAGATTGTGCAAAATGCATGTCCACCTCAATATTACCTTCCACACAATTAATATCTCTAATTCTTTCTGGCATGGTAGCTATATGGTTAATGGTAGTTGTGTTATCTGTATCAGTGGATTTTACACTATAATTGAACAAGGACTTCTAATATCTATTAGTTACTTTTTGGGTGTTCACATTCTGAAGACTAATACCTTCCATTATTCTGAATAGAGTCATACATCAGTAAAGGAACCAAGTTGCGTGCATCAGAGAAAATTATGTCACACATCAGGTATAACACTAAGTCTCACTGTCAGAGGAAATTGAGTCACTGTGCATCATAGGAAAACAAGTCACGTGTCAGAGGAAAATAATTCATGCATGTTACAGTAAACTAAGTCACACGTCTAGCAAATACCTCACTAAGTCACGTGTCAGCAAATTCAATGAGTTGCACACGTCAATAAATATTCCTATCACACGTCAAAAACTGACCCCTTTTGTCACACATTAGAAAATTCAATGAGTCACATGTCTTAAGATTTTTTTTTTCATGCATCAAAAAATATCATCGTGTCACCCAACTCTAAACTAATAACAATAATCAAATATGTATTGTACTCTGGTGCTTAGAATATGCATGTTCACAGTGTTGGTAAGTACTGGTGGTAATATGGTGGTAGTATACTACCCGGAAAATCACCTAGGTTTTTATAGGAGATGTTTTCAAATGTAAGTGAAGCCAACCCCAAAAAAATATATACTGTAAATTTAAGGTGAACAGGACACTAACCTGCTCCAAAAAATCACCTTTTTCAAATTTTCCTAAAATGAAATTTTCACCATAGTACTAATATTTGCCACTAAAATTATCCCTACAAAATCCAAACATAAACGATCTATGAAGGAAATAATAATTTTGAATACAATAGGATGTGATATTTATAGAAAAGGAAAAAAACATGAAAAACAAGTCACATGATTTGTGAATAAAGAATGGTGGGTTGTGTTGCCAAAAAAATGTGCACCCTTTCTGAATCAAAAAGTCATCATTTCAATGACAACATGAATTATCTTAAAATTTTCAAGATAAATCTAGATCACACATGAGATGAAAGTGCTAGTTTGTTTCATACTATTTTCCTACAACTACTCTAACTATATTATATTCTAACAGTAGAAAATGGATCAATTATATCTCTAAAAGACACAGATGTAGACCCATGGATGAAGCTTGGAGGAATGCACACAAATTTTAGGAAAATAAATTCCAAAATAATGAAGGCATACGATAAGACATATATGTTCACATTAAACGCAAAGAATTCAAAGAAACGAAGTCACAATTGCATTAATATCAAATCTTGACCTTTTATAGACACAGAGATGAGGTAAGAGAACTTCAACTGTGAGTTATAGAGGTCACAAGAAAGATTCTTATAGATCAAAGGAAAAGCTCTTGAGAGTCAAAAATTGAACCCCTGTTATGTGCCAAATAACTTACATTATTAGAATTTAAGAGAGGGGGGAAAAGAGTGATCACATCCAGTGATCAATGAAATCAACCACCTACCACAGCCATGAACCAATCAAAGGTTAGGTATCAAATCTTGACATCACCCCAAGCACATTCCGTCATTTCACCACTATAGGGGGATGGAGCCACTTATAAATAATTTCATCTTGGTGGAGTGGTTGAGAATATCATTCAAGAAATGAATGGATTTGTCATACCTTATGGACTTCAAATGATTTAATTTTGATCTATATCTTTCTTCTCATTTTATAAGCTTTCCATGTTCAACATCCTTGTATTCCACATTCACCTTTCCCTCTCCACATGCTAGAGTGATCAACTTATTTCCCCCCACTAATTTTTTCTTTTGTGGTGTTTCTATGTCCCATGCCTTTGTCAAGTCTGAAAAATAACATGTCTTTGATGTCTGTGGAAAACTAACTTCTTTGTTCTATAGCTTCCAACCTTATTTGTATTCAAAAATTTCTTAATTTTATCATGCGGTGTCTTGTAGTAATTTTTCCTTACACCAAAAATTATTCTAGGAGGAATACATGTCTTTTTGTGTGGAATTAACCAACTCCATAGAATTCCATATTTTTCAAGTCCATGTAACATTGTATCTTCATGTCGTGATGTACTAATCATTTCTCGCATTCCATGGATTACTAAGTCTTTAACATCTTCATTCCTCAGGTCCTCTATCTAGAGCTTCCTAATTCTGAAACGTGGATGAGATGTTGAAAATAACATGGGGTTCTATTTTTTAAAATAGTATGGTGACTTTATGGGGACATTTTATTGCCATATGTAAAGATAAGTATCCTCGAGGAATCAATTTGGAATGGAGTCAAATATGAACATACAAAAATTATATCAAGCTTTTGTAACTATCCTTGAAATTATATTTTGAAGCTAATATGAAGGTCCTTGGATGAAGATATTTGAAATTATAAAAAAAATCAAGTCCCCAAGTGAGATCCAGTTGTTTTCATATGTTTTTTCAAGGTCAAAAAATCAATCTTGAACCATGACTACTTGAACCCAAGTGTCAAAAGTTTTTCTTGAAAATCCCTCCTAAAACCATTCTTCCAGATCAGTATGCCTTATTTTTACCATGTTTATACCTCAACATTTTCAGGTCCCTCACATGTGTTTAATAAACTTTGTTACATAATGTTTTTTAAACGTTTTGTGATCACGTTATTTCATTCAGCTTTTGTAGTCAAGTTCTTCCAATGGTGGAATTCTCTTGTAAGCCCTAGAAAAGGATGTTTTTTAGCATTTTTCAGAGTAGGTGTGCATCCTTTAGGATTGATCAAAAATATACCAAGCTTATCCAAAGATGGTTTTTGAATATTTTGGACTGTCACAGAACTAATTTAGGAAGATTTAGGAAAGTTCTAGAGGTGTAGGGGCAAAAACAGTGAAAGCGTATTTTTTAGGGTTAAGGAGCTTACAGTCTAAAATGGTACCTGAGTTTCAACAGAGGATTTCAGGAGTTATGTAATGATTTGGAACAAAAAAAAGTAGTCATTGTAATTCATTAATAATCCTCTACATTATGAAACCATATAAAATTTCACAAGACATATTTTTCTTTTAGGGAATCTCAATTTTTGTAGACATGCCCTGTCCCGAGGAAAAAGGAGGAATTTAATGGAATTGAAGGATGATACCCATATATTTTTTATTTCAATGATGTTGGGAGTCAAAATTATATAATATATCACTAAAAATACTTCTTGTATCTCTGTAAACTTTTTCTTCAAGGTCTCTCTCTCGCAAGGAACGTTTCCTATACCTATCTACTTTTAAGTTAGGAGACTTGTCACCTCTAGGTTAAGGAATATTTTTCTATCCCACTTTTCCCAATTCCCAAGGGGACAAAGGGAGAAAAAAAATTATCCCCACCCCAAATTTTCCTCCACGTTCCTCACATGACCATGAAAAGCACTCTATAAGGCCTATTTTCCTATCTCTAGCCCCTCCTTTCATGCAATTAGAATGTGCCACTTGTCAAATAAAGATGAGGGAACATTTTTCTATCCTTCCTATCCCTTTACCAAGGGGACATAGGGGAGAATAAAATCCACCCCACTCTATCCCTTGCTTTTGTTTTTTATGTGACCTATTTTTATCCTCGTAGTGCTTAAACTAGCTTTTCTTCCTCACTGAATCATGTGCCACCATTTGTCATCACCAAATGAGGGCGTATTTTTACATCCCTATTTTCCCCATTCCTAATGGTATGGAGGGGAAAATAAAATTCACCTCACTCTATCCCCTATCATGATTCTCCATATGATTAGCTCTCTGCCCCTCAAGTGCTAAGAGGATATTTTGTTCATTTCCCCATTGAGCATGTTTTTATATCCCTCTTATCAAGCCCACATAAGGGCATGTTTTTATATCCCTCTTGTCCCAAGATCCCAATGGGATATAGGGTACAATAAAATATTCCCCATGACATGAAGTGAAAACCTAAAATTTAACTAAGTGCTTTTACTTACTGTTACTTGTTACTACTTCTCTCATTGACCAATAACACTACCAAACGCTTTAAAAACTTAAAATAACTTCTCACCTCATTTCTTCACTAGAACTCCATTTTTGCTAAGAAAAAACCATAAAAACATGTAAATTTACAAACTAATCTGTCAAACTTCCTCCAGGGAAGCCATGAGCACCAAAACCATGAAAAACTCATAACTTTCAAACCTGCAACCTGTTTCTCCTGAGATTTTCTTAGTTGTTCCTCATTACTGGCGCCTTCAAGAAGATTGTAACAAAAAAATTAATGATTTCATGATTTTTTAATTGTAACAAACCCTATTTTTTCATAGATGATGCTTTTTCATTTTCTAAGCATTCTGGTCAATGGATCGAGGTAAAATTTAGAGCACGGAGTCTCAAAGATGATTTGAATCCAGTGAAGGAATTTTTGTTGCAATCAAATATGGATAAGTGATATTTCTAAAAATAGTAAGTATCTAGTGCCCTCGTTTACTAAAAATATTAGCTTACTAAAAATATAAAACTCTCTTATATTAGCGCATTCGTAAAATAATGAAGATGACAAACTAGGTCAAATAAGTAGTTTCTCCTAAAAAAGAAAAATGAAAACAGAAAAAAAAAAGCAATAAGAAACTTTCCAAAAATATAAATTATCAAAAATAAACAAAGAAATGTCATTGAATGTATTCTTATAATATCAAGAGTTTCATAAAACTGAATTTAGGCCAAAAAATCACTTTTCCCAAAATAGTAGCCCTTGAACCCTAACTACTAAAAATAGAAAGTCTTTGATTAAGTTGTAGAAAAGTTGTTATCATCTTAATTTTCTCTCATCTTGTTTATTTTTGCAAGTATGAAGTTCAATTTTTCTAGTCTAGAGCCTGTTTCATCCGTGGTATCGGAATACCCAGGTGTGGGTGATAGCAATGTTACTCATATGGACTTGGAATATCTCAAGAATCGAATGCTCGCTAGTCCTAGAGAACCAGTGGAAGACAAGGTGTTCACGAGTGAATTATACACTGTGGGAGGACATCTTGTGTCTATCCAAAGTATGGAATTGGTACTTGCATGTGCTCATCACTAAGATCCAGATATAATAATCATAAGGGAAAACCACAACTCAATTCTATAAGTGCTCAGTCCTAAAATAATTTTTCATTATATGCAAATCCTAACATGGAACAATATGGTCATCATCATAAAGGAATTTGCATCGGTTGAATGGTCTAAAATAGAATTCTATCTCCAAGGCCTTACATTAGGGTCATGGTTAAAATAGGGAAGGAATCCATCTCACATGCCAAAAGCTCTATCCAGAAGTGAGTTTCATGAAGGGTTTTCTGATGCAATCATCCTACTGAGAATGGTGATGGGAGAAGAGGATGGGATAATAGGATACAATGGATTTTCAAGATTAGATGGCATAGTTCATCCTTTTTTTCATTTTGGGATAGCAAATGATTAACCGGGGACAGATAATTAGTGACAACAATCATCAACAATTGCTTTAGTTGCTGACTACAACTAATTTCTCAATATATCCTACTTGGTCTATGCTCTTGCGAGAATAAGACAATTTTGAGGCTTGATCCTTCTTATAAACATTTCTCAAAAATCCCTCACCTATAATAAGTATCTACAATTGACCTTTAAGGAGAGAAAAGACCATTTTTCAAAAGTGAATGATGCATTCACTATTCTTTTCATAAGGTTGCTGGAAGGAAATCCTGAATTGATCAAGAGATATGGGTCCTTCTTTACAAAGTTCTCAACTTTTTCATGCATCAAAGTTTCCAGATTTGATCTCACTTCACGTAAGCTTCTAAGGTACCTTAGCAATATTATCGTTATGTTCGAGTTATGCAAGAAACTTTCTCACATTAACAACAAGCTCAAGAATAGTAAGAATAAAATTGTTTCATTACCTGTATTTCTCATGATCTTCTCTTGTAAGAATTTCAATGATGCCACAAACATGGAAGCTTCTTTCACTCCTTTGAACCTCTACTCATACACACGAAGGGTGGATTTTTATATGTAGAGCAACCCAGAAACATTATGTCTTGCTTATTTGCACAATGTTCCACAAATCGAGGATTATTGGGTGAATTGACCATATGATTTTGCGATGAGGGAGTGGGATAAAATTAGAATGAAAGTGGTACAAATGAGAAATTTCAAGTTTTATTAGTTCAAATAAGGATTTGAATATGATGGAACTGAATTATATGACCTTGAATATCAAGCAGTGAAGGCCTCACCCCTCCCACAAGTCTCGTGGATCATTCATGAGTCAAGGTACATAAGTGAATGAACCAAAGAGTTAATCCTGAGATCTAAGGAATGGTTCAAAACTAAGAAAGCTACACTCATTTAATCATGAGGTTTACCAACTCTCAAAATTCATGAATCTCACCTCCCCACTTCAAGGGAAATTGAGAGAACCTCAAGATCTTCTCACTCAAGAGAGCTCTTAAAAAGGAATTTTATGGAATACAAGGTCCCGCACTACAAGAGGCTCTATAAAAAGTCAAGAGAAATACAAGATCCTATAGAAGGTTTGGAACTAGGAGAAATTGATGCATCTCATTCATCGATCCCTCGGCAGGATCAATGTATATCCTCATTTACAGCTGCACCAACTCACCCGGTGCAAGATGTACCATCCCACTCAGAGCTATAAAAAATCATGCCCAATGTTTAGCTATAAATAACTAAAATATTCCCATGGGTAGAGTATATTATCGTAGGATATACCTGCACGGTGTAGCAAGTGGTGGTTTTGGATTTTCAAGCCATATCTACAATGGTAAAAATGAAGGAAAATAATCTCAAGTTATTTCCCTCTTTTTCAATGGTTCTTTGGGAAATAAGTATGTGGAGGTATTTTGGCCAAATTTAGTCAAACCTATTGATGAGATAATCTCATCTAACTATGAAATGAGCACCATTCCTCTAGGGCTTGAAATGTTTGATGGAGATGCCCACTTATTCAAATAATCTTCCACACACCTTGCGAGAAACAAAAAGTATAAGAAGAAAATTTATCATCTGGAAGATCATGTAAGATTCATCACTTCTTATGTGTAGAAATTCATGGATCCAAATTCATTAGAAACACTTAAAGCTTCACAATGCAAGGCAGGGAAAATGACAAGTGGGTGAGCAAGATTCTTGAGAAAGGTGGGACTTTTCTTCTTTATATTCTCTCATTGTTTAAATACAGGATTGCAACTACCAAAAATATAAGGATGACTACAGATGAAATCAAAAAATAGAAAGAGAATTAGGGCCATGTGTTTCCATTGGTGTTCAAAATTAGCAAAATCAACTCTTCCATACTAGTGAGAAGAAAAGTATTCAACTCCACATCTAAAGACTTGTCTCAAGTTTTGGCTAGAACTCTTGCTGCTTGATACGAGATGATAAATCATGCTCTTAATGATTTGGAATCGTATGAGGAACATACTTCAAATATGCAAGAATATATCAATGCAGAAGTACATAAACTTGGAATACCTGTTATGGATGAAAACACTTCAGTGGATGATCTAGTGAAACCATTTGACTATATGGTTAGGAAGAAGGCCACAAATCTATTTTATTTCAATGAAGACATGTTGGAATCTCTTACATAGGTTAGAGCTTTTATATCAAAAACCATGAAGGATCATCAGGCATGGTTCATGAAATGCAAAAATATCAATGCTACCTCCGAGAATCTGTTCAAATATTTGATATTTGTACACGTTCCTCAGGATGAGAAGGTTGCACCCACAGTGGCTCAATTCAATAAGGATTTCAAAGGGATCAATATATTTTCATAATCACTCTCCAAAAGTCCATCAGAAAGTGAATCTACATCGGCAAATGCATCATCCTCATCAAACTAGCTATGTCCTCTCCTTTATCTCTTTCTATCTTCAATCATGTTTTATTTCTTCATTGGGGGGTTTAATTTTCACTTTTGTCTTATTTATTAAAATGTTATCTATAGTTATACTTTGTAATTATTTTCATCAAATTAATAAAAAATAACTCAATTTCTTTCCTAGGAATGTAAAAGGTCACATGTTGTAAAGGTCAGTGAAAATTCATGTGGGGGTAAACGAAAATTAATTTTGAAAAACTATATATTGTAATGACTTCCTCATTTCAAGTTGTTGTCAATTTTTTGAGTTTATGAGTACATAGTTAGTGCACTACAATAAACAAGCAAAGATAGCATTTCTTGTAACCCTTTTTCATATGTTCTTATCTCTCTATTTTTGCAACTTTGTGAAGATGTCAATCTTTCTTGACCAAGAAGAGTGTAAAATATTTTGATTACTAAATGAATGGGATTTTATGTCCATGGTTCATTTTTTCTTATCATAATTATAAAAAATTGTTTTTCCTTCTAATTGTGTGTTGATAAACTTTGGTTAAGAATTTGTTTAATCCTATTTACATGAGTAACACCCTCTCTCTAAATTCTCATTCCCAATATCTAACCTTCCTTGAAAATTATTCCTATTAGTGTGAAATCACAACACCCCCAAATGAGTTATGGATCTGCTTTTCTAAGGCAGGGTCATTTGGTGTGATTTGCATAACATTGGATCATTCCCCAAAATGTGGGACTTGCAAATGGGAATGATCCTCTAGATAAGGTTGGTTCCTCTTCCTGATCCTAGCACTAAACTACTTCTAAGGAAGGAAATGTGATTATCTACTCCTAATCTAATAATTCCAAGGGACCAAGGAGAGAGAGAGAGAGAGAGAGAGCATGAAAATAAAGAAATCCTACACTTCAGAGGTGATAGCTCCAAGAAAAGGGAATGAGATATTCTATTGAGGGAGAAAGAAACAGAGAAAATAGAGATGAGGGACGTCAGACAGAAGTGACACGGCCCAGATCTTCAAATTCACCATTAAACTCCATGAAACACAATATCCTGCACCTACAAATGTGAAATACATACATAGAAAAACAAATTTGGAAGGGAGAGGCACGGAGAAACAAAAAAACGATGTAAAGGGTTGAAGAACAACACAAAAACACGTTTTATTTCCCTAGAAGGTGCATAGACCATTACATTTCTGGAATAGAGGCACAAATACATTTTCTAGGTGTGAGAGAAGGTTCACTGCTCAAAAATGGTGTCGAGAAACAAATTTGACAGAGTTTCTCTATGCACAGAATGTCTCTCCTTTTCAAAATGAGAAGTGTTACAATATATAGAAAGAGTAAGAGAGAGAGAGAGAGAAGAGGGAAAAAAATTGAATCCTTCTTCGACCACCCTGAGATATGCATCGAATCCTACTTTGAAAGCTCAACCACTGAATATCAATTCCTTCTACAAATTCACCCACAATATGTCGCTTTTGTTTTCCCAGCAGATTGAATCAAATCAGATCTGATAGTTGAAGAGATTAGATTCTACGTTAATGGCCTGGAAGACTCTTCTTCATTTTTTACCTACCAGGGCCTGAAAAATGATTTTTAATCCTTCCATGGCATAAAGGACATCGGGCCACTTCCAACGGTGTCAGATTCGCAATATTTCGAGCCCTGATTCGAAAGATATGCCCCTTCAAATTTTGTATCGGGTTCATATAGGAGGGTGGGAAAATAGCTTGAAAAATGGGTCCCCTTTGATATGGGACATGTGGTAGTCAGATTAGAGAAAAAATTAGGCTCGTGAGTCCGTAGTTTACCTTTTCCCCTTTTCGTGAAATGTAAAACTCAGAAAACCCCCATGGCCTCGAAGCTCCGCCTTTTGACTCTGCTTGACCATTTCCCCCTACCTTTGTTTCATCCTGAGACATGTGGAGATGTGGCACTTGTTTGAGATTCTCTTTTTTTTCTCACACAGGGTTGTTTAAACTTTTACAGTCCCCGCCATTCCATTGTAGAGTCTCCCTACAACCTTGTTTGTCATCCTAGAATGTGAGCTCGTGGGTCTAATTCCTTTCCTTCATGATTTCCTTATGTGCAGGAGTTGTCTTGACCAAATTTACCGGGGGGATAATTTTTTATAACAATTTGGTGACTCATGAGGACATCTGCATGCTAGATGAAGAGAATAGTGGCTTTGAAGCATCCATTGGGCATGGAGTCTGCTTGATAAACATGAAACTAATATGAAATTTTGAAGATCTGATCCCTGAGCCACTTAGAAAACCCACTAAACTTGGAGTTGAACTTCACTAAAAGCCAACTGAAATGGACTGTGCAAGATCAATACAACAGCACCAAAAACTATGTACAAACTGAAAATCATACATGCTCCAAATGGAAAATGTAGAGTGTGTAAAAGCACTTCTTCTACTGAAAACAAACCTACCTACACTACTCTAACCAAGAGCAAAGGGAGCTCAAAAAAATCCTGCAACTGGCAAGGAGAAATAGCTTCCCTTCCTCAAAAATGGCAGCCATGCAACTGATTTGGCACTGAACATGGCTTGTTGGATGAGTGAAAAACTAACTACAAGTTAATCTTCCACCCAAATCACCAAAGTATCAGCTGGAGACAAATCAAATACCTCTTTTAGTTGCTCTACATTTGATTGAAGAGGTATGGCAGATGATCCTTGGTGCTTTGTAGCTCATCCTCATGCCTTGAAATGGACATGACTGGTTTTGGTTTCTCCTTTGGCTCTAGTGAAACCAAGTACCTGATTAGGCACAATCTGATCCTTTAAATGTGCCTATTTCTTTGAAATTCAACTCCAAAAATGGAGTCTTCTTGTGGACCTTTTTGGGTGGATGGTGTGAGAGAAATGATGACATCCTCATGCCTTTTCTCTTCCTCCTCCTTTGAAGAAAATGGAAGATCAAGATCTTCCAACCTTGGTTCCAGAGGGCCATTATGGAATGCAAGTTTTTGCACTTGGATGTTCTCCTTGATGGCAGTAGGTTCATGTGCTTGGAAGGGTGAAGATGGAGGAAAAAATGATGTTATCTCCTCAGGATCCTCTTCATTAAAGAAATCTTCCAAGTCTGTTGGGTAGTTTACCTACTTGTTTTCTTGTAGCATGTGCTCTACCTCCTCCATGGTGCCTTCATGATCTGTAACTCGATCACCATGGCTCCGTTCACTCTCAAACATGAAGTTTGAAAGATCAAATTCTTCTTCAACATTAGATCTTGAAGGGGATGAAGTGGGAAGAAGAACTGAAGGTTCTTTTGTAGCCTGCTCCACACTTGAGGCCTCTAAAACTATATGGTCCTCCTCCTCTGCTGAAAATTTAAACTCAACCACCACTGGCTCTTCGACTTTGACCTCCTCTGTTGTCTTGACCATCAAGGGGATCTTTATACACCCAAATCTAGCAGCCAAACTCATCAGATTTTTAGTTTTTTATTTTCTGTTGGACTCCTCCTCTTGTTGTCCTTGACTGGATTCTCTAGTATCTTCCCAACATGGACTTGGGAAATTAAGAGGAGTAACAGGTTGGGGTTCAACCAACTTTGCAATTTTTTTGGTGGGGAGGGAGGTGGAACTTCTTGTTTATTTGGATTGGATGACTGTTTGGAAGGGAAAAGAGGAGAAAAACTAAAATGGGATGGAAGAGTAGGGGACGGAGAAATGGATTTCACACTTAGGGTAGCATATAATGGGAATTTTAGAAATTGAAGCTCAAATTGAGATGGTGCTACTTGAGGAGTGGAGAGAAAATTACCAGATAATGGTGTAGGATTTACCCATTGACAAGGTTGTTTGGCACCAAATTCATAGGCCTCGATCTCCTTAGTCCATTGTGCAAGTTGGGGCAGCATTTCAACCATGAATTCTAGCTTCTCCTGAGGGCTGTAATTTCTTGGAAAAGGGCCTTCCCATGGACAAGGTTCCCTATAACCAATCTTGAATGCCTTCATTCATGTTATGGCCCTGGACTGCACCATGTCAGCCTCCATTTTTTGAATTTTCTCCAATAAACCAGCATTCTCCACATAGCTTTCACCATTGTATGTGCCTCCATGTTATTGATAAGCTCCATGGCCAAACTAACTTTGACTCTACTCATATGGGTAAGCATAATAGTCTTGGATCTGATTATAATGCTGATTTGGAGGATTTGGGAAATGCATTGGAGGTGGATTGCATTTCTGTAAGTGTGATTTCCATGAAGGGAATGAAGTCATGATTGCACAACCTCATGGAATGGGAGAAAATGAAATAGATAGAAGAATAAAATGGATGAAATGAGTGGAAATGGATGGAAAAGGTCTGTAACTCACAGAATGGGTTTTTGACTAGATGAAGTCATCAGATGTGCTTTGAATGTGCCTCTAAAGGTTGAAATCTTCACCAAGAGCACATCAAACTTGATGAAGTGAAGTGGTAAGGTGCTTCATACCTGTCCCACTGGGCATGCCAAAACTGTTAATGCAAAATCACAGCACCCCCAAATGAGTTATGGATCTTCCTTTCTAAGGCAGGGTCATTTGGTGTGATTTTCATAACATTGGATCATTCCCCAAGCTGTGGGACTTGCAAATGGGAATGATCCTCCAGAGAAGGCTAGTTCCTCTTCCTAATCCTAGCACTAAACTACTTCTAAGGAAGGAAATGTGACTATCTACTCCTAATCTAATAATTCCAAGGGAACAAGGGGGGAGAGAGAGAGCATGAAAATAAAGAAATCCTACACTACAGAGGTGATAGCACCAAGAAAAGGGAATGAGATATTCTATTGAGGGAGAAAGAAATAGAGAAAATGGAGATGAGGGAGGTCAAACAGAAGTGGCACGGCCTAGATCTTCAAATTAACCATTAAACTCCATGAAACACAATATCCTACAACTACAAATGTGAAATACATGCACAGAAAAACAAATCTGGAAGGAAGAAGCACGGAGAAACAAAAAAATGATGCAAAGGGTTGAAGAACACCAAAAATACATGTTTTTATTTCTCTAGAAGGTGCACAAACCATTACGTTTCTGGAATAAAGGAAAAAATACATTTTCCAAGCGTGGGAGAAGGTTCACTGCTCAAAATGGTGTCGAGAAACAAATTTGATAGAGTTTCTCTATGCCCATAATGTCTCTCCTTTTCAAAATGAGAAGTGTTACAATATATAGAAAGAATGAGAGAGAGAAGAGGAAAAAAATTGAATCCTGCTTCAACCACCCTGAGATATGCATTGAATCCCACTTTGAAAACTCAACCACTGAATATCAATGCCTTCTACAAATTCACCCACAATATGTCGCTTCTAGTTTCCCAGCGGATTGAGTCAAATCAGATCTGGTAGTTGAAGAGATTAGATTTTACGTTAATGGCCTAGAAGAATATTCTTCATTTTTTAGCTACCAATGCCTAAAAAATGATTTTTAATCCTTTCATGGCATAGAGGACGTCAAGACGCTTCCAACTGTGTCAAATTCACAATATTTCAAACCCTGAGTCGAAATATATGCCCCTTCGAAGTTTGTATTGGGTCCATATAGGAGGGCAGGAAAACAACTTGAAAAATGGGTCCCCTTTGATATGGGACATCTGGCAGTAAAATTAGAGAAAAAATCAGGCTTGCGGGTCCATAATTTATCTTTTCCCCTTTTCACAAAACACAAAACTCAGAAAACCCCCGCGGCCCCGAAGCTCTGCCTTTTGACTATGCTTGACCATTTCCCCTACCTTTGTTTCATCCTGAGACACGTGGAGATGTGGTGCTTGTTTGATCTTCTCTTTTTTCTCGCACAGGGTCGTTTAAACTTTCGTAGGCCCTACCATTCCATTATAGAGTCTCCCTGTAACCTTGTTTGTCATCCTAGAATGTGAGCTCGTAGTCTGAGTCATTTCCTTCATAATTTCCTTATGTGCAGGAGTTTTCTTAACCAAATTTGTTGGGGGGATGAATTTGGGATAACAATTCCCTTTCATAAGGTGTAAGCATTTGTCAAAGGTGTAGTGGAGTGCACTTGTGTGATCTTCGGCCTATCACCTAATCACAGATTTTTTTTATTTACATACAATAAAGGGAGCCTCACCTTTTCCAAGAAAGAGGGACGTAGTCCCAAAGCTTTGGTGAAAATCAACTAATTTTTCTTAGCAAAAAATTATTTCGCCAACAGTGTTAGATTTGTTTTCAATCTTAATATCACCACAACAAATTAAATCTTTAATGAAATGGTGGAGTTTGATATAATGATATGTGTGATGCCAATTTAAGCGAACAGTACTTGTACTATTCAATTTCTTTGTACCATGTCAGTTTCAATTTCCCCTCTTTAAAGGTTCTTGATATTGGTTAATTGATCATATCCACACTTGCTAAGTGATGGAATATTCAAGAAAGGATTTCTCTATGTGGTGTGAATTGTCTTCTTTTGAATTCACGATGAGTATTTTATTTACTAGGAATGATGATTGGTTGATTAGAGTATTTGATTGGTTTTTATCATGGTGTTTTAATTTGTTTTAAATTATGAGAATTAATTATCTCGTCCTTCACAATATTCCATTTTTTATTGATAAATTTCTATTCATCATGAGTTTGATAAGTATCCTTATTAGTTTGATTCCTAGAAGGATTTTTTATGAGGCCATTATTAATAAGGGCTCTCTCTATTTGTGTTCCATTATTGATAAATTATTCAAAGTTTTTTAGGAAATGTATTCGCATTTCAAATGATAGTTCCGTATTGAGATTAGGTATGAATATGTTTACTAGTTTTTTCTTAAGAATTGAACAAGGGAATCGAATTGTAATCACTCTCCATATTTGGAGGAATGATGTGAATTTTTTGTTTTTTTGGTTTATATTGCAAATGTCCACCATAGTGACCTCAGAATCTAAGTTAAAAAAAGTGTTTCACAAATTTTTCTGATAAGTTGATGAAATTAGTAATGGATCCTTTAGGTAGGTGTAAAAACCAATCTAAAGTTTGTCTTCCTACACTCTTAGGGAGAATATGCAACAAGTGTATGACATTGTAAGATACTTCTTATTATTCCATGAATAACTCTTACATGTGTTCTCTTTGGTCGTTCTTTCATTCATGTTTATCAAACTTAGGAGTTTCGAATGATGGAGGAAATGGTATGTGTAACATGTCTTTATCAAATGGATAAGGACAAAGCTCTTCTAAGTTAAACTATTTTATTTTTTTTGCATTCCCATTAGCATTTATGTCATGCTCTTCCACTCTTTTTTGAATAAAGAATTTTTTTAAGGGGTGTCCATGGTTTCATTGGTTTCTTGACTAGGTTGTTTTTCTTCTTCGTTGTTTGAGTTTTTGGAAACCTTAGAAACCATGTAGGAAATTTGTTGTGTTGTCTCATGGATTTTTTCTAATAAGCACTCATTTGATTTAATGTTGAAATTTTATATATTTTATTTTTATTTCTATATTTTATTTTGCCAAGAACATGTTTCAAGTTATCTTCCCAAAAATTCGATGGTATTTTGGTTGACACTTCTAAGATGCACAAAATATGTTGGGTTTTTTTGTCTTAATAGTTCATCTATTTTATCTTTTTCTTCTTCCATGATTTCACCTTCTCTTGCATCATTGTCTTCTTCATTAGAACTATCTTTTCCAAGAGTATTGGTTTCATCAATATTATCATAGATATTATGGATTTTATTATGATTAATCACCATTTTTCTAAAGGTGGGAGTCTGAAAGGAAGTGTGTATGAATAGTCCTAGTAAACTAGTAAAATGGATAAGCATTGGATATTGGATAGGTTTTCATTGTAATAGTGTTTAAGATAGTCAAATTGGACTAAATGTTCAAGATTTTTATACCAAATGGTAGGATTCATTGGATTTTTTGATAAAAGCTTGTATGTACCCAAACGGTAGAACTTGTTTTGGATTGGTTGATTTGATTTGATTTGATGTAGGATGTGGAATAAAAAAAACTGACCTAGTGATTTAACTTAACTTTTCTTCTTAAAAAACTTCAAGCAACAAGTATGGTATGATTTTGATTTTTTTTGGCTTAAAAGGAAAAATCATGTTGGGAAATAAAAGGTATTTATGATAATGCAATCAATCAAAATTTTGTGGAATGGATGAATGCAAAGGATATTATAACTCCAATAGATGCATATTTCAATATATCCTAGTTATGATATACTAAATTTTTATGGGGAAAAAAGTGGTATAGGGAACCCTTAGAATGTTGAAATAGACTCACTTGATCAGTAGTAGCCCTCTTAGATTAGTGAATCACCACTCTAGTGATGATTTTTATGATTAGGTGGTAGGGTAATGAGGTAATGATATGTGTATGGTGTCCTTATTTCTCCCCGAAGGATTATAAGGATGATTCCATAGAATTCTTTTTTAAAATTATTTTAGGCGTTGGTTTGTGACAACTTGTCACAACTTTACCTGTAAGTGGGGAATAAAGGAGAGGAAATCGTCAAACACTATTCGAGACTAAGTCTCAAGTATAATGCAATGCAATATGAGTGGTGTGGTAGTGAAATCCACATCACTGGTGTAGCTAAGTGGTGATGAAATCCACATCATTATGTGTTAATACAAGTATGAATGATTAACATGAAATTTCTTTCCAACTTTGACAAAATAATCAACACAAAAAATAAGAAGCATGAATTGAAGCTATACCTAACTTTTTAGTAATTTGTTTACAATATTTTTTTGGAAAAAAGGTCCTACATGAAAATGTATTAGTAGTTTGATTTTTTTGAATGATTATGGGTTTAGTTTTACAATCTTTGACTTAGTGGTCCTACAAAACAAGATTAACCAAATAAAAGATTGATAGAAGGCAACTTCAACATTTTATGATTCTCAAGTTCACCCTACGGGTGCGAGAGAAGAGTATATTTGGTTTAGGGTGGGTTTAGGTTGTATAAAAAAATGTTAGAAAATAAAAACACATTAGATTAGAAATGAAACAAGAGTTAGTGAAGCAATATAGAAATCCTAATCGCTTTTGTTTCTCAAGTTTTCCCAAAGAAGGTGTGATAGAAGAGCATACATGATTTGGATTGTAAGAATGAAATGTTAGAAAATGAAAGAAAACAAGATAAAAACTGCAACTTGATTAGAAAATAATCAAAAGATGTGTTAGATTTTGTTTTATGTGGAAACCTACACGAAATTGTCAAAAAAATAGAAAACAAATACAATAGGAAATGAACTATTGGTATTATAGAAAATTGTAGATAAACTCAATTCTAACACAAAAATGCACATAAAATACATGCAAACGCACTTGAAAACTATGAAAATGTAGTTTATATATTACGTAGCCACACCTTGTTACAACATAAATGCACATAATAAAATGCAGGGACTGTGACATGAACACAAGCCTACATAAGAAAAGTTAGAATACATACACTAGTGTTGAAAATGTAATGAAAATGTAGGGAATGCCAAGGAAATGTACGGCTTTAACAAAAACGTAAGTTTCTTCATGGTAGTGCAAACAGTAGAATACTAGTGTAGAGACGTCAACACTAGCGCATACTTACAAAATATTAGAAAACATAAGTACATTAATGTAGATCATGACCTACACTAGTGAAAAGAATGATACAAAAACATAAATCACCTGTACATGCAAAAAAATGATAGAACACAACTAAAATGATTGTTTTATTACAAATTTCTCTCAAACTTGCTTAGGAAATAACCTGAAAATTGATCATTGACCTCTAAACAACACAAAGAACATGAAAATTAATGTTAGATTTGTAAAATATAATCTAAAATACTATGGGTATGCCACTGAACATGCCATAATGTATAAAATAGAAAATGTAAACAAGAAAAAGAAGAAAACAACAAATCAAGTGCAAACGTGTCTCCAAAAAGCTCCTTGAAACCTCATATTGGACCAGTTGAAGAGTGGGGTCAAGTGACACTCTCGTTGAATCCAGATGAGGGATTGATTTATTTGATTTTTGAATGCTCCAAGATATTTGAATTAAAGTGAAGCAAAGCTACGAGAAGTAAAGATTTATTTGGTGATCAATTGGACAACATAACTATGTGCAATAGTTATTTCCCATGCAAATTTTATAGAGTAACACTTCAAATTCCTCAAGATTCCAACGATGATTTGAGAGGAATGGAGCTTTTTAAATATACATGTTGAAGAAGCCATGAATTGAGGATGGTGGAATTGACTGAGTTGCAGGATATTGATTTCCTTTTCGTTATTTATCATGGCTGAGTTATTATGTGCAATTAGACCATTTAATGAGAAATAAAGAGACTTTATTTCAAATTATTTGTCTATTGAATTATTCCAAAGTGTGTGTACATATTTTCTTCCATGTGTTTAGGATTCTAGAACTTGAGTGGGGTGACTAGTCAACTTGAGTGAGTTAGCTACTAAATTGGAGATGAGTGGAAGGTGAGTAGATAATTGATATTTAGTTATTTAAATAACTAATTAAATTTGGTAAAGGGGTGTATAGTCTATAATGAGTGTAATAAAATTAATTAAACTAATTCTAAAAGTGTGATATGGGTGAATAATAGATTTAATATATTTTTTGGATGTTATAATACATAATGGGTATTTTTAGGGTGTCTACAGTCAATGTTGCTGAAAAAAATGGTGTAAAGGGCATGAGCATGTTATTCCCTTAACCTATAACATGTATGTATATATTTTTGGATCACTCATGACTAACATTTAATCTTTTACATTTTCATATATCACATATCTTTATATATGCATGTTGTTAGTATGGTTGACCTATAGAGTGACCATGTCCTAAATAGGGTATATAAATATGAGGTAGTGGTTAGTGTTCGATTATTATATTGAGTATTTTAGTTTTATTTTAATATTTTGTATGTTTCCTCCTCAAAGTGGATAAGTCATATAATTATAGTGATGTATTGTGTTTTCTATTATATTATATGAACATGGTTTACTCTACTCTCATTATTTCTATATGATCCTATTTTTATATTATTGATATTCATATTGCATTTTCTAGCATAATATATCTAAGTAATTTCATTATAAAATTATTTCAAATTTAAGTATTTCGGAGGTTTATGGCCATAAAAGGATAGCTACAATGATAACTTCTTATGGATGTGACTATCCAATGGTACCTATGCAGCATGTTTGTTGTAACAAAAAAGGCCTCGAGTTTTTTATGCCAATTTTCCCCACATAAGCACCACTTCAACTCTTCAAAAGAGCAAATGATTACAATCGATAAAAAAACTATTTTGGGTATGTTATTTATTACTTCTTACTTCTTATAATATTTGTAGTTTTGAACATTGATTTCTTATTTTTATTTGATTTCAATGCAATTCATATTGTTTCCTATTTTATTATATACAATTGAACACAAAAATATAAAGCATTAAATTTCAAAAAAATAACATGGTATTTAGAAAATTTAACTTGACACAACTATATAATATTTTCTAACTGTAATAATTTGAATCTTGGGATATCATTTGTATGAGAATAATGTATTTAAATTCTTTACTTCTTATAATATATATATATATATATATATATATATATCCAAAAAAGGTAAATAAATATATTTTTTGCTATAACATCATGTCATGCTTTTAAAAACTGTTAATATGCTAACAATTTATCAATGACATATATGATTGCATGAATTTATCACTCATATGATTCTTTACAATAATACACTAGTTTCTAGTTTATTTTTTATTTTTATTTTAACTTATTTAATCTACACTCAAAATCTTACAATTTTTTATATCTACACATTTGAAAAATTCTAAACCGATCTATCACTTATAAATACTTGAATTTACATACTCCCATTTTAAAGAAAACATGTGATATTATGATGCATTTAACCTTGAGCACAAGACACTTGACCACATACAACTATAACAAGGGATTTTTTTATCATATTAAAATTCAACTCGTGGAATTCTCTTGGATGATTTATAATGTTTATAGCTTTGTAATATTAATCTGCAAGGTGTAGAATGGTGTCTTTTGGAGTGAAACAACCTTTAAGGATATTATATTATTTATATACGAGACGCTTTAGTAAATTTCTTTTGCATGTTGACCTAAAATTCATGACTGGGATAGCTTGATGACAATGCTCAAATTCAAAAAAATATTGTTTCATACGAGGAGGAAAAGTTTTGTGGACGAAGAATGGATTTTCTTTCAAACATTTCTATGGTAGTAGAATTTGACCTGTAGGTCAGAAATCATGAAGTGAGAAATGGAAGGGTGTTTTAATAGGTGTACTAGGGTTCTTGAGAGAATTGGAAATTATTTTGAGCGTGTAAAATGAGTGGATGGAGGTGACCAAGGGAGCCTATTCTAAGGTAATCGGAAGGGGGGTATATACATGTCAAAAGACTGAATTATGTATCACTAATACAAATTTCTGAATAGTGTCAAAACTGGAATTTATGAATCCCTCGTACCTAAATTAGGTTACATTGGTCATCATCTTTTGTTTATGGTGTAGAGCATTAGATCATTACAAAACTCTTAGATTATATACTTGTCTATTTCCTTATTCTTTTATGAGCACTTCGAGAGCCAAGTAAATCATGTATGTTAATCGAAAGTACCAATTATTATTTACTTTTTCAAATTCATTATCAATTATATTTTTCGCATTTCCTTGTCTATTTATGTAGATTTTAGACGTTTTTTTTAATCATGTTATAGTAATGTCTAATTAATGCATTGGCTTAGGAAAATCAAAGACTCGTGCTTAGATTAAATAAAACATTGATATTTGTATCATTGAGAACTTTCTCTAAATCACCCTAAAATCTCTCCTCAATAAATCTCTTCTTAATAAAGATATCTTCAAAAATCTCATTTATGAAACTAGGTGACCTAGTACTACTAGTGCATCCAAAAAAAACGTTTAGAATTTGTACAAACGTCTTGATTAAGTTATACTTTAATCATACCTACTAGTGGATAGATTTTATGGTCAACACTTCTTATGATGAATTTTTTTTTATAATGGTTATCTAATCAACTTTCATAGGTATGAATACTAATATAGTTCAAACTAAGCAAACGAAAAATAACATATATAACATAAGGTGGCACATTCATTATTAAACAATGCTTATTATTTGTATAGTGATCTCTTAAAACTTTCAAATGATATTTAATACATTATCTAAAAGTATTTGATTATATTTTATAGTTAATCTATAAATATGAACATACGACGATCAAAATTCATTAAACATTATTATGACTTATTATGTCTCTCTTATTAATATGATAGATTTGTTAATTTGCTTTATTTACCCTTTCCTCTTCTAAAAAATAAAAATCCAAATATATTTTACTATCTTAAATTAAATATATATATAATTTATGCATTGAAAAATTATTCCTATTTTTCATATTTATATAAATTATATAAAAAATTAATCCACATTCATTAAAAAATATGTTCCAAGGCAGCATATAACCTTAAAATACAATGATTGTTTTTTATGCCAATGAAAATGAAAATGTCAATAGAAATAATAAATCATGTACTCTTAGATTGCTTAAATAATGTCCTCAAAATTTATCTTATTCCATTCTCTACAAATAGAGTTAAATTTTAAGTTATTCGCATATAAGTAGGCAAATGTCCCACTCCCTCCATTCGATAAAGTGGAAGTGGAAATGGAAAAAAAGCCTTAACTTGCGCTTGTTTAAGTGGAAACTGCAGTGCACCGTTTTGTGTGACTAGAATTGGGAATGAGATGGCGTCATCAGTGACCTAAAACATTTGTAATCAACTCCTATTTGTGATGATAATAATACAAGTAGACCCCAAACAACCAATAGCGTTCCACCTGTAAACTAACATTTTTATAGATAGTTTCCTATAAATGGTTTTGTAAAGCTACGGCCCTGAAAATCAACGTTCAACGTTGCATATATCGGCCAGGTGACAGTCTAGGCTAACAATCACACTTCACAGGCTTGCATAGAAAATAGTGGAATGTAAAACAAAACTAAATATTAAACTAAATGTTAATGTGTGTGTAATTTTAAAAGTCACATATAGTACTAAAGGACTATAGTTAAAGATTGATTAAATGATCATGTCAAAAGGTGCTTTTCGGGAACTGGAGAGCTCCAACTCTTTTCTAGTTTCATGTAATTAGAGATGTCAAAGTAGTTTTGCATTTCAAGTGTTATATTATTCCACAAAATCAAATTCCCCGGAATCTGAGGAAGGAAGAGAATCAGAACCCGAAGTTAGAGGAGCATTTCCAATTTATATGCCCAATTATTCATGATTTCTGAAGCTTTGATTTCCCAAAAAATATCGAACAAGACATGAAATCAAAACTCAAAGGTTGAGGACCAATTTGCAATTGAATTGCAAAAATACTCTGGATCTCATAAACTTTGATTCTCGGAAAACCCGATGAAGGTGAAGAATAGGAACTCAGATGTTGAGAAGCAATTTGCAATTTAATTGCAAAGCTGCTCCAAATCTCTGAAACTTTGATTCGCTAAAAACCTGATGAAGACAAAGAATGGGAACTCGGAAGTCAAGGGGCAATTTGAAATTTAATTGCTGTACTACTCTGGATCCCCAATACTCTAATTCCCCAAAAACCCAATGAATGTAGGGAATCAAAACTCAGAGGTGGACAAACAATTGCAATTTAATTGAAAAACTGTTTTGGATATTTGAAACTCCAATTCCCCAAAAACCCGATGAAGGTGAGGAATCGAAACTCAAAGGTGGATGCCCAATTTGCAATTTAATTGCAAAATTTCATAAAAGCTCATAAAGTCTTCTTTTGCCTTTTTCTTTCCACTCTTAACCAATTTTTGATTTCAAAATAGAAAACGTAGAGCAATAATCACAAACATTATTCTTCAAGATGAATTCAAATTTCTTTATGTAAGGAAACCTTAAAACAAAAAACCACATGGAAAATATCTCATATTTATAGGTCGATTATCATTTAACAAGGGTTTTCTTTGAAGTTAATTTTTTTGTCCAAATTTAGAGCAATTTCATAAGAGAAAACAAATAATAATATTCTCAAAAATATACATTCATCACTAGGAAAAGTTGCAGAAGGTAAAGCTTTCATCACTCCAATAACTCACATTAATATTCTTTGTAATCAAGGAATTCATTATGATAATGTTTACAACCAAGATGAGTTTCAATGCATACCACCGACACTTGAAATGTAATAATAAATATGAGTAGTTTACATGGTACTAAATTGTTGATATTGAAGTTGTATTATTAGTTGTGTGTAAATTGCTTGTTTGAATGTTTGTAATCTTACACTAAATGTTAATATGTGCCTAAACTATAAAAATTACATACAGTATGCAATTAAAAATTAATTCACTAATCACATCAAATAGAAGCTTTTCACGAAAAGCACTTTTCATAGGAGAAGACAAAATAGAGCATAATGTCAAGCCACATGTAAGCATAGATCGAACACACACACACAAAAAGATGTATATGTTTCTCCATTGAAATGTCTTGATCTTGACTTTGGTCCTCTGTTGTTCTTTGGAATTTAATGTTAATGGGTTTTTTGGGATGGATTAAGCTTTCTTGGTGTGGATAAAAAAACAATCACATATTTAGATATCCCTTGTCATTACAAATAATCTTAACTTCGCTATTGATTTCATTTTGACATTAATGGTTTTGCTTTTAAAGACCACAGTCATCACTATGTTATTGTAAAATATACAAAAACAAGAAATAATTTTGCATTTATATGTTAAGCAAGTTTAGCTATATTGATCCATAGCATTGGAAATTTGTTATGTATGCACACAAAATTATTTATAAAAGAAATTTCATTTTATGCATATGTATGCATTAGCTATCGTACTTTATACATGAAATATGAGTCTTCCCATAGACTTGGGAAAATGAGTGTTGATATTGCAAATACAAAATCAACCATGATTGAGAGAAAATGTACATCCATCTTATACATGTTTGCATAACTTTTTTGCACAATATTGCATAGTATTTCACACACATTATTTTACTTTCTTTATGCAAGTATTTATGTACTATGCATTCTATAACTTTATGTGCATGTGCAATGAAATAGAATATGCTTCTCTATGAAATATTTGGTCTCAAAAATGAGTAAGAACCTCTATAAAAACCTAGAATAACCTCAAATGAAAACCATATGTACAACCCATGCAAAAAGGTTAGTGTTTGGGTTGAAGTGCACTCTCTACATTTACTACATCCACACTACTTTGAGGAGGCCTTAAATCACAAGTTGTTTTCTATATAGAGATGTGAAATCTATATAGATGTAAATATCTTTGACAACTCATTCATTGGATAGGCATTATGTTAATATTGACATTATCAAGTAATAAATAGCTAAATTTAGGTGTCTACATTTCACCCCCCTTTAAGCTTGAAAATGAAATTTTCTTCCTTAAGGGAAAAGATACCTGAGTGTATAGAAACATTGTCTTTGCTCAAAGTTCTTGATTCACTTGAATGTTTCCATGACTTCTAGAGTGAAACCTACACAATATATTGTATTCAATGTCAGAATGAAAAATTGGACTTGAAATTTAAATATTGAAATTGAAAGCTTGGAAAATGAAAATTGAAAATATAAAAATCCTATTTTTTGCCTATTTCTTTGCACCTTGTTGGTTGGATATTCAACCACAATGTATCTAGGAAAAATTCCCTCCTCAATTAAAGAGGAGGTGCCCTATTTATTACTATTCCAATAACACTAAAGAATATTCACAATATTTGCACTAATCTATCATTATGGCCCTATGGGTGGGATCTCATCTTAGTAGATTTATTTCTTATAGAATGGAAAGTAGATTTGGAGTGAAGAAATATCTCTAGAAGATAAGATAGAAAGGAGAATTCGAAAGAAATAAGAGTGAATATGGTCTTTTTCTTTGGAAAATATGGATCTGAATATACTAACATGAGATAAAATAGCTATAAACTAAGATGAATATTAGGAGCAATGAACTTGAAAAATACGTTAAACAAAGAGATAACATTCAACACAAAGTTTATAACACGTCTCTTTTATTCCTTATATCAAAGATTGAAAAACACAAAAACAATCTTCTCTTTGAAATTCCAATAAATATATTTATCACCACAAAGTATGAAAATCATCTTGCTCTATCAAAAATCTCTCTTTACAATGCCACAACATTTTACATTTATAGAGAGAAGGGAAGAGAGAAAAAGGGAAGTTCTTGGATTACATTTTAATAATAAAATTTATACATTAAAGCCCTCTTGATTGGTTCTTGTGCAAAATTTCGAAGTCAACCTATTAATCCAAATGATTTCTTAACATCACAAAAATCTACATGTTCAATGAAAAAAATGGAAATGTATGATAAATCCTCCATCATACTTTTCCTTATCAAGTCCTTGCCCAACTTCCTTGTCCTAATACATGCGGAACTTCTGAATCATTTCTTGCACATATTTCTCATCTGGTCAACAAAATTATCAATTAATTACATCACATATGTCGAGCATGTTGATCAATTTTCCAGCAAGCTTCTAAAGTCTCTTGAGGATTTTCACCAGATTACTCAAATAATTTTGATATACAATAAAATTTTCAATTGATTGTAAATATAAATCACTTCCAACCTTGGGGTCCTTTTCAATCAAGTATTTGAATTATTTCAAGATAGTGTCTTCAAAAATCATATTCAAGTCTTTATCCATGACTTGATAAGGCACTTTGGCAAATTCATCACTAGTATCGTTGGTGACATTGATTACCTCTTCATTATCCTTCTACAAATTTTCTCTGGCCTCTTATAGAATATTGACTCGAAATTCAAGGGATTTGTAAAATTAAAAAATCTTCCCTCTTTCTCGGGTAACTCCTTCTTGGGTGAGGCTATCAGCATTGATCATTTTGAGATTGTTCAGGGATTTTAGAGTTAGCTCCTAGTTGTTGCATTCTTCATCAAGCTCATCATTCATTTTCTCAAAAGCTGATGTTTCTCTTTCAATCTCATTGTGGACCTCAAAAACATCCTTGATTGGCTTATTTCCATGGCTAAGGATCTTCTTGATCCAGCTATCAATAACTTACCCTTTTTTTGGTCTTCTCTACTTATGATATTGACGATGTATCAAAACTTACTAGAGCAAGAGAGGAGATTAGAGTTGGTTTAGTGATTTTGAGGAGGGGTGTTAGTTGCTCCACTTTTTCCTTTAATTAATCATCAGTGGCCTTAGTTTCTTTGAGTTTCTTGAATTTCCAAGGCCACCTATCTATCTTTTTGCGCTCCTTCTATGGCGTCTTTCCCTAGTGTCACTTTGGTTATCTGATAGTAAAAAAAAATCACACACACACACACACACACACACACACACACACACACACCTAAGTGTGTAAGTGTGTGTGTGTGTGTGTGTGTGTGTGATTAACACACACACACATTAAAAACATATAACTTCTAGTATAATGTGTCCTTCATTGTACATCCTTTGGAACTTATCCTGACTATATTATCAAAATTCAAATGTCCCAACCTTCTATGTCACGGCAAGTTTTCATCCAATTTACTCAAAAGACGTCTTTCCTTGTTGATTTCATTCAGTATGTGCATATTTTTGTCATTCCTTTTAGCTTTCCCTATCGGCTGCCCCCCTCCCCCCGTCTATATCTTATCTATATTTGAGAGGTAGTTGATAGGGGGAGGGGAGACATAAATTCATATAACTTCTAGTATAATGTTTTTACCTCATAAAGGAGAATGTTTTTAATATATGTGTGTGTGTTATATATATATATATATATATTATTGACATATTATAAGCAACTATATACTTATGTGGGTATTTACAAATTTAAATTCTCTTCCTTTTTTTATAAGGAAAAGAAGGATCTATTCTTGGAAAAATAAGGGAAATATTTTGTTTTTTAATCAAACCAAGTATATGAGGTAAAGAGGTAGAAGAAAAATATTATTAATAAAAGTATTTCATTTTGAAAATAAAGAAGGAGATATAACTATTCTTATGGTTAAAACAACATTTATTTTAAGAATTACAAGTGGAAATAAACTTGGGAGATCAAATCCAAGGCAAGATTTTACTATGATCATCAACATGTAACATTAAACCATCCTTTTTATAAACAAAGAGACAAGAAGAATTCATTTTTTTTAAGTAAACATAAAATATTTTTTCCCTCTTTTTCCACTTAATACAACAAAGAACTAAATGAATATGTGTCAAGATTACTCAAGTTTTAAAGAATATTTTTATTTTACAACACATATTTCAAGAGGTTACTAAGAATGGATGCAAGCATCAAGAGCTTCATCCCAAACAAGTTCAATTTAAATACCATGATAAATTAATATATTCTTATAACAAAAACCTACAATTTTCTTATTTCTAAAAACAAGAGTTACAAGAGGAATAACAATAAAATATCAACTCCAATATAACACATGTATATTTTTCTTCATTTGCAATATCAAGAAACTAACAACTTATTAAATACAAGAAGAAAATCCTCCCACTAAGTAGAAACAACATTGCCAAATTTTAATTGAAACTTCTATTTTCCCATGCAAGAAAAAAGCTCCAAGAAAGCTCTAAAAACCAAGCTCCATATCCAGATAGGAAGCATCCAAACCACAAGAAGAATGAATTAGTTTTCCACCTGACCAAACGGAATCATCATATGCCTCTTCCAATGAAGAAGAGCATGTTATCCTCCCTCCAATCCCAGGGAGAGAGGAGAAGCATGCCTCCAAGTACACAAAATGAGAGCTGAGGGAAAAAACCAAAACACAACATTCAAATAACCGAAAGGATTTGAAAACCAACAAATTACATAAGAAGTTCCATGTTTCTAATAAGTGGAGAAGATAGGTAATAAAACAAATTTTCATCAAAAATCAATAAGTATCCAAGGGAGTTCACCATTTTTTCAAGTATCCAAAAACCCTCCAAATGCTCCATATCCCTCTAATAATCCTTATTTCTCCTTGCCTCCTTCCTGCCAAGTTTTTTCAAACCTTTGAGGTTTCCTTAGCAAGGATGAGAGATGGATTTCCAATCCATATGGAAAGCAATATCCCACTTCTAACGAAATGAAGGGAGTTTTAAAGAATCCCAACAAGGCTTTTTCATCAAGCCCAATGGGAAATAATAGGGATTCCTCCCTCTTCCAAAATAATAAGGGGGAAGAGAGGTGATAAATCACATTTTCATTAAAAATCAACAAGAGTTCACAATGTTTCCAAGTATCCAAAAAACATCCAAATGCTCCATACATCTCCAATAAGCCTTATTTCTCCTTGCTCCTCCTTGCCAAGGTTTTTCAAACCTTGGAGGTTTCCTTAGCAAGAATGGGAGATGGTTTCTAATCCATATGGAAATCAATCTCCCACTTCAAACCAAATAAATGGAGTTTGAAATAATCCCAACAATGATTTCCCATTGATCCTTGTACAAAATACTAGGGATTCCACCCTCCTCAAAAATAATAAGTGGGGAAGAAAGGTAAGAAATCCCATTTTCATCAAAAATCAACAAGTATCCAAGAGATTTCATAATTTTTCTAAGTATCCACAAAACTTCCAAATGCTCCATATCCCTCCAATAAGCCTTATTTTGACATGCTCATCCTTGTCAAGGTTTTTCAAACCTTGGAGGTTTCCTTAGCAAGGATGGGAGATGTTTTCCAAGTCATATAGAAAGTAATACCCTACTTCAAACCAAATGAAGGGAGTTTGAAAGAATCCAAACAAGGATTTCCCATTGAACCTTTTAGGAAATAAGAGGGATTCCTCCCTCTTCCCCATACACTCTAAAAATCCACTCCTCAAATGGTGTGGATGAAAAAAAAATAGGAATGGAAACAAAAAAATAAAACCCAAACAAAACATTTTTACACCAAATATAAACAACAAAGCAAGAAATTTATATTCTAAAGAAATAACCAAAGTAAAGGGTGTGAGGCCTACCTCACAAAAGTAAAAGAGTCAAATCACAAGCTTTTCAATCCACACTCCAAGGTTTCCCAAGTCAAAAACTCCTTCTCCTTCCAAAGTAGCTCCTAACAAAAATGACCAAAAGAACCCCTCAACCCTCCAAAATGAGGGATAACATTGTAGAAAGTCTCCAAATAAAAAACCTAATGGGATGGTGACATATGTCACCCATCTACCCATAATTTCAAGTTATCCAAGTACCCTTCACTTCCACCAATAAATCAATAAATGAAAAATAATAATTCAAATTCAATCAAATCAAATTTCTATATGGAGAATCATGCATTCCAAATCCTCATCCAAAACCAAATCCAAACATCATAAATAAAGTGTTTGAAAAACTGGTCAAAGGGGGGAAATAGGCTTTATGAGCCTTGGAAAGAGCTCACCCATCCATATGTATGGTACTTGGGGGCTCTTTTCAAGGAAAATATAGCCTTCTACTTTCCTTTTACTCATCCAAAAGGTCATTTATTCTCCAAATCAAATTTTTGGGGGAAAAGGTTGCCTTTAAGAGGGATGGTTGTTCTACATAATCGATGATTAAGTGACCCTAACCAATTTAATCAAGAACAAAACCAATTAAGGCATCCCAAACAAGTGGGAAGCAATTAGTTCACATAAACTAATTTTAAACAAGTAATAAAAGAGGGATTAAACCAAATAAAATTTAGTGCAGCAAAATGAGATAAAAGTGACCAAATCGTTTTAATAACACATGCCAAGGGGGTAAATTTCAGATTTCCAACCGTAATCCACAAAATAATAAACAAGTTCCAAAATAAACAGAAGGGTATATTCTCCCTATATGGCATATTGTGCTACTTGGAGGCGCATCCCCTGAATCCCATGTTATCTTGTGGCGTAACCTGTAACCCGTACATGTAATTCACACATCATACCTAATCTATTCCAAAACCAAGTAAATAAATAATACTCACGTCGAAATAATACAAATCAATCATATGCTAACTAATCCAATTAGTTACACCAACATTCATTCATCAATGACATATATAGAAATTACGATAATTATCCATGATATATCCAAAATAAAATCCATGTAAATATCAATAACATCACATCTAAAGCAGGTAATAATGATAAAAGTAGGGAATTGGGATCGTATGCCACATACAACATCCTACCAAGATAAATTAGCATCTAAACGCTAATATGACGAAAAGATCATAATAATGTCCAAAATAATAACTATAATAGTATTTTATCCAATGTTTCCATATAAATATTACAATGAGTTAGCATAAAAATGGATAAGAAAATTGGTGGGAACTACACCACATTATTTTGACACTATGAATCATGATCACAAACTCATGCTTACATCGACTATTTCACAAATTATCCCAACTTGATGAAAATGAGAACTGATGAAACAATATGACCCTAATCACACATTATCTTAGACACTTGATGATGGGATTGTATACATCGTTTATCTAACATTTGGTAACTATTCAAGAATTTAACTACAATTGCACTTCATATCAAATGTCTATCATCCAAAGCTACAATGAAACATAATGACATTTTATACATATTGATAAGGCATATCTTTGTTTTTTACTTGTAATCATGTAAATATTATGAATATATTATTGATACACAAAATTCATGCACCCAATTTTGTTTTAATGTGGATAACATTCCTATGGAATCTCACAACACCCCAAAAGAGGGAGCATCATATCTAATAATTCTAAATTATTGATTACATACATTTCCCCTAATCATGGGGGTGATTTTTTAATAATGGATTATACTCCTTCCTAAAACAAATCATCTATGAATTTATCAAACACATTTATATCAAAGGCATGCAAATTATATGAGTTAATAAAATACACTTGATCAAGAGTATTTATATGTACAAATTATTGAAAAACCCTCAATCAATAGATATATCTATCCAAATTAAGAAACTATTTTCAATCATAAATATTCAAACTATTAGAAATGATAAAATGTTTTTAATCATAAAATTTTGAGACACTCTAAATCGAACAAAAAATTCCTTCTCACGCCATTGATTTTTATCTTAATTATCCAAACAAATCATGTTACGTTCTCAAGCTCTCTTTAGTAGCTCAAAACTGAAAAGTAGCTGCTTTAGTAACTCAAAACTAATATATTTATTTCATAGTAGCTCAATACAATAGATTGGATTCAATTGGATTAATGCGCTTGATTCATCTTTCTAGTTGAGATATGGGTATGATATACGTACACACCCCATTTGATGGATTTCTCTCTTTCTCTTGAGTCAAGAAGAAAATCAAAAGGAGATCAAAAACCCCGTTTAGGTGACACAATTATTGAAAACAAAATGAACTTATAGATTGATTAAATATGTCATATTCTATTAAAAAGTAATGTTTATCATATTTGATCTATTTTTCTGTTATTTCAAAAATAAAAAATCAATACTTCTATAATAAATATGTTTATATCAACATAACAGTGATTTCCTTTGTTTTTTTATATTTGTATATTGTCATGTTGTTTAAGATCACATTAGAAAACATTAGACCAAAATATTTATAAGAAATGAACAAACAATCCTCTAGGCATCCTTTTATTTTATTCTAAACCACCTGTTTCAATACTAGTTTAAAGTGCGGGGAAATGTAGATACCCAATATTGACACCACTCCTTTTATAATGGATTTAATATGATTTTATGTGTATAATTAGTTTAATCAAATAATCGGGATTAATTGATGTGTCAACACTTTAATATAATAATATTTCCTTTGTAATTACTCTTAAACACATATATAGACATCATCATTTATTTACGTATTTTCTACGAATTCCAACTTTTTGGTTTTGATCAATCTTCATTCTTATGTGTTTAGGACATAATCGGCCTTCTGGAAAAATTATCCTAAACATCTTTTTCCTACCTAACTGAATGTGTCCTCCTTTTTTGATTAAAATTTTCCAAAATAAATATCTTCAAATCATTCGATTGGACCTTTTGATTTTGATTTTGAGCTTTTTGTACATCAAAATGTTCCAAGTTCAAAGTATAATCACTATATAAACATATAATTGAAAGCATTGAAAAGGTGGGGACTCATTACAAAATCAATACACTAACTTAATATAAATTGAATTAATTCTAATTGTAGAGTGACTATTGTAATTAATGATATACATAATAATAAAATACAATAAATGGACAAGCCACAACCATGCAATAATATGAAACCCTAAGAAAGAGAGAGAGGAGATGACTTAGTTGATTTCACACAATTTAGAAGTGATCTGGGAAGGTGAATAGCTAGAAAACACTTGAAGCAGTGTCTTCAGGGCTTGCTAGATGTTTTGAGACATTAAAGTATGTAGGGAAGAAGTTCCCACAAGAGGGAAGGAGTGCCTGGGTGCTAATGACTGTATCTGGGCACTACTATTTGTGCTAATGCTCTGGATTTTGTCTTTTATGTGTGGGAGGAGGTTTGTTGTTAGTCACTATTTTTTGCTCTAGTTTCGCTTCAATTTCATTGAATGTACATGTAACCTATGAAACAAATGTCTAGCTGCACATACCCACAAACCACATCAAATCTAAAAATAAAGATCTGTAGAATTTGGATTCAAACTGACCCCGGACGTCACCTGAAGAGTTAGCTTAGTACCGAATGTTGCACTACATTTTAGACTCCATGTAGTTCTGTATGAATGTGTGTGTAATGATGTCATAGGATGCCCTTGTGAAAGTTGCACAAATGATAACGGGATATATATAGAATGTAGTAGATGTATAGAATATGTGGGATGGAATAGAATAAACTTCCCCTCCTATGTTTTGTATGTAGAAGAATGCATCCCTTGTCCCTTGAGTGAATGTGTTAGATGGATGCTTTGTAATGCTCTTGTGCCTTTGGATGCAAGCTTAGGTGATAATAGATAATGCTAGTGCTTGGCCCCTCATTTTGAAAGCATAACTATGTATTTATATGATTCCCTTGTTTGAATTTCATAATTGACAACTGGAAGGCCGACCCAAAGTAGTAAAAAGTAATCAAGAAGTGAAAGGGGCCCAAAATAATAAGAAAAAGGTAAAGAAGGACAAGAGCACCTAGGAGGACAGAAGCACCTGGTGCTATTGTCCCAACTGGGTGCTAGTGTCAGAGGCCATAGAAAAATAAAACATTCAAATTTAACGAAGAGTGCAAGATGTATAAGGCCAAATAAAAGTGCAGAAGAGAAAGAAAAAGGACAAAGAGAGTTGTCAATTACTAGTTTTCTTACTTAGGAATCATGTAAATGCTAGCATGCTTTTAGGACCTAGAAATGTACCCAAGTGTATAGATTTTATGTCTACATTTGCCCCCACTTTATGTTGTTGAGTGAATACTTGATAACATAAAGTAGATAGAAGATGTGTACCTTATGATCCTTGTAGAGAAGTGTGTAGTTGATAGTGTGCCGAGTGGACAAGTGAAGCATGAAGTGATCATAATGTGAAGCGTGGAGACTAGGAAAGGGAAGTGGACCCTAGGGGTGAAGCGTATGTGTAATGTGTTATTAGAACTTGTGTTTGATGATGTAAGCTACTCCTTGTTGCGTATTAAGGATGGACCTACAAAATAAGAGTGAAAGAGTAGTCAAAGTCATGTATATGAAAAATCTGAGTAAAGTATGTATAAGTATGTAAAAGTGTGTAAAAGTAGTAATAAAGGAAAGTGTGCACTTGATGTATAAGAGTGTAAAAGGATAGAAAGATGTGTTGAAATGCTGTAAAGGGTGATTTTTTTGGGTGATCTCATGTTGAGGGTGAGTTTTTGGGGTGATCTCACCAAGAATGCGAGTTTTTTGGGCAATCTCATGCCAAGGAGAAGAGTGTTAGGGAGAGAGGTCTAGATTTTCTCTCCTTCCATGACTACTTCCCAAAGTGCCACTGCAAATGGCACATTTGGCTTTGTTCCCATTATTTTGATTTGTAATTGAAAAAATTAACTGATAGACTGAATTGTAACTGATGGAGGCAAGTGCTGCTACTATGGAATTGATATAAGAACTGTTGTAAACTATGTTTGAACTGAGAAAATGATTATTTTTTCCCCTAGGACATTAGCTGCCTAGGGGAGACACAAGTGCCCACCACCACTGTCCAGGTCTAGGTGTTAGTGTCTACTTTATGTTTTGGACCCAAGTTTGATTCTGATCCAATCTGTAACTGTGTTCCTATGTTGTTGTATTGTTTTATGTTTTGTACTGTAGCTATGAGCTGTTGTAGGGGTGATTTGTTCACCCAATAGATGCCCCCCTCATTTGGGGTGCATGTGACGATTGTAGGAGCATGTGGTCCAAAGGAGAGGACTTGATATTGATCTAAAATGGATACCTATAGGGGGTAGGGGATGTGCATGGTAGAAACCAAGGCACATGCAAACAAAGTAGGCTAGTAAAAAGTGTTAGTAGTAAAAATAGCTAGCATGAAGATAAGACAATGTAACAAGCAACTGTGAAGACAAGTTGGACCACAAAATTGTGGGTTTCATACATGGGCCATCACTCACGATGTCACAATACAATCAAGGTCGAAGTGGAAAAAATCATACAATGATCAAACAAGACATAGGACATAGCCCAAAAACAATAGCAAACAATAGCAAAAATGTGTCAGATAACCATGGTTGTATATAGTCCTACAAGGCAAATGCTACACATGAAGCACCCATTAGCATGTTAGAAAGATAAATAGTATGTCAAAGCACTTACATATTAGCGAGTAGTAAGTGCTAATAATGATAAGTAGGAAATGATGAAACAATAGAACTTGTAAAGTGTGTGAGTAGTAACGGTAGATACCCCTAGGATCCTCATTGGGATTGGTAAAAGATGTCAAGTTAATCATCATGCATCGTGTGAAAAAGTTGTAAGAGATCTGCATTCACCTCCAGAGACCAAGTGAATGCACACATGTGTATATAAAAATATAATTTCATACTAAGTATCTGACTAACATAATAAGAAAATGCAACATGTAAGTAGTATAAGAAAGCAAGAGTAAATGCAACCAAGATATGCAAATGTTGTATGAGTGTGATGGTGTGATATGCAAAATGTGAAGATGGGGGGGGGGAGTTACAGTGCCCGATAACATAATTGTGTGAGATGAGGTTCATTTATAGAAACCATCAACAATTAATAACTAATAATATAACAAGAGTGTGTCATTGTGTAATGAAGTAAGGTGTGCTGAGCCAATGATGTGGTGATGCTTGAAAATATAGACATGAGGCACGAAGTGAAAGAGAGTTAGTAGGTACTATAAAATATGTGTATATGAAGATGAGCATAAAGTGTATATGGTGTGAGGCTCATGAAAGAAGTGATCCCTCAACAGTCAAGTGTGAACTGTAGCACGAGAGTGCACCATCAGGTAATGAGTGTGTTGCACAAGAGTAGATGTTAAAAAGATGTATTGTAAAGTGTAGAGCGTAAAGAGTGGATGATGTGAGGTTCATGAATGAAGTATGCCCTCAATAGTAAAGTGTGAACCGTAGCACTAGATTGCATCATCAGGTAATTATTGTACAATGTGTGTACCAAAGAGTGGAGTGCCGAGATTAGAGAAAACTAAGTTATGAAGAGGAGGGGAATTGAAATGCCCCCCAAGTGTGTGAAGTATGGTAGTATAGTAGAGACAACTGATAGTGCTAGAAGAAGGGGGAGGATAGTGAAAAGTGTATGAGGGATAGTAGGCTATCTGACGATAGTGAAGGGCAAGGGATATCCACCTAATATCCAAGGAGACAAAGGCATGTGACGATGCTCTAATATCAGTGGTGTAAGATAATAACTATGTGCATGTGAAGGAGACCTATGTAGTGAAGGAGGTCGAGAACACCTATATGAAGGGGCTATCCAAGTAGGGGACTTAGGCCGACTAGGTGGGTTAATGGACTGATGAGGAGATTACAAGGTCGCGATGTAGGTTGTGTGTGGATATGGAGAGCTAGGTGTTTCTAGAAGTAGCTTTAGAAACTTGAGAGGCATAAGAGGCTAGATGGCATGACTGGTGCATAAATATCAGCAAGAGTGGGCCGAGGTAATTGTGTACATGGTGGAATACCTTTGATAGTGACAACTTATTTGTTATGGATGAACTTGAGACATAAGTGATGCATGGATTGGATGACTTGGGTAGCAACAAAGCTAAGGAAGACCTAAGAGCATGTCACAACCAATGATTGAAAGATGTAACAAGGAATGGTACAAGCATGGTAAGGGGACCAACTGTAATGGGAAGCTTGACATGACCATAATAATTAGGAACTGATAAATGTGATAATAGACGTTGGGCAATTTGATATCTAGGAGGAGTGCTACAGAGCATACATTGGTAACTGTGTAAGATGGATAGATCCATAGCTATTGGGGTTTGATGGCATAAGTACCAATAGAGGCATTGATATGTAATGGATTAGAAGATAATGTAGTGTGATAATCATGATCTGAGAAAGTAATGACTGGTGGGGGTACATAAATAATAGCAATGAGAAATCCAAGAGAGTCTGAGGAAGGAGGTGACACAACACGATATGTATGGTTTGTCGAAGAATCAATAGCTTTCTTGTCATGCTTTGGTAGAGGATCATTGATTATTTTTAGATTTTAATTATCATTGACCAGTTTTGAAGTAGATGGCTTAGGGAGCTCAATTGCATTATTAGCAATGAGATCCTGAATAAGATGTTTAAGTTTAGAAAAAATGATTAGTAGAATGTCCAATGCATTGGTGGTAGTCACAACATTCATTTTCATCATAGTTACATCCACGAGGGCGAGAAGGATCAAGATCAAGCGATGGTGGAAGAGTAATAAATTTTGATTTCGATAAGTTGTGGTAATAAAAGTCAAGGTGCATAAGGGAGTTTAGTGAAAGTATGCCGTGTGGGTTACAATTGAAGCTTGTCAGGTGTAGAAACAACGTTAATAGTGGCCTTAGCTTCAGTGGGCTTAGGAGATGGTTTGAAAGTAGATTTTTCTTGAAACCAATTAGAAGATGAAGATGAAGAAGTATCATAGTATTTTAATTTTCCCATAGATAAAAATTTTCCTTCACACAATTTGAGTGTATGACATAGTTGATCAAAGGAGGGAGAGGTCTCAAAGATGACACTCTCTTGAAGTGGAGGTAAGAGACTTTGAATAAAGAGATCTTACAATTCAGAATCAACGAGTACATTAGTCATCTTAGCAAGGTTGTTCTTATAATGCAATAAAACGTAGTCTGTTAGATGCTCATTAGATCCTTGTTTAAGTTGAGTAAGTTGTGCATAAGAGATCTTGGTGCTGATGCTAATTGAATAGTGTGTAAGGAAGGCATTAGATAATTATGTAAAATAGGTTACTGAGTGAATAGGTAGATCATAAAACCATTGCATAACATAATCTTGCAAGCCTCTAGGAAATAATTTAGCCATTAGTGTAAGGTCATTTGCATAGTCAAGTCATGCCACATGAAAATATCAAAGATGCTCCTGAGGGTCACCATGGCCATTGAAGGTTGGAAGCTTGGGTGCAATGAAGTTAGGAGGAAGTGGATAAGAGGATATGGTGGGTGCAAAAGGGGTATGAATGAGTAGTGAGGAATCTAGAGATTGAGATGAACATGAAGTAGCTTGTTGTAATTGGTGAATTTGGATTTGTAGGTCCTGGTATAAAGAAACTAGGTCATGAGTTCCTAAAGAGGAGACTTGACAATTGCATGTGAGAATTAATGGGAGGTAGGGAGAGTGAAAGTAGATTGGTAGCTATACAAATAGGCATAGAATATGGTGTGGAGGAACAATGGAAGCCTAAGGTGGAACCCAGTGAGAGGGTGAGAACTAAGATCTCGGTTGTTTTGTAATAAGAAAGATTTAGTCATGAAAATATAGAGATGGAAGCATGGATAGGTTGATCTCAAATAAGAACTAAATTAGTGGCTTGTCTAACTGAGCATTCTTGATCAACAAAGTAATCAACGAGGTCAGAAGTATTGAGGATGTTTTCAAGAGGAACATTATGGAAGCTTGGAAAAAGGTTATGAAGATCTTGATTAAAGGGCCTAAAGGATGTCATGAGTGTTCAATATGCCATGGAGGACCAAAATCACCAAAGAATGCTTAAAAAAAAAGAATTTAAGGAAGGGGGTTCGAGGGATCGGGTTCACCAAATGATTTAATATAAATGGAATTATATATAATTATAGAGTAACTACTATAATTAATGATACACAAAATGATAAAATATAGTAAATGGACAAGCCACAAACATACAATAATATGAAACCCTAAGCAAGAGAGAGAGAGAGAGAGAGTAGATGACTTAGTTGATTTCACACAATTTGGAAGTGATCTGGGTAGGTGAATAGCTAGAAACAGACTGAAAATAACGTCGTCAAGGCTCACTGGAGGTTTTGAGACACAAAACTATGTAGGGCAGAAGCACCCACAGGCGGATAGGAGCTCCCAGGCGCTGATGACTAGATTTGGGCGCTAGTGTTCTGTGCCCAATGCTCGGATCCTAATCTTTTTTGTGTGGGAGGAGCTTCACTGTTAGTCTATGATTTTCACTCTAGTTTCACTCAATGTCATTAATTGTACTTGTAACATACGAAACAAATGTCTAGCTGCACATACCCACAAACCACATCAAATCCTAAAAATAAAGATGTAGAATGTGGAGTCGGACTGACCCCGACGGTCACCCAAAGAGTTAACTTAGTACCGAGCATTGCACTAAATTTAAGACTTCATGTAGTTCTATGTGAACATGTTTGTAATGATGCCCTAGGATGCCCTTGTGCAAGTTGCACAAATGATAGTGGGCTAGATCTAGAATGTAGCAAATGTATAGAATATGTGGGATGGAATAGAATAAACTTCCCCTCCTATGTTGTGTATGCAAAAGAATGCAACCCTTGTCCCTTGAGTGAATGTGCTAGATGGATGCTTTGTAATGATCTTGTGCCTTTGGATGCAAGCTTAGGTGATAATAGATAATGCTAGTGCTTGGCCCCTCATTTTGAAAGCATAACTATGTATTTATATGATTCCCTTGTTTGAATTTCATAATTGACAAATCGAAGGATGACCCAAAGTGTAAAAAGTAATCAAGAAGTGAAAGGGGACTAAAAAGGGTAAGAAAAACGTAAAGAAGGACAGGAGCGCCTGACACTATTGTTCCAACTGGGCACTAGTGTTCAAGCCATAGAAAAATAAAACAGTCAAATGCCAATAAGAGTGCAAGATGTATAAGGTTGATGAAAATGCAAAAGACAAAGCAAAAGGCCAAAGGGAACCGTTAATTACTAGTTTTCTGACTTATGAATCGTGTAAATGCTAGCATGCGTTTAGGTACGAGAAATGTACCCAAGTGCATAGATTTTGTGTCTACAAACTAGTCAAGTGAAAACTTAGTGCCAAGTGTAGAGCTACAAAAATTTTAGAAGCAATATTCAATGAGTGGATATCAAACATTGTACTGAAAATCCTAAGTACAAACTTTTATGATATAAATAAAGCATGTCTGAAACATGACTTGTTGTTGTTAAATATTGACATGATCATTGATTCCATGACAGACCATGAAATTATCTCTTTAATGGATGGTTTTTTTGGTTATTATCAAATCCAAATTTCCGAAGAGGATTAACCCAAAACTACATTCACTACACCGTGGGTAACATTTTACTACAAGGTGGTGCCTTTTGGCCTTTAAAATGTCAGTTCCATTTATAAAGAGCTATAATAGTCATCTTTCATGACATGTTGCATGAAATTATGGAAGACTATGTAGATGATATATTAGTAAAATAAAAAAAGAGTTCATCATCCAATAGTTTTGAGACGACAAGTGAAGCATGGAGAAAACCTTCCTACACACTTTCATATTATTGTCACTTTGTCTCACCCAACAAATCAGTACAATCTCTCCTAACCCTAACCCACACTTACTTTGACCAACTTTCAAGAGCTTGAGTATTTGTGTATTTGATGGTGACATAATTTAAGATTTTTGCATTTACTATATTTTAGGATTTGTGATTCCTAATTCATTTTTTACACATATTAATTAATCACAAATTACATTAACCCTAATTTTGACATTACGTGAGCCTAAAATAGCTCAATTCCTTTAGTGCACTCTTCATTGAAGTTCTCATGCAGTAAGGGACCATTTGAAGTACATAGGGGTTCTCACCTTGTTTCTCCTTTGCTACTTAGCTTGATACTTTCGAGCACTATTTATGTTTTTCCTCATGTACAATCAGCTTAGAGATGGATTCTTGTCCTCGTTCAACTATTCCTTTGTAGATATTTCACTTGGAAAATGTTGCTTCTAAGGGATTCAATCATGTTCCTTGCAAAGTTCGATAAAAACTGGGATATTCTTTGTGTTAATATTTTATTTCAAATATGGAAAGAAAAAAAATATGCAATATATAGCCTTCTTCATATGAATATATTTTTGACTATTACTAGGGTGAGTGCACCAAGTTGGGGGGGCCAAAAAGGGGTCTTAAGTGAACGCATTTTTCTGAAAAAAAAAAAAATTCAACTTGTATGAGTTTTTTGAAATAGTTACACTCAAAAATGGAAGATGTTGTAGAAATATAAATCATAGAATTTTGAGTCTAGTTTCTAAGCTACTAGATTTTATTGAAAACGGATAAGTTTAAGTGGGCCAAACAACTAAAATACCAATAGATACTCTTGTTTTTCTTAAAACATAATAGAGTGACTTTCATGCCCCCCACCATTTTTTGAGCATCATTTAGTATTTTTGAAAACCCTATAGTAGAAAGATAGCTGGGAGCATCTAGTTTGGGCTCCATTTTTTTTAGATTTTTTTAGGGAATATTTTTTTATTTATGGTTTTTCTAGTACAAAAATTTTATGTTTTGAAAAATAATGAAGCTCTGACCATGCCCCCCCCCCCTAACTATCTCAAAAAATATCAAAAATTAGAAAAAAAAATTTGAATGTGTATAGAATTATGCCTAGTTCGGGCTAGTATAATTTTTTTTAATTTCGATCACCCAAAAAAAGATACACCATGAAAAATAGACATATTTACACTTCAAAAAATAGTTATAAAAAGGCTTAGTTAGAAAATAAATAATATGGAAACCTTATATTAGTCAGAAAATTTGGAAACTTATATTTTTAGAAAGAAGAGACTTTGATCTACGTCGTGGTATATTTTTTTTTAAAATGGATCGATTGCTTTATTTTGATTTATCATAGAGTAAGTGTCATTTTTACATTTTCTTGTAAAAACTCGTTGTTTGCTATGTTTTTGCAGGTCCATGCCTTAGGCTTGGGGATCCAAACCGGGTCCCAAGCCTTAAAGCTTGGCTTGGAAAAAGAGAAAACAAAAAACATGTACGCATTTTACTTTGTTTTATATATTGTGGCGTCCCAACGTCCCTTTCATCTCTTTCATGGGAATTTTACAAACATTCTGTTTTGACTGCAATATTCTATACTTTCTTACACGATTTTTTAGTATTTCATGTTGTCCCCTACCCCACTAGTTGAATTTTTCTAATCATGGGCAATAAACGTCAAGCTAAGGACATGAGGAAAGTCAAGAATAAGACACTGGAGCAATTGGAAGAGAAAAGAATAAAGAAATTGAAGAGAATGCAAAAACTTCGAGCAGGGCAAGGTACATCCGCTATATCAAATGTAGCTAATGTATTAGAAAATTGGGATGAAATACATAATGAAAATGTAGAGAATAATGATTTTGTAATGAATAATGATTTTGCAATGAATAATGATATTGAATTAAATGATAATGTTGGTATGGATGAAGAAATTGATATGAATCCAATTATTGAACCCTTAATTGAATCTTCACCTCTAAGAACACCTCCTTCCATTTCGTGAAGAAAACCAATTCACTTAATTGAAATTGATGAAAACATTATAAAACCAATGTCTAACAAAATGTTTGAAAGAAATGCGAGAAGAAAAGCTAGTGGAATTTGGGATAATTACTCTGACAATTTAAATGACACACAAAGATGTCAATTATTTGTTTCATTGATGAAATTAATTAAGATGAGACCTATAATGAAGACCATGGGGTTAAGAACATCTAATGTTGTTGATCAAAATGCATCTCAATTGTTGAAAACATACATAAAGCATACCAAACTATAGGTGGCAAAAGATGCACTAAAGATATTAATGTTACACGACGTGTACTAACTAATTGTATAGTAAGTGATAAAACAGTTAATAAACACTTTATTAGAAAAATAAGCAGTTCTTTGAAGCTAAAAAGAAAAACACTAATGAAAGCAATAGAGAGACGTAAACGTCTTCAATTAGTCAATAACATTGACTATTGGGATTTCTCTAGCAAAATTCCATGAAAAGACAAGAATACATTTGATATTCTAAAAGAATTAATTGTAAAATTTTGGAATGAGAATACAAGGGTGTCACCGAATAGAAGAGATACAGTAAAAAGAAGAATAGGTTCTCGTAATCGTGAACTATGTGCAAAATATTTCTTAGATATGACTCAAACAGAATTTTTATCTAAGTTTAAAAATGAAAATTCAAAAATTAACATTAGCCAAAGATTCTTCAAAATGAGCAAACCCTTTTATGTGAAAATCAATCACTCACATACCACTTGTTGTTGCAGGCATCATGTTTAATTTTCAATGCATTATGATGTTTTTTGTCAAGTACATAGTGTTTTACATACTGACATCATGTTGTAGGAGTGTGGAATAAATGTCCCACAAAAATCTTCAAGGGAATTTATTCCAACAAAATTTTGTGAAAAATCAACAATACAATTTTTTATAACAAAGCATGTTTGGATGGAACGTGCAATGTATGCGGTGGCTTGCCAAATCTGAAAAGTTGTATCCATGAGGAGATTACATATTCAATAGGAAAAGAATTGGTTGATTTCACCAAATATAAATCGATGGCATATCAATTAAAATATGGAAAAGAATTTAAGAGGTGTGGGTTTGTTACAAAACAATTACCTGTATCAGAATATATGGTCAAATTCAGAGAGGAAATTATTTATGAGTATGTAAGGCACACACATAGAGCTCGATGGTTGGATGAACAATTCAAGTTAAGAAAGGACACATTCCCACTTGGTACTATTGTTTCAGTAGTTGAATTCACAGAGAATTACATATTGCAACCACAAATGGAGGTTCAATATCAATATTATAACTCAGTGCAAGTTTCTATTTTCGTGCATATAACATTCATGCACTCTTCTGAAAGCACTAAGCAAGATCAAAAAATATTAAGAGAGTATCATTTCTACATCAGTGATGATCGAACACATTCTACAAAATATGTACAAGGGTGTTTCCAGGTGTTTTATGGGAACTTAAATGAGAGGAACATTAGTTTCGATCAACATTACATTTGGTCGGACAACTACACATAACAATTCAAGAATGCACGGATGTTTTATTGGCTAAGAAGGATGCACAAAGAAACAAATTTACAACATATCTAGAGTTTTACTAAGAAAGGTCATGGAAAAGGAGAGCATGATGGTGTAGGAGCATGTGTGAAAAGATCACTTGCAAGAGAAGAGTTTAAGTTCAAGGATGGTGCTACATTTACAGATGCAAAAAGCATTGTTGATTGGTGTGTCAAGAATATGGGCCATGAATCTCAAGAGAGATCAATGGTTTGTAGATATTTTTGGTTGATAGAGAAACAAAATCTGAAAAACTTTGAAGATTGTATGATAGTTGCAAGATCAAGTGATATGCACCCATTCCGTAGTTTAGATGCAAATGTTTGGACTATTTATACTAGGTACATGAAATTTTTTGGTACATCCTGCATTGATTTTGCATGGAATGAATGTGAGTCATAGCAGTGGGTGGATGAGTGGACTTGTAGACCTCTAATTCCACTCGACACACATCAAATTCCATGAGCATTACAACTTGCAGGGTCTTCAGATCAAATGACAACATCACCTGAATTTGACCAAGTCTCTGATTTAGTGAAACAAGGTACATACATATATGTGCATGCCATGTTTTAGATTTATAAATTATTAAATGGTCAAATCTTAATGTATTTATAAATTGACTTAACAGTTTTACTTTATGATACATAGGGCACATTTTTACAGTTATTACAATGGAATTTAACAAAGAGGGAACAGACTACTTCTTATCTCATTGTGTAGAGGGGAAAAAAATTGACTTCCATAGTCATTGATGGTGAAGACCTTGAGTATCCCACTAGATCAGTGGTAGTCACTGGAACTTGGCTTTGACGATATCCTATCAAAAAATCAAACATTTGGTTGTTTGAAGACTATGAAGTACATCGGAAGATACTTCACTATTCACATTTGGTCCTTGCAAAAAATATTAAATTGATCAAATATCATGGTCGATCATCAAACATAAATTTGTGGAAGGTTCGTGAACCAGATCATGAAGCAATTCTTGCTACTGTCAAGAATAGAGTTGATCCTTGCGGTTCATCAGATTGAATTTGCAAAGGTATGTTCTTCATGAATTTAATTTGAATATTTACTTAAATTATTTTGTTTAAATTTTGTATGATTTAAAATTCTATTTAATTGCTTACTAACATGTTTATGTAGGTTAGTGGTGCCAAAAAAGCTTCCACCTTCACGTGGTTGGCATTGTCAGTAGAGAATTTATTATTCTCGAAGCCAAGTGAAGCTAAGAAAAATTAAATATTAGAAAGGAACAACAAACAAAAATTCTCATTTCACCACCTATATTATAAAAATATCTTATTAAAATTCTCATTTCACCACCTATATTGTATGAACCACCTATATTATTCAAGTGATTGGCAATGGACAACCTTACACTGACTCAGTCTGAATGGAGACAGAGAAAACCATGAGAGGCTTTCGTAGAGGGCCTTGGCATGGATGTCTTGGATTTGACGCAATGTCTCTAGGTGCCACGAAGTCCGAGAAATCACTCGTCAAAGATATGGCGTGTTTGGGCCTCAGGGCTCTTAAGCGACTACGCCTTAACAAGGTAGCCTGAAGGCACGAGGAGCATAGGGAACCAAAAAGAAGCCTCCATTAGTGTTTGCCAGGCCACCCCGACATGTTGGCGTAGTTGGTTCGGTCCCACGAGATTCCATTTGTAAACTACTGCCTCTGGCAGCCCTACACTGACTCAAACTTCACTATTTCTCATGTTTGCAAACAATAGCACATCGAGGGAACTGGATAGAGACAGAGAAAACTGTGAGAGTATTTCATAGAGGGCTTCAACATGGCGCTCTCAGATCTAATAAGATGTCTCTGGGTGCCATGGATTCTGAGAAATCACATGTCGAAGATAGCTATTGATTGGGCCTCAGGGCTCTTAAGCGACTACGCCCGGACGAGGTAGCCTGAAAACATGGGCAGTGTAGGGAACCAAAATGAAGCCTCCACTACCATTCACCAAGCCACCTCGATGTGTTGGCATATTTGGTTCGGTCCCACGAGCTTCTGTTTGCAAACTACAGCATCTGGCAGCCCTACACTGACTCAAACTGCACTATTTCTCGCATTTGCAAACAATAACACAGCGAGAGAACTAGATGGAGATGGAGAAAACCATGAGAGGATTTTGTAGAGGGATTCAACATGGATATCTCAAATCTAACAAGATGTCTCTAGGTGCCACGGAGTCTGAGAAATCACCCATCGAACATATGATGTGTTTGGGCCTTGGGGCTCTTAAGAGACTACGCCCGAACGAGGTAGCCCGAAAGCACGGGGAGCATACGGAACCAAATTGAAGTGTCCAATAGATTTCACCAGTCCACCTTGACATGTTGGTGTAGTTGGTTCAGTCCCATGAGCTTCTGTTTGCAAACTACAGCCTATGACATCCCTACACTGATTTAGACTGCACTATTTCTCGCGATTGCAAACAATAGCATAGTGAGAGACCCAGATGGAGAAAACAGCGAGAGTCTTTTGTAGAGGGATTCAACATGAAGCTCTTAGATCTGACGAGATGTCTCTAGGTACTATGGAGTTTGAGAAATCACCTGTCAAAGATATGGCATGTTTGGGCCTCAAGGCTCTTACAGGATTACGCCTGGACGGGGTAGCCCAAAAGCACGAGGAGCGTAGGGAACCAAACAAAGGCCTCCACTAGCGTTCACCAGGTCGTTTGGACATGTTGGTGTTGTTGGTTTGGTCCCACATGCTTCTGTTTGTAAAATACAACATCTAGCAGCCCTACACTGACTCAGACTGCACTATTTCACGTGTTTGTAAACAATAGGACTCTTTATCTTCTCTTTAAGTTCTCAGATGTTTTTGGGTAATGAAATTGCCTCTTTATGACTTTCAAGAGGCATTTCTTCTTGTATCATAGTGACATCTTTACCCAATTATTTTTCTTCACAATGTTCATTGTCATCTAAAGTTGAAGACTAAATATTTATATGGCCTTCGGCTTCTTTTTGGGCACAAACAACCTTTTGTAATGTCCAAAAAAATTCAGGATCTTCATTCTCAGTTTGATTGAAGATATTCATTCTTTCAAAATGAACTGTTAGAACATTGGTGGTCTCCCCAAAAAAACTAAATTTCATAGTCTACATAGTTGCAACTTATGGCAAAGTCATTGAACATTGGTGGTTTACTCCACCCGTGCTTTCGGGCTACCCCATCTAGGCGTAGTCGCTTAAGAGCCCTGAGGCTCAATCACACCATATCTTTGACGAGTGATTTCTCAGACTCTGTGGCACCTAGAGACGTCTCTTTAGATTTGAGAGCTTCAAGTTGGGGACCTCTATGAAATATTCTAGTGGTTTTCTCCATCTCCATCTGGTTCTCTTGTTGTGCTATTGTTTGCAAACGTGAGAAATAGTGCAGTTTGAGTCAGTGTAGGACTGCCAGAGGCTATATTTTTCAAACGGAAGCTCATGGGACCGAACCAACTACACCAACACATCAAGGTGGCCTGGTGAACACTAGTGGAGGCTTTATTTTGGTTGCCTATGCTCCCCATGCTTTCAGGATACCTCGTCCGGGCATAGTCGCTTAAGAGCCCTGAGACCCAAACGCGTCATATCTTCGACGGGTGATTTCTCAGACTCCGTGGTACCTAGAGATGTCTCATCAGATTTGAAAGCTCCATGTTGGGTACCTCTATGAAATTATCTTGTGGTTTTCTTTGTCTCCATCCAGTTCTCTCATTGTGCTATTGTTTGCAAACGCAAGAAATAGTGCAGTCTGGTCAATGTAGGGCTACCAAAGGCTGTAGTTTGCAAATGGAATTTTGTGGGACCGAAAAAACTACGCCAACATGTCGAGGTGGCCTAGTGAATGCTAGTGGAGGATTTTTTTGGTTCCCTACGCTCCTCGTGCTTTCAAGCTACCTCGTTCGAGTGTAGTCGCTTAAGAGCCCTGAGACCCAAACACGTCATACCTTCAATGGGTGATTTCTTAGACTTCGTGGCACCTAGATACATCTCGTCAGATACGAGAGCTCCATGTTTGGGACATCTATGAAATCCTCTCGTGGTTTTCTCCATCTCCATCCGATTATCTCGTTGTGTTATTGTTTGTAAACGTGAGAAATAATGCAATTTGAGTCAGTATAGGGCTGCCAGAGGCTGTAGTTTGCAAACGGAAGCTCGACGGACCGAACCAACTACATCAACATGTCAAGGTGGCTTGGTGAATGCTATTGGATACTTTAATTTGGTTCCCTACGCTCCTCGTGCTTTCGGGCTACCTCGTTTGAGCATAGTCTCTTAAGAGCCCTGAGGCCCAAACACACCATATCTTAGACGAGTGATTTCTCAGAATCCGTGGCACCTAGAGATGTCTCATCAGATCTGAGAGCTCCATGTTGGAAACCTCTATGAAATTCTCTCACGATTTTCTCTGTCTACATCTGGTTCTCTTGTTGTGCTATTGTTTGCAAACGTGCGAAATAGTGCAGTCTGAGTCAGTGTAGGGCTGACAAACACTGTAGTTTGTAAACGGAAGCTCATGGGACTGAACCAACTATGCCAACACATCGGGGTGGCCTGGTGAATACTATTGGAGCATTATTTTTGGTTCCATGTGCTGCCCGTGCTTTCGGGCTACCTCATTCAGGCGTAGTCGCTTAAGAGCCCTGAGGCCCAAACACGCCATATATTTGACGAGTGATTTATTAACCTTCGTGGCACATAGAGACATCTCATTACATCTGAGAGCTCCATGTTGGGGACCTATATGAAATCCTCTCGTGATTTTCTTCATCTCCATCCGGTTGTCTCATTGTGCTATTGTTTGCAAACACGAGAAATAGTACAGTTTGAGTCAGTGTAGGGTTGCCACAAGCTATAGTTTATAAACGGAAGCTCGTGGGACCGAACCAACTACGCCAACATGTCAGGGTGGCCTATTGAATGCTAGTGGAGGATTTTTTTTGGTTCCCTATGCTCCCAATGCTTTCAGGCTACCTCGTTCAGGCATAGTCTCTTAAGAGCCCTGAGACCCAAACACGTCATATCTTCGACGGGTGATTTCTCAGAATTCATGGCACCTAGAGATGTCTCATCAGATCTGGGAGCTCCACATTAGGACCTATACAAAATTATCTTGTGGTTTTCTCCTTCTCCATCCGGTTCTCTCATTTTGCTATTATTTGTAAACACGCGAAATAGTGCAGTCTGAGTCAGTGTAGGGCTGGCAGACGTTGTAGTTTGCAAACAAAAGCTCGTGGGACTGAACCAACTATGCCAACACGTCAAGGTGGCTTGGTTAATGCTATTGGAGGATTTTATTTGGTTCCCTACGCTCCCCGTGCTTTCAGGCTACCTCGTTCAGGTGTAGTCTCTTAAGAGCCCTGAGACCCAAACACGTCATATCTTCGACGAGTGATTTCTCAGACTTCGTGGCACCTAGAGACATATCATTAGATCTAATAGCCCCATGTTGAAGCCCTCTATGAAATTATCTCATGGTTTTCTCTGTTTCCATCCGGTTCTCTTGCTGTGCTATTTTTTTCAAACGCAAGAAATAGTGCAGTCTAAGTCAGTGTAGGGCTGCCATAGGCTGTAGTTTGCAAACGGAAGGTCATGGGAGCAAACCAACTACACCAACACATTAGGGTGGCCTGGTGAACACTAGTGGAGCATTATTTTTTGTTCCCTATGCTTCCCGTGCTTTCGGGCTACCTCGTTCGGGTGTAGTCGCTTAAGAGCCCTAAGGCCTAAACACGCCATATCTTCGATGGGTGATTTCTCAGACTTCGTGGAACCTAGAGATGTCTCATTAGATCTAAGAGCTCCACATTGGGTACCTATATAAAATCCTCTCGTGGTTTTCTACGTCTCCATCTGGTTCTCTCGTTGTGCTATTGTTTGCAAACGTGCGAAATAGTTCAGTCTAAGTCAGTGTAGGGTTGGCAGACACTGTAGTTTGTAAAAGGAAGCTCATGCGACCAAACCAACTACGAAAACATGTCAAGGTGGTTGGGTGAACACTATTGGAGGCTTTTTTTTTATTCCCTACGTTTCCCGTGCTTCCGGGCTACCCCGTTTGGGCGTAGTCGCTTAAGAGCCCTGAGGCCCAAACATGCCATATCTTCGACATGTGATTTCTTGGACTCTGTGGCACCTAGAGATGTCTCATCAGATCTGAAACCTCCATGTTGAAGCCCTCTATGAAATCCTCTCGCGGTTTTCTCCATCTCCATCTGGTTCTCTCGTTGTCTTATTGTTTACAAACGCATGAAATAGTGCAATCTAAGTTAGTGTAGGGTTGACAGACACTGTATTTTTCAAACAGAAGCTCATGGGACCGAACCAACTACGCCAACACATTGGGGTGGTCACCTTGAATGCTAGTGGAGGCTTTGTTTTGGTTCCCTACAAACCCCGTGCTTTCAGGCTACCTCGTCTGGGCGTAGTCACTTAAGAGCCCTGAGGCCCAAACACGCCATATATTTCATGTGATTTCATCAGACTCCATGGCACCTAGAGACATCTCGTCAGATCTGAGACCTCCATGTTGGGGCTCTCTATGAAATCCTCTCGCGGTTTTCTCCATCTCCATCCGGTTCTCTCGTTGTGCTATTGTTTGCAAACGCATAAAATAGTGCAGTTTGAGTCAGTGTAGGGCTACCTCGTCTAGGCGTAGTCGCTTAAGAGCCCTGAATGACTAGATTGGCTTAAGAATGAATTTGATAGGGGTATGTCTAAGAACACAAGGAGTTATCAATCACCTAGTAAATCTTTCTTGTTTAGTTCTGGATGGGATTCAGCTGGCCTACGGCTTAGTGACCTTCCATTCATTGATAATTTATGTTATGATAAACCCATGGATGCTTTCAAAAGTTCCTTAAAAAGGATAGGGGTAGTCATCAAGCCTAGTGAAGGGTGTGATGTGATTTCCAAATAACTTGAAATGCCTACAGATTTAAAGGTAGTAACACGAATTGGACAGGATTAGACAATCAAGAATCATTGAGTGTCTGAATCAGAATGTCATTGCATCTGGAGACATTCTCAAGCATTGGAGTAATGTATATGGAGAGACATTCTCAAAATATCAACAGATGAAAGGCATCAAATTGTGACGACTGTCAGGTGTTTTAACAGGGGAGAAGACTACGAAGCATAGAAGAATGTAGTAAGTGCATGATAAGATAGGAACCAGTACAAAGAGACCATGAGCAAGAAGAAGTGCAAGTAAGGTAAATACACATATACACATTGATAAATTGAATGAATAATTACTCAGATTAGGTAACTCTTTATATACATACATTATATAAATATTAATTTCCAAAGTTTGATGCATATTATACATTGAAAATGCTAGTACATGTACATCACCAATAAATGAAAAAATAATCCATAATGTCTTAAATATTGTCAAGTGCACATCATATTAGATTCATGCGAAAATAATCTCAGAAATGTAAGGTCTCATACAAAATTATCAAGTTCCAAATAGTATTTTAATGTGCATAATAAATACAAAAATGCCCAAATAGGTCATATACCATCAAGTTCAAATGCCATATAGGCTTACATACAATGCCATGCACATAGGCATACAAAAACAATGTCATGTAAGACATATATATTTCCTACTCATCAAAATCTATCCCTCTCTTGGCCTTGCTCGAAGAAGGCCCTCCCTTAGGTGAAGATGGAGATCCATGAGATGACTTTGGATCGTCCGAGCCCATGCTTCGAGTCCTCTTCCATTGAATACTCACCTGTAGATGAGCCTGTAAATGCAAACAATGTTTTTTTGTCAAAACTTAATTTATATATGTTTTCAACATGTATTTAAGACCATGCTAGAATGAAAGTATTTACATAAATACACAAACTTACCGCAAGTTGTCGATCACGCCGAATTTGCATCTCACACTCAGATGAGTCATCGGGAGCTCCTGCAGTACGAACGGGGTACAAAGACAACGAGATGGAGGAGTTCCATGCCCTCGAAGTCAAAATAGAGGGGGTTGAAGTTCCCTACATACACATAAGATCAGAAAATCTAACATCAGAATTAGCGAAAATAGAGCTAAGTACATGTATCTACATAATGACAATATTTTAACTAATTTTATCAATATAGAACTATTGTTTTTACCCCACCACGCCTGTGAATCAAATGAACAGGGTTGTGCCCTGTCGCAGGTAACTCCTGCATACACACAATGAAGGACATTATTAACATAATTTAATAATTCTACAATGAAATACATTACTAACATGTAATTTAACATAATATGAATTACACGAGAAATTTAACAAAATTTACGTGTTGTTTGAATACCTTAGTGAGTTGCTGCACAGATGAAATCACAGCGGCAACACCTTTATCTACTTGTCACAGAGATGGTGGGGTGTCTAGTGAAGTCAACATCTTTATCAAACATGTATATCACGTGAGTTAGATGGACATACAAGAACATACATATATTTGACTTCAAAACTAATATATACATGCAAATATACACACACACACACACACACACATACATACACACACACACACACACACACACACACACACACACACATGTATGTGAAAATTTTACATAATTAACATTCTAAATTACCTCTGTGAATGTATGTGTATGCATGGTGCTCGCCGCCTGTGGTCGGGATGAAGATGCGCCTCCCGCGCGCTGTAATATCAATGCATGTACATGTACAAATACAATTATTTCAAAAATTTAACATATATAAGTAAATCAGGTACTCCAAACTTTTTGTAACACACATAACAAAACATAACAAATTTACCTACGAAGGTGACACCGATGAATGTAATCCAAATGTCTCACTCAAAAGGACATCTGACATAGTGACATTATCGTGTTCATCCCTAGCACCAGGTGCACCAAAATCAGTACGCATGAAAGTATCATCCTCCTCGGGCCCCAAACATATGCTACCACATGACGAGAAAAAATGTGGCCTCATGCTAGTACTCCCTGAGGGAATACTCTGTGTACCTTCGTGAGCATCTGGCTCAGAAATCTCCCTCGTATGTCGAACAAGGGTCACAGATAGCCCCTAAAGCGCGTGGAGTGTATCAATCTCTATTGTCTCCTTCACTGCTTGAGGGACAATCTCAGGGTGAGGGGGCTTCTGTGTGGGGAATCTACCCTGCTGAATAGGTGCACATTGTGCACCTGGTCGATCCTGTGCAGATCCTTTTCCTCGGCCCTGGAAATCTCATAAATCAAAATAATTTGGGATCTCGTTGAGGATAAACTCACAATAGAGTTTCCTCAGAAAGTATAGTGGCACCTCGTTGTTATTACAAGGTGGAAAATCAAACACCATCCACCATCGGTCCCAAAAATTATTTCTAATCAAATTATTATTGCACCAATGGATGGGAAATCATTTAGATGTCAACAAAACAGTAAGATTAGTGCGGGGGTCTGTGAATAAGGCGCATATGAGTTCTTTTGAAATTTCTTTTTTCTTTACATCCACATATGACAATTTGTTGGAATAATAAACCCTACAACCCTCTCTGTAAGTTGTCCAATGATCAATTTTCCCCATTGCCGTGTCAATTTGAACAAGTAATGCCTCCAATGTGTTTGCAAGAGAGGCACGGTGGGGGTTTGTAGATTGTGCATCCCTCATTGTTTTGATTAAATCCTCAATTTCAATTTTGTTTTCAACTATTTGGGCTGCTAAATCTTCTTGACTACCCGAGGGATGTTGAGCAATTGTGGGAGTGTCAGGAGGGATGTCAGGAATAACAGGGTTTGGTTGTGGTTGATTCCCTCGACCTCTAACTATAACAATAAAAAATATGTACTCAATTCAAATTTTAATCTATAATTATCATATTTCAATGCAATTTTGAGAAAAGAATTGTGCTTACCTCTTCTCCGTGGCACCATCGTCGATTCAGATCTTCCCGGTGATCCAGAAACGATCCTTTGAGCTTGAGATCCAGCTGAATGAAAAAACGCGAGGGCACGAACAAGCTCTGAAACTCACGTTTGAGGGAGGAAAAATGATAGAGGCTCGGGCCTCTTTTTTTTGTTTATAGTCAACATAATGCATACGCATTATGTAACACGTACGCATTATGCTTTGGTGATTCCTGAGCCAAACAAACTAAAACGCAAGCACGTTTTTCTATTTTTCATATTCTTGTCTGCTTTTTGGCCCCCAATACAAACTAGAAGTAGAGCATCTTGAGACCCTCTAGATCACTGGGAGGTGTCGTTTGTGTTGTTAGCAAAGTTTCACTTGACTCTTCCTTTCATTAAGCACCCTCATAAGGTTTTGGCCATATAGGTTGTGAGCATCATTATTATTATAGACAAATGAGTTGCTCATAAGCCTTCTCCCAACCATAATAATGGTGGTGGTGGTTTGTGTCATGTGGTTTGGACCCTAGTGAGTGGTTAGTGTTGCCACAAGGCAAGTTTATAAGGGTTTCTCTTTTCGCTTCCCCTACTAGATAGATGTAATAGAAAGAAGACAAAAAATATAAGGGTGGGTGGGAGATGGGACTTGATATAGCGAATTTGCTTGGTGCATTTGGCGAGTGAGAGGTCACACCAAATGTTCTTTTGTTTCCTTCAACAACTATGATTGCTTAACTTGGTTATATTCCTTGATATTTGTTTTTTACTAGTTTTTGGTTAAGGGGCCTTTTAGATATATAGTTTTTCTAAAGTATTTTTTGATCTTTTTCTTGATTGTTTGGGTCGATGTAATATATTCTCTTTGAGATCTTATTTCTTCCCTCTTTTTTTTTTTTTTTGTGTGTGTGTGTGTGTGTTATAATACACACACAGGGCACACACTACACGCACACACATACGCACACGCATTTCAAAAAGGAGAAGGAATAAACTTTACAAATTGTAAGATGAGATTGACGATTCCTTTAAGCTAGGATTTCAAAATGCATGCACACGCACACGCAGACGCACACACACATAGATAGAATGCTTGTGAACATAGTTTGCCTAGGGAATAACCATAACCATTTCCAATGTCAATTTCATTAGAGGACAAAAGTAAGGGTTGAATATTTTTGATCTCGCATGCTAGATGTGCTTCAAATATGAGGTGTACATTTGAACTTCTTAACTTGGATTCATAACATATCAAAATTACTAATAACTTCATTACTTTTGTGTACCAACTCAAATGTAAAATAATAGGTTGTGAATCCAATTGAAAGAATGCATAACTTTGCAAAATGTTACTAAAAAAATTATGTTCCAAACTCCTTGATATGGTCAAGATTTTACAATACCTGTCCAAATAGATAGAATGCTACATTTAATGCCTAGGGAATAACCATTTCCAATGTCATGATTCGTTAGATGACAAAGCCGAGGGTAATCCTAACTACCATTGTAAAATCCCTGAGGATGGATCTTAAGTGTATTCCTACCACAATCCCTCCTATTTTTATATGGGCTCACTCCTGCCATGTAAACACCTCGCGCAGTGGAAATGATTAATGTTGCTGTCATTCCCTGCAAACCCCAACGTTTGATTCATATCTTAAATTCTAGAAAATGCTTACCTACTGTTTTGTATAGTCCACAATTCCCAACGCATTTCACGGAAAAAAAAAAGCTTTTTGTATATGGAGACCAGGGATGAACATGCCATCGCCACCAACCAGCGGACCAGGTCAGGACAGCAGCTCGGGAATGATGGACATGAAAATGGCCTTTTATTGGGGAAAAAGAGTCGATCTCATGGCTTCCGGGATGCATCTATCGCACACAATAATTACTTAGTATTAAATACTCTTTTCAATGGCGGCCCTCTTCGTGCTGGCATTGTTCCACCAAACCCTAACACACATGAGGACTCTGTTTTTTGACCAGAAACAGGGGAAGAAAGATTTGTCTACAAAATCCGTGGCGATGAGCATCATCGAGACGGCGGGCTTTGCAGTGAATGCGGCGACGGGGTACATCCTGATGCTGGCGGTCATGTCGTACAACACGGGGGTTTTTGTGGTTATTTTAACAGGGCTGTCTCTGGAGTAGAAATGTCCTTTTTCGAGGCTCGGATAATAAATATGAGGGTGTTGGCTCTGGAGCTGCCACTGAGATGTCTCAACGACCTGTCGCCGTCAGACGGCAAGGTAGCTGCGGTCATCTTAGCCTGATCGCCTTGCAACTTGCGTCACGTCGTGTACAACTTTTTTTTCTGGTCCTCCGTGCCCCTTTTTATAAAAACGAGTGTTCATTGGATTATGTGGAATCTGGACTATAGATCATGTTTAATGCACTTTTATGGTAACCTTCAATGTTTTTTGTACGCCGTGGATTGTCTACTATAAACTCATATTTCGTGTTAGTATTATATTCTGTATTGTGCTGTGTGTGTGTGTTTTTTTTTTTTAAGTTGCAATCATAAGTATCCAACAATCATCATTATGGGCTGCTTTAGCTTTTGTAATCAGTTTTCGATTCAATTAACAAATAAAAAATAAAAGAATCGAGAATTTTTATTGTAAATAATTTTGGAATTTGATATGGAGAAAGATTAATGTTTTGGAATGATTACATGGTAGGTCAAGTATTTACAATATAATAGTGTACTTGTTAACTCTATTTTGGTTGTGGCTATATCTCACCGTATGTTATTTATATTTATATGTTACATCCGATTAGGTATTAACCATATCAGAGTTTGGATAATTCAATGCTTTTTAACACCAGTACGCCATGTGTTACACTGTAAGTAGTCTATAGATTTGTTGTTCCCCATTATTAACGAGTCTTTTAACCACCCATTTTATAACATAGGTTAAATCACTTCTACGGACCCAAGAAGAGTGATATAATAGATTTTTTTAATGAATAATCACATTGGTAGATTTTATGCAGGGGTATCGGTTACATAATGCTAGATTGTACTCATAGAAAATATATAACACATTTCCAACATTTTTGAAACCACTTTTTATGTCCATGTACCTCTGTCCCCTATCAATTGTTAGTCAATTTTAACTTCTTTAATGCCATGCGTTCTTTCAGTTGTTCGAATATTGGAGACATTTCCAATCTTTCATTGTTCATTGTAACTCTATCATTCCCTTATCCAATAATTATTTTTCTCGTATTAACCTAGTGAACTACCATTTCAACATATTTAATGCTTCCCCTTAGTCATTCAAGGAAAGCCATCACACTCATGTTACATACTTTATCATTGATCAATAATTGAGGCAGACAATCGCAGGGGGATAAGGGTCACCTGAATGACATCGTCTAAATTGGCAGTACATGTCTCGGCAATGCTCCCAGAAATGTCTACCATATTGTCATCCACTATTTTGATCACTCACATCTAGAAATGTTAGAGCAATCCTCTTGCAACTAAGCATTGGGCTTAGGTCTCTAACTCTGGAGCCTATTACGTTTATGTCCCTATTTTTAATTTGTGGGCCCTTAATGACTAGAAATTGCACAAGTTCATTGTGAATAATGTGCCCTTTTACGAACTTTTCCAAGACGATAAAGTGTCATCTTGGACACCAATATGGTCATATATTATTTGGGTAGGAAACATTTGAAGCCTATGGAATAGTTGTAGGACAAATGTAGTGTATTTAGGACAATCAACCAATCATTTATATCTCTACCTTAACATTCATGCCTATTGAAGTTGTGAGAACAAAATATACAAATAAAATGTCAAGCATCCCTATCCAAAACATTTACACAATACAATTATTTAGAGATTCATTCAATCATATCCTGATGTGTCTAAACAACGAAATTGAAAAGATAAGGGATGGGAAACTGGCATACATGTCACACCTTCGCATCAAACTGAATATGTAGGTTGACAATTACTTACAATTTGTTTCCTTTTTCATTGTATCCTATTGCATAATTGAGAGTTAACACATGCCACTATTCACATCCATGGACTTTTATGGTGTATTGTATTTATTTGGATTCCATATCTAATGTTTACAAGGCGAAGGGGATTGCAAAGATTTGGGTCCAGCGATGGAGGAAACACTAAATTATGTTCTAGACTTTGTGTACATATTATTATTCTTCATAAATTTAATCGTTGATCACTTTTCCCCATAGCCATTGTTTTTCATCTATGTTAGTTGTCTCTATTTGGTTCAAATGATCCCACCCTACATTTATTTTTAGAACTCCATATTTTATGAGCACAATGAAAACTCTCTATAAAATACATTTCTATAGTTCCAGATCTATATCACACTTATAAAATTCAAAAAGTGGTATGAACTCTATAACCCTAACCCTAGTTTACTTTATCTAGCTTTAGGAGTTATGTTTAAATGTATCTTACAAGCACATGATTTACAATTTTTGTATTTATTGTGTTAAATGTATTTCTAATTATGAATTGTCATTTACATTTAGTGGTTAGTCTTGATTATATTAACACCCTATTTTGTAACTACACTTTGGTGCACCTTTGGTGAAATCCCTTATTTATTCATATATACAACTTATAGCTTTTTGCCTCACCCCTAGGGTTTTGGATTTATAAATTGGATCTATAATACCATAACACTTCTTTAGGGTTTCTAACAATCCTAATATTCTCTTGGATATTTTACATTAAACTATGACCATAATTTATTTATTTTGTTGCTTATTACTCCCACATTGCATTGGAAATGCTCCCTTTCACTACCCACAAGATTAATCTCTTATAAAAACGTTCATCTTGTGTCCAACATATACATTGGATCCTATCAGTTCATCACCTAATAATCAATTAATTTTATTCCAACACACAATTGGCATGTTGAGTATGATTCCAATATGGGAAGGAATTAGTTATTGAATAATGCAAGTCTATTGTGTTTTTGGTCTTTCATTTTTTTTCTTCTATCTCTAGAGTGCCATATATCCTAGAATATATCCAAGAATTGCAATAACTAATAATTCCCATGAGGCATGGGATATCTCCGAGACTTCATATCAAGGATTTGATAAGGTAAAATATGCAAAACTCCAAACCCTTAAATTAATTTTTCAGAATTTAAGAATGTCAGACAATGAGAGACATGGAGATTGTTGCATGAAGATACATGACCTAGTTCATATAATGAGATTTTATGGAAAAAATATAGAAGATAATTTTATAGTAGGAAAAATTGGATATCTTTCAAACAAAGATAGTTACATCTTGTGATTAATCTTGAGGAGTGTAAGGAAATGAACACAACCATTGTTGGTGAATTGGAAGGTTCTCTCTTGTATCGTGAGGATAAACTGTGAGTATATACAGAAGATTAAGTATATACTTTAGAACATAAGATTGCAACAAAGGAAAGTGATTACAAGGGGAAAGATCAAGATAAATTCAAAAATTAAATGTAATAAAAAAATTACTTTTCATTACTCCAAAAAAATAATAAACTTTATAAAAAATTGTAGGATACTGGAAGCTAAAAAACAAGCTAATTAAGAGGGTGAAAAGAAGGATTTTCAAGATGAGAAAATTGAGGAGAAAGACCATTCATATGATTTAGATTATTTTGTATCATTTAATGTTTGATTAGAGGATGGATATAATTATTGGTTTCTTGATTCATGTTGCTCAAATCAGATGACAAGTTAGAGATATGGTTTCATCAAGTCAAATGATGTTTTTTCAAAATCTAAGTGCAATTAGGAGATGGAATGTCCATTCAAGGTGAAGGAAATGTAAGTATGTAACTTAAAAATAAATTTCAAGGTATCAAAATGGGTATTCCCAAACTAAATCCTAAGAGTTTAGCAAACATATCTATAGAATATTCCAATAAAAGAAAACCATACAAATATTATAATCCTACTAGTAAATCCATAATTATTTATAGGGACTGCAATTTTTTTAAATATGAGATATATGATAATCACGATAATATTTCTAAAAGGGTAATTAGTGAATGGGGGATCCTCTTGAAGAATATTATTAGGACTTATAAAGTCCTACATAGGTTTCTAGTTCATCAAGATATAATATTATCTCTTCCCAAGAGATTAGTCATCCATCAACATTAACACCGAGTAAGCACAACCTTTTTTATAATCCACATCCACCAAATAAAATGTTAGGTCATAACTATGAGAGGAGGATAAAAATTATGAAATCTCACGATGGTAATTTATTTAATGATGATTATGATGAAAATAGTATGTTTGCATTGTCATCTATGGCTAGTGAATCTAGCATTTGTGCAAAAGATAGTCAAAGGATGGAGTTAGCTGAAGCTATGAAAATTAAGATGGATTAGATTGAGAAAAATGATATATGGAATATCATTCAGCCTCCATTTGAAAAATATGTAATTGTAACAAAATGGATCTACAAGACCAAAGTGAATTATGATGTTACAATTAACATGCTATAAGAAAAAATTATTAATACATTTTTCTTTGTTGATATGAGTAAATATTTTCTCAGATATATTTATGAACTTTTTTTATGGTTAGGGAATCAAATTTTATACTCTTCTTTGTTTATTTTGATTTCTTTGGGTAATTTACATACTTCTTAGCAAGTCTGTATGATCATTTTCTTCATCCAAAATTGTGGTGGATAGGTGAAAATGAACATCAGTTGTATGATCTTTTATGAAAAAATCCTCAAATATGTAGAAATATATTTCTTGAGTGTCATGCAATAAGGTTGAAAAATAAGAATATTTCCAATTATAGTGATTATGGTTAGGCACAAGGGTTTGTGGGTTTTTCATAGAAAAGTAAAAATGAGGCCCATTACAGGCATCAAAAAATTGTTGGTGGAATATTTTACACTTTGAAAAATTAAGGTTCCACAATAATTCGTGGGAAAAATATTTTCTCCTATATTATGTGGGGAGGTTCCCTTTATTGAAAGCCAAAACTGAAAGTGGAAGGAATATATACAATATTCACACTATCTATTTAGATGTTGGATATTAAATCTAGTTGGGTGGAATATTCAGAATGGAATGCATATGAGAGGGAATTAAAATATGAGAGAATGAGAAGGAAGGGAAATAAGACTATAGTTTCATATAATAAAAAACTAGACCTTAAATTACTCATAGATGTCACATATAAATTAAAAAATTGCCACATCATATAATGAGAAAGTAAATGTCTACAAACTATATTATTTTGTAAACAATAAATATGATTCAAAGAAATAAAGACACAAAGTTCAATAGGTCATTTGGAACTAAATGAACTCAAAGTTTCATATAAATTCTATTATGGAATTTACAATCATGGACCAATAATGGAGATAAAATGAGGAGAAAGAGGATTTTTCTTGAGTATTATTTTCATCTCAAAATTATCCAACCAATTACAATGAGAAATCCTTCTATTTAAATAGGGTTTAGAACAAAAAATACTTTATAAATACCTATGATTAATATTTTTTGACTTATACAACATGAATTTTCCTCTTCATAAGTCACTTCATGAATTTGACAATATTAAATATATAGGAACAAAAACTATAGAAAAGTGCAATGTATAATGTAAAGTGAAAACAATGTATGCTATATAAAAACATGTCTTGATTTTATAATTTTATATATATTCGAATATTTTTGTGTTTTAGGCCCTCCATGAGGGCATAGATGAAAACCTACTCTCTGAAGAGAAGGAATGGCGATCCAAGAATGCCCCCATAGAGGGGAAAAGATAGAAATGTTGTAACTAAATAATGAGAAGAAATATTTCCCCTTGTGTGTGTGTGTGTGTGTGTGTGTGTGTGTGTGTGTGTGTGTGTGTGTGTGTGTGTGTGTGTTAAAGGTGAGGTTGAGGTGTATAACCGCTCCCTCAAAAGTCAAGTTAAACCTATAGACCGAGTGTGTCATTAGGAAACAAGTGGGGGAAAGTATGAGAACTGACCTTAGAGATCAATACAAGGAGGTAATGCAACTGATAAAGATGATGGAGGTTCAAGCCTTAAATGTGTCATATAATGTTACGTAAGTGTAAATGGAACCATTGCGGTGATATGCGCCACAAAAGGCATATGAGGAGAACTAGAAATAGAAAAAATGAGTAGAATGCTATGTGTCATATATGTGGGGTGGACTAGAAGAAACAGAAACCCTAGAGGACCAACATGAAGTAGTAGTGTAAGCCATAAATTTAGAAGATATGTGCAAGAGAGAATGAGGTTGCGAGCTATGAGGGATAATGTGCATAGAATAAGGCCTAGGTACAAACCTGGATGCCATAGAACTATGTGATGTAACATGTGTAACTAAAGCCCCAACAAGAGACCTAGAATGATGTGAATATGTGTGTGAAACAAAGGGCCTATGATGAGACTTAGGAGGACTAGTGTCATGCGAGGTAGAGTGGGAAGCAACATGTATAGTTGTAGACACACTAGGAAGTGGGATATAAATTACAGAAGAGCGACACACATGAGGAGATAAATACCTAAAAGGAACACCAAAAATAGTGAAAAAATTCTACTAACTAATAAAATTAATGCACTAATATACGATGGATGGAACAATCCTAAGAGTACGTAGCTAAGCGAGACCTAAATGTAATACCCTAGAAGTAAGATATTTAACAACCACTAATGAAGTTTGTGTAGTGATATATCCAACAATGATTGATAGTATAATGCGTAAAAAAAGTGGATCATAATCAAGTACAAGACTCTCAAAAGAGACACAAAACTACTGAAGTAAGGGCCATGCAAAAATGTTATCTATATGATGTGGAGTAACCAAGACACCCTGAATAGGAATATGATGAATAGAGACCATAATAGAGAATACATCAGAGGTAAGTGTGTCATCTATATCAGAATCATCAAAGGAAATGAATAGTGTAGAACAAGATGTGTGAGAAATAGTGCCAATCATAACATCTAATGGGTGTTCATAAGAAGTAAGTGGGGACACCACACAATGTGCATTATGAAATTGTGAGGTAGATGGATTGGTAACATGCTTAGGAAGTGGGTCATTGAAGATTTTCAACTTGGAATTTTTATTAACAGGATTGGAAGACTCAGTATGCTCATCCCATCCAATTTCATTAGAGTCAATAAGGTCTTGAATGATGTGTCACAACCTAAGACAATTATTTGGAGAGTGACTAATGCATCAATGGTAATCCCAATACGAATTAGTATCAAGTCTCTTACTTTGGGGCTTACTTATATCAAACTCAAATGGTGGAGGGAGAGATAAAATATTACATTCAAGTAGTTGCTTTAAAACTATACACGGATCATAATGTAAACATAAAAAATTTCAAGTTTCAGGTTGTAATTGGAGCTTAGTAGGTTGAACAATAACATTGATAGTGTCTTTAGAAGTAACCTTAGGGTCATGATTTTTCCTTTGAAATTAGGATTTTTTTGGAACTTGGCATTGGAAATGTTAGAGGTGATAACAACATACTTGAGTTTGTTCATATGTAATAGCTTAGATTCACGTTCTTTCAGTGTATGAAATATATGGTCGAAAGATTAAAACTTGTTGAATATGAATTATTCTTACCAGGGAGGAGGAAAATTTTGAAAAAAATGTCTTATAGCTCACTTTCAGTTAATACATTTCTAATTTTAGTAATAATCATGTGATAATGCAAGATATAGTCACTTATATGCTCTTCTAATCCTTGTTCGATTTTGGAAATTTATGCATAAGATTTATTCCAAATGTTGATTGAAAATTGTGCCAAGATATGATTTTCCAATGTAATAAAAGAACACACAAAATGGGTAGGGAGATTATAGAACCATTACAAGGAAAATTCATTAAGGATCCTAGGGAATATCTTAGTGAGAAATATATCATTATATGCATAATCAAGGCAAACAACTTGAAAATATCAAAGGTTTTCTTATGGATTACCCTTTCCATCATATATATGAACCTTAGGTGCAGTGAAACCAATAGGAAGAGGGTATGAAAAAAAAACAAGTGAAATTGATATATGCAATAAATGAGAAGATTTCATGGCATTAAAATTAGGACAGACACCTTGTTGTAGTTGTAAATGTTTTTTAAAGAAAATGCACAAGAGTCTCAAGTGCATGTGTGCTAGATGAAGATGCATGTGAGCCATTATTGTGATATGTAAGAGGTGTAGTAGTAATATTTTCTACAAGAATAGTCATAAACACATTTTGCATGGGTATGCTATATTTCCTTAAGGAAGTAAGCACAACAGATGTGGGTATAGTAGATGTATCAACAGAGGCATGCTTGAGTGGGTCTCTTACAACATGGAGAAGAAGGTCCATGTGATCAATGTTTTCATGTAATAAATGATGTAAATGTTTTTCCTATTCCTCAAGGAGGTCTTGTGTATGATTGGCAAAATTAGTTAAGTACAACGACCTTGGATAAACTTAGTTTTAAGTGATGGAAGCAAAACCACTGAGATGGGGGCATCAATCAATCTTTATTACAACTTTCATTCAATTATACATTGACATCCATCAACCATTCATTTTAACTTAGTTATTATGAATTATCAAGACAACACAACCATTTAAACACATGCAAAAAAGACCACAAGAACATAAGGATGTCAGATTTAAGTGGGAAACCCTTGTATCGAAGAAATCTCACTGATCTATGAAATGGAAAATTTTCCTCTAAACAAAGATAAAATTTAGTGAAGCACCAACTACACAAGGAACACCAACCCCTAAGTTTAGTGAGGCACCAAACCCATAAGGAGCACCAACCACTAGATTTAGCAAGCACCAACTTTCATGGAGGCACCAACCCCATAGATGATGCAAAACAAACTCAACCGGCTAAATATGTTTTTCAACTTCATAATATTGCTATATAATAACAGATCCCGACTCTTTTTTAGCTCTTCCTTCTTGTCTCTTTCTCAAAACTTCCTTCTAGGCTTCTTCACATAACAAAATTCTTCACCAAGATGATTAGGTCATCCAGCCTTGAACATCATATCTACAACCAAAAATTATCACTTACATCCTTATGACATATTCTCTTCCCTCCTCTTTTATGGTAATCACAAATACCTTCTTTACCTCTTCACAAATTATTCCCTTCTTGCTTTCTCATACTCTCCTACTCTCTAGCACACTTACAAATAGGTCTCATGAGCCTTGCTTATATACATGACTTAAGATCATACATACCACATCTATTTTGAGTCATCAGAGTTTATAGAATATTATATCAATATGGAAATAGCATCATACACAAGATATTCCTTAGATCGTAAATAGACACCTCATGCCCAACATTTATTCATTAGGACACTATTAGGCCTAAATGCCTAAAACACCTCCTTCGCCAAGATCTGGGTCCTCTTGGCCCAAATGGAATTCACCAAAAATCAAGGACCATCTCATACATGTTTTATAATTCCATTTCTAATAGCCTCCATACATGCTTCTTTAACTCTGCATCACCATATCATGTTATAATTCCACCCATTAAGATCAATTAATCGTCATTAGGTTTGTGCACCTACAAAAAATAGTCTTCACAGATGAAGCTCAACCAATCACTCAAACCACTTCAATTATGTCACTAATAACATGCAATGTAGTTACACTACATGACCTCAAGGATCATCACCACATGATTATAACACCATCACTCAGAGATAAAAATGTCTAAGAACAACATTTCACTAACCATACCCAAAACTATCTTAAACCCAGTAAACTTGGTCACATTGTGGCCAACTTTTCACCCATACCAACTAAAAATTCAGGGCTCATTCAATACTTGATTCATGTCATATTAGACTTGTAAAACATCTTCATGTGCATATGTTACTTCAACTCGGGGCATAAGAACTCAAGACCTTCTCTTGACCATGACCACCTAAAATTACCATTACTACCCCACAAAACTAGTCTTACAAGAATGACTTCCATAGACCATATAAGGGATCAACATTGTCTTGAAACCACCATAGACATTTATTATAGACTTCCATAGTTCCTCTATCATCTATTTTTCACACAATATTCTAGTGTAAAACTTGAGAGAAAACATAACTTCTTCAGAAACTTACAATTTACTTGTGGGGTCCGCTCATTTTTATGACACCTCAATGCCACCTGGAGATACCTGAGAGAGAATTTTACTAGAGCCTCCAATCCTAAAACTATTGGTTAACCAATCCATTAAGATTCATTCTTGGGCAAAAAATCTTATCCATTGCTACCTTAGTAGGTAGTTTTATGAGGGTTTATAGACCACCTTACCTTCTTACTGATTGTTCATAAAGCTTGAGCCCTCAACAATCCACAAACTAATTCTTTTAAATCCTTGAGCTATATACCCTTCCCCATATACCATGAAGAGCTTGGGCAACATCCCATGCATAGGTCATACGTGTCAATGAGCATCAATAAATTCCTTCTCGTGCTTTGGTTTCTCACTTCCAAGATCTCGGATAGAAGGAAAAACTGATTATATCTTACCTTTCTCCTTCAACATGACACCTTAAAACTTCATATCTATACCTATAATAACCATATTCACCTTATTCACATCCTCAAAATTACATACTCAATCTAAAAATTTATCTTCATACCCCGTTATTCCACCTAGGACGTAGGAATAAGTCTAGTGTAGACCTAGACCTGAGGTATCATATACCTATGAATATGGTCTGAGACACTCCTAAGAGTCTTTATTCCTCATATTCATGTCTTCATAATGCAAAACCATATTCAACCACATAGTTTATATCCCATAGTCTCATGTAACTTAGGCTCATTAGCTCTTGACTTAGAGGCTTCTTAAGCACTTGGCTTGTCGTCATGTTCTTCATTGCACACCTATACCTAGCACATGTTTACCATGCTCAATAAACAAATGATCTTGTGAAATTCCTCTTGCATTTATCACAACTTTTGTAGACCTACTAGTCACCATATCATCTCAAGACACATATGTGACCTCATCAAGTAACTCAACTAGACATGACATCAATGACACTACCAATAAACCTTCACACATGTCGTTCGTTTCTCTTTTTAACACAACTGAAACTTATTAATATTAATGAAAACACCACTTTCAAGTAATATACCCCTTTGAAATTAATGGAAAACACATATAACTCATTCTCTCAAGGCATCAACTCATTCTCCCCCTTTTGACATTAATGACAAAGGGTCTTACCTGTAACATCTTAGTTCTATTCTTCTGTCATCACATTAAGGATTTTCCATTTGGTTGGAAACATCAATCAAACATAACAAGGTCCATTTGACCTCTTCATATCTATTTTAACTCTTTACAATATTAGAGAAACATAACTCCACCTTAGCAGATGCATATAGAAGTATTACAAGAACATGCTCCCCTTCACTCATGCACATATTCAATTGATACTAATTTCTAGAAAAAGTGAGCACCTCTACTTACCTTATACACTAACAACATTGTATTCAAATTTCATCCTTATATTCATGAGCTTCAAAATTCTTGGAACTCCACTCTTTCTTATGGAGCTTGAGAACGGGTTGGCACTTCCCTTTAATTCTTGACACCATTAAACACTTATCAACATTGAAAATACCTTCTTAACTATATAAGTCACTAGATGACATGTTATTTGCAACATATACTGTCAACCAAATCTTAAATATATAATAAAAATCCTTCATACTCTATTTAGGTTAATCCTCCTTCTCTGCATGTTAATGCCTGTTATGAACAATCTATCAAATTTTTTTGTCATGTTTACATTGTGCTATACATACCCATATTGCATACCCTTCCACCAATGATCTTTCTTTAACATGTTGATTAGAAATTTGAACTCACATAAATGGAATCCTTTAGGTTTATCAGTCATCCACAATCATATAAGCTACAAGGCTCAAAAAAATATTGGTCTCTATAGACTAATCTTCTTGTTTCTCATGAGTCACAAAACTAAATTAGGTCTTAAGACACAACAATAAGCATTGTTATGCATTCAACACTCCTTAAAAATTTTTAACTACTTCCAAGCATTCACAAGTCTTATTAATGCCTATTAAATGCCATGAAAGTGAATAAATTGATAAAAAATTCCCACAAATTATCTATCTACTTGTTGCGTCATCACACACTTTCTTGAATCATAACACATTTCAATATAATTATATAATAGTGACTTAACTGAATCAATACATCACATAATTGTAACTTAAGTCTAAAACCTTCTTAACTATTCCAAGTCCATAAACCTTCTTGATAACACCATGATGGTGGCATGACTTCATGACTGTTACTAGGAATATCAAGACACAATCATAGAATTTTAAGAATGACTCATGTAAACACACAATCAAATACTTTGGGTATTTATCTAGTCCTAATTACATACTACTATTCATATGATTCCTAAGTAAGAAAATTACTAATTAACCCATGTCTTTGGCCACCTTTATTTGTATTCTATTACTACTTTCAGTCTTGCACCCTTACTTGTTCAGTCTACCTTTTTACTCTCTGACATTTTTCATCCTGGACACTAGCACCCAACCAAGATGCCAGCACTAGGTGCCCTCATCCCCTCTAGGCAATCTTGTCCCCTTTATACTTTACTCACACTTTTTGGGTCCTTTCTATCTATTTGAGAATCTTATCTTTTTGGTAGTCATCCTTTTCCGGTTTAATTACAAAATTCAAGTAAAGGAATCATATAAATATAAAGTTATGTGATCATAATAAAATACCAAGAACTAAGAAATATCTATCACAACCTAAGGTTTCATCTATCAACACATCTAAGAGATTCATTTCATCCATATAACACCATTACGAGGGATACAAGGGTTGTTTTTATGCATTACCCTTCATAGGAGGGAAGTTCATTCTATTCAATGCACACATTTATTACATCCTACATCTGGCTACTTTCTCATTATCCAAGTTCGACATGCACAAGAGAAAGCTAGGGCACAATTTTGCACACACAGAGAACTACATTGGGTCTGAGATGTAGTGCAATGCTCAATCTTAAGTTCACCATTGTGACAACTGAGGATAGTCTGGCCCCTCATTTTACATATTTCTTTTTTAGGATTTGATGTCTATTTGAGGATTTTCTAGGTACATATTTCATTATAGGTTTCCAACAACCTCGGTGATCTTGGTGCACCCTCGGAGAGATCAAAGTAGACTAAAGGAAAACACCTTACGACACCTCAAAGGATTTTTTTTGAGCATTTCCTCAGACCTAGGCACCCATAAATAGGTCTAGGGTGCCCACGGGTTCCCCTGTCCTTCTCCAGGTGCCCTAGTCTATCCTAAATCCTCGGATGTGCATTTTTTATGTGCTCTAGTGTGACGGTCTTTGCTTCACATTTTCTAGTTTTTAAAATTTATGCATTCTACATAACTCTATGAACCAACTAAGGATTTCTACCCTCTCTTTACAATTAGGTTTTCATTATTTATTGTTTAATTGTTTGATTATTCAGTGTTGTACTTAATTTTTATTCATTTACTGCTACTATAACATTTAGATTAGGCTCATTTATTTAAATATTTATCTTAATCATTTTGGTGAACCCACCTCATCTTAACACTCTTAGATCCTCATATTTATTCAGTCATGGGTTGTAAATTTCCTCAAACTCCTTTGTTTGATTTACTTAAAATGCATCCAAACTTCTAGGTTGTTCTACAAAAATCCTTACACTCCATGTGTCTTCCTAAAGATACACCACCACACGAAATAATCATATTTTCCATCGTCTATCTGAAGACCCTATCCTTCATGATCCTCCATCCAATAAACCAATATTGGATTCAATTCAATCTTTTCATTCTTTATTTTACAAAAAAAATCAGGCTATGAAATCCATAATCATATCTCTAAAATATGAAATCCAAAAACTTAAATACGCTTCTCAGGCTCATGTTTGTTCTCCTTCTACATCTCATCCCCATTCTATGTCTTCTACATTTGTTCATATCAGTGAGCCTCAAGTCATACCATTATTGGATCCTCTCACCTTTGATCACAATACTAAGTAACATGACATTCTTACCGAGCTCCTCAGTCATAAATTGATCACTTTACCATCTACTCAAAGCTATCCTCCTTATCGACTTGAAAAATATTAAGGTCATCCATATTACAATTATCATCGAATCAATGAACATAATGAAAATGACTATTACACTTTACACCAAAGAATCAAGCATCTTGAGCATCAAGGCTTTATCTCATTTATTGCACAACATTCTATTGCATGCCCATCTACAAATGCTCCATCCAAATGGGATCCTAAATCTTCTCCTTCTATGTCTAATGAACATCATTTTATCACTTCTAATGTGCCTTTTTCGGTCAATCAAGTGTCACCTATTCAATCCACTCAACCTCCTCTTAAGGATGGCCCCACACCTCCTTCACTTAAGTTATTTGCGACATTACCAAGTCAAGATACACAATCACCTCTCAAGGCTCTCTTGTCTACAATATTACCAAGTTACTCTAAGAAACCTCCTCTAAAACTCAATCCAAAATGGCCTCCACTCAAGTCTTCTCAAGCTTTATAATAATCCACCACCGTGCACAACTCTTAAAGCATCACCACCTCTATGCCCAATCACTTTTGTTAAGGAAACTACTCCTTACATATATCCACTTAGCATCATTAACTAGATCTCCATCTCTTACACACTTAGGGGGCATCACACAATTTATTCCCCCCCTCTAGCATTAACATGTGTCTTATGTTCACCTCATTTCACACCTATACTTTATCATATACATCTTCATACACACTCTAGTATCGTCATTACCCGATGATATCTTGTGCTATGGTTCACACTTGAATGTTGATGGAATACTATACACATGAACCTCACATACTGCATACTATACACACTACACATTCTTACATACTTTACCATATCACATCTCTTACACTTGACACATCATTTTCATCACTTCACCATATTACACACTTTACTCTTAGGCACACTTACAAACATATCTTTCTATAATTTCTTATTCACACTACACATTACACATTACACACCCTACACAACACACATTATACACACAAAACATCTTCCTCTTGCAGATCCTATGACACACTAGGTGCATTACTCATTATACACATTCATGCTACATCTACTTTTACATATTATTTTACACACTACACTCATTACATGATGACACACCATAGTCCTATGGTTCATAATCGACTATTGAGGGTCTAATTCTGAATTGAACCTCACCTTTTCATCACACTTACATCATTTTATCTACTTTCTCTTCGCTACGTTAATCTATCAATCCTTTTATCACACTATGTGACATTCTTAGCCATCATCTTATTCCCACGTATAGTGATATACGATTTGTGATAAATCATCACACATTTCTAGCATTCTACTCATATATTTCTTGATATACACTTTTTTCTACATCATCATGCTTTCTATCATTTTACTCATACCTTTCATGATATACAATTTGTGCTACATCATGATTTATACCATTTCCATCCTTATATTTCGTGATATATGCTTTATGCTAAATTATCACACTTTTTCCTCGCACGATTAGTGATATACTCTTTAGGCTAAACCATCACGCATTTTACCACCTCATTTCTACAACTTCATGATTAATCTTCCTTTATTGCATTCAATCTTACCTATCACACAAAAAATTACAATCACCATATTTCTTGTGCACACATTTCAAACCATTTCCCGATGATACACTCTCCTTTACGGTTCATTATTGAATACCGAGGGAGCATAAATAAATGAACCTCATTGCATACATACATATCCACTCAAGGGGCACACTAACCTTATCATTCAAATTGCATTCCATTTTGCCTCATCCAAAACATACTGCATATCTTAGTTGCATTTACTCTTAGTTGCATTTACTTGTTACATGTTCCTTATTATGCATGCTAGATAGATATCTTGTATGTCATTATCTTTATCATATAAACATGTGCGTTCACTTTCCTTTCTAGTTGTGATCACAAATTTTATAGATCCATCACATGCAACATAGATGCTTGGTGCAGTACCTATCACCAGTCCCATAGCGTCTCCTAGGGGCATCCAATTTCATACACTATAGGCTATATTGTTTCATTTTGTTTCATAGCACCCTAATTTATCATATTATACACGCTTTGACATACCTTTTATCTTTTTAACATGTTAACTAGTGCTTCATGTGTAACATTTTTTTTGTAGGATTATTTGTTTCCATGGTTATCTGCTACAATGTTTTCTTTTTCTTGTCATTATTTGTGGGATTTTCCCTATGTCTTGCTTGTTCTTTGATTACTTGTGGCCACTATGGCCTTAATTTTCTTGTGAAATCATGAGTGATGTCCCATGTTTGAAACTGAATTTTCACGGTCTACATTATCTTCTATTTGCGTCTTAGCTTATACATTGTGTATGTAGCTTACATTTCATCTTTTACATGGGTGTTTGTCTTTACTTATATTAACACATGTTTCTCCTAGCCACCTGTTTGTGTGTGCCTTGGTTTCTACGAAGCACATTTCCTTCCCCCAGCAGGGCATAGTTTCAACACATCGATCAGTCCTCTTTTGAGTTGCATACTATTTTAGTGACGTCGCATGCACCCCAAACAAGGGGGGCATCATTTGGGTGAATCAGTAACCCCATATAGCATATAAATAGCATGGTACCGATACAATACAGTTTTGAGTTTTAGACAGGGATCAATATTAGACTTGGGTCCTTAGCATAATGGCCTTTCCTAGATTCTTGAAACCAGGGGGATATACAACAGGATTTCTTGGATAACTGAGACCATGGGAAAATTACAAAATGATTAGTAGTTTAGCAAAATCTACAAAACTCCATACACATTGGATTTTATAGGGATCAGAATCAGACTTGGGTCCTTAGAACATGCATTTATACACACCATCTACAGTGGTTTGTACATAGTGGGAAGTAGTTAAATGTTGGAGGATGACACCATATTGTTCTCCCTTCACTTCTTCCATTTCATTAGCGTGAGATTACCCAAAAAACTTGTGCATTTACATCATCTACAAGATCCTTCCTACACCCATTTCCTCATCATGAATTAGATGCACATGTTCCTTTTTCACATTTCCAAAAATTTTACATACTTTCCTTACACAATTTTAACATATTTTGACCATATACATGCATATTTGACTACTTCTTGGTTTCTATTTTGCAGGTCCGTCCGTATGGGAAGTGATAGTCAACATCAAAAATAAAAACATCACACACACTGAAATTAACAACATGTACATCATGACATCTACACATGCACTTCCACCCTAGGTTCATTTTCATCATACCTTTTTACACTTTCTTCTCCTTAGCATCCACACTTCACATTTTATCACTCCACACTTTGTCTAGTCCCTTAAAATGCTTTCTACATTGATCTACATGGTTATCAAGTACTCATCTCTATCTACTTTATTTTGTTTAGATTTCCTCTTGGAAACATAAAGTGGGGGAAAATGTAGACACATAATCAAGAAATCTAGTTAATTATGTAATCATGATTACATAATACTATTCATGTGATTCCTAAGTAAGAAAAGTACTAAGTAATCCATGTATTTGATCACCTTTATTTTCTTTCTATTTCAAATTTCAGTCTCGCACCCTTACTTGCTCAATCTTCCTTTTTACTCTATGGAATTTTTCATCCTAGCCATTAGCGCCTAGCCAAGATCCCAATGCCAGGTGCCCTCATCCCCTTTGGGCACTCATGTCCCCTTTGTACTTTACTCAAAAATTTTGGGTCCTTTCTATCTATTTGAGCATCTTATGTTTTTGTTAGTCAAAATTTTCAGGATTAATAAAAAAAACAAGTAAAGGAATCATATAAATATAAAGTTATTGCTTGATGTGTAATCACAACACCCCTAAATGTCTACAACTCAATGGTTTGAAACTCTCAGTGTGATTACATAACATGGAGATTTTCCCAAAGTGTGGGACTTTGCAATCGGGAAAGCTCTCCAAATGAAGGTCAGTTCCTATTCCTCTATTCTGATGCACACATTCGAATCATAGAGGATCTACTCTAACTTGCCACGGAGACAGGGTTAAGAAGATTACAAAAAATAAACCTAAACTAACAGAGGTGATACACAAAAAGGAATTTTGAACACCTGTTTTGCCATTAAACACAAAAAATTAAAAATGTAACACAACCAACATGCATAGATAACCAAGATTGTAATGAGAGATCAGATGAAAGAAATGAACACAAGAGAGGGTTGAAATTCATCCACAAACTTCTATTATTGCTCCACAAATTTGATACAATGCATTACAATGGCCCAAGAGGCACAAACTTGCATTACAGCTTGAATGAGAGGTTTGAACCCCACGAATTCACTTGCAGACAAGGGAAGAAGGGAGGGTGCAAAGAAAAATTATCCAACATTAGAAAAATACCCCTCCTTACAATATATATGAAGAATGAGAGAAGAAAGAGAGAGGAATTCGAAATCCTGCTCCAACCACCCTAAAATGCATTGAATTCACCTACAACAATAAAGGGTTCCACTTCAAAACCCATGCCTCCATGTACTTTTCCTTGTTGGGAAAGAAAGGAAGCCCATACCTTCATTATTGTGGTAGGTGAGAAACCTGGAACATCCTCTAAAATGGCAAACTGTATTTCTTCATTTTGAATAACTTAGTCTCACTTAAATTAAGATAACTAATCATAGTTGTTTAGAGGAGACTGTAAGATTTTAAAAAAGTCCTCTCTTGTGCAAATATGAGCTCCAAGTCAAAATTTATGGCCATCTGAAGGTCAGGGTATCGTTCTATAAAAATTACAAGTTCTTGATCTTCATTTTTGGGAGTCTGAAATACATGCAACCTCTAAAATCCTGAAATTCAGACTTTCAGACATTTTGGTTTTGGATTTTGGGTTACTGTTCATCTACTTGGGTGTGTAAAAACTCTAAAACTCTGAAACCCAAAAGTCAGAAATTTCAGACTTTCAGACATTTTGATTTCAGAAGTTTTTGTTACTATTCATTTGAAAATCGGCCTGAGAGTTCTAAAACTCCGAAACCTAAAAGTCCAAAATTTTAGACTTTCATAATTTTAGAACTTTCTATTTCAGAGTTTTTGTTTTTAGGATTTCAGACTTTTTCCCTTTCAGACTTTTTCCTTTCAGGATTTCAGATTTTTCCCTTTTAGGACTCACTGAGATCTCTGAAAGTCTTAATTTTAGAATTTCAGACTTTACTGATTCCTTTTTGCCTTGATTTTTCTCTGAAATACTAAATGACAAAATTCCAAAATTTTAGGCCCAGGCCTCTATTCTTTTCGTGTGTAAGCTTGCATTTGTTCAATTTTTTCCTGAGGGAAAAAATTGGATAACAATTTGGTGACTCGCGGGATCACCTACCTGCTAGGTGAAAGATCAGTTGCCTTGAAGTATCCATTAGGCATGAATTCATGAATGATAGCATGATACTGATCTTGTAATTAAAACTTGAACCCCACTGCTTGGAATCTCTAATCCTGAACCCATTCCACTGCTTGCACTCTCAATTTTCCTAAGAAAATATTGAAGATGATATTTATGAGAGTAGAAAATTGTCTTAATCTAGAGCTTTTCACCAACTCCTGAAATGGACTATCCTAAAACCTGATTCTAGTTGCCTTGTATTTGTTTTCATTTGAAATCAATAACTATTCCTACCAGTATGAACGTCTTTTCTATTACAACATCCATCAGGATACACACTGAAAGCACAATGATAAAATTTGGGAGCAACAAAACCTGTGCCAAAGCACTTAGGGAAATTGAAATTTAATCTACAACAAGACAATGTGTATATGCACTTACAGGAATTAAAATACTAGGCTAATATTTATAAGGGTGAAACTTTTCTTTTCAGTAGTAGAGTTTAAGATAGATTCTATTAACTGGAATTAGAAGCTCCTCTCTATCCAATGCAGAAAATTGGAAGGCATTACTACTTTTACATCTTGTGACCATGTAGAGGCCACTCCTAATGGCATCAAACTTGGAATGTCTTCCTAGTTTTTCTCGATCTGCATCTCACTTTAGAACTAGATCATCTTCCTGAAAGGTCCTTGCACTTGCTTTCTTATCAAACCATATTTTGACTAAGGCTTGATCTTTTTCTATCATTTGAACTGCATGTTCTTTGATTTCTTCCAATTCCATCAACTCTGCATACCTAGCCACCATTGGTTCAAATTATGACAACTCCAATGTGGGTAGCTCCAATGATAGAGGTAGCATTGCTTCCTTACCACAGACCAAATTCTAGGGAGAGATTCCTATTACCTCTTTGGTGTGATTCTATCAACCCATAATGCTTATTTTAGATTTTTATGCCATGTCCTTTGGTTTTCATCTAGAGTCCTTCGATGATTCTTAGCAAATTATTGTTTGTGGAATCTGACTGTCCATTACCCTGTGGATAATAGTTTGAAGAGGTGATTAACTAGATTCCGTTCTTAATAGCCCATTATGTGATATTTGAACCTAGGAATGCCAATGCATTTTTTGATATGATAGTGGCCAGTACTCCGAACCTAGTCACTATCCCTTCATACAAGTCTAGTATACTAGAATCATTTGCTTCCTTGAATGCTACCACTTCGGTGCACTTGGTGAAATAGTCTGTTGCTGTGAGAATCTAATTGTAACCTTGGCTTGAATTTAGATTGATGACCCCAATGAAATCCAATCCTTATTGCATGAATGGTTGGTCAACTGAAATCGGATGCAATGGAAGTGATGCTAACCTCTCTTTGCATATGAAGAACACACATTTTTTACACTTTTTGATCCATGCGTAGTAGTCATTGAACATTGTGGGCCAATAATAGCCTGCCTTCATTATCTTGAGAGTTGTTACCCACTAGGAAAAATGTCCTCTGACCTCTCTATCGTGAAATTCTTGTAACACCTTCTCAATTTGACCTATTACAATGCATCTTAGTAGAACACCATTGATGTCTTTCTTGAACAAAACACCATCAACAAGCACATATGGGATGGCCTGTAATCTGAAGTATCTCCTCTTTTCTTTGCTCATTTATGGGTGGCATAGTCATGTTTGTAGAAAGTGTATCATGTTCTGAGTCCAATAAGGGATAAGCACATTGTCATTTGTTTTCTCTTGACTATAATGCAGTACCAAGACAACTTCGTTTTCATTACTTGCTTCAACCAGTTGACTCGAGGATGGCTGTTCACACATTCCTTTTCCATAGACCAGCTTAGTGACTTTAATTTCAATGTCATATTCCATGACACGAGTGATCCATCCTACACATTTCTCATTCATATCCTTGTTTAGAAGGAAGTCCTTGAGTCCCGCATGAGAAACCAACAGCTGAATTTTATTGTTTGAAACCATGTGTTTGAACTTCTTCAAACTCTTGATCACTGCAATGATATGCTTTTTGATGAAAGAGTACCTAGTTTCATACTCCTCCAAACCTTGGCTGAAGAAGGCAACCAGTTGTTCGGATCCCTCTTCGTTTTTTTGTACTAGGATTGCAGAAATTGTGTCCCCACCACCAAAGGCATAGAGCATGAAGTCCTTAGAGAATTATGGATTGACGAGAGTTGGAGCTTGGGATATAGCCTCTTTTATCACCTAGAAAATTTCTTTGCCTTTTGCAGTCCACTTAAATGTCATGCTCTTCTTCAACATCAACGTTATTGGTTTGATAAGAGCAGAAATGTTTGGTAAAAACCTGCAGACAAAATTGATCCTTCCTAAGAAGCTTTGGTGAGACTTCTTATGACTTAGTAGTGGCAATGATCGAATCACTTCAACTCTTTTTGGGTTAATTGTCAATCCTTCCTTTGAAACAATGTGGCTTAGGAGCTTGCTTTCATGATCCAGAAATATGTATTTTTTGGGATTCAATGATACCCCAAATCTCCTACATCTTTGAAATACATGTCTATGATGAAAGAGGTGATCCACTAGGTTTTTGGAGAACATAATGATATAGTCATGATATATCGGTACTATTTTGTTGATCAACCCCTTGAATGTCATGTCCATCACTCTTTTGAAAGTGGCTCTAGCATTAGACAATCCAAACAACATTTTCTTATAGGCATAGGTGCCCCACTTGGTGGTGAAAGCCATTTTGAACTGATCATCTTCCTTCACCATTATCTGATTGTACCCTAAGTAGCCATCCAGGAGGGAAAAACTTTCTGATCCGGCTACTACCTATAATATTTTCTCCATTGAAGGGAGTGGGTAATGATCTTTTAGAGATGCCCTATTCAAATCTTGAAAGTCCACACACAACCTGATTTCTCCATTATTTTTCCTAACCGATACCAAGTTTGCAACCTAGCTTGAATGCTTGATTAGAAATATAATTCTTGACTCTATTAGCTTATTTATCTCTTTCTTCATAAGAGGATCGATGTGTGGGTTAACTGTTCTTTTCTTCTTCCTGATAGGATTATAATCTAGATCCAGCTCTACAGTATGTTGTGCCAACTTAGGATTGAATCCTTGTAGGCCCCTATAGCTCCAAGAAAAGACATCTAAAAATTCTTGGCAGAGTTGTATGAATTCATATCTTTCTTACTCATTGGCCACTTTGCCAATTTTGAGTGTTTTTCCTTTACCAACTAAAATTAGCTCTAAATCCTCTCCTTTGACTTGTATGTTGGATTTCTCTTTATGAAATTGGTCATTCGGGTTGAAGATGGAATCCAATGTAACCAAGCCTTTGGGAACCTTGTTTTTCCACAACTGCACTACTTGATCCCCGTATTGTTGCTCTAATTTGTCCTAATTCTTAGCTGAGAATTCAGCCTCTTCTTGTAAGAAATTAACGATATGTTGATCACTCTCAAACACATGCCAGCTTGTGTTATTGTCCAGAACTTCTAGCCTTACAATCACATGGATATGTGGCTGCATTTTATCTCTTTTGATAATGTCAACCACATTAAAAGTTTCTCCAACTGCTGCAAGCCTATCTGTAACTTCACTCTTCTTCCTAGGTATGGAATCAATATTAAATGCTTCAAAATATTCAATTAGGTCGCATACCCTATTTTGTAGCTCTTGATTAGCTCGGTCTTTGCATTATGTTGTCCTTTGAATTGGTTCACAATTAGTTATGTGATCATAATAAAGGACCAAAAACTAAGAAATATCTATCACCAACTAAGGTTGTATCTATCAAGGCATATAAGAGCTCCATTACATCCATCTAGCACCAACACAAAGGACAAAAACATTGATTTTATACATCACACTTCATAGGAGGGAAGTTCATTCTATTCCATGCACATATTTATTACATTCTACATCTAGGTCCTTGCTCATTATCCAAGTGTGATATGCACAAGAGAAACCTAGGGCACAATTACACACACACACACACATAACTACATTGGGTTTGAGATGTAGTGTAATGCTCAGTCGTAAGTTCACCATTGTGACAGTTGAGGACAACCTGACCCCTCATTTTGCATCTTTCTTTTTTAGGATTTGATGTCTATTCGAGGGTTTTGTAGGTACATATTTCATTGCAGGTTTCTAATGACCTCGGTGATCTTAGTGCGACCTCAAAGTGATCAAAGGTGACTAAAGGAGAACACCTTGTGATACCTTAGAGGAGGTTTTCTGTGCATTTATGTAGATCTAGGAACCCAGAACCAAGTATAGGGCTCCCACAGGCACCCCTTTCCCTCTCCAGGATCCCTGTTCTAACCTATCTCCTCAGATCTAAATTTTTATGTGTTATAGTATGTTCTTCGCATTTTCTAGTTTCCCAACTCTTTGCATTCTCTATAAATTTTCAAACCAACTAAGTATTTCTACCCTCTCCTTGCAATTAGGGTTTCATTATTTATTGCTTAATTTCTTGAGTATTCATTGTTGTACTTAATTTTTATTCATTTACTACTACTATAACATTTAGATTAGGCTCACTTATTTACATATTTAGCTTAATCATCTTTAATCTCTTTTGATGCTCTTACAATCTTACAGTTGTTTCAAATCTCCATAAAACTAATTCATGATGAATCTACCTTACAACACAATTCTGTGACTATACCTACAAGTCTAGATCATCTTCACTGGTATGCCTTAGGTCATCAACAAGCGTTATTTACTTTTTGACATAGTATCATTCCTTTTCAAGTCTGCAACATATCTTCCTGATGTTTTAATGACCAATTCTTCTCTCATAGGCATTATAGACCTGTATTAGGTCTCAATACACAATCTAATGCTAAAAAACATGCCACTAATTGTCAATCTTGCGAAAAAATCTTGGAGTACATGAAACACTTAAATGAACAACTCTCCATACACATAATTCTTATGACCAAACATGTATATCATACCTATTCATCCTGTCAAGCCGTCATACCTTGTTGAATTACAACAACACAACTTCATATTAGTGACTAAATAAATCAAATTAACATATACCTCGTTGAAATATTCAAATATCTCTTTAATGAAGGATACAATTTATTTTACTGATATCAAATTAGGTTTAGATCCTCCAAGCTTCCAAGCACACCCATGATTCTATTGACTGATGAATGTATTCATGAAGGCTAATTAAGACACCCCTATCCATAGTGATCTAAAATACCATAAAGTCAGGAGATTACCAGATCTCCAAGTCACTCTTATCACCCCTCTTGGAGATTTGAGATTGATAATATTTCTTTAGGATTCATTTGTTCTTATTTGGTTCCACATGCTTGATGTTTTCATCATTATTCTATTCCTCAAAATGAGATGATAACATATATTCTTGGCACTCCATCATGGAAAACAATCCACCTTGACTTGTATATTCATTAGAACTAGGTTTGACCTCCTTGTGTTCCTTGTTTGTGAATGAATATCATCCTGCCTAATCATGGGCTCATCCTCCTTCTCTTTTCCAATATATGCAGACAACAATAGTTCCTGACATTCATCCAGTTCTAACCCTAATACAACCTTGAAAAATGATTCATGTAGATTCTTGGACTTAACATGATCAGTCCTTACTTAGGTCTCTATACTTTTTCTTTTCATTCAAATGTCGTATGGCCAAATCCATTGCGTTTAAAACAATAACCATGAAACAACCTTCTTGCATGATCCATCTTATTGTTTTGACTTGAGAACCTCCTAGCTATGTTAGGAAAAAATCTTGTAATGTGTCCTTTATCATGACAATTGTAGCACTCTGTTGACCGATGCACATTATAACTCCTTCCATCATTTTATGAATTCTAATTACATTCTCTTACTCTATGAAAAGACTTATTACATGAAAAACAATACCCATTGATTGATCTTACATACTTTGCACTTCTTGAATAATTATTTCCTTTTAAGACTTGGTTGTCCTTATCCACCTGTATATCTATTTTTCCATGCCACTCTTTGAGAGACCTATCTTATCTTTTAAAACTTGGCCACAAAACTCCATAGCTTTCCCATGTTTATACTTCTTAGGATCACCTAAAGCTATTAAGATTGTTTCACATGTCCTTCTCTAATGCCAATTCTTAGAAGCAAAAACACTAAGAGGGGAGGTGAATCAATGTGCATTAAAAATTTCATTCACTTATAAATTGGCATTCATCAACCATTCAATTTAACTTAGTTATTATGATTCATCAAGACAACACAACCATTTAAACACATGAAAAAGGAGAACAAGAACACATGGACACTAGATTTAAGTCGAAACCCTTGTAGGGAAGAAAAACCAATGATCAATGAAATGGATGATTTCCATATAAACAAAGATAAAATTTATTGAAGCACCAACTCCACAAGGAGCACCAACCCCAAAAGGAGAACCAACCCTTAGATGTAATAAACACCAAATTTCATGGAGAAACCAAAACCCTAGATGACTCAACACAAGATCAACCACCTAAATATGTTTTTCACCTTCAGAATATTAGTACAAAAATAGATGATGACTCTTCTTTAGCTCTTCCTTCTTTTCTCTTTCTCAAAACTACGTTTTAGGATTCTTCACACAACAAGCATCTTCGCCAAGTTGATTAGGTCACCTGATGTTGAACATCATATGATCGCCACCTGTTGGATCCACATGAAAACTTATTTTCCCTCTCTTTTATGGTCACACAAACATTCTTCACCTCTATATTATGCCCTTTTACTCACTCTATTTCATTCTCTCTAACACACCCAAAAGGCCTAATTGTCTTGCTTATATACACAACTTAAGGTCATACATACCACCTAAGTCAACCTTAATATAGTATAGAACATTATATAAATATTAAAACATCATAATCAAGCTTCCTTAGGTTAGAAATAACACATGATGCCCATATTTCTTCATTAGGACTGAATTAGGCCTAAATGCCGAAAATAACTCCTTCGCCAAGTCTAGGTCCTATTTTCCTATAAGACCTTCACCTAACATCAGGAACCACTTGTACATGTTGAATAAGTAAAATATATGCCTTATAAATTCTTCTTCAATTTTTCACCATCGGATCATATCATGAAGCCACTCATTAGGACTTAGTCCAATTAGGTCTATGCACTCAAAAAGACCAGTCTTCAAAGATGAAGCTCAAACATCATCAAAACACTTAATCATGAAAAATTAAAGTAAGAGCATACATTACATGACATCAAATTCATCACCATATGCTTGTAATACCATCACTCGTGGCACAAATACTAAGAAAAACCCTTCACTGAGCATACCCAGAACTGTCCTAAACTCAGTCAACTAGGTTAATTTATGGACAACTTGTCACCATACTAGCTGACCTTCAAAGCCCATTAAATAATTGAATCATGTCATATTATACATATAAAACATCTTCATATGCATAAGGTAGTTCAACTCAAGGCGTAGGTGAACAAGACTGTCTCTTTACCATGACCACCTAAAACTGCCAAGACTACACCAAAACCAGTCTTGTAAGAATAACATATATAGACCATATAAGGGATTAAATTTTTTTTGAAACCACCATATACATGTAGTATGGATTCCATACCTCCTCTCCCATCCATTTTCACACCATGTCTAGTACAAAACTTGAGAGAAAACATAAATTCCTCATAAAATTACCTTTTATTATGGGGTCCACACATCATCATGACACCTCAATGCCACCTAGAGATACTTGAGAGAGTCTAATAGAGACTCCAATTATCAAACCAAGTCACTCAATTAATTTTGGACCATATTGATAAATATCTTATCCATATCTACCTTAGTAGGGTTTTAGGAGGGTTTATGACATGTTTATCTTCTTAATGATTGTTCAAAAATATTAAGGTTTCAATCTCTAAAATGATGGTTGTAAATACTTCTTAGGTCCATTCCCCATCTATCACAAAGATCTTGGGAAACCATGAAGAGTTCCCACGTGCCAATGAGAAAAATAAATTCCTGCTCAGACTTTGGTTTCTCATTTCTTGAGCTCGGTAAGGGAAGAAATGCTATATTTTACTTTATCCTCCAACATGGGACCTAAAAATTCATATATACACATGGAATAACCTTCTTCACCTTTTCCCTTTCTCACAATTGTATACTAAATCTGAAAACTGATCTTCATACCCCATTAGGCCACCTAGGTCATAGGAATAGGTCTAGTGTAGACCTAGACATAAGGTCATAGCCATATGAACATACTCTAAGACACTCTTAAGAGTATTTTTACCTTATACGAATTCCTCATAATTCTCAACCATCTTCAACCACCCATGTCTAACCATATCTCATGTACTTAGGATTAATTTCCCTTTACTAAGATTCTTTAGCACTTTACTTGTCTTCATGTTCTTCAATGCACACTTGTACTTGCCACATGTTGACCATGCTCAACCAACAACTGGACCATGCTCAATCAACAACTGATCTTATAAATTTCCTCTTTCAATCAGCATAACACTTGTAGACATACTATTCACCATATCATCTCAAAACACCTATGCTACCTCATTAAGTAACTCAACTAGTCATGACATCAATGAAAATACCAATCAACCTTCACACATGTTGTTCCTTTCTCCTTTTGACATCAATGAAAACAATGTTAGGAAAAATATGGTTAGTTCTCCACATGTGTATGTGTGTACATAATAATTACATATGTAATTATTATTATGGTGAATGTAAGTTAGTAAATTAGTAGGTGAGTTAGTAATTTGTTATTTTTTGTTATATAAAACAACAATAACAAATTTATAATTTGGGAAGTGAGTTAAAAACAAATCACATAGGAGGTTTGAATGGTTATAGTCACCTCCTATATTTTAGGATGGCCATTTCCTATATATTTGGTGTGTGTAATATGAAAGTTAGTGGAGAAAATTTAATATATTTGTTAATTATTTATATTTTGTATCTTTAATCATTCTATAAATTTGTTGCATAGTTTTCATTTGGTATCAGAGTAGGTACAAAAAAGGATTTATTCATCTAGTTTGTTTCTTCCATTTTATACTTCTGATTGAGTACCCAACCTTGAGAATAAAGGAGGAAATTTTGTCTACCATAGCAAGAAAGAGACTACAACAGATATTTTCAATCAAGAACCAACCCAAATCAGACTTGTCAACATTATGATCATCTTCGTATACATACTCATATATGGTTTTATTGAAAATAAGATCAGAATATGCGTCATTGTGTTTTTGATAGTGATCGTCAATGATTCTGTCAATCGCCAACAATTCTTTCCTGAGTTACAATTGTCAGTGCTTAGGGAAAATCACCAACGTTTTGGGTAAATTGCCAATGATTGCTTAGAAATCACCAATAATTCTCTACACCATTATAAATATCTTGAAACTATATTGTTGACTCATTTTACAGTTTGTAAAATAGAGCTCTGGTTCAAAATTGATCTCCAAATCATTATAAGTGGGTATTTTAGTTAGATTCAAAGCTTCATCATGTAGATCAAGAATATTTGCATCACGAGCCTCAAAGATAAATCAAGTTGATTTAACATCATGAAACTGGAGGTTGAAGGAATCAAAGGTAGGAGGTAAATAAACAACCTCTCATCATTCACCTACAATGGGGTTGCATCAAGGTTTAGTGGCATATTATGTTGTGTGTTTACTTTTAGTTGTGCATGATGTGTTTCATTTCAATGTACCTATTTTGTATGGTTATGGATGCGAGAAAAGAGTTGTGTTGGAGTGTAGATGAATGCCAGTGATCCTATGACTGACATGATCCTCTTACTACCTTACTTTTTTTGAACATGGTCAGCTTGTGAATACATTCACTTGTAATGGTGACCATGTGCAACAAGATCTAACTAACAAGATTTGGTCAGTAGATGTCTTTGATAAATTTTGCTTCTTAGTGTTCATGAGTGGAAATTTCACATTATGGGGGGGGGGGGGGGGGGGAACATGTCATCAATGTTCCATTTCCATTCTGCACCTAAAATGGATAATGTCTAAGAAAACTTCTAGTGGCAGTGGTAGTTTCCTATGTTGTTTGAGATCGAGTGGAAATGATTGATAGAAATAGTTATAACTAAGAAAATTAAAATTCTTATATGTTGTAATGTGAAATATTTCCAGTTACTTTCAGTTTGTGTAGTATTTGTTTCTGTTGTGTTTTCTGAGTTCCTATTTCCATATGAGATCGAGTGTTCAGTGTTTTTTCTTAGTATTAACAGTCATATATGGATGAAAAAATGCATTCATGAACCAAAAAAAACCAAATCTTGACTTGAATGTTGGTGTTAGCACAAGGTTGTACATATAATATATAATATATAAGCATGCATGCAGTAAAAGTAGATATCCTACCAAAAGAAATATACAAAACAAGAGATATAAATCAATGCCAGATTTAACATGGTTCACCCAGTGTGGGATACATCCACCAAGAAACAAGCCAAAATATTATCCAAATATTTCAGAAGATATACAATCTTCCACACCTCTTAGATGTACAATACTTTATCTCTCAAGCTTCTCCTTCTTCTCCAAGAATTCTCTCTCTCTCAATTATTCTCACAATAATCATCTACACTTCTAAACCCTAGATTTCATGACTATATAGGAATATACAAAATTAGGGCACTTAGCCATGCAATTACAATCAATAGATATACTTTAATACTAAAATTATATCTAATTCCCATGAGTTAAATAAAACAGTCACACACAGGTAACTGAATCCAGTTAGCCCTAACCGATGTTGGTTCTTCCTTTCCTGACCGATGCTGGTAATAGGTAATTGGTGCCAGTCCCTCCATAACTGATGTCAGTTACTGTGCTTTCTTGTAATTTTAATATAACATGTTAATCTAAAGTAATTGAGATCTACAACTCAAAAATCTCCCACTTGGAGATAAATTACTGCACTATACTTGTACAATGTCATTCTTGAATCCTTCCCTTAGCTTTGTTTCTTCTTCTTCTTATGAATATTCTCCAGTTTTAGATGCACATCCTCCAATACTTGTTATATGAAGTGATACCTCAATTGAATGTGTTTCATTCTAGAATGAAACGATAAGTTCTTTTCTGAATGAATTGCACTTTGACTATCACTGAATAATTTTCAATCATATTTCTCCTTTCCCAACTCTTCCATAAACCTGCTCATCCATATCATCTCCTTGCTAGCCTATTTAGCTACAACATATTCTATCTTTATAGTATACAAAGCCACAACCTTTTGCAATCTTGAAATCTAGCTAACTGTCGTCCCACCTACCATGAAAATATATCCAGTAGTGCTCCTTCTACCATCCATATATCTAGCCATATCTGAATCAACATATCCACACAAAGAAAGATCCAAACATCTATAGTTTAATTTCATGCTATATGTCCCTCTCAAATACCTAAGTATCCATTGGAAGGATTTCCAATGCTCTTTACCTAGATTATCCATAAATATACTCACAACTCCCACTGCTTGTGTAATTTCTATTCTCATACAAACCATAACATACATGAGACTCCCAATTTCTGAAGCATATGGTACTCTTGTCATGTATTTTACCTCCTCATGTGATGAAGGAAACTAATCTTTACTCAATTTGAAGTGTCTAGCCATAGGTGTACTCACCAATTTTGAATCTTGCATGTTAAACCTTTCCAACAGCTTATTGATATAAGCCTCCTGGGATAAATACAATTTTTTGTTCTTCTTATCTTTGTGTATTTACATGCCAAGGATTCCTTTTTTAGCTTCTAAATCCTTCATAAAAATTGTGTGAGGTAGCTTTCCTTTAAGCTCACCAATTTCCTGCATACTAGATCCTATAATAAGCATATCATCCACATACAGTAAATAAACACAATGGTCAGATTCACATTTTCAATAACCATGCTCATGCATGAAACTATAAAACCTCATGTACCATTTCCTTGGAGCTTTCTTGAGCCCATATAGACTCTTTCTCAACCTGCACACTAATTTATCCTTACCCTTGACTTCATACCCAAGTGGTTGTTACATATAAATCTCTTCATCTAAATCACCATGAAGGAAATTCATCTTCACATCTAGTTTCTCTAAATGCAAATCATGTACTGTAACTATACTCAATATAGTACTTATAGAAGTCATTTTAACAATAGGAGAAATTATTTCAACAAATTCAATACCTGATTTATGTGCAAATCCTTTTAGTACATGCCTTACCTTGTATCATTTCTATCCACCCTCTTCTTCCTTGATCTTGTAAACAAAATTGTTCTATAATATCCTCTTACCTACTGGAAACTTAACCAAATTCCAATTCTGGTTTTGTTCCAAGGATTCCATTTCCTCATTCATACCATTTTCCCACTACATGTGGGTCTTATCCTACATTGCTTCTTCAAAAGTTTCTGGTTCACCATTATCAGTCAATAATAAATAAGATAGAGAAGGTGTAAATATTTCTTGAGGTTTACTTACCCTTTGTGACCTTCTCACAAAATTTTGGGGTACCAGAGGCTCATTCTAGACCTCATAGACAATTGTTTCCAATCCTGATAGTGACCGATACTAGTCATTTATAACCAATGCCAGTTTTTCTAATTGATGTCAGTTTGGCTCTTCTATAACTGATACTAGTTAACCTAATCGATGTCAGTCAGGGGTCAACTGACCCCAGCTACTATGTAACCATGTCAATGTTATTTTTAAATCTGAGAGTTCATTTTAATTCAAAAACTTCTCAACCGGTTCATCCTTGGGTACCAAAAGTTGATCCTTATACATTCTCTTTTCATTCCATTCAATGTCATGACTCCCAATAATTTTAGAATTATCTAAATTCTAAAAACAGAATCTAAAATCACTAGATCCATAACCAATAAAAGTGCATCTCTTGGATTTTGCATCCAACTTTTTCCTATTTTCCTTATCAATATGCACAAAAGCTTCTGAACCAAAAAATTTAAGAAAATAAAGATCTACCTCTTTTCTAGTCTAAGCTTCCTCTGGTATTCCTCCATCTAGTGAACTTGAAGGCCCATGGTTAATCAAATAAACTGTTGTATCAACTACTTCTACCCAAAACTGCAAGAGAAATCCAACATGTATCCTCATAATTCTAGCATGTTCCATGATTATTATGTTCATTCTTTCTACAACACCATTCTCTTGTGTTTTTCTTGGAACCATCCTTTTTCTACGTATTCCATTCATTAAACAATAATCATTGAAATCCTTGCTACATTATTCACCACCATTTTCAGATCTAAAACACTTTAACTTTGAATTTGATTCATTCTCAACAAGGGCTTTCCATATTTTAAAATTATCAAAAATATCAGATTTACGTTTAATACAATAAACCCATATCTTCCTTATAGCATCATCAATGAAAGTAACATAATACTAGGATCCTCCATGAGAAGCTACCTGGGCTAGTCCCCACACATCTAAGTATAAAAGCTCTAATTTCTACTCCTTCTTAGCTGCCCAAAATTTGAGAAATCTCATTCTCTTTTACTTTCTAAAGACACAATGCTCACAGAAATCAAGATTTAAATCTTTCAAATCATATAACTTACCCTTAGCCTCTAAGATTTGCATTCGTTTTTGACTCATGTGGCCCAACTGATTATGCCACATGCATGCATCAGAATCTGGAGTAGATAACGTAGAAAAGGATTCATTAAGACATGTAGATAAATATAATATTCCTACCTTCTTACCTCTTGCCACAACAAATTCACCCTTGGTTACTTTCTAAGAGTCTATTTTGAATGTAACCATGCAACCAGCTTCACCTAGTTTCCCTATAGAAATAAGATTTCTTTTGAGGCTTGACAAATGCCTCACATCTTTCAATACCAATGTATTTCCATTCTACAATTTTAGATGATCTTCCCCTTTACCAGTAATACTGCAAGGTTCATCATCACCCAAATAAACATGCCCAAAATTGTCCTAGACATAATTTCTGAAATAACCCTTATTAGGGGTTGCATGGAAAGAAGCTCCTAAATATAAAACCCATGATTCTATTCTATTATCCAAAGAAAGAATAAGAGCATCTTGCATTACCTCTGTTGCAATATTTGTGTCTTTATTTTTGTCTAGGTGTTGGCTCTCTTTATCCTTTGACCAAAAATCTTTCTTTGCATGTCCTTTCTTTCCACATTTCTAACAGGTAATTCCCTTACCTTTGGATTTAGATCTGTCATCCCTTGACTTTGATTTCCCATTATTCTTACTCTTGGATCTCTCTTTTTGCCTGCATCTTATTTCTACATTCAAATCATTCCCAGATGATGATTCCTCTGTACTTTTCTTGTGAATTTCTTCATTTAAGATTATACTAACCACATCATCAAACTTCAAAATATTATTAGCAGATGTTGTATTACTAATAACCATTACCAAGTTATCCCAACTATCAGGAAAAGAACATAAGAATAAAAGTGCTTTCAATTCATCATCAAATGGAATATCAACCAATTTTAACTGATTTACAATAGATCGGAAATCATTCAAATGACTAGATGCAGATCCACCTTCATGCATCTTATAACTAAATAGTTTCTTCATCAAATAAACTTTATTTGAAGCACTAGGTTTTTCATATAAATTAGAAATATATTTCATTAAATCTACCTTAGAATTCGCTTCGGTAATATTGGAAGACACAAATGCTTCTAGGCTCAATCTTATAGATCCCAAAGCCTTTCTGTCAAGAATATTCCATTCTTAATCAGTCATCTTTGTAGGTCTGGAATTTTCATCCAACGGTAAGTAAAAATCTCTTTATACAGATAATCCTCAATCTACATCTTCCATAATTTATAATTTCAGCCGTCAAACTTCTCTACCTTGTATTTATTTTCTTCTGGCATTGTTGTAGCTCCTACTCAATCAAAAAAACCTATGTGAGTGAAAAATTGTCAACACACCCTCAAAAAAATATTTGATACCAATTGTTGGGGTTAGCACAAGTTTGTACAAATAATATATCATATCTAAGCATACATGCAATAAAAGCATATATTCTACCAGAAGAAATATACAAAACAAGAGATATAAATCAACACTAGATTTAACATGGTTCACCTAGTGTGGGATACATCCACCAAGAAATAAGCCAATATATTATCCAAATCTTTCAGAAGATATACAATTGAAGATCTACAATCTTCCACACCTTTTAGATGTACAGTAATTTCTTTCTCTCAATCTTCTCCTTCTCCAAGAATTCTCTTTCTTACAATTATTCTCACAATAATTATCAACTCACACTTCTAAGCCCTATCCTTCATGCTTATATATGCATATACAAACTTAGGGCACTTAGCCATGCAATTACAATCAATAGATCTGCTTTAATACTAAAATTAGATCTAATTCCCGTGAGTTAAATAAAACACTCACACACAGGTAACTGACACCGGTTAGCTCTAACCGATGTCGGTTCCTCCTTGCTTGATTGGTGCCTATCATAGGTGATCAATGTCGGTCCCTCCATAACCGATGTTGATTACTGTGCTTTCCTACAAGTTTAATATAACATGTTAATATGAAGCAATTGAGCTCCACAACTCAACATCAAACAACTAATTCATACCTTGGATTGCTTGATATTATTCATATCATCTTTTAGAAGCACTAATTTTAGTTCCTGCTGTCATGAGTGAGATGATACACCACTTTGTACACCTGAGAAACAACTTTTCATGTTTTTGTATATCGACAACAACTGAGCAACTATCATCACTCACTCTTTTCATGAACTAACCCAAATAGACTCAAATTTTATCCTTACTGAGATGACATTCACACAACTTAGATGGAATAGATACAAGCCATATACCTTTGCATCTGAAGTGAATCAACTATTAACCCTATAACATCTCCTTAGAATTTTGACTGAGACATCATTACATACTTCACATGTCACTTTCAAATGTAAAAATTACTATTTCAATGCTCAAAATGTCATAATACCTTCATGATTTTACAAGATCAGGTTGTTGTATCAACTTGTAAGCCATCCTTTTACTTTCATAGAGACGCAAGAGTCTATTTAACCAATGGTTGTACACACATAGCCACAAGAGATCTGTAACACACTATTTTGTAAAACAATCTCCTATATCTTTGTACCTAGGCTTGAGAGATTATTGTGCATTCCTTTTTCTACCCTGTAGTAAACCATCAACACTTTCTACACCATATCAAATAAATTCATTTATGCACTATTTTATTGGAGCTCAAGATCATGCTTTAGGCCTGTAGCACATCCTTTTCCTCACACTAACTGGGACTATCAAGACTCAGAAATTTGACATCTTCATGTTCATACTTGTCTCATATTTTGTAGCATTTGGAATAGTAACAGACCTTAAACACCATTTAAAGACACACTGATTATTTTCACTCATTCCTATACATCCTTCATGTCTCCTGAAGTACTTAATAGATGGTCATGAGTAATAAAACAACACTTTAGCATCATTTTTTATGATAAAATTGACCATACCCAATATTACTCTGAGACACTCTTTGATTGAACTACCTTGAGGATACTGAAAACACTTTACAACTTGTCAACAAATTTCAAGTGTGTAACATTGATTGCAAACACTAGAGAACTCATACTTAACAAAGGAACCTTAAATTCTTGACCTAAAAACCTCAATCATGCACAAATTTCTCTGCCACATGTAGCAATATAAATTTACACCTTTGTAGTTATTCTATGCATTGCCACACAATTCACCATTCAATGCATTCTAACAACACCTTTGCTCCACTTGATGTAGTCTTCATGATGTGTAAGTAAATTTTGATGCACACAACCCTTGGAGACTTTGTCACTAATTTGTAATTTTCTTCACCACCTTCTACAATTACAATGGTGACTTGTGCACCTCTTGCAAAAATATAAAGATAGTTCACTTGTCACCTGTAGGTTACTAGCTTAGAGTCCATCATGTGATTTAATCTAGAAATTATCCTTGTTAACCATGGGAATCATAATTAATCTACCCTTTTCACATCCTTTACAGTCGACATATTTTTGGCAAGAAAAAATCATGAACTTGAACCTTATGCTCTTTTCAACAATTTTATCATCCTTATAATACTTCCAATAATTTGTAGCATACAATTTAGACATATGACTAGTTGTTGTTTTGAAAAAATTAGACCCTTGGAAAAATGTTCCTTAACCTGTTCAAGACACCAAGTAGGTTTTTTTGATGTCCTTACAGTTCTCTTAATGTGTTTCATAGTCATTCAGAATGATCCAAGAATACCCCACTTGCCCCAGATCCATATTATGGTCCACTAATACTTGTCTCAAACCTATTAGGCTTTATTTACACATGATCATATATGGATTCAATATCTTTTACTGATATCACTATAATAATGTTCCTTCATAATGTACCTTGTCTCTTTGACTTATACCAACCAAGTTTCTTTGTATGAAGATATACCACCTTGTTCCAAAAGTCAACATACATACCTGAGCCTATAGGTTACAATTTTGAATCCTCTTTTGGATTACATGGCCTCACTAAAAAGCATGGAGTAATCTTAAGGGTTTCTATGCCCAAACCCTTAGTTTGATGTTCATAACTTACCAAATGTTGAATTTGATCCTTATTCAAGGCTATGATATGAGGGAACACTCATAAACCTGATAGTAGACCTTTTAAAACATGAAAGCACAATAGAGATTCATAAGGAAACTATTATAGTCCTTAGAAACCTCTAACTTAGACATGGACTTCAATCACATAATAGAGAACCTTAATTTTGTCATCTTGGAATAGACCTTCGATCCTAAGTATCAACTCACTTGGAATACACACACTTTCTTAGAGAAATTTTACATTCATATTCCTTGAACTCACACCTAGATGGATGACTCAGTGCATATTAACTTTACCTTCGAATAAAAGAAAAATTTGGTGAACCATAATAATTTACCTACTACAGACCAATCAAAGGATTTCACGACTCAGACCAAGATCTTCACATGAACACTACTATCTCTATTGAGCCCCAAAATATCAGCGAAGTACAAGAATGAGTGTGGGGACACGGGACCTAGTTGAAGAAGGGCATGTAGGGAAAGGGTTCTGGAAGGTTTTTATAGAACACATGGTGTTTTTACGTAAGATAAAATAGGTTTTGTACTTAGTTGCATTCGGCATCCCAAGAAGCACACAAGAAAAGCATGACCCTTGTGGATAAGGTGTCAGCTTAGTGATTGTGGATCAAAAAGGGAATATTCTAGGCATGCGATAGAAGGTTTCATAAGAAATAATTGCAAGGGATGGAGAGCTTAGATATAGAAAGACATGTTCCCATGAAGGACCACTTCGACACTTGGCAACCGATATGTAACTTCTATAAGGAATAGCGGTGGGTGATAAGGCTATATATACAAGTGCCCGGTAAAAGAAAAGGGAGAGATAGTTGAAGAAAGTCAAAGCCCTGTAGAAAAAAAAATGGAGTATGTTATGGGTTAGGGGTTAGGAGAGCTTAGTGAGCATTTAGCACATATAAGGGGATGAGTTCTCATTTTGGTTTTTGTAATATGATGAACATGGTATAGTCCTGATGCATGAATTGGCTTTGCATTATTATATGAGGGTCTATTATGACCTCAAGGAATTTTAATGTGGTTATTAAATCTATTAATATAAATATAATGCTCTGTTATAAATCATATGTTTGCAATACTTATGAATTTTCTTTCTGTGTGAAACATCTCCATGTGTTGCTTGATATTTCTCTCACCTGTAAACAATGAGATAATAACTCCTAAGCTTATAAGAATGTGGTTAGTTATTTTTTGTCATGAATTTGATTATCTATTATAATATGATGCATTCTCACAAAAATCACATAAAGGAGAGACTCGGCACCCACGCGTTCCTCAGGTGAGTTCCCAGTGCCTGTTGGGTGATATGCCAATGCACATGGGATTTTCCTATTTTATGAAGGATTAAAAAATGACTACATCTTAGTTCCGTTACCGGGACCTCTTTCGAAGTTGTTGTGAGAAATGGTATGCATATTTTTCCCTGTGATGCATGATGACAAAGTGCGTGACCTTAGAAAGTGTTGAAACATGGTTCAAGAGCACAGAGGATGAGTTTTCTCAAAGATTCAGCACTGGACCTGAATTTGATGCATGTAGATGGGTAGAAGAGAACATATACCATTAGTTGTATGAGAAATTCTTTTGCTACTTCCCAGTAGAACTCTATGAATGGATTTCAGTATAAGCATCCAGATCAAGCTGGTACTATAGATCACACGTGTGGACCAAAGACAATTATCAAAGGCTACAAGATGCAGATTTGACTTGGATGCGTGTTGTTGATCAATGGTGGAAGGGAGTGTTGGCTAGTTACAATTTAGAATACACCATTTTTATGTATTCTTTCCTAGAATTTGTTGAGTTCAAGTTTTTGAGGGAGCCTAGAGGATCATTCTTGCATGCTATTCCTTTGTCTATGAATATCTTGGTCATTACTTTGAGTTTAGAAGCATTTCCCATGGTCGGCTATTGATTATATGAGTGCTGGGAGAGGAAGCTAAGGTGGAGGAAGATAGCAGACATTACGACTAAAAAGGAAAGGGAGGAGAGATGACTCAAGTATAGCAAAGCTCGTGAAAGGGAGATGACTATAAAATGTGAGGTTACAAGTGTGATGGATCTATGGAGGCAGATGTTCTGGGAAGGAGTTGAGGTTCATGCAGAGGAATTGGATCCTGAGTAGTATTTGCTACCCCATCTTAGCAAGCGTAGGAGAGAAGCCCCTTCAGATTTTGATGAGAGTTCATCACTTGGAGAAAGAATATCCATCAGCACGCATCTAAACCCACTTGGCGACTAATCCATGGTGCTTGGTTTTCCAAATCAAGGGAGAAGTATTGTTAACCAGTTGTTATCAGTGGAATTAATCGATCAACATCCAAGAGATATAATTTCTCATCTGGAACATCCATGGCTGCGTAAGCCATTCCTGTATTTGGAGGAATATTTTGATAAGGTGTAAGTACGCAAGCTTTGAGTATCATATCTAGGAGTGGCATGGGACACATAACTGGTAGTGAGACAATATCACAAACCATCAACATGTAGTTAAGTGGGACACTAGGAATACTAGGCGCGACCACTTTTGGTCCATTTCCAACTACAGGAGGTGGATCTTGTGAGTCAGGAGGAACATGACCTGGTGGATCTAGTGGATCTGGTGGAGGAAACATTGGAGGAAACCAAGGCTCTAGATCAGGAGGACAAGGACCCCACCCACCTCCCCAAGTGTTTTTCAAGATGTCTTTGCACCTACCAGACTATAGGGGTATTAAAGATACTACAGAGCATGTGCACAAATGTGAGTTACTATGGTGTGTAAATCGGATCACTACCCTGGAGCTGAAGGAAAGTTAGTTTGTGACAACGTTACAAGGGCACACACATAGTTGGTATAGGAAGTACGACCCCCATCAGACGGTGGTATACTACATCGCATTGAAGAATGACTTCCTAAAAGAGTTCTATATCCCAGATTTTGAGCAGAACAGTATCAATGCTGTAAAGGATATCCAATAGGGAATGGTAGAGAGTTTGCAGGAGTATGACGCACATTTCAAGACTCTCTTGTCAAAACTATCCTATGACATTCATCCTTACAAAAATGCTCAATGGTTTATTGGAGGGTTGATAACACCACTTAAAAGGGCTCTGTCACACAATATTTTCATATACCCATGCAAGGCATTGGAAGATGACCTATGCAAAAAAGTTGTTAGGAGCGTTGACAATGGTGTTAGCCATTTTTTGGAGGCTCAAATTGGTGCAAAGACCAAGCAGTTGGAGAAGCTGTCTGCAAACTCGGTGCTTGAGGTTCATATTGGGCTTTGTTGTATAGAATGTGAAGTGGAGGGACATGTAAAGGATAGTTAACCTCAGAAGTCGGTGTGCACTATGTCGGTAGATTGTGAGATTTATCATGGGGATCATGATGCAAGTAGATGCCCCCTACTCCAGCATGCAATCCGTAAAAATGTTTCTTGTTATTACAAGATCTATACCTCTACGACCCATGATACTAAGGATTGTAGACTTATTGATCAAATCCATGATGCTATTGATCTGGGTGTGTGCCAAACCAGCCTTGCAAGTAGTTCAAAGGAGGATAACCATTGTTATGAAGGGTACACAGATAGAGGAATGTGTGGAAGAGGTTTTAATAGAGGATTTTTTGGTCACATTAACCACAAAAGAGGGTGAAGTGAGTTACCATGAGGAACTTGTTATAATTGTGGGTCTATAGAACATTATAAACATGAGTGTCATGACTTGTTACAATGCTCATGGTGTGGAAAGAAACATAAGTATGAAGAGTTTCTAGAACTTTATGAGCATATGAACCAGCAGCACTGGAAGGAAAAAGGTTCTGGGATGGTAAACATCAAGAAGATCGATTCACAGTGGATTAGAACTTGTACTGGTGATGACACGAGAAAAATCCACACATGTCAGGGAGATGCCAAGACCAAGGACACTAGTTTCAAGAGAGGAGGTAGTACATGGAAGGTATTTGGACCCTTCTCATTAGAAAGAAGTGTATCAGGAGACTATGAATGTCATTCAGATTTTACAAGGAGAGGTACAATGTCTAAAGGAGCAGTCCAGGTAGCATGAGGAAAGAAGAAATTTTGAGGCTCCGTAGAAGGACCTAGATGAAGTCAAAGAATTGTGTAAAATGTTAAGGAAAGAGAATATTATTCCTTTACTAGGAAAGTGGCTAAGAGAGAAGGTACCACACACCAGAGTAGAGTGTGAAAGGCAGGTGTTGCATGAAAACCTTCCTCCTCACATCCTTGACTATGACAAGGAGATTAATTTTAATGTGGTTGTTGATGAGTGGATTCTGAGAAATATCCTGATCAACACAGGAGAAGAGGTCAATGTTCTTACCTTAGATGCTTGACATCAGATGGGAAGGCACACATTTCAGCCATCTTCAAATGTGCTATATATGGCAAACAAGACTAAATAAATTCCCATTGGATTCATGAAGGATGCAATTATCACCATTCAAGAAGCCAAGTTCACTAGAGACTTCGAAGTCTTGGCACTCGCCAAGGTAGACAGCTTTCCAACATTACTTAGGCACCCATGGTCTTACAAGAACAATGCTGACCTGCAGCTTAACAAAGGGTATATAAGTTTTGAGAACAAGGAGGAAAGGGTGGTCATTCCTTTTACAAATGAGAATTCAACACCCTATACCAAGCCCTTAGGAGAAGAAGTCCTTGATAGAATCTATGTACGCTCCATCAGAGATCTTGAGATAATTCACCCCATAGAGGGAGTTATTCAGTTTGAAGATGCTCAGTTTGTGAGTGATACCACTAGCATGGCATGTGACAATTAGGTGCATGGGACTTATGAGTTAATTGGGTGACAGTTAAGAGGATATGTAACAAGAGTGAAAAAGGCGTGCTCAGTTAAGCGGCTATGAGGAAAGAAGTTACCAAATTAATCTAGAGGGGCATATCCTTAAATTTTCTTATAGGACATGGAAGCTTAGTTGAAAAATGAGGACGAAAGAAGAGGAATGCTTAGTTATAATCTACTTGGGACTGTAGCGCACTAGTAGGCTACACATAAGGAGAACCTCCTGGAGTGGTGTGAGGTAAGGATCACATTTTCTATAAGGTTTTCTAGGAGCAACGTGCCCACGGTCATACAAGACTACCATGACAAGGAGACCGCTTCATTTCATATCCGAGCATGCGAAGAGGCCTGGATGGGAAGCACATAATCATTACAGCCTTCGTTATGGGTGTATAAGTTGTATTCCATATTACAAGGTTGTGCACACACTTGGTACGTTCATTTAGAGATGTGTTGTCAGACAGGTAATTGGCAAGAGTTGGCGGCTGATCTCATTCAAGCTTTTGAGTATAGGAGTACCAAACCATTAGTGGATAAGGCGTTGCAAGTGATCAAGTGCCTTATGATGGGGGATAGTGCTATGGTAGAGGATCAGATACTATAATTTCTAGGTGAGCCTTCTTTAGAGACATGCCTTAATGAAGAAGAATCAGAGGAGGTACAACTTAAGCACACATGCATGGAAAAATAAAAAGGAAAAATGGTCTATGTAGTAGACAAAGAAAAGATGGAGGCTTTTGACATCAACTATTCTGAGGGTACATGCAAAGTCATAAATAGTGTTGATGAGCAAGCACACACCTACCATGAGTGCTTAAAAACAAAGAAGGTTAACATTGGAATGGAGGCAAAACCTAAGGAAGATATCATCGGTGACTATTGGTTAGAAAGGGAGGTTTCAAAGATCATTGATCTATTGCACGATTTCAAATATTTTTTCCCTCACAGATACCATGCACTCAAAGGAGTTCACCATTCCTTGGGGAGATGAAGATCAAGTTGAAGGAAGGTGCGTGTCCGATTCGGAGGCCTTATCGGATGAATCCAAAATTACGTGTACGGGTCAAGGAAGAAATAGACAAGATGATATCATCTGGTATCATTGAGGCAATAGAATAATCAGAGTGGATAAACCCAATGGTCATCAATATCAAGAGGGATGGGAGGATAATGATCTGTGTTAACTATAAGGAGTTGAATGCAGTGTATGTCATCGATCCTTTCCCAACCCCCTTTACTAAAGAAATATTGGAGGGAGTAGCTGATGGGTTCTCAGGGTACCACCAAGTTAGGATTACAAAGGAACACCAGAGAAAGATAAATTTTTCCACTAAATAGGGAATTTTTTCCTACACGATTATGCCTTTTGGATTAAAGAATGCACCTGTTGTGTTCTCGCACATTGTGGTACAAACATTTCAAGAATTCATCCATAAGTTTCTTCAATTTTACCTAGATTACTGGACTGTGTATGGATTGGTGAAAGACCATTATGAAAACTTAAGGATGATGTTTGAGAGATGTCAAAAATTGAGGATATCCATCAACATTAAGAAATGTGTCTTTGCTACTCCATTTAGAACTCTGTTAGGACACATTATATGCAAAGAAGGTTTGCTAGTATATCCCGCTAAAGTTAAAATTATTATAGGATTAGGGGAGCCTACTAGTCAAACCGCAGTGCACAGATTCTTTTGGCATGCAGGGTATTACAAGAAGTTCATCAAGGGATATGCCAAGATCACCACGTCCTCGGAGGAATTGTTGAAACACAAGAGTAACTTTCATTGGGGAGAGACACAATAGAAGGAATTTGACATTTTAAAGGATAGGCTTGTCACAACACCCATACTACATTTTCCTTCTTGGGATAAGCCTTTCCATGTGCACATTGATGCCTTAGGGACAACTATGGGAGAAACACTATCAAAACCTGGTGAGGGAATTGTTGATCATCCCTTGTGCTTTGCAAGTAGAAAGTTGACACCAATAGAGCATAATTACACAACTACTGAGTGCGAAGCATTGTCTATGATCTACTTGTTGCATAAGTTAAGGTAGTATCTATTCACAATACCATTTATATTCTACATGGAAAACATGGAATTGAATTACTTGGTCAACAAACCCATTTTGCAAGGGCACATATGTCATTGGATCCTTCTAATTCAAGATTTTGAGTTCATCGTGGTCGTGAAGCTAGAAAAAACAATTCACGACCTGACCACTTATCAAGGATTAATTCATGAGAAGACGCACAAATAAATAAGGATACCATGTTAGATGCACAACTATTTAGGTTATGTCGCATGCCCTCAGACTTGGAAGAAATCAAAGTGTTCTTAAAAAAGGTGTGGCACCAGAAGGGATGAAGGACCTGGAAAGAAAGAAGTTAGCAATACGTGGCACACCCTACATGTTGATTAGTGGGGACCTGTATAAGTTAGGTCATGATGAGGTTCTATGCCGATGCATATTAGAACATGAGTGCATAGCCATTATGGAAGAAACACATGGTGGGATTGCAAGAGGACACTATACAGGAAATGCTACCGTGTGGAGGATTTTATTAGCAGGGATTTGGTGGGAAACCATATACAAATATTGTATTAAGTATTGCAAGTCCTGTGACCATTTCCAATGCCTTAGGAAGCATGGAAAGAGAGATGAAATTCCCTTACAACCAATAGCCAGCACTGAACCATTTGAAAAATGGGTAATCGACTTTGTAGGGTCAATCACGCTAGCCGCACAAAGGACTAGTTCACTGTATATCATCACTTACAATGATTACTTGACATGGTGGGCAGAGGTAGCACCTACAAACAATTGCACCACAACGATAGCTACTAGATTTTTATGGGAAAAGATAATCAATAGGTATGGTTGTCCCTTAAGTTTAACAATTGATAGGGGTACACACTTTCTCAATGAAACAATCAAGATTATATTAGCAAAAGTTATGGTGGCCCATCATAAGACTACCCCATATCACCCTCGAGAAAATGGACCTATTGAGGCATTTAAAAAAATACTAAGTCACACGTTAACTAAGATCTGTGACGTTGGAAGACAAGATTTAGATGATAAGGTATCAGTCATTCTATAGGCATATAGGATAACCTAAAAAAGGTTAAACAAGGTCACACCATTTTAATTGGTGTTTTGCATTGAGGTTATTTTACCAGTGGAATTCAAGTTACCATCACTTCTTATAGCACGCGCAGGAGGGTTAGATGATGGAAAAGTGTTGGAAGAAAGAATTGATAAGTTGATGTAGTTAGACAAAAGGCGATCACTTTCTAGATGGAGTCAAAAGACAGAAAAAGAAAGACAAAAGGCATGGTATGATCGTCATATCAAGAACAAGAAATTCAAGGTTGGGCAGTTGGCATTGTTGTATGAGGTTGGGCATTTGTTGTATGGTAAATTGAAAGTCCATTGGGTGGGACCTTACATCATCTCGTACATTCTTAATTCAGGCTCTTGCTAGTTACAAGCACTAGATGGGACGAAGTTACCAGTTCACTTCAATGGGAGTAGGCTGAAGCCCTACTATAAATAATTCTTCTTGGTGTTTGTAATAAGGCAGTATTTCCAAGTAGCTTAGAATTTCCGTTTATGCTTTTTCTTTTCTTTTGTTTCCCTTTCTCATTGCTTGTTCCTTTATTTCTATTTTATTTTACACCTTGTGTGTTGGTAACCACATTATTTCTCTAAAGTTGTGTATGTGCAGAGGACTGCACATCTGTTTTAGTGTGGGGTGGAGTGATACAAAGTATAGACCTATAATACAAAGTTGAACTAGCAGTGGAAGTTGTGGTGAATGGCCCGGTTGAAGGATGAAAAGCATGTAAGGGTAAGAAGTGTGTAGAAGAGAAGGTAAAAAAGAGTGGTTGGTGTAAAAAAGGCTATAAAAAAATCTCATACAAAAAGGATGAAGAGTGTAGGAACAACATGAGGTAGGCGAGGGAAAAAATTGGGTAAAGGATAGAAGAAGTGCCTTCGGCACTATGGATGTGCACATAAGAGTCTTCAATTGGTTGGATTTTTGTGCACTAGAAGGTTGAAAAAAAATTTTCACACATGATGTGGTTTGTGGGTAAAAGCGCTTAAAGACGACTTAGTGGAAAAAGCCACATTTAATGTTAAATTACGTTGGTAGGTGGTATAACATTTAATGATGGAGGGAAGAAAAAACTATAAATATAAGGTTGGGTAAGTCATTTGTTACCTTGATATTATGAGGAAGAAGAAGCTCTTTTTAACTAGGGAATCTAGAGAAAGATTTATGTGAAGAAAAAAGAATCCAAGAAATCTTAAGTGTGTGAATAGGGTAGATCCACAAACTAGTGTGGAAGGAGTAAATGGGCGTGGGAAAAAATTGTTGAGCAAGTGCCATCTTGTGGAAGAATTTTTTTCTAGTTAGGGTTTGGCGGCTAGGGCACGAAGTTAGAAGGATTTCTTCCCAAGGTTGAGTTGTGGGATAGGACAGAGTGGTAGAGTAGAGAAAGGGGAAGAGGATTTAAATGTTAGCACCGACTAGAACAATGACACCAAGGAAACCAACCATTTCACCAAAGAAAACAAAGGGAAAGGGCAACGGAAAGAAAATCACTACCATCACAAGCACAAATGAAGAATGGTAGGCTGAAATGCAGTACCCAGATGGGGTACTGCTAGGGAAAGAATGGGAGTCACTATACGATGGAAAAGTGACAAGCGAGTGTGAGAATCTACAAGTAACTCTTCCTCACACCCGACCTCTCGAGGTCATGCCGAGACAGCCGGTGGGGATGGATTATGCATAGGGTATGGGTAAACTAGTTAGGCAATCTTATATCTTCGACACACACTAATGGAATCTGTGAATCTAAGGAAAAGAAGGCCCTCCTAACCTAAACTGGCATGATAGATCAGTCGGCAAGGATGACTGCTCGAAGGCTCCAATCAATATCGAGCTCTGGCGTGATCCGATCTATAGGTTGTGGGATACGTGGAAAATGACCTGGGATGGTTTCATGTATGTCTCTAGATAGGGTCATATGATGGATGATGGATATATAGTGGATTCTATGGTTGATTCTCTGGTCTAGTCCAGAAATCTTTAGCTTTGTTAGCTACTATGTCTAACAAGGATAACTGTGTGATGATGATAGGTGGAAGTGGAGTGGATCTAAATATTAATGTGCGTAAGCCAGTGTCAATGTTAGATTGACCTGTAGGATCATTGGGTTGTGGGATTTGTGGGTCACAACCATAGATTCATGGTTGTTGTGGACCTGCTATGGTCATGTATGGAATCAGTCCCTAATCCCTAGTATCCAATAGTCGTATGCCTTCTCGGCCTCTATATTCAGAATTAACAATTGTGCGATCTTTCTCAGAGTATCTCACATGCATTCTTGCAACCTAAATTTTAAAGCTAGTATCTATGTCTGTGAGAGTGTCTCCTGCATCTGGATGTGGGACCAAAGGATCATAACCAAATGTTTTCTCTCTTTCAAGTCCTTCTACAGTCATGCAGATATTTATCTAGAGTAATTTGTAGTTTGGCTGATTTGACCAAAATGTGTGCGCTTGGTTCGTCTTCTATATTTAACCCGCTTAACTGTGAGCTGATCTGTTGTAAGTCTGATGTTGTTCAGAAGACTTGGATTCTAAGGTTCTGATCTATATCAGTTATTGCCATAATAAGATTGGGTTGAGGCAAGATTGGCTCGAATACGTATTCTCTAGGCTCTCTAGGTCCCGTGATTGTCATACAAAAGGAAATGATACAAATCTAACTAATGATAAAATAATTTAACTGCGTAAGATATGTCTATGTATATTCCTAAATCTAATAGTTATTGATAAACTACTGAACAAAATTTAAAGAGAAATTATCTAATATATCTAAAATTGACAACTAAACTAATAACGCAATTAAAACAAACAAAGCAACCGAGTATAGCTACTTTTCTGTGTAGTTTTTAGATCTATTCTAAATAATTTGATAACTGATCTACTCTATTTGAAAGACTCTCGATCCTACCTCAGAAGTGAGGAGTGAATCATAGTTTCTCAGAAACTATCAATCCCCACAGCTTCCCTGGCAATATCAAAAGTAAAATTTAACTAAAATGAAATGATTAGCTACTCTATTTGATATGATTTTAACTAGAACTTTGAAAGCTAGAACCTGGATTCTACAGAACAGTGGCGAATCCGATGGTGTGTGACCTTGTCCCCTCAGTGTGATCTCCTCATTCTTTCATGCTCACGCGGATCCAGAAAAGCATGTAATGCTAGCATCAACAAGATTAGATATTGGAACAAAGGCAGCTTAGGATGCAGACTAAATACAATGTGAGTAGGAGAGGGATAGCGCAAGAGTACAGAGCTTGGCTTATGCAATTCCTAGTGGGATTTATTACGAGTCATGCAACATAAAACGTCCAGCACCTGAAACTATCCTATTTGATGAACAAAACCTGTAACTTTAATGGCTTCCTATTGAAATGAAACTATCCTACTCCAATTGATTTGGATGAAATGACAACAACACTTTGCACAAGAAGAATATGTGGCTTTCTGACAGCTAAACAACACTAACTATGCATCTAAGAAATGAAACTATGAATCCTAAACAAAATGAAAGGCTAAGCTATTGAAATGAGAAATTCAGAGGCAAATTTGAGGGGCCATTTTCTTGAGTAGAAGCCATCTATTTATAGCATTTCCAATTACCCAAAGGTAAAAACCAAATTGATCTCTTAAACCATAAACAATGCCAAAACACTATTCCAGGGAACCAGAATCATTAATGCAAGCCAAAGGTAGTGAAAAAAGCTGGTAAACATTGAAATTTACGTGAGTCACATTAAAATAGCATTCTGGAAAATGTGTGAAGGACCACTACCCTGAGCAGGGTGGTGGTTACAGGAGACCGCCGCCCAGACTGGGTGGCGGTCATGAGGCTACCTAGTCAGGGGTGGTGGTTTCGTAACTGAAGAACAAAATGCAAAGAAAAGAGGGGAAAAGAGAACAACAAAGCATGTAGGGGCTAAGTGGGGCATGCAGGATGTTAACGCATACTTGGGGAGATTTTCTAGATCCTGAACACCTTGCGAGGAGACCTGTATCATCATTGGGGCACGTGTTATGTTATTCCAGCAGTGTAGTACCTTACAATTTTGGGTACGTACATATTGCCCCCTCAGAGAAGTGTTTTAGCCATGAAGAGGCATAAAATGGTGGGTCCGAGTATGGTGGTCCTGAAATGGGAAGTTAGAAGTTATACCTGATACGTCTCGTGTGTCGGAATGATGCCATCTGAAATTCCTGCTACCTGCAAAATGAAAAGAGAACTCAAGTGCAGATAGACAAAAAAGATCAAAAAATAAATACTAAAATATCATGAAATGAGGACGTACCATTTGTGCGGGGATAAGAACTTACCTCCGTCGGTGCTCCAAACCCAAAGAAAGGGGCATTCAAAACAAGTCAGGTTGCTATATATGTAAAAGTGGGCCCATTTTCCTATTCATTTGCATGTGTTGATTTGGTTGATTTTGAGCTCTGGGACCCACGGTGACGGTTTCTCATGAGAGTATAGTCAAAATGTCTGGGACGAGATCGTGATCATGCCTCCACGAGCGGAGCACTGACCCACAAGATCACATGTTAGTTTTTCTCAATTTTCTGTTTTTATCCCCAAAATATTAAAATGTTAAAATCTGTCATGGGGCGGTTATTTTTGAAAATGTTAGTTTTAAAAGGTCCATCTAGGGGGGGGCGCCTACTGGGTAGGCTTTGTTTTGGTCAAAAATTGTCATTTTTCATGTTTTTAGGCCTTTTTAGGGAACATGACCCGTACGTGGGTTTTCGGGACACAACCGCCGCCTACCCTGTTCAGGGCGGAGGAGGTTACAAGACCGTCACCTTTAAGTTGGTGATTATGGAACCGCCGCCCTGCTCAGGGCGGGATGGTCCTTCATAGAATGCACAAACAACACCTTTTTGAAGTTAATTTTACATTTTTAGCATTCTTATGTGTTTTCATGATTTTTCTAATGTCATTTGGATACTAACTTGTTCTATTTTGTGTGTTTTTGGGTGTATGTAGGCGAGGGAGGAGTATATTCGATGGAGCTGAGAGAGAGAGTGTGATTGGCTCCTAGCAGTATTAGATGCCCTTTCTCAGGACAAGCAGGACACTCTTCAGAGGGCTAGTATACTGCGTATATCATGGGTTCCACATGTTGCACCATCTAGTCACATACTTTGTGACTTATTTTCATATTAGGATGTTGATCGGAACACTTTCCGATTACCAGGGGTCCGAGGTGAGTGGACCATTACTTTGGAGGATGTTTACCGTATCTTGGGGGTCCCGATCATCGGGAGATGACTTACTCTTGAGACAACAGGTTCACGGGCTCAGATAGCACAGTGGGCCTCATACATGGGAGATGTAGTTATCTCCACTAGTTCGAAGAAGGGGGTGAGGGTCTGATCTATTCCTAGCCTGCCTATCCCCTTGATTCGTCAGGCCATTATGGGGATCCTTGCCTCGAGATTGATTTGGGGACAAGGGAGGAGACACTCTACTCTATTGCTGGTCCCCCATCATTACACAGATTGAGGGACATGGCCGGATTTATGCCTAGGGAGCTGACATACTTGGGACTACCTACCATGATCTATACAGGGTGGTCCGTTTACAAGGGCAGTCATTGAGCCATTTGACCCTGGTTATGAGCTGGGTCTATGAGTGTTTCATCCCCTATGGTAGAGGTGTAGAGGTGGCAGATCCTAGAGCTGTGAGGGCAGCCAAATGGACAGACATGTTGGTGCTAAGAGCACCTCACCAGCCAGTTGCTTCCTTGACCACTGATGACATGGAGGCCACACCATATCAGGCCATGGCAGGGTTATGGGGTGAGGAGGCTCTTACTTTGATTTCTTGCTCCACCACAGGGTAGCTTGTTGACAGGGTGGGGAGGGTGGAGATACATCCCTTCGGTCGAGTGCCTTAGTAGTTTGGCCTACCTTACGTGGGTATGCTTCCCCCGGTGGTGCCAGTATATAGATCAGTTCGAGAGGCCAGGGGAGGTCCTAGAGGCCAGGGTTGGACAGTTGTTACTCTTGGAGTCCCCATTGCAGCGAGGCGAGCAGTACAAGCTCGAGGGAGAGTCGGTGCTCCTCAAGCACCCTTACTTCAGATTTCCACCAGTCTCACTCACAACAGTGATGACCCTATTGACATAGACTCCGAGTCTGAGGATTTCATAGGGGGAGAGACAGAGGAGGAGACCGAGGTTGAGGCTAGTGAGTCAGGTGGAGAGGAGGACAGTGATCCTGAGTGGCATGACACTAAGGATATTTTACAGACAGAGTGGGCGGAGCAGAGTGTGGAGAGGGTGACTCTGGTTTCAGAGGAGCCACTCTCTCAGGGCCTTGGTGGGGAGGATGAGTCCATAGCAGGAAAATATGTTTCCCTGGCCACAGGAGGAGCACAATAGTCAGCATCATCATCTGTGGCAGGTGCCAATCCTAGAGATCCATCTTGGAGGCCCGGCGATCCGAGTGAGTTATCATCCTTCCTTTTTAACGTTTGTTTCTAGTTAGGATTGCCTTAATTGCTCTCTCTCTCTCTCCTTTGTTTACATTTGTTTTTATCTTTTGATCATTTCTAATTGGCTTTTCGCCTTTGCTTGCAGAGACTGCCGATGAGTGGCGAGACCTGATTCGTTGGGTATGCACCGATACCCTGATGATCCCTATGGAGAAGACCCGTGCAGAGCTATTCGTGGATGTAGGGGAGCCTTCAATAGCTAGTAGGCACACCGACGTCTTTGCCCCTGTCTGGCATGTGGCCAAGATGGTGTCTACCCTCCGTACTGAGCTGGTAGGGTATAAGACAATAGAGCGCCTGATGAGGAGTCATTCTCATGGTGAGACCACAACTGCTCCGCAGGATCGTGAGCCCTCCATGCACTCAGAGCACCAGTCGTAGCTAGAGTCCTAGACATGGGCGTGCACCCTCAAAGGGATCTCATAGGGGTTGAGAAGCCACTTGGCTCTCTTGGACTGTTTTTTATGATGTATTTTGTATCTCCTGGGCTCTTTGAGCATTTTGACCATGCTTAGCACATGATGGCATTGTACAGGAAACTTGGTTGTTTATATATATATATATATATATATATATATATCTTCTTCTTGGATCAGATGTTTGGTATTAATGTTCTTATGATTTGATTATCATGTAAATTATAATTTTGTTTTCATATGCTTCTCAGAATGTATGCAATGGAGAACAAATGATAAAAATGTTTACTTTCTTTTTGTATTTCATGATGCTGATATATGATAATGTAGACACAATGTGACTTTAAACTCTAGCTTCTTATAAGTAATTTTTTGGTACTTCATATTTGTTTTGACAAAATGTGATGATAAACCGGTATGATGAGCAGATAAACTTGCCCCACTCCTAACTCCATGCAACTAGTAAGATGCGAGGGCTCATCACCGAGAGCTAGAAAGGGCACAAGTTATGAAATGTGTTGAAATGATAGTGATGAGAGATAGACAAAGCTTTGGTGGAACCAAATTAGGATGCTACAAGCCTACTCTACTCGAGTGACTCCATAGTTTGGGATGCAACTTGCTTTGTGGTTTATCTAGACTTAGATCCGTAGATGGCCTCATGGTAGACAAAATCTGGGTTTCAGGGTTTTGAATTCTCTTGGAATTTTGGACATCTGATTCATTTGTTTTTGACTCAAAATTTCAAAGGTTTATTTGAATTTGATTGTTGACTGCCTTCAATGTTTATTTGTCAAGAGGACTCCCTACACCTTGCCCCATGCTACTAGTAAGAAGCATGGGCTTATCACCATGGACAAGGTATAGGCGAGTAAGGGCATTCCCATCCTTTCCCAACCCTACGTCACTAGTAAGAGACACAAGCTCATCACCAAAGGTTGGTGGGGCAAGGAAATGTGTAAAATTAAAATTTTCCTATTTAATCTATATTTGACTTGTTTATTTGAGTAAAATGTCAGTGTATTCTTATTTCTAAAGAGATATACATAGGGGATAGATGTGACATGATGAAGCTTCTAAAATAGACCATAGGCAAGACACTTATCCTAGGAAAAAACCAAATATGAGAAAAAGCATGCAATCTTGGTATGGTTACCATTAAGGCTTTGTCATATCTAGCTTTATTTGATGAAATGATTCCGAAACAGGTGATGACATTGTATAAAATGAAGAAGTATGATTAGAGTGTTTATGCCAATACCATCAGAATTTTGTAATGAATTGCTTTGAGAATGAGTTCCTTGATCACAAAATTGTACGAAACAAGCAGAAAAAATGAACCTAACTATATGAAGATGCAATGTAGATATATTTATATAAATAGTGCTGGCCGCTTATGCGTAGAATTGTTTAAGGTGTAGGGAATTGACTGTTTCACCAAATTCCTCACCCTCTAGTGTACATAAGAGATATACACCATTTCTATAGTCTTTCATGACTTGGTATGGGCCCAACCATTTGGGCCGGAACTTCCTTCCTTCACCTGTCTTTTTATCGATCTGGCTATCTAGCCTTAGAACTAGATCACCTTCATATATGTCTCATTCATAGACCTTCTTGTTATACTGCCGACACATCCGGTCAGCATAGACTCTATGCCAATGTTCAGCATCTAACCTGGCCTCATCTAGGCTTTCTAGCTGGGAGAGACGTGCTTCTCTATAAGCATCTTCATCCAGAATCCCTTGTAATGAGATACGGAGACTGGGTATTTCAACCTCAAGTGGGAGAACTGCTTCTGCCCCGAATACCAATGAAAAAGGAGTTGCTCCTATTGGTGTTCTTATTGAGGTTCAGTGGGCCCACAAGGCCGGATATAACTTCAAATGCCAATCTCACTTGTTTTCTTTCACAGTTTTAAGAAGAATGGATTTTAATGTTTTGTTTGTCACTTCAGCCTGTCCGTTGGCTTGAGGGTAATATAGGGAGGCTGTATGATGGCTTATTTTAAATTTATTGCACAATTCGTGAACTTCGTCATTCTTAAAAGAAGTCCCATTATCTGAGATAATGATTTGCAGGACACCGTACCTGCAAATGATTTGGTTCAAAATGAACTTGGCGATTACAAAACCCGGTACAGTAGTAAGAGGCATAGCCTCTACCCATTTGGTAAAATACTCGATGGCCGTGATTATAAAGTTATGGCCAGTCTGTAGATGAGGGAGAGAATTTCCCTATCAAATCTAGGCCCCACCTAGAAAAGGGCCATAGAGTAGTGATTGGTTGTAGAGCTTGTGTTGGCATGTGAATCTCGTGGGAGAATTCTTGGCACTTACGACACCTTTGTACAAACTCTACTGTGTCGTGTTCTAGAGTGGGCTATAAATAGCCCATCTGGTGTATTTTGTGAGTAGTGGCATGACCACCGAAGTGGCCTCCACATATTCCACTATGAGATTCATGGAGAATCTTCTTGGATTCTTCTATGTCGACACATCTTAGAAGCATTCCATCGAACACTTTATGATAGAGCACCTGCTCTATAATGATGTATTTAGCTACGATAATGTGTAACCGTCTTCTTTGTTGTGGTGTAGCACCTTCTGGATATGTATGGTCCATGATATAATTAATAATATCAGTATACCAAGGACATTTAGAGATAGGAGGTTTAGTTTCGATGTAGTATATATATTCATTAGGAAATTCTAGATCTACCAGATCACCCCCATCTAGTGGGTTATCAGCTAACCAATCTGCTATGATTTGTCCCTTAATGGACTTTTGATTTACAAAAGTTAATTCAAACTCACCCATTAGGGTTATAAAGTGTCCAGCCTTCTTAGACAAAGACCCTTGCGTGAGGAAGGTTCGTAAATGGTATATTTTTACAATGACCATTGTTTCTTGGTTTAGCATGTAATGTCTTAAGCGTTTGGTTGCGAAGACTATGGCAAGGCATTCTTGTTCTGCTTGCTTATAGCATGTTTCATAGTCAAACAATGTTCGGCTAATAAAATAGATCGTACGTTCTCGTTTGTCATCATCTTCTTGGGCTAGCATGCAGGCTAGCGAGACATTGGTAGCTCATGAGTATAAGATTAAAGGGTGGTCTGGCTTAGGTGGCATTAGCGTGGGTGGTGACAATAGGAAATGCTTAACTGCGTCGAAAGATTCATTGCAGTCTTTGGTCCAATCAATACTATAATCTTTCTTGAGTAGATTGTTGATTGGATTAATGGAAAAACTTAAGTCCCAGGATGAATCTCCAGAATTGCACTGAGTTTTCTAAGAAATGACCTGATTCCAAATTCATCCGAAGGTGGGATCATTTTGAGAATAGCCCTGGATTTTGGCTGGGTCTACATCGATTCCTCATGATGATATAATGTAACCTAGGATCTTCCCTCTTATCACACCAAAGACGCATTTTTTGGATTTAGCGCGACTCCATATTCTATTAGACATGAAAGAATGACGCGGAGTACCTCCGGGTGATCACAAAATCTCTTGGCCTTTGGCCAACAAGTCATCTACGTAGGTTTTCTACAATTTTATGAATAAGATCATGAAATATATACATCATATCCCACGTTGGTATGTAGCGCTAGCGTTCTTGAGACTGAATGGCATAACAACGTAGCAATAGGTTCCCCAAGGAGTTATAAACGTGGTTTTAGCTTGGTCTTGTTTGGATATTTTGATCTGCTTGTATCTTGAGAATCCATCCATGAGAGACTAAAAGCTCAAATCTAGTTATTGTGTCAACAATGACGTCTATGGATGGTAACAAGGAAGTCGTCCTTAGGACGCGCTTTGTTGATGTCTTGAAATTCAATACAGATTCATGTTTTTCCATTCTTTTTTAGAACGTGAATGATATTAGATACCCATTGAGAGTAATCGATTGGTTTGATGAATCCTACTTGGAGGAGTTTCATTACTTCTTCTTTCACCATAAGAGCTACCTTGGGTTTCATTGGTCTCGATTTTTGTTTAATTAACTTTGCGTTTGATTTAATGATGAGGTTATGTACCGCAATGTGTGGTGCAACCCCTGTCATTTCTTTATAATTAAATGCAAAAGCCTTCTGATGTTCCTTGAGGATTCAATTGTGTATTTCTACTTCTGATGGAGTTAACGAGGATCCTAATTTCAATATCCTTGGTTCATCCTACTGTTCTGATGTTAATATCAATTGTTTCTTCGATTAAAGAAGCATTACCTTCTTCAAACTTAGGCGGTGCTGGAGGTAATTCTAGATCGTCTATGTTCTCTACCATGTATATGTTGATCTCCTTTTGTGGGGGGAGCTCTATCATGGGATTTCCAAAATAAGAAGATGAATGTGGGATTAAGGAAAAATCTATCACGTGATGGGTGAGATGTAATGTTGCATAGGCATTTAAGTAATCCAGAGTGGCTCTATCGCTATCAATGTGATCTAGGATAGTAGATTTGTTCTCATCTCTATTTGTTAAAAGAGGGTTTGACATTTTTTTTACCAATGGTTTAGTATGAAGGGATACTATAAAATGAGAATCTTCCAACTCACTATTTGGGGTGAAGCGTGACACCGAGGTTGCTATAGAATCAGTGAGAAGATTTTGTTCTCGCGGGATTGCTTCAATTGATATGAAGTCAAACTCTTTGCTCAAATCCAATAAAACTGTTTTGTAGAGCTATAAGTTCTCAGCTCTAGTTTCATATACCTCAGAGACTTGGTTTGCTACCAATTGTGAGTCTCCTAATACTCTGATGTTATTAACAACCGATCCTCTTAGCTAAGATGAGACCAAGGAGGAGGGCATCGTACTCAGCACCATTCTTTTTACATTCAAAATTTAGTTTAAAGGTGAATGGTAGGATTTTTCCCTCGGGAGAAGTAAATATTACACCTGCCCCAGCTCCATAATGGCATCTAGCTCCATCAAAATGGAGATTCCAATATTTAGTTGGGAATATAGACGTTGGGATACATTTTGTGTTAACATCTTCTACTTCTATCATACAGAGATCCTCTATTGGAAGAGAACCAACACCTACGGTATATCCCATGCCTACAGAATCAAATGATAGGAACATTGGTAGATCCTGTTCTAATAACTCGATAATCTTTGCAGTAGTTCCTAACGATAATGTTTCTACAATGTTAGCCTCATCTTTGAGGGTTGGGATAGTCTTGATTAGGATCATAGTCTTAAGATCTATTGTAGGTACCAACTTCTCCTCTGGTTTTGCGTCGGTGGCTTTATTAAGTTTGTTTTGTCGGGAGTTCAAACTCTGAGTGAACGCCTGGTATTTTCTTTAAGTCAGCTAGGTGTATATTGAATGGCTTTGGATCCCCCTTGGTTACAAACACTTTTCCTAAATGCAAGAATATTACTTCTTGAAATAATGTAGAGGGGATTGCCTTCATACGGTGTATCCATGGTCGGCCAAGGATCATATTATAGTTGGTTTCCTGATCTATAATATAAAACTCTGTCAGGATTGTTTTGGGTCCTAAGGTGACCGGTAGTATTATAGTTCTAATTGACGTGGCTTTAAGGCTATCATAGCTTCTTAATGTATTTCGAGTTGAGGAACAATTTATTTCTCCATACCCTAGCTTTTGAAGGAAAGAGAAGGGGACTATGTTAACTGCTACCCCATCGTCAACCATTGCATGTTTAACGTAATTGTTATAAACCCAGACTTATAAATATAAGGCTAGATCACCTCTGCGTGTAATCTTAGCGTTTGTTGGCATTTTGTTTATTTCGAAATATAAACTCGATATCCCTATCCAACTATCCCGGAGGGTGAATATCAAAGTCTATATGGTTTACTTGTGTTTCAAGAGGTGGAGTGATGTTAATTAAATGACCTAAACCTAATGCCTCCAAAAGAGCAGCCCTGTGGGAAGGAGAGTTCTTTAGTAAGTCCAAAAAAGAAATGTGTGAGAAGGTTTTTGTTATATCTTTAATTAAATCATAGGCACCTATGGGTTTTACTAACATTTGTTGGATGTTATCTGTCTCCGATAGGTAACTTGAACTTGGCTAAGAGGAATACTCTCGTGTCCTTATTACAGCTTCCATACAGGTAGTTCGGTGTCTAATTCCCCTAAACCAACTATCTTGGGTCGCGGCTGACTTCCTAATTGTGGTGCAACTAATGGATTTAGTGAAGTTGAGGCTTCATGATCATTGTTTCCTATTATTATGCACTTATTTTTCCCATTTGGATTTAACCTATTGTTATTGTGATTTGGAAACGGATCATTAAAGATTTTGAGGGGTGCATTTTGAGGGGAAAATGCCCCCATGAAATTATTTAGTGCCAGTGATGCAGGATTGGCTAAGAACATTATATATGAAAATTTGTCTTTGTTCCTATGGAAAATGTTGCATGAATTTATTATAGTCATGAGCACGTTCTAGTGTCATGGCCTCAGATTTTGTGAAAACCACAATACGAGTTAGGATTGTAATTCCTAGTTTGCTGGTTTGGTGCAGATTATGGCCCAAAATGCTGATCAAACCTTTGCCTATTAGGAATAAATTTTTGTGTTTTTTGTTTTTTGTTTTGGTTCTAGTTTTGATATCTAGTTGAGTTTTGGGCTCCAGACCCTTTGTAAGGTATTTCCATTGTTGTTGTTCTTGTTGGACGATTAAAATCCATTACATTGATTGTTGGAGTAAATTTTTTGTTTCGTTGGTTGTTCATTAGTGGTGGAGTATTCACAACATTTACCCTTTTGGCTTGATCAGTTACTCCATCTATTGTCACTCCTGCAATTTTTATTAAGGACTTTAGGTCCTTGATTGACATTTGTGGTAGTGGGGTAAGTCATAAAATTCTGGTTGGAGGTGATTAACCTCCCGTTTGTTCCATATATCTTGCGACCACTATCTATTGCAGCTTGATCTATTCGGAGAGCGCTCTCAAGTACTTCATCATAAGTCCTTAGTGGGAACTTTTGGACCTCTTCCTTCACCTCTCTGCAAAGGGAATGAATGAATAAATCGCATAGTTCCATCTGATCCATATTTGGAGCATTTGTCAAAGAATAGAAGACTGTACACCATCTTTGAATGAAATGAGCAACAAGATTCATTGTGTTCCTACTTAATGTGTAAGAATTCCCAGATTCTTGTTCTCAACAAATTGTTCATATCAAATGCCTTGATGAACTCAGAAACGAGTTGTTTAAATGAATAGATGGAAGCCTTAGGTATTCTATAATACCAATCGAGGGCGATTCCTTCCAAGGTTTTGGGGAATATTTTGGTAAAAACCCCATCTCAAGGGAGTAGTTCTCGAATGGATGTGGCGTAAGTCTTGATATGTGCAATCGGATCTCTCTCACCTTTGTATTTGGGGAAAATCGGGAAGAGGTATTAGAAGAATAATGCTTCGTATGGTGAATTCTAAGGGTTCTTTCAAATATTCTGAATAAGTCCCTGTCGCGTAGGTTTCGACCATTGATGGTGCCTGCTGAGGGGGGTGGCGGTGGAATGGGTTGTTGATATGGCGTAGCGTATGCACTAGTAGGGGCATAAGGAAACTCTTGTGGTTGAGTAAACATGCTGGGAGAGGAGAACATATCCCTTTGTGGTGATTTGGAGTACATGTTTAAGTATGAAGGGGAATTGTCTAGGAATGGATTATTTTGTACTAGACCGAGAGGTATCGGAACGGTGTTAGAAATGGCGATTCTAGTTGGCATTTATTGTGAATACTGAGAATTCATTCCTAATGTGCCTATTCCTGTGAGGAGGTCTACTTGGCTAGGATGGTGTGGAGGATTAGAATTTCTTTCCTACATGAATTGAAAATGGTGATTTGCTTGAGCAATTTCTAATCCCCTAACTTTTTCTACTAAAGTCGAAATGACTTCATTTGATAAAGTCATTGTATTTTTCTTTAGTGGTGTTTGTTGTATATCCTGGTGTTGTATAGGCATGTGATACCTTACTATGAACTGATCATTTCCCTACCAAGTTTCCCTGAGGGCATTTTCTATATGTAGTGGTATGGAGGTATTTTCTTGAAAAGAGACCTCAGGTTGTGCTTATAAACTTCCTATGGGTGGGTACATATGATCTGAAAATGGTACTTAATTTTTTTTTGAAGTACTTAGAAAATTTCTAGATTTTTAAATTTACAGACTCAACATTGATCTTGAGTTAATTTGATCCAATTTTTAGGTGTCTTGAAACCCAAATCCTCAACTCTTCCAAAAAGACCAATTAATCTGGTTTTTCAACTTTAAGTGAATCACTTGGATCTAATACAAATCCATTTTACTTCATAGTTGATTTTTAATTATACACTCAAAACTGACATTTGAATCTAAGATGATAAGTGTATTCAAATCTTGTTGTGGGTTATGGATACTGAAATTTACTTCAATCCATTTACTCCAGTTTTATACTTATTTTATCAATTAATAAAATTAATCCAAATATGAATTTCAACTGATAAAAAACTTGTAAAAACTGAAATGCACAAATCCTCAAAACAAGAAATTGATAACGGAGTTCACCCAAAGGCTACATCTCCGGATTCACAAAAAGTGAATCGATCCATTAAACGTCTAATGAAGTACAATATCCCTTCAATATTGACTTAACAGACCTTTAAACCTACAAATGAGCTGATTCAAACCTCAAGGAATTCTACAATTTACCATAATCATTCCCAAGTTCATCCCGTGGCTCCTACAGTATTTCTTCTGTTTGTTCCCTATGCAAATATGTTCAAAAAACGTCTACAACTTGAAATATACAAGACCTATACAAAAAAGGTTTAAATTTATGGAAACTTTAGGAAATTATTAAAAAATTCCCTTTTTTACTTCATGGTCTGATTTGGATCAGAAGTGGATGCAAAATACAGATCTCTGCTTGCCCCTCGTGCCTGTTCTGTGAAACTACGATGGAAAAATGTCTACACAAAAAAATCTATAGCACTTTATGCAACAAAAGTTACCTTTCTGGAAATCTCTCAGAATTTTGAACAACTTTCATTTTTACATCAAGTCCTAATTCGGACCATAAGTGCCTCGAAAATTGTGATCTCTGCAAACTGGTCCTTCGCTGTCCCCCTTTCCAACCTACCAAAAGCTTCCCTTTAAATAGATGTGATCCTTCTCTATCACTTGCTACAAAGTGGCGGCTTGGTAAGACTGATTACTATTTTGGAAAGGTTAAAATCCCCCTTTCATAGGTTTAGAAGCCCAATTTAGCAATTGACCCCACGTTTGATGGAAAGAGATAAGATAAGCCTTAAAAGAGCTTTTTTTTTGCCACAAAATCCTCCTTATACCATGGGATTTGAATTTATTCACATGGAATGGATTAAATAGATTTTTACAATTATTTTTTTTAAATATAAATCCACTACAAACCTACCAAGTTTCACGCCCATAATACACCATTTGTCCACGTTAGAGTGTGTCACGTCATCATTTGACCGCAACTTTGACTATGCATATCTTTCGCATACGAACTCAGATTTGGTCCATTCAAAATGCATCGGAAAGCTTGCGATGAGCTCTATACCATGGAACTGATTTTGAAACATTACAGTACCATCCATTTTTCCTTATCACCAACTTCCACGTGTCACCCTGTCATTGGTCCACTGGTTGACCTATTGACCAGAGTTGACCCGTTTGGAGGCCCATCTTTGACCAGCGATAGAATTTGCATACGGACTCTGTTTCTGGAGTTCAGAATACCGTTGAAAAGGTCTCAATAATACCTTCAACATGGTCCAATTTTAGGAAAGTTTAGGAAAAATCCTCCGGATCACTCCTCCCCAGTAAGACCATTTTGACCTCAAAATGGAAATTCACTCTGTTGAACTATACACACGTTCTCTGCATAATACAAACATAGAACCCAGTTTATAGCATGGTAATTTTTCCATATAAATTTCAATAATCAAATGCCAATAATAGTAATATAACCCAATGGCCTAAACTGCAACTGATGTGACACTGCAACTGCCATATTCCTTTGTACATCCTGATCCTGCACTCACCATTGTCAACAATGCAAATGTAAACTGCACTCACAGCTTGTTAGTGAAAAACTTGTACATACCATTTGCAACTATACCTAACAGTTACAAATATTAAGTCTATCAATAAGACTTACAAATGTAAAAATGTCATGCATAGTAAACAAAGAGTTTGTATAAGTTGTGCACTTACAAACAATGCCTACATGCCACAAATTGCACAATAACAATATTTTAACTACAATCCACATATAGACATCCGACCAATGATCATGCCCACTGAACTGTACATACTGCTGAAAAATGAAGTTGTAAAACCATTAAAAAAGAAAATTACATCAAGTATTTTAAACCTGTCACCTGATTATTTCCTCTTTACGATTTGTGGTCTAAGTATTCCAGCACCTGAGGAGATTCAATTCAGTTTTTAACCACCGATTCTCCTTGTTCATGAACGCACTGAATCATATTGTTCAATTGTCCTGAAGGCTCTGTGTGTTGCGTTTGAGCGAGCTGATCCAACTCCTCTGTTTGGAAATATGAGCTATATCTAGTTTTTGGAGGTGGAGTTTGTGTTGACAACCGGTTGGTTGAATAATTGTCACCCCATACTGAGAGCGAGGGTGATGACTGTCTATTCAGTTGAGCGTAGTATGCCTCAAGACCTAGGAGAGGTATGCCATATGCATTGAATCCCGACATATTCAGGGGGTATATGAATAACCGCACAATAATGGGAAGGAGGGAAGGTGGAAGAAAAAGATAAGGAAGATGTTACAGTTGTTTGCTTCACATTGGGTTCACCAATTTTGTACAATGGAAAAGTGACAAGCGAGCATGGGAATATACAAGTGACTCTTCTTCGCACCCGACCTCTCGAGGTCATGCCCAGACAGCCAGTGGGGATGGATTATGTATAGGGTATGGATAAACTAGTTAGGTAATCTTGTATCTTCGAAACACACTAATGGAATCTACGAATCTAAGTAAAAGAAGGCCCTCCTAACCTGAACAAGCGTGATAGATCAGTCGGCAAGGATGACTGCTCGAAGGCTCTAATCAATATCAAGCTCTGGCATGATCCGATCTATAGGTTGTGGGATACATGGAAAATGACCTGGGATGGTTTCGTGTATGTCTCCAGATAGGGTCATATGATGGATGATGGATATATAGTGGATTATATGGTCGATTCTTTGGTCTAGTCCAGAAATCTTTAGCTTTGTTAGCTGAAACGTCTAACAAGGATAACTGTGTGATGATGATAGGTGGAAGTGGAGTGGATCTAAACATTAATTTGTGTAAGCCAGCGTCAACATTAGATCGACCTGTAGTCTCATTGGGTTATGGGATTTGTGAGTCACAACCATAGATTTGTGGTTGTTGTGGACCTGCTATGGTCATGCGTGGAATCAGTCCCTAATCCCTAGTATCCAATAGTCGTATGCCTTTTCGGCCTCTACATTCAGAATTAACAGTTGTGTAATATTTTCTGAGTATCTTATAGGCAATCTTGCAATCTGAAGCCTTAAGCTAGTATCTATGTCTGTGAGAGTGTCTCCTGCATCTGGCTATGGGACCAAAGGGTCACAACCAAACATTTTCTCTCTTTCAATTCCTTCTACAGTCATGCGGATATTTATCTAGAGTAATCTGTAGTTTGGCTGATTTGACCAAAATGTGTGTGCTTGGTCATCTTCTATATTTAACCCACTTAACTGTGAGCTGATCTTTTGTAAGTCTGCTGTTGTTTGGAAGACTTGGATTCTAAGGTTATGATCTATATCAGTTATTGCTGTAATAATGTTGGATTAGGGCACGATTGGCTCGAATATGTATTCTCTAGGCTCTCTAGGTCCCATGATTGTCATACAAAAGGAAATGATACAAATCTAACTAATGACAGAATAATTTAACTGCGTAAGATATGTCTATGTATATTCCTAAATCTGATAGTTATTGATAAGCTACTAAACAAAATTTAAAGAGAAATTATCTAATATATCTAAAATTGACAACTAAATTAATAACGTAATTAAAACAAACAAAGCAACCGAGTATAACTACTTTTCTGTGTAGTTTTTAGATTTATTCTAAATAATTTGATAATTGATCTACTCTATTTGAAATACTCTCGATCCTACCTCAGAAGTGAGGAGTGAATCATAGTTTCTTAGAAACTATCAATCCCCACAGCTTCCCTCGCAATATCGAAAGTAAAATTTAACTGAAATGAAATGATTAGCTACTCTATTTGATATGCTTTTAACTAGAACTTTGAAATCTAGAACCTGGATTTTGCAAAACCATGGTGAATTCGATGGTGTGTGACCTTGTACACTTAGTGTGATCTCCTCGTTCTTTCGTGCTCACGTGGATCCAGAAAAGCGTGTAATGCTAGCATCAACAAGAGTATATATTGGAACAAAGGCAACTTAGGATGCAGATTGAATATAATGCGAGTAGGAGAGGGATAGCGCAAGAGTACAGAGCTTGGATTATGTAATTCCTAGCGGGATTTATTGGGAGTCATGCAACATAAAACGTCCAGCACCTAAAACTATCCTATTTGATGAACAAAACCTGTAACTTTATTGGCTTCCTATTCAGATGAAACTTTCCTACTCCAATTTATTCGGATGAAATGACAACAACACTTTGCACAAGAAGAATATGTGGCTTTCTGACAGCTAAACAATGCTAACTATGCATCTAAGAAATGCAACTATGAACCCTAAACAAAACTAAAAGGATAAGCTATTGAAATGAGAAATTCAGAGGCAAATTTCAGGGGCCATTTGCTTGAGTACAAGCCAACTATTTATAGCATTTGTATTTACCCAAAGGTAAAAACCAAGTTGATCTCTTAAACCATAAACAATGCCAAAATACTATTCCAGGGAACCAAAATCATTAATGCAAGCCATAGGCGGTGAAAAAAAGTTGGAAAACATTGAAATTTATGTGAGTCCCATTAAAAGAGAATTCTGGAAAATGTGTGAAGGACTGCCACCCTGAGCAGGGTGGCAGTTGCAAGACCACCGCCCAGGTTGGGTGGCGGTTTTGTAACTGAAGAAGAAAATGTATAGAAAAGAGGGGAAAAGAGAACAACAAAGCACGTAGGGGCTAAGCAGGGCATGTGGGATGTTAACACATACTTGGGGAGCTTTTTTGGATCCCAAACACCTTGTGAGGAGACCTGTATCATCATTGGGGCACGTGTTATGTTATTCCAGCGGTGCAGTACCTTACAATTTTTGGTACGTACAGTCACACCTACAGAAGATGGCCATAAATGATCATAATAATTGCACGAGCACAATGGAGAAGGAAATGGTGTTGGAGTTGGTTCACCCAACCAACAATAGGACACTAGATGGAATGCCCATTTACAACGATGAGGTAAATGTCAAACTAGAGAAGGTAGGGCTATTGCAGCTTTATGAGTTACCTTACTTTGGAAAGCCTGGGTGACGGTATCAATGGTTGATGTCGCACATTCATGAAGATCAGTTTTACTTCATAGGGCACAAGATGCACATCACACCATAGCCTATATCTAAGTTTATAGGCCTCAATTGTGAAAGAGACAACATTGATTATGATTTGAGTGACAAGGAGGCCATCAAAAATATTGTAGCTGTGTATGACTACAAGAAGGGTTCAAGATACTTTGACATCTTAGAGATACCATACCTAGTGATAAGGATGGCCATGCACTTAGTCACCAAACTCAATGACCAAGAAAAGTGGACATAAGTAAATAAGGCATGAATGAACGTATGCCGGAAGATATCAGAAGAGACCATCTACAACTTGTCTACTTTCATCGCAGATGAAATTATAAGCAGTGCGTAGGAGGGAGAGAAGATAATATTCGGTAACATTCTCCTCACTATTGTGTTCTCAGAGATCAGAGTGCCCGACGGGATAGAAAAATTTGTTTGGGAGTATCTAGAAGAGGATCCCTTTCCTACAAAAAGGTTTGTAACATATCCTTGTGAAACCATGACGGACGCTCACAAGGCACACCTAGAGAAATGGTATAAGAAAATGCGTGACACATTCGGGGCTGAGTGGAGGATGCTAGAGCAATTTCCCATGCTCGTAAGTGGAGAGGAAAAGTTTTTAGTATACCAACACTTCTGTATTGGTAGATTTATGATGAAAGATGGGAACATGAGTCCATGGTGCAAACTACCCTTCTCCTTCACTGCATTATACTTCCAAGCTGGAGTAAATCGGTTTAAGGAGGCCAAGAGACTAAGGTTCGACCTTAGTGAGCTAGATATAGACTACCACAAGCTGCATCGAAAGCTAGTCAACCTAAAGAAGCATGTATATGTGGAGAGGTATGTCTCCCATGAGATACAAATGATGAATCCTTTGACGATGCCAATAGTAGGAAGGACCACAGTAAGGGTGTATCTACACATAAGGCCTAAATTTGAAAAGGGTGCTTACTTAGAGAATGATTTCTCCATTCCTGAAGACCCTATAAGAAGAAAGAAGGTCACACCTAGAAAAAGAGAGAGAGAATAGGTGTAGAAGGCACCAAGTGTTCAAACTACATAGATGGTAAGCGTGTTAGAGACAAGCACTAAGCCTAGTACTTATGCGTGGAGGAAGAAGTCCTCAGTCAAGGAAAAAACCCCAAAAGAAGATGCACCAGAGCATGAAGATCCCCTCACTCAAGAGGAATTGCCAAGGAAGACATCACATATTGAAGAAAAATAAAGAGAAGAATCCCATGTACTGGAATCCTAATAAGGAAGAAGAAAAAGGTGATGGATGAGGCTGATTCAGAAGAAATAGAAGACCTAGATGCCTACATTGGCGACAGGGATGATGATGAAGAAGAACTAGGAGGTGAAGACCATCCCATCTATGAGATACATTATTTTGAAGAAGAAGGGGATGAGGAGTATAATGAAAGAGATGAGGAGGAGGATGAAGAAGAATCTAAAACCCAAGGCAAGGGGGTAGGTGGGGAAGAAGTTACAAAAGAGAAAATAACTCCAAGCCTCACGAAGGAATAGGTAGATGAAGCCACAGAGAAATAAGTGACGAAGATCATCAAGGACCTGGTGGAACAATATGTGGAAAACAACGTGGATGTGGTGATGAAGGAAGATGAGGAGGAGAGCATATAAAAATAATATGGAGTTGGAGAAAAGGGAAGAGGAGCTCCAAGAGAAAACCAAGGTCCTAAAGTAGGAGGAACTAATTATCACTCAATTAAGGCATGAATTAAAAGATGAGAAGGAAAGGGTACGTGAGGCAAGGTAAAGTTCCTAGAGGTAGAGTTGGAGAAAAGGGAAGAGGATACAAGAAGATAGATATGATCACAAATTCCATTGTCTTGAAGCATCCAGACTTATGCCACCCACACAAAAGTATGGGTCATCTTTGTAATTCCTAGAGGACTTGATTTGCATACTCACTATGGAGAGGTGAAAATTTTCCCTAGAATAATAAGAAGAGGTGTTGACATGCCAAGAGAAAGAAAATAAAATGAAGGTTGTGGAGATTGTTTCTTAGTACAACAAGATCCTTGCCAATGTAAAGGATGACACACAAGTTGTTGAGGTTGCCTATGAAAATTGCGCAAACAGAGATAGAGTGGAAAGTATCTTAGTTTCCACCCATGAAGAAAAACTCAAGGAGTTCTAGAAAAATAGAAAAAGGGAATAGGGTGAAGCGAGACAATATCCTTGCCGAAGTAGAAGAGAAATCAGAGGCCATTGAAACCTTGTGGGGTTCAATCAAGAATTGGCTAAAGGAATTTTACCATCAAATCACTCGGAGGATGGATGCACTCGAAGATTTGGGAAAGCAACTGGAGGAGATTTTGGAGATAATGAGCACTAAGGGAGAGGAGTTTAGTTTTGAAGAGGTGAGCACCCTGGTAGGTGACCTCTGTCAGTAAGCGCAGGATGAGGCCGACACTTGGGGGAAATTAGAAGCTGATTTAAGAAAGGATTTCCCTTTCCTCCTTCATAAGTAAATAAAGTTCCCCATTGTTTCATTGTTTTCCCCATTTCTTCATTCCTTCATTATTCCATTCCAACCATTTGTAAGGATCCACCATTATTTAATTCTTTATTGAAGAATGTTTCCAAGGATGGAGAATAGGCATAGTGTGGGGTGATGTTGGGCCCCAAAATATTAGATAAGTGCAAGAAGGCACATGGGTGGGCTAGACCTAGTTAAATAAGGGCACACAAGCTGAAAGTACGTAGGGAAAGGGTTCTGGAAGGGTTTTATAGAACACATGGCATGTGTGCACAGGGTAAAATAGGTTTTGTACTTAGCCGCATTCGCCATCCCAGGAAACACATAAGAAAAACATGACCCTTGTGGATAAGGTGCCATCCTGGCGACTATGGATCAAAAAGGGAATATTCCAGGCATGCGATAGAAGGTTCTCAAAGAAATCATTGCAAGGGATGGAGAGCTCAAATCTGGAAAGGCATGTTCCCATGAGAACCACTTCGAAACTTGGCAACCAATCTGTAACTTCTAGAAGACATGGCGGTGGGTGATAAGGCTATTTATACAAGCGCCCGGTAGAAGAAAATGGAGAATAGTTAAAGAAAGGAAAATCCTTGCAGAAAACATAATGGAGGATGTTATGGGTTAGGGGTTAGGAGAGGTCCGTGAGAATTTAGCAAGTAGAAGGGGATGGTTTCTCATTTTAATTGTAATATGATTAACATGGTATAGTCCTGATGCATGAATTGGATTTTAATTATTATATGAGGGTCTATTATGACCTCAAGGAATTGTAATGTGGTTATTGAATCTATTCATATAAATATAATTATTTTTTATAAATCATCTGTGTTCAATACTTATGCATTTTCTTTCTATATGAATCATCTCCATGTGTTGCTTTTTATTTCTCTTACATGCATACAATGAGATGATAACTCCTAAGTTCATAAGAATGTGGTTTGTTATTTTATATCCTACATTTGATTATTTGTTCTAAGATGATGCATTCTCACAAAAATCACATAAAGGAGAGACTCGGTACCCACTGGGTGATAGGCTGGCACGCATGGGATTTTCCTATTCTATAAAGGGTACAAAAGTGACTACAATCTCATACTTGAGCACAGAAAAATAACTATGTAGGCATACACACATAGAACCATCATCACAATGTTAGACCATATACAATGATGATCTTGACCATTCATTTGGTAGGACATATTCAGACAACAAACTTATTCAATCACACAACATGATGAGATTAAACATTACATACTCACATACATAGGATCTCAAATATTTGATGATATAACTTAGAACACATCACATTTCAAGCATCAACACAACCCTTTGAATCAAAACATAAAATTTGAAAACTCAAACTTGAAGATACAACTTGAAAAACTCTTTATATTGATATGGCGTGTTGGTGAGAAAATTTATTGGGGGAAAAATTGGTGGGTTTCTTCCCAATGTCTCCGAGACTCTAGGTCCCTCTACTTGGGTGGCGTAGCTCCACTTTATTATGAATGATGGAAATGGGAAATTTTTGGTTGGCCAAGAGGCCGGGGATCCAACAGGTACATTCCACTGTACCCGTGGAAAATAATTACAAGGAATTGTAAGGGAAGAATTTGATAAAATGAGGGAAAAGGAAAGTGGGAAATTATATAAGGTAAACCAACTCTACAAGTAGAAAATTAGATTCTCGTCATGGCTAATTAGAAGGTTCACATTCAAAATTAATTAGAAAGAAACAACAAGTTTATTATGCCAATGACCAAAGGAAACCATACACACAAGGTTGTACACATTCATAAGTCATAAAAATAAGCAATTACTTTCTTGATTGGCATTTTTACTAAGTTTCAAAATGCAAGGAATGGAGGAAAATAGTGAAGGAGAGTAGAAGAATCCTATCTCTCTTGTATTGCTCAATAGATCTCTATCTTGAGTACAAAATTGTCAACCCTTAAGAAAGAGTATGTCAGTACATTATATAGGACAAGGATGACTCTTCATTTACCCCCCATGGTGACTGTACGATGGAAAAGGGACAAGTGAGCATAGGAATCTACAAGTGACTCTTCCTCGCACCCGACCTCCCGAGGTTGTGACGAGATAGCCAGTGGGGATGGAATATACGGGGGGCGCAGACAAACTAGTTAGGCAATCTTATGTCTTCAACGCGCACTAATGGAATCTACAAATTTAAAGAAAAGAATGCCCTACTAACCTGAATTGGCGTGATAGATCATTCGGTGAGGATGAATTCTCGAAGGCTCCAATCAATATCGAGCTCTGATGTGATCCGATCTATAGGTTGTGGAATACGTGGAAGATAACCTATGGTTGCTTCATAGATATCTCCCGACAGGGTCATAAAAAAGGGATGATGGATGTATGGTGGATTCTATGGGTGATTCTCTGGTCTATTCCAAAAATCCTTAGCTTGATTAGCTTCTACGTCTAGTGAGGATATTTGTGTGATAATGCTTGGTGGAAGTGGAGAGGACCTAAATACCAATGTGTGTAAACCAACGTCAACATCTAATTGACCTGTGGGCCTGTTAAGTTGTGGGACCTGTGGATCAAAACCGTAAGTCTGTGGTTGTTGTGGACCTCCTATGGTCATGTGCAGAATCAATCTCGAATCCCTAATATCCAATAGTTGTATGCCTTTTCAGCCTCTATGTTTAGAGCTAAAAGTTACGCAATCTTCTCAGAGTACCTTACTGGCGTTTTGGCAAATTGAATTCTTAAGCTAGTGTCTATGTCAATGAGAATGTCTCCTACATCTGGCTATGGGACCAAAGGATCACAACTGAATGTTTACTATTTTTCAAGCCCTTCTATAGTCATGCAGATATTTTATTTAGGGCAATCTGTGGTTTGGCTGGTTTGACCAAAACATATGCGCTTTTTCATCTTCTATGTTTAATCCCCTCAATTATGAGCTGATTTCTTGTAGGTCTATTGTTGTTTGGAAGACCTGGATTCTGAGATTTTTATCTACATCATTTATTACTACCACAAGATTGGGTTGAGGCATGATTGGCTCGAATACGTATTCTCTGGGCTCCCTAGGTTCCGTGATTGTCATACAAAAGGAACAATATAAATCTAATTAAAGCAATGTAAGCTAATTATGTAAAGTATATCCACAACATATATAAATTCTCTATTTTTTCTATTTTTGATAGGATAGAATTAAGATAAAAATATTTAATAGAATTGAAAGAGCAATTATTTAATATCTAGAAAGTGACAACTAAGCTAATAACTGAATTTAAAACAAGCAAAGTAGCCGAGTATAGCTATCTACCTGTGTAATTGTGAATCTATTCTGAATAACCAAATAACTGATCTAATCTATTTGAAAGACCCCTGATATTACCTCAAAAGTGAGGAATGAATCATAGTTTCTTAAAAAATATCAATCCCCACATCTTCCCCAGCAATATCGAAAGTGAGATTAACTAAAATGAAATGATTCACTACTCTATTTGATATATTTTAACTAGAAATTTGATAGCTTTAACCTGGATTTTGAAGAACAGTGGCGAATCTGATTGTGTCTGGATTTGTCCCCTCAGTGTGGTCTCCTCATTCCTTCGTGTTCACATGAATCCAGAAAAGTGTGTAATGTTAGCGTCAACAGAAGTAGGTATTAGAACAATCGCAGATTTGTATGTAGATTGAATTCAAGACGAGTAGGAGAGGGATAACGCAAGAGAGCAGAGCTTGGCTTATGCAATTCCTAACAAGATTTATTGTGAGTCATGTAACACAAAACATACATAACCTGAAACTATCCTTCTTGATGAACAAAACCTGCAACTCTAATGGCTTCAGACTAAAAATGAAATTATACTACCTCAACCTAATTGTATGAATCAATAATAAAACTAGAACAAGAAGATCATGTGGCTTCTAAATAGCAAAATAGGACTAACTATGCATGAAACAAATGAAAACTATTGAATTCCTAAGAAAGAACTGAAATACTAAGCTACTGAAATGAGAAAATGAGGGACAATTTTGACGGGCCATTTGCTTGTAATCAAACTAGCTATTTATAGAATTCCCATTCACCCGAAGGTAACTCCAACTAGGACTCTTTTACCATAAACAATGGAGAAACACTATTACAGGGAACCAAATTCGTAATTACAAGCCAAGGCAGTGGAAAAAGCTGGTAAAAGTTGAAATATCACGCAAGTCGTGATCAGTTGAACATGCTGGAAAAATGCGTTTAGGACCACCGCCCTGAGCAGGGGGGCGGTTACAAGACCGTCGACCTTCCTAGGTGGCGGTCATAAGACTGCCACCTAGGCAAGGCAGTGGTTTCATCACTGAAGACCAAAATGCAAAGGAAAATAGGGGGAAAGAGTAAAACAGAGCATGCGGAGGCTAAACGGGGCATACGAGATGTTAATGTACACTTGGAGAGATTTTCCAGATCCCAAACACCTTGCAAGGAGACCTGTATCATCATTGGGGCACGTGTAACATCATTTCAGTGGTACAATACCCTTACAATTTTGGGTATGTACATATTGCCCCCTCAGAAAAGTTTTTTAGCCATGAAGAGGCGAAAAACGGTGGGTTCGAGTATGGCGGTCCCGAAATGGGAAGCTAGAAATTATACCTGACATGTCTGTGTGTCAAAATAATGCCATCCAAAATTATCGCTACCTGCAAAATGAAAAGAAGACTCAAGGGCAGATAGATAAAATAAGTTGAAAAATAAAGTCTAAAATAATATGAAGTGAGGACTTACCATTTGCGCGGGGATAAGAACTTACCTCTGTCGGTGCTCTAAACCTGCGAAAAGGGGCATCCAAGACAAGTTAAAATGCTATATATATATATATATATATATATATATATATATATAAACGGGCCCATTTTTCTATTCATTTGCACGTGTTGATTTGATTGATTTTGAGCTCAAGGACCCACGATGATGGTTTTTGACGAGATTATAGTCAAAACTTTCTTGACGAGATAGTGATCATGCCTCCACGAGATCTCAGGTTCGTTCTTCTCAATTTACCACTTTTATACCTAGAATGTAAAAATGATGAAATCTTCGCCATTGAGGGGTAATTTTTGAAATTTTTAGTTTTAAATGTGTCCTTAGGGGGGGACTCCTAATGGGTAGGCTCTCATTTTAGTCAAAATGGTCATTTTTTGTGTTTTTGAGCATTTTCTAGGGCACGTGACCCATTTGAAAACATGGGACACGACCACTGCCCTGAGTAGGGTGGTAGTTATAGGAACGCCACCCTTTAAAGTGGTGGTTACGGAATGGCTGCCCTACTCAGGGTGGCGGTCCTTTACAGAACGCTAAAATAACATTTTTTTAACCCATTTTTGCATTTTTAGTATTCTCATACGTTTTAATGATTTTTCCCAAAGTGATTTTGGTACTAACTTACTCTTTTTTGTGTATTTTCACATGTTTTGCAGAAGAAGGAAGAGTACATCAGATGGATCCATGAGAGAGAGTGTGATTGGCTTCTAGCAGTGTTGGATGCACTTTTTCAGGATAAGTAGGATACTCTTTAGAGGGCTGGCATATTACGTATATCACAAGTTCCTCATGTCGCACCTTTTAGTCACATACTGTGTGACCTGTTTTTGTATTGGGATGCTGATCGGAACACTTTCTAATTTCCAAGAGTCAGGGGTGAGTGGAATATTACCTTGGAGGATGTCTACCGCATCTTAGGAGTCTTGATCATCGGGAGATGGCTTACACTTGAGATAGCAGGGTCGCGGGCTCAGATAGCTGAATAGGCTACATACATGGGGGATGTAATTATCTCCACTGGCTCGAAGAAGGGGGTGAGGGTCCATTTCATTCCTAGCTTGCCTATCCCCTTGATTCATCAGGCTATTATGGGGATCCTCACCTTGAGATTGATCGGGGACAAGGGAGGGGACACATTACTCTACTACTGGTCCCCTATGATTACACAAATTGAGGCACATGGTCGAATTTATGCCTGGGGAGCTGATATACTTGGGACCACCTATCACGACTTGTACAGGGTGGTTCATTTATAGGGATAGTCTTTGAGCCATCCGACCCTGGTTATGAGCTAGGTTTATGAGCGTATCATCCCTTATGGGAGAGGTGGCAGATCTCGGAGCCTTGAGGGAAGCTATATGGATAGATATGTCGGTGCTTAGAGCACCCCACCAGCCAGTTGCTTCCCTGACTACTAATGATATGGAGGCCACACCTTATCAGGCCATGGCAGGTTTGTGGGGCGAGGAGACCCTCACTTTGATTTCCTTCTCTACTATAGGGCAGCTTTTGGATAGGATAGGGAAGGTAGAGACACACCCCTTTGATCAAGTGCCTCAGTAGTTCAGCCTTACTTACGTTGATATGCTTCCCGTAGTGGTGCCAGTGTTCATATCAGTTCGGGAGGCTAGGGGAGGTCCTAGAGGTTGGGGTTAGACTGTCATTAATCCTGGCATCCCTATTGCAGCTAGGTGGGTGGTACGTGCCCAAGGGAGATTCGGTGCTCCTCATGAACCTTTACTTCGGATTACCGTCGGTCCTGTCCATAGCAGTGATGGCCCTATTGATGTAGACTCTGAGTTTGAGGAGTTCACAGGGGGAGAGACGGAGGAGGAGACCGAGGACATGGATATCAGCGAGTCGGGTGGAGAGGAGGATAGCAATCCTGAGTGGCATGACACTCAAGAGATCTTACAGGCCGAGAGGGTAGAATAGAGTGCAGAGAGGGAGACTCTAGTCTTAGAGGAGTTGCCCTCTCAGGATCTAGGTGGAGAGGATGAGTCCATAGTAGGATGCTATGTTGCTCTAGGCATAGGAGGAGGACAACAATTAGTGGCGACATCTATGGTAGGTGCTGATCCTAGGGATCCATCTTGGAGGCCCAGAGATCCAAGTGAGTTGTCACTCTTATTTTAATATTTGTTTTTAGCTAGGATTGCCTTAGTTGCTATCTCTCCTTTTTAACATTTGATTGTTTTCTAACTTGTTTTCTCCTTTGCTTGTAGACTGATGAGTGGTGAGACCTGATTCATTGGGTATGTACTAGTACCCTAATGCTCCCCATGGAGAAGACTCACACTGAGCTATCCATGGATGCAGGGGAGCCTTCAGTAGCTAGTAGGCATACCGATGTTTTTGTTCCTATCTGGCATGTGGCCAAGATGGTGACATATCTCCGTACCAAGTTAGCCGGGTATAGGACTGCAGAGTTCCTGATGAGGACCCACTCTCATAGCTAGGCTACAGCTACTGCTCCAGACCATGAGCCCTTAGTGTACTCAGAGCGTTAGCGTAGCAGAAGTCCTAGACGTAGTCATGTGACTTCTGAGGGATCTCATAGGGGTTGAGAGGCCACTTGGCCCTTTTTGTAGTGAATTTTGCTAGATTATTTATACGATCATTTTGTATTTTCCAAGCTCATTGAGTGTTTTGACCATGCCTAGTGCATGATGGCATTGTATACAAAACCTTATTATATATATATATATATATTCATTTCCTTTCGAATCTAGATCTCTTTGTATCTGGAATTTTGTGATTCATTTCCTCATGTATATTAGATGCTTATTAGAATTCTTGTTTTTATATGCTTTTCAGAATGTATGCAATGGAGAAAAAATGACACAAATGCTTTCCTTTTTTTTTGTATTTCATGATGCTGATATATGATGATGCAAATGAACTTGTGATCTTGGATTTTAGCTTTCATAAGAAATTTTCCGGTACTTTGTATTGTTTTGACAAAATGTAATGATGAACTTGTATGATGAGCAGATGCACTTTCCCCACTCCTAACCCCACGTAACTAGTAAGATGCGAGGGCTCACCACCAAGAGATAGAAAGGGCACAAGCTATGAGATGTGTTGAAATGGTAATGATGGGAGATAGACAAAGAGTTGGTGGAACCAAATTAGGATGCTACAAACCTACCCTACTCAAGTGACTCCATAGTTTAGAATGTGACTTGCTTTGTAGTTTATCTAGACTTGGATCCGTAGATAGCTACTTGGTTGAAAAAATCTGGTTTTCAGGGTTTTTAACTCTCTCAGAATTTTGGACATTTGATTCATTTGTTTTCGACTCAAGATTTCAAAGGTTTATTTGAACTATTTGCTTATGAATTTCAATTTTTACTGTCAAGCGGACCCCCTATACCTTGCCCCATGCTACTAGTAGGAAGCATGGGCTTATCACCATGGACAAGGCATAGGCAAGTAAGGGAATTACCATCCTTTCCCAACCCTACGTCACTAGTAAGAGGCGTAAGCTCATCACTAACGGTTGGTAGGACAAGGAAATGTGTAAAAGTAAAATTTTCTATTTGATCTATATTTGACTTGTTTATTTGAGCAAAATGTTAGTATGTTCTTATTTCTGGAGAGATATATATACAACATAGATGTGACACCATGAATCTTCTAGAATAGACCATAGGCAAGATACCTATCCTAGGAAGAAACCAAATTGAGAACAAGCATGCAGGCCTTGGTATGGCTACCGTTTAAGACTTTGTCATATCTAGCTTTAATTGATGAAATGATTCTGAAACAGTTGATGATGTTATGAAAATGAAGAAGTATGATTTGAATGCTTCTGCCACTACCATCAGAAGTTTATAATGAATTGCTTAAGATCAAGTCCCTTGATCACCAAGTTTATGAAATGAGTGAACAAAATGAACCTATCTAAATGAAAATGTAAAGTAGATATAAATATACAAATAGTGCCGATGCTTCATGCGTAAAACTATTTAAGATGCAAGGAATTGACTGATTCACTGAATTCCTCACCCTCTAGTGTGCACAAGAGATACACACTGTTACCGTAGTCCTTTATGACTTGATATGGGCCTAACCATTTGGGTCGGAACTTTCTTCCTTCACTGGTTTTCTTATTGATCTGGCTGTCTAGTCTTAAAACTAGGTCTCCTTCATATATTTCTCGCTCATAGGTCTTTTTGTTATACTGCCGGCACATCCAGTCAGCATAGGCTCTATGCCACTGTTCAACATTTAACTTGGCCTCATCTAGGCTTTCTAGTTGGGAGAGGCATGCATCTCTATAAGCTTCCTCATCCAGAATCCCTTGTAGTGAGATGCAGAGACTAGGTATTTCAACCTCAAGTGGAAGAACTGCTTCTTCTCCGAATACCAATGAGAAAGGAATTACTCCTATTGGTGTTCTTATTGAGGTTCGGTTGGCCCACAAGGCCGGATATAACTTTAAATTCCAATCTCGTTTGTTTTCTTTTACCATTTTGAGGAGAATGGCTTTCAACGCCTTGTTTGTTGCTTCAGCCTTCCCGTTGGCTTGAGGATAGTAAAGAGAGGCTATGTGATGGTTACTTTTGAAATTGCTACATAGCTCATGAACCTTTTCGTTCTTAAAGGATGTGCCATTATCTGAGATAATGACTTGTGGGACACCATATCTGCAGATAATTTGGTTCAAAATGAACTTGGAGATCACGACACCTGGTATAGTGGTAAGAGGCATAGCCTCCACCCATTTGGTAAAATATTCGGTGGCCGTGATTATGAAGTTATGGCCATCTATTAATGAGGGAGATAATTTTCCTATCAAATCTGGGCCCCATGTAGAAAAGGGCCATGGAGTTGTGATTGGTTGTAGAGCTTGTGTCGGCATGTGAATCTCATGGGAAAATTCTTGACATTTATGGCATCTGCGTACAAACTCTACTACGTCGTGTTCTAGAGTGGGCCAGAAATATCCCATCTGATGTATTTTATGGGTAGTGGCATGACCATGAAAATGGCGTCCACACATTCCACTATGGGATTCGTAGAGAATCTTCTTGGATTCTTCTGTGTCAACAAACCTTAGAAGCATTCCATAAAAATCCTTACGATAGAGCACTTGTTCTATAATAACGTATTTAGCTACGATAATGTGGAACCTCCTTCTTTGTTGTGGTGTAGGATCTTCTTGATACATATGGTCCATGATAAAATTGATAATATCAATATACCAAGGACATTCAGAGATGGGAGGTCTGGTTTCGATGTAATATATGGATTCATCGAGAAAATATAGATCTACTAGATCACCTCCGTCTAATGGGTTTTCAGCTAACCAATCTACAATTATTTGTCCCTTAACGGACTTCTGGTTTACAAAAGTTAATTCAAATTCACCCATTAAGGTTATAAAGTCTCCAACCTTTTTAGACAAGGACCCTTGCGTGAGGGAAGTTTAGAAATGGTCTTTTTTTACCATGACCCTTGTTTCTTGATTTAGCATGTAATTTCTTAAGGATTTGGTTGCAAAGACTATGGAAAGGCATTCTCGTTTTTCTTGCTTATAACGTGTTTCAGAATCGAGAAAATTTTGGCTAGTAAATTAGATCAAATGTTCTCTCTTATTGTTATCTTCTTGATCCAACATACAGGCTAGCGAGACACCCGAAGCTCATGAATATAAGATCAAAGGATGATCTGGTCTAGGTGGAATTAACATGGGAGGAGACAGTAATAAGTGTTTAACTACTTTAAAGGCCTCATGGCATTCATTTGTCCAAATAATGCAGCAATTCCTTTTCAAAAAATTGTTGATTGGATGAACAACAAAACTTAAGTCTAGAATGAACCTCCGGATTGCACTGAGCTTTCCAAGAAACGATCTAATGCTAGAGTCATCTGATGGTGGGATCATCTCAAGAATAGCCCAGATTTTGGTTGGGTCTACATCGATCCCTCATGATGATATAATGTAACCTAGGAGTTTCCCTCCTGTCACTCCAAATACACATTTTTCTGGGTTTAGTGTGACTCCGTATTCGATCAAACATGAAAGAATGATGCAGAGCACTTCTGGGTGATCATAGTGTCTCCTGGCCTTGGCCAACAAGTAATCTACATAGGATTCCACAATTTTATGAATAATATTGTGAAATATGTATGTCATTTCCCGCTGGTATGTAGCGCCAGCGTTCTTGAGACCAAATGGCATAACAGCATAGGAATAAGTTCCCCAACGGGTTATAAATGTGGTTTTGGCTTGGTCTTGTTCAGATATTCTAATTTGATTATATCCCAAGAACCCATCCATGAGATACAAAAGCTCGAATCCAACTGTTGCATCAACGATGATGTCAATGGATGGTAACCGGAAGTCGTCCTTGGGGCATGGCTTGTTAATGTCTCGGAAGTCTATGCAGATGCGTATCTTCCTATTATTTTTTAGAATGGGGATGATATTAGATACCCACTAAGAATAATCACCTGGTTTGATGAACCCTACCTGTAGGAGTTTCATTACTTATTCCTTCACCATGAGAGCTATCTTAGGTTTCATTGGTCTTGATTTTTGTTTAATTGGCTTTGCATCTGATTTGGTGACGAGGTTATGTACCACGATGTGTGGTGCAATTCCCATCATTTCTTTATAATTAAATGCAAAAGTATTTTCATGTTCTTTGAGGATTTGAATGTGTATTTCTATTTCTTCTAGAGTTAATGAAGATCCTAGTTTCAAGATATTTGGTTCCTCCTCCATTCTAATGTTAATATCAATCATTCCTTCGATTAAAGAAGTGTTACCTTCTTCAAACTCAGGATGGGTTGGAGGTATTTCTAGATCTTCTCCATTCTCTACCACGTATATGTCGAGTTCCTTTTCTGGGGGAAGCTCTACGATGGGATTTCCAAAGTAAGAAGACGAATGTGGGAATAAGGATAAATCTACCATGTGATGGGTGAGATGTAACATTGCATAGGTGTTTAGGTAATCAAGAGTGGCTATATCGCTATCAACGTGACCTAAGATAGTAGATTTATTCTTTGCTATGTGAGTTAGAAGAGGGTTTGTTGATGTTTTTTTACTAATGGTTCAGTATGAAGCAATACCATGAAACGGGTGTCTTCCAACTCACTATTTGGAGTGAAACATGAAGCTGAGGTTGCTATCAAATCTGTGAGAAGGTTTTCTTGTCATGGTATTGCCTCAATGGATATGAATTTAAATCCTTTGCTCAAATTTAATATTGTTGTTTTGTATGGCTGTAAATGTTCAACTCTAGTCTCATATACCTCAGAGACTTGGTTTATTACTAATTGTGAGTCTCCTAACACTCTGATGTCATTAACACTGATCCTTTTAGCTAAAATGAGACCAAGGAGGAGGGCTTTGTACTCAACACCATTGTTTGTACATTTGAAATTTAATTTAAAGGTGAATGGTAGGATCTTTCCCTTGGGAGAAGTAAAGATCACACCTACACCAACCCCATAGTGACATCTAGCTCCATCAAAATGGAGAGTCCAATATTTACTAGGAAAGATGGATGCTGAGACATTCTTCACGTCTGTTTCTTCCATTTTGGTTACTTCTACCATGCAAAGTTCCTCTGCTAGAATAGAACCAACTCCTAGGGTACATCCCATACATGTGGAATCAAACAGTAGGAAAATTGGTAGATATTGTTCTAGTAATTCAAAAAAATTTGCAGTAGTTCCTAATGATACTATTTCTACAACATTAGCTTCATCCTTGAGGCCTAAGATGCTCTTGACTAAGTTCGTAATTTTTAATTCTGTTGTAGGTATCAACTTTTCTTCTTGTTTTGAGTCGATTGGTTTGTTAAATTGGTTTGTTGGGAGTTCGAACTCAGAGTGAACACTTAGTCTTTTCTTTAGATCTGCTAGGTGTATGTCGAATGGTTTTGGGTCACGTAGAAGGGATTGCATAGTCTTTTGCTATGAATATCTCTCCTATGTGTAAGAACCTTATTTCCTGAAATAACGTAGAAGGGATTACCTTCATACGGTGTACCATGGTCGGCCAAGGATCATATTATAGTTGGTTTCCTGATCCATAATATAAAAATTAGTGAGTATTGTTTTGGGTCCTAAGGTGACTGGTAGTATTATAGTCCCAATTGAAGTGGCTTTAAGGCTATCATAGCCTCTTAGTGTATTCCGAGTCATGGAACAATTTGTTTCTCCATACCCTAGTTTTTTAAGGAAAGAGAAAGGGACTATGTTAACTGCTGCCCCATCGTCCACCATTGCGCATTTAATGTAATTGTTATAAACACATATTTGTAAATGCAACGTTTGATCACCTCTACGTGAAATTTCAACATCTATTGGCATTTTACTTATGTCGAATATAAACTCAGTATCTCTATCTGGCTACCCTGGAGGGTGGATATCAAAGTCTATATGGTTTACCTATGTTTCAGGAGGTGGCGTGATGTTAGTTAAATGGCCTAAACCTAATGCTTCTAAAAGAGTGGCCCTATGGGTAGGAGAGTTCTTCAACAAGTCCAAAAAGGAGATGTGAGAGAAGGTCTTTGTTAGGTCATTAATTAAATCATAGGCGCCTAGGGGTTTTACTAATGTTTGTTGAATGTTATCTGGCTCTGGTGGATAAATTGGATTTGACTGAGAGGAATACTCTCATGTCCTTGTTATGGCTTCCATGTGTAGCTCAATATCTAACTCCACTAAACCAACTATCTTGGTTTGTGGTTGAGTTGCTAATTGTGGTGCAACAGGTCGATTTAGTGAAGCCGAGGCTTCATGATCGTTATTTCCTGTCATTACACTTTTTGTTGTCCCATTTGGATTTAATTTATTGTTGTTATTATGATCTAGGAGTGGATCATTAAATATCTTAAGAGGTGTGTTTTGAGGGGAGACTTCTCCCATGAAAGTGTTTGGCACAGGTGATGCGGATCTGCTCAGAACATATCTATGAAGAGTTGTATTTGTTCTTCTAGCAGACGTTGCATGAACTTATTATAATCACGGCAAGTCCTAGTGTCATGTCCTCGAATTTTGTGGAAACCAAAATACAAGTTGCGATTATAACCCCTAGGTTGTTGGTTTGGCACGTGTTGTGGTCCAAAACTCTTATTAAACCACTAACTATTAGGATTAAAGTTTTGCATTTGTTGCCTTTGGTTTTGATATCCATTTGAGTTTTGACTTGGACCTTGTGTCTAGATTTTTCATTGTTGTTGTTGTTGTTGTTGTTGTTGTTGTTGCGGACGATTAAAATCCACCGCGTTGATTGTTGTGGTAAAATTGTTGTTTCGTTGATTGTTAACTGGTGGTGGAGCATTTACAATATTTTCTTTTTTTACTTGGTCAGTTACTCCATCTGTTGTCACCCTCTAGTTTTTGTTATGGATTTTATGTCCTTGATTGGTGTCTTTAGTAGTAGTATAAGTCGTAGTGTTTTGGTTGGGGATGATTAACCTCCCATTTGTTCCATATGCCTTGTGACCATTATCTATTATGGCTTGATCTATCTAGAGAGTGCCCTTGAGAACTTCATCATAAGTTCTTAGTGGAAACTTCTAGACTTCTTCCTTTATCTCTCTGCTGAGAGAATGAAGGAATAAATCACATAGTTCCATCTGATCCATGTTTGGAGTGCTTGCTGAAGAATAGAGGACTGTACGCCATATTTGGATAAACTGAGCAACATATTCATTGTGTTCTTGCTTAATATCCATGAATCCCCTAATCCCTGTCCTCAACAATTTGTTCATGTTGAATTCTTTAATGAACTCCGAAATGAGTTGTTTAAATGAATGGATGGAGGCTTCAGGTATTCTATAATACCAACTGAGGGCAATACCTTCTAACATTTTGGGGAATATTTTAGCAACAACTCCATCCTAAGGGAGCAGTTCTCAAATGGCTGTGGCATAGGCCTTAATATGTGCATTCGGGTCTCCCTCCCCTTTATATTTTGGTAGATTAGGGAGAGGTCTTGGAAGTGTGACACTTCGTATAGTGAATTCCAAATGCTCTTTCAAATATTTTGAATAAGACCCTATCGAATAGGTTTTGATCATTGATGGTGTTTGCTGAGGGGGTGGAGGTGGAATGGGTTGTTGATATGGCATAGCATATATATTTACAAGGGCATAAGGAAATCCCTGTGGTTGAGAAAACATGACGGCAGAAGAGAACATATCTCTCTGTGGTGATTTGGAATACATGTTTAAGTATGGAGGATCATTGCTTAGGAATGGATTGTTTTGTTCTAAACCGAGAGTTATCGTATTTTCCACTAGAGTGGCATTAGAAAAGGTAGTTCTAGTTGGCGTTTATTGTGAATACTAAGGAGGCATGCCTAATGTTCCTGTTCCTGTGAGGGCTATACTTGGTTGGGATGATTTGGAGGATTGGAAGTTCCTGCTTACATGAATTGAGAATTTTGATTTGCTTGAACAAGTTCTAACCCTCTAACTTTTTCTATTAAAGTTGAGATGACTTCATTTGGTGGAGTCACAGTACTTTACCACAGTGGCATTGGTATATTTGGAGATTGTATTGGTGTGTGGTACCCTGTTATGAACTGATCATTACCCTACCAAGTTCCATCATGGGCATTTCCTATAGGTGGAGGGATGGGGGTGTTTTCTTCAAAAGAGACTTCGGGTTGTGTTTGTAAACCTCCTATAGGTCAGTACATACTTTGAGATCATTGTTCATTCCTGACATAATGTGCTAAATGTTCATCACCTAAAAATAGATATGGATCTGATTGTCTACTGATTTGCGGTCTAAGAAACACCTGAGGAGATGAGCCAGATTCTCTAATCAGCATCATGTTGTTCAAGCTTGAAGGCTGTAGTTGTTGTATTTGAGTGAGTTGATCTAGCCCCTCTATTTGGAAAGAAGAACTATATCTATTCCTTTGAGGTGGAGTTTGTGTTGAAAATTGGTTAGTTGAATAGTTGTCACCCCATGCTAAGAGCGAGGGTGATGGCTATCTATTCAGTTGATTGTAGTATGCCTCAAGACCTAGGAGAGGTCTGCCATATGCATCGAATCCTGACATATTCAGGGGGTATATGAATACCCACAGAATAATGGGAAAGAGCAAAGGTGGATGAAAGAATAGAAAGAGGAAAACTAGTTTGATTCACGTCAGGTTAACCAATTTTGTACGATGGAAAAGTGAAAAGCAAGCATGGGAATCTACAAGTAATTCTTCCTCACACCTAAAATCCTGAGGTCGTGCCAAGAAAACCGGTGGGGTTGGAATATACGTGGGGTGCAGACAAAGTATTTAGGAAATCTTATGTCTTCGATGTGCACTAATGGAATCTGTGAGTCTAAGGCGAAGAAGGCCCTTCTAACCTAAACTGGAGAGATATATCATTTGGTGAGGATGACTGCTCGAAGGCTCCAATCAATATCAAGCTTTGGTGTGATTTGATCTATAGGTTGTGGAATACGTGGAAGATAGCATGTGGGTGCCTCATATATGTCTCCCGACAGGGTCATGAAAATGGATGAATGATATAAAGTGGATTTTATGGGTGATTTTCTAGTCTAGTCCAAATATCCTTAGCTTGATTAGCTACTACATCTAGTGAGGATAGTTGTGCAATAATGCTTGGTGGAAGTGGAGAGGACCTGAATACCAATGTGCTTAAACCAGCATCAATGTCTGATTGACTTGTGGGCATGTTGGGTTATGGGACCTGTGGATCACAACCATAAGTTCATGGTTGTTGTGTGCCTCCTATTTTCATGTTTAGAATCAATCCCTAATCCCTAATATCCAATAGCCTTATGCCTTTTCAACCTCTATGTTTAGAGCTAAAAATTGTGTGATCTTCTCAGAGTACCTTACAGGTGTTCTGGAAACTTGAATTCTTGAGCTAGTGTCTATGTCAATGAGAATGTTTCTTGCATCTGGCTGTGGGACCAAAGGATCACAACCGAATGTTTTCTTTTTTTCAAGCCCTTCTACAGTCATGCGGATATTTTATTTAGGGAAATCTTTGGTTTGGCTGGTTTGACAAAAACGTATGCGTATTATCATCTTCTATGTTTAATCCTATTAACTGTGAGCTAATTTCTTGTAGGTCTGTTGTTGTTCGGAGGACCTGAATTCTAAGATTTCGGTCTACGTCAGTTATTTACACAACAAGATTGGGTTGAGGCATGATTGGCTCGAATATGTATTCTCTGGGCTCCCTAGGTCCCGTGATTCTCATACAAAAGAAACAATATAAATCTAACTAAAGCACAATAAACTAATTATTTAAAGTATATCCATAACATATATAAATTCTCTATTTTTATATTTTTGACAGATTATTTAACAAAATTAAGATAACAAATTTTTAATAGAATTGAAAGAGCAATTATTTAATATCTAAAAAAAAGACAGCAACTAAGCTAATAACAGAATTAAAAAAAAAAAGGTAGCCGAGTATAGCTACCTTCCTGTGTAGTTGTTAATCTATTCTGAATAACCAAATAACTGATCTAATATATTTGAAAGACCCCCGATCTTACCTCAGAAGTGAGGAATGAATCCTAGTTTTTAAGAAACTATCAATCCCCACAACTTACCAGCAAATATTGAAAGTGAGATTAATAGAAATGAAATGATTCACTACTCTATTTGATATATTTTAACTAGAAATTTCATAGCCTGAACCTGGATTTTGTAGAATAGTGGCGAATCTGATTGTGTGTGTCTTTTTCCCCTGAGTGTGGTCTCCTCGTTCCTTCATGCTCACGTGAATCTAGAAAAGCATGTAATGCTAGCATCAACAGAAGTAGGTGTTGGAACAATGGTAGCTTTGTATGTAGACTAAATGCATTGTGAGTAGGAGAGGGATAGTGCAAGAGAGCAGAGCTTGGCTTATTTAATTCCTAGTGGGATTTATTGCGAGTCATGCAACACAAAACATACTGAAAGTGAAACTATCCTTCTTGATGAACAAAACCTGCAACTCTAATGGCTTCAAACTTAAAATCAAATTATTCTACCTCGACCTGATTGTATGAAACAGTAATAACACTAGAACAAGAAGATCATGTGGCTTCTAAATAGCAAAATAAGACTAACTATCCATGCAACAAATGAAAAATATTGAACTTCTAAGCAAGAACTGAAAGACTAAATTATTTAAATGAGAAGATGAGGGACAATTTTGAGGGGCCATTTTATTGTAATCAAACCAGCTACTTATAGAATTCCCATTCACCCCAAGGTAACTCCAACTAGCACTCTTTTACCATAAACAATGGAGAAACACTATTACAGCAAACCAAAATCATAAATACAAGCCAAGGCGGTGGAAAAAGTTGGTAAAATTTTAAAAATCACACAAGTTACGATCAGCATAACATGCTGGAAAATGTGTTTAGGACCACCACCCTTACCTGGGTAGTGGTTACGAGACCGCCACCCATGCAGGGTGGCAGTTTCATCACTTAAAACAAAAATGCAAAGGAAAAGAGGGAAAAAGAGCAAAAAAAAGCATGCGAAGGCTAAGCAGGGCATGCAGGATGTTAACGTACACTTGGAGAGCTTTTCCGGATCCTGAACACCTTATGAGGAGACCTGTATCATCATTGGGGCACGTGTAACATCATTTTGGTGGTACAGTACCCTTACAATTTTTGGTACGTACAATGACCTTTCATTTGTAGTTTCCATTCATGAATTTTGGCATTCTTAGGAAGAACATTAAGTCCCCTTTTATAAAATAAGGGAACTTATTACATTTTAGATTATAGTCACTTTAATGAATAAGAAGAATGTCATGATTGCTCACAATGAAGAATTAAAAAAATATGGGAGAGAAGAGGAGAAAGAATGAAGGAGAGAAAATAATAAATTCTCCCACAGATGAAGGTACCTCTACCATTGATGGATATCTTTTCAATGATGATCATAGCCTCTTCCTTCGCATGATGCACAGACACCCTAGACTATGGAATGAGTGTTGAAAAACATTGTTCAAGAATGAACACAAGCAATGTTTACAAAGATCCTATTTGACACATTAAACACACCCAAACTAATCTATTTTGAATCACCCAGCTTCTCGGGTGACAAAGATGAATTCACATGCAACGACTTACGATGCCTTGTTTTTCCTCAGTTTACCATTAAACTTCAAATTATGCTTCTAGGACATCTATGAATTTTTTCCCCTCTATTTGACCCATGAAACCATCTTATAACCCCGTGTAGAGCCCAAAAAGCATAAATATGAGTGATAATGAGGCCATCTGTAACTTTTTCCCCTCAACACTGAAACTTTCTATTTTTAGAATATGATATCATGACCTACCATTTTGGGACATGTTATCAAAATTTCACCCCCCCTGGGTAAATTTCGATAACATGCATCAGATTCTCAGGTCCCAGGCAAATTGATTGATTCGGGGTCAAAATTCATGTTTCCAGGGTCCCCTCAGATTTTTTCTAACTCCCCTGGTCGAAGTTGGAAGGAGAAAGCTCTGAGAAAGTGTGGAAAAGGTTGAAGAAAGCAAGTAGTTTGGGCCAGATAAAATTGTGAAAATCAGCCAAGTCCTAGTCCAGCACAAGGTAGGACGTTTGGGACAAAAAGGAGCGAACCAGCCGATCCGGCCGAAAAGAGTAAAGTCAGTCCGAAGCAAAGTGAGACAAGCGGGCCAAAAATGCCCGAACTGGCCGAATCGGCTGAAATGAGTCCAGAGGGTCCAAAATCAAATGGGACATCTGGGACAAATGGATGCGAAATGCCCGAATCGGCCGAAATGAGTCCAAAGGGGCCAAAATCAAATGGGACATCTGGGACAAATGGACGTGAAATGCCCGAACCGGCCGAAATGAGCACAAAGGGCCCAAAATCAAATGGGACATCCGGGACAAATGGAGGCGAAGTACGCGAAGGAGCTGAAGGAGCTGAGGACCAATCAGAAACTACCACGTGTCCTCACAGGAGAAAAAGTCAAAAGGTCAAAGGGGCGAGTTATCGAGCGCTGAACCGAACCAATGAAATGGCGCCACGTGTCCAAGTTTAAGGGTCCCACAAGTAATTTCAAAAGGAAAGCCCGTGAAAGACGGAGGACAGAGAATTGCTCGTCCAATCAGCACGTGCCACGTGTCGTCCAGACGGTGAAGAGCGGGAAAACATTTTAAAATCTGTCTTGGTCTGCTCCGTGCCCTAAATCTTCAGATCGCCATATCTTTTGATCCAGAGCTCGGATTTCCACGTTCTTTATATCAACGGAAAGCTCATGAAATTATCTACATGATTCTGGGGTTAATCTCGAGTTTTGGTTCAGTTTGGAGAGAGAAAATAAAGAAACGGATCTGACGCGTGATACAGCAGAAGTGACGCTCCAACAACCAGCTTTAATGCAGCAGACAGCCCGCCGTTTTGCCAGGATCCGCTGCTTATACCATAATGAGATGATTTAAAATATGACCTGGGGGTGGTTGGAGTAGATCTGACTTTCCTCTTTCTTCCTTCTCTCATTCTTCCTATATATTGTAAGGAGTGGAAAAATATAAGAGGTGGTTCATTCTTTCTGCTCTGCTCTCCCTTCTTTTCTTCTCTAGGGTTGAAAATGGAGTTCGAACCTCCTCCCTTGCTCTGTAATGGCGTTTTTGCCTTTTACTAATGGAATGATGTTCTGTGCAAACTTCTGGAGCAACAAAACATGTTTTGTGATGCATCTGTCCATCCTTCCTCGTTTTTTCTTGTTCTCTTCTTGCCTCTCTTCATTGCAGGTATTTGTGCATGTTTGAATGTTCATTGCAGGTTTGGAGCTGTGTTCATGGAGTTTTGGGACATTTTCTGTGTGAAATCTATCCTTGGGCCTGTGATGCATCTATCCATCCTTCCCATTGCTCACCTCTCTTTGTCCCATGGCAGTTTTGATAGATGTCCAACATCCTCCTTCTCTGGTGTATCACCGTTTTAGTGTAGGCTTTGATGTTTTTCCCTTCTCTCTCTCACTCTGTCTCCTTGGCATGGTTAGATTAGGATTAGATTAGCTTTCCTGCACTGGAATAGCTTGTGGCAGGTAGTTTAGGAGTAGGAACCAGCCTTCTCTGGAGATTCCTCTCTCAGTTTCACAAGTCCCCATGCTTGGAGAGAGGTTTCCATGTTGTGCAATCACACTAGATGCCTGAACATCAACCTAGAAGCCTGATGTGCATCCAGGGGTGCTGTGATTTTGCACTAACAGTTTTGGCACGCCTGGTGGGACCTTAGAGGTCTTTCACTTCATCTTTTGTAGGTTGATGTGTTCCTGTGAATATTTCAGCCTTTGGAGGCACTTGCAAACACATCTAGCGACTCCATCTGGTCAACAACCCATCTCTGAAGTTGCAGACCTTCCTTTCCATTCATTTTCATTCATTTTCCATTCATCCTTCTTTTCATCTCTTTCATTCTTTCCCATTCCATGAGGTTGTGCAATCATGACTTCATTTCCATCATGGATTTCACATCAGCAACAACAATATATTCCACCTCCAACACGTTTTACAAATCCTCCAAATCAGCATTTTGAGCAGATTCAAGATCATTATGCATACCCATATGAATAGTAGTGCCAAAGTCAGTTTGGCTATGGAGCTTTCCAAGAGCAAGAGTATGCATACAATGAAGACAATCAGATCCAAGATGCTGGTCTGTTGGAGAAAATCCAAAAGATGGAGGTGGGGATGGTGCAGTCCAGGGCTCAAGCACAAATGAAAGCTTTTGGAATTGGTTATGGAGCACCATGTCCATGGGTGGGACCTTTCCCAAGGCATTACAGCCCTCAGGAGAAGCTTGACTTCATGATTGCAATGCTGCCTTTGCTTGCACAATGGATAACAGAAATAGAGGCCTACAGACTTGTTGTTGAACAACCTTGTCAATGGGTAAGTTCTACACCATCATCTGGTTTTTCTCTTTCCATTACTCAAGCAGCATCATCTCATTTAAAATCCTCATCTGCTGTCCCATGTATTGAATCCATCCCTCCATCCCCTAGTCTTCCACCCCATCTCGATTCTTCTTTTCTTTTCCCTTCCAAACAATCATCCCCTCCACAAGAGCTAACAGAAATACCCCCTCCTCCAAAGAAACAAGAAGTTTCACCACCTCCACCACCACACAAAATTGTCAAATCAGTTGAGTTTCAACCTATCCCTCCTCTTGCATTCCCAATTCCATGTGGGAAAGAAGAAATTGAAAAAATCAGTCATCAAGGACAACAAGAGGAAGAGCCAAAAAGAAAAGAAGTGACAAACAGTCTAAAGAGTTGGGCTCTTAGATTTGGGATGACAAAGATCCCCTTGATGGTTAAGCCTAAAGAAGAGGATGAGGTTGAAAAAGTGGTGGTGAGGACTGATTTTGTTGGAGAAGAAGATCTTGCAGTCCCAACTTGTCCTCTAGAGCAACAAATTGAAGAGTTTGACTTGACAAACTTCATGCTGGAGGAGGAGTTCAATCAAGAGCAAGATTCTCTTCAAACATTGGAGGAAGGAGAAGATGCTCCAAATCCAAAAGAAGAGGAGCACAATCTAGCTGTGGAGGAGAAAGTTATAGATCCAAGAGCTCTGAGCACAAAGCAGGCTACAGGAGAACCTTCAGTTCTTCTTTCCACTTCATCTCTCTCAAGTTCTAGTACTGAAAAGGAGTTTGATCTCTCAAACTTGATATTGGAGAGTAAAGGAAACCATGGTGGTCAAGTTGCAGATCAAGAGCACACCATGGAGGAAGTTGAACACGAGCAGCAGGACAGCGATGAGGCAGTTTACCTGTCAGATTTGGAGGACTGTTTTGATGGAGAAGAGCTGGTTGAGTTTTCACCATTCTCTTTTTCATCATCCACATTCCAAACACAACAGCCTGCTGCCATGAAGGAGAAATTTCATTTACAGCAGCTTGCATCTTATAGCATCCCTTTGGAATCAAAATTGGAAGATTCTAATCTTCCCTGTTCTTCATTGGAGGAAGAGAAAGGACAGAAGAATTCCACCATTTCTTCCACATCATCCATTCAGGTGGGTCTACAAGAAGACTCCATTCTTGGAGTTGAAAATCAGAGCTATGGGCATATCAAACTGATCAGACCATGCCCAATCAAATATTTGGCTTCATTGGAGCCAAAGGAGAAGCCACAACCAGTCATGCTTGCTTCTGAGCATGAGGATGAGCTACAAAGTACCAAGGATCAACTGCCATACCTCTCCAATCCAAATGCAGAGCAACTAAAAGAGGTATTGGATTTTTCAGTTGATACCTTGATGATTTGGATAGAAGACCAGCTTCTTGCTGATTTTCCATCCATCCAAACAGCCATGATCAGTGCCAAATCAATTGCATGGCTGCCAATTTTGAAGAAAGGAAGCTATTTCTCACAACCAGTTGCAGGGTTTGTTTAGCTTGCCTTTGCTTCCAGTTAGAGTAGAGTAGCTAGGTTTGCTTTCAGTAGAAGAAGTGCTTGTGCACACTCTGCATGTTCCATTTGGGGCATGTATGATTTTAAGTTTTGTACATAGTTTTGGTGTTGCTGGTTCTGCTCTTGCACAGTTCATTTCAGTGGCATCTTGGTGAGAACACTCCAGGTTCAATGGGTTTCTTAGTGGCTCAGAAGGGAGATTTTCAAATTTCAGATTAGTTGCAGGTTACAACTCATGACTCCATGCCCAATGGATTGCTTTAGGCTACTGATCATTCATCTAGCAGGCAGATGACCCCGCTGAGTCACCAAAACTGTTATCAAAATTTCACCCCCCTGGGTAAATTTCGATAACATGCATCAGATTCTCAGGTCCCAGGCAAATGAGCACAAAGGGCCCAAAATCAAATGGGACATCCGGGACAAATGGAGGCAAAGTACGCGAAGGAGCTGAGGACCAATCAGAAACTGCCACGTGTCCTCACAGGAGAAAAAGTCAAAAGGTCAAAGGGGCGAGTTATCGAGCGCTGAACCGAACCAATGAAATGGTGCCACGTGTCCAAGTTTAAGGGCCCCACAAGTAATTTCAAAAGGAAAGCCCGCGAAAGATGAAGGATAGAGAATTGCTCATCCAATCAGCACGTGCCACATGTCGTCCAGACGGTGAAGAGCGGGAAAACATTTTAAAATCTGTCTTGGTCTGCTCCGTGCCCTAAATCTTCAAATCGCCATATCTTTTGATCCAGAGCTCGGATTTCCACGTTCTTTATATCAACGGAAAGATCATGAAATTCTCTACATGATTCTAGGGTTAATCTCGAGTTTTGGTGCAGTTTGGAGAGAGAAAATAAAGAAACGGCTCTGACGCGTGATACAACAGAAGTGACGCTTCAACAACCAGCTTTAATGCAGCAGACAGCCCGCCGTTTTGCCAGGATCCGCCACTTATACCATAATGAGATGATTTAAAATATGACCTGGGGGTGGTTGGAGTAGATCTGACTTTCCTCTTTCTTCCTTCTCTCATTCTTCCTATATATTGTAAGGAGTGGCAAAATATAAGAGGTTGTTCATTCTTTCTGCTCTGCTCTCCCTTCTTTTCTTCTCTAGGGTTGAAAATGGAGTTCGAACCTCCTCCCTTGCTCTGTAATGGCGTTTTTGCCTTTTACTAATGGAATGATGTTCTGTGCAAACTTCTGGAGCAACAAAACATGTTTTGTGATGCATCTGTCCATCCTTCCTCGTTTTTTCTTGTTCTCTTCTTGCCTCTCTTCATTGCAGGTATTTGTGCATGTTTGAATGTTCATTGCAGGTTTGGAGCTGTGTTCATGGAGTTTTGGGACATTTTCTGTGTGAAATCTATCCTTGGGCCTGTGATGCATCTATCCATCCTTCCCATTGCTCACCTCTCTTTGTCCCATGGCAGTTTTGATAGATGTCCAACATCCTCCTTCTCTGGTGTATCACCGTTTTAGTGTAGGCTTTGATGTTTTTCCCTTCTCTCTCTCACTCTGTCTCCTTGGCATGGTTAGATTAGGATTAGATTAGCTTTCCTGCACTGGAATAGCTTGTGGCAGGTAGTTTAGGAGTAGGAACCAGCCTTCTCTGGAGATTCCTCTCTCAGTTTCACAAGTCCCCACGCTTGGAGAGAGGTTTCCATGTTGTGCAATCACACTGGATGCCTGAACATCAACCTAGAAGCCTGATGTGCGTCCAGGGGTGCTGTGATTTTGCACTAACATGACATATCACCATATTTTACCTCAATTTCACCTTCTAAACCTTTAGGCACATTCCATCCTCTTATGTTGTTGAGTCATTTCTACTATTTAGCATATTTCTAGTTTTAGTAGGTTGCTTTTTAAGGACCTGCTACTTTGGGAAAATTGTCTTTTTTTTCCTACTTCTCATTTTGCAATCTATCCTGACTATCCTAGATGATCAAACTCACAACTTGTGGGAATTACTATTTTTAGCATGTGGGGAAGCAAAGAATATGCTATTGTTTATAAGTGGATAAAACTACCCCAGTTTGCGATGGGAACAACATTTTTCTTTCGGATATTCATCGTGAACATGTGCTCCAATTTTCATCATGATTCACTCACTGGAAAGCTCGGAAATAAAAAATGAAAATTTTCACCTGGTGAGAGATTCGGGCACGGAGATACCATGGAAGCCATTAATGGAGCTGCAGATATTTTTTTACAAGTTTTAATTTCACCTCTAACTGCAATGAATTCAAATCCATTGGGATAGGTTTTTCATTTGGAGTTTGCACTCAGAATTTCTTCTTCATTAAACTGCCAGATTGATGGTAAATCTGACGAATGGGAGCTAGGGTAGAAAATGAAGTTTTGTTTAATTAAATGATCTAGGGAACCATTTGATCTTATATGAATTTCTACTCATTGGACTCTAAAAATGAGGAATTCTGTAAAATATTTCATCTCAATCTGTGCTCTGGATCATGACATATGATCTTTTTACCATTTTTGTTCATGGGGGTTTTTGACAGTGAAAATACATAGTTTTGGGTTGAAATATTCTCTTTTCTTGTTGTAGAAGAGATGGAATGATGGAGAAATGATGATGAAGACACCATAGAAGGTTTGGATGCAGAAGAAATGGAAGGGAAGATGGTTTTCCAACATTTGGAGATTTCACGGGCATTTGTGCAAGTAGCACCAGAAGCAGCAAGAAACAATAAAAGAGTTAGAAAAATTTTCATATTTATTCAAGTTTGGAAGAAGCACAATTTTTTGAACCAAGTGCACCAAGGGCTTGGAGAATTTGGTGTGAAAAATTACGCTCCATCCTTATTGGGCCACTTGGCGGATTCCAATTGGATGAAGTTGGGGCTAGGAAAATGTGCACAGGGGCTTAAATTGCAAAAAGAGGCTTAGAGGAGCTCATATTGGGGTTCAGGGGCTTAAATGGCCATGTACACCAAGGCCTTCATGCACTTGGTACACAAAAGTGCGCCACTCTCCCATTGGTCCAAATTTTCACCAAAAAATGGCTAACTCCTTCACCTTGTGGAGAAACTTGTTGGGCACATAAATTAAGCTCCTGGATGTATTTTTGCACACCTATTTATATGAAATTATATTTAAAATTACTTTTTAACACAATTTTGATAGTATAATACCTTTATTATTCCTGAAAATTCCTGAATTTTCCCCATTTTTATGAGCACCAGTTGTCCTTGAAAAGAATGAGCTCCCTTGAAAATTGTAAAGTGTTTGTGAAAAAAATGATGATTCCAACTTGTATAGGATTATCTTATCTTTCCAATGAGTATGAGTTTTCCTCCTAACTCCTTACATAGCTCCCAAAATCGTCTGCTAAAGATTAGGTACTTATTTTGACTGTCTTCTCCCTGGGGGCTGAGACTGGGTCACATGGGGGACAAAAGGCCTAAATGGGAGGGATAGGTTGTTTTGTGTCCAAACTGTCCCAAATATTTGGTGCACATGGGACAAAAAAATCCTCCCTCACACTGGCTTGATAAGTGGCAGATAGTGATTGCACAGAGCGAGGGCTAGGAAATGGAGCTTAGGGGGCTTAACCTTACAAAAAGTGTTGAAACGCGGTCATGTGGAGGGTTCAGGGGCCCAAATAGGGTAGGGAAAAATTTTATTGCACATTTTTCAAAAAAAAATTGGAGTATTTTTTGTAAAAAAAGTGCATCAATCTCTCATTGGTTGGATTTCCAACCCAAAAAATGACGTTGTTGAAGCTTATGCCTTGGAGAGCGACTTGTCGAGACCATAACTTGATATCCCAGAGGATTTTTTTGATGAATTTTTATATGATTCCACATGGAAATGACCTCCAAAATCCAATGGTGGTAGTATCATCCTCGGATTCATCTTGAAACCCCCTGAAAAATAGGAGTTTTGTTCTAGCTTGACAGTTGTGTTTGCTAAAAATTGGTTTTAGACAGGATCTGCCTAGGTGTTGTAAAAAATATTATTCCACCATGTTGTAGGGATCTGAATTAAATTTCCAAAAATATATTTTTTTACTCTTAACTCCTTACAAAACTCTCAGAATCACTTCTTGAAGCTCAGGGGTTGTTTTTGCACTATGCACTACCTGGGCCTCTAAGACTCACTTTTGCTGATCTTGCTCCAAAACTTGTGAAACCTTCCAAAACCTTATAAAAATGATTAAAAAATATTCCTAGCTCTCTGATACACCTCCATGATGTATTTTATCCTTTCTTTCCGCTTCAAAAGGTGTGCACCAGCTCCGAGAAGATAAAAAAATGAACTTTCCCAAGCTTGCCAAAAAGCCTATTTTTTATGGATCTTACCTTGAAAGCACTTGGAATGACTGGGTATAAATAAATAACCTATATATACACTAACTCAAGGATTAGGGTGAAATGAAGGAGGTCTTAAAATGACCTTTGGGAAAAAATTTCAGGTAGGGTATGGTTGTCATGCTCAAAAATTAAGAATTTTATTGTTTGCACATTTGCATTACAACAGTTGGCTCTAGCACAAGGACATGTCATGGATCGAGCAAAATGAGGAAATAATATGAGAAATCCATAATATCCATTCGTAACATTTAATAGTTCCTTATCCATTAGGATTTATAGGAGTCATATACAAATGGTGAGAGATAGATAGAAAGGGACAACACACACAAACACAATCAAAGGGAAACACACCATAAAACAAAGGGGAAAATGCACACAAATGAGAAAGGGGAAACAAAAATAAATCACCTATAGTAAAAGGTAGGGGATAACCCTCTTTCACTATATCACTCTTCTCTTCTTAGAGGTTACCCTTGAGTGGAAAACACTGAGCAATGTTGTTCTGCAAAGCCATTGACCGGTTCGAGAAAGTAGCCTCCTCTCCTTAAATGTTTATGAAAGCTAGGCACTTTCATGATTTTCTTTGTACTTTGTAGGAGTGAGTCGACATGTGCTTCTTGATGCCTAGGCCTTCACTCAAAAATTCCATTGCCTTTATTCCCTTTGAAATAAGTTTCATAGTGTTAGTTTCTTTCTGTGCTTACCCACATCGTTGATTATTCATCGAGCATTCCATCACCACCCTAGGGATTATTTTCATTCAAATCAATTCAATATTCCAAGTTATTTTATTTCACAGGTCTATGCTCATTGACCTCTTTTCCATGAGAAATTTTAGACCTATAATTTCTCTCTACTCCACTATGAGGTGCTTAAATATTGACTCGAGGGTTAGAAGTAACTTCATACTTGTCTTGTATGGCCATAACACAAGATAAGAGATCAATGATTCGATTAGGATCTTCCACACTTTCTACCACATCCAAGATTTCTTACATGGAGTTCTCCTTTATTAATTCCTGCAACTCATCTTTGTGCACCTTCAAAGAATCTTTATTTTGAATCTTAAGGAAACTATCAGCATGGGTTAATTCATCATCTTGGGGCTCACTACATTAAATCACTCCTTTTTCAAGGGGAACCTCAACCTCAAGGGCCTAAAACCTCATTCCTTCAACTTATTCATCATAGAAATATTCTTCGTCTTCAAATGGGAAAAATATACCTCTATTTCATCATTGCATCCATCAAATATCGGCTCAGGAGGAACATCATATTTCTCGTCTTGATTTATTTCAACATGGCCAATATTCACACTAGTTGAAACTTCCAAATCAAATTCACGCTTGTCTTACATGTTCATGGCTTACATCAAGAGTTCAAGACTGAGCTAAGGATCTTCTTTCTCTTCAGCAGCGCTTAGGATATCTTGCACAGATTGTTCTTTCAAAAAAAATAGGGGCTCATCATAGGCTGAATTTGTCTCTCCATGGATGGAATAATCAAGGGCATATTCATCCCCAAATGGGAATGATAATATCTCCTCCTCCCAGGTAAGCATACAAGCTGATTTCTCCATTTGAGATTCATCAAGAACCATTTCCTCTTCTTCATGGTTTGCATCGTATGATAATTTGGGGTTACCCTCTTGTAAATCAAATCTCCTCAATGCTTATTCAAGGTCCATATGTCTCTGGGAAGGAATGATTGGTCCTATCAAGATGGGAATCTCATCCTCTTCCTTAGTTGTTACAAAATGGTTCGTCCTCCCACTATTTTGGTAGAATAATGTTATCCCTAGGGCTTCTTTCCTTTTACATTATGTACCTCATCTTCTTCTTTGGAATCAAATATTTCCATATCTCATTTAACTAGAATGGTTGCGCAGAAGACCAGTTCATCTAGATTGTACCCTCCCAACTATTGGAAATAAATTTCTACTAAGACAACATTCCAAACGAAAGATGGAACGTATATGGTAACCAAGATCATCATTGAAACCTTCTTGTCTAGAAATTTTGCAAGGGCCTACCTATGAATCTTTTACCTTTCCTGAAAAGTGGGACTTTTTTTGGAATCCATAGAGTTAATAAGATCTACTATGCGGGGTCATGGTGAGTTTAAGAGCCTTGGAAACCTTCATGGGCATCACATTGTCTAGAGGCAAGAGATATTTATTATGTAGTTGTTCATACACATACTCTCCAATGATGAAGGGAGATGTAGAAATGGATCGACATTGTCGGTTTTTTATGCACTCAATGTACAAAAATGTCTATGTGATTGAGGCATAAGTGGGTTTGGTAAGTATTCCTTTAGAACCAGAAGTTACAACATCTTGGTGTTAGAACTACAACTCTTGATATATAAGAAAAATCTCTCAAATTGTTCAGGGTGGGTCCACAAATATTTGGTTTAAGTAATCTACACTTTGGTTTTGTTCACATATTCTATGAATTCAAAAGGAGACAGATGTAGACAAGGGGTGATAAAGGGAATTACTTTTGGAAGTTGGGATATTTTTAGTAAGTAGGGGTATATGTTTGGGGAAACAGAGGGTATTTTGTAAGGCACGCACTAGGAAATGTAGAAGCACTATATTTTATAGGTGTAGATTTAGATTTAGAACTGGAAGAAGAATTGCAAGACTTACTTGGAATTAAGGGGGTACATCCCAATTGCTATAGGATCAAGATTCTCCAATAAGCATACTCCATACAAAGGTGGAACTGGAAATCCTCCACTTATTATTTTGTTTTGAAAATTCAACTATAGGAGTATCTTCATTATTCTTGTTTTTAGCACCAGTGGAGGAATAAACATCTTTTCTCAGAATTGGGAATGGGGTGAACACTGCACATGAGAGGCTAGGTTCATCTTCACTATCACCTTCATCACCTTTGGATTACTCAAAAAATATGATTTTTTTTTCCTTATCTACTTGCCTCAACTATCTAGGAGATCAATCATCTGTCGATTCCTTCTTGGTGAAGCTCTCCATCATCTTCTGTGACTCCTACAACTTGCATTGACATGTGGGGACTTCTAAGGAAAATGCCTTCGAGGATGACCCTACAATATAATTTTATGTTGATTCTTTGAGGAGATATATTCGTTCAAAAAATTCCCTCTTTAGTGATGACATTTCATTTTGCCATCTTTTGTACAAAATGGACCAGTTCTCTCATCTCCATGACGCTGGGCCATTTCCCTTTGATGGATTCTTGATCTTTCCAGATAGGATGAGATCATCATCAATTTTAATGAGCCATTATTTGTACTCTTGTTAGATTCCTTTGTTAAAACATTCGTAAGAAGAATCCTACCTTTGGTCTATTAAGAATAAATGAAGAATCTCTTGAAATTATTTTCAGATGGTGAATCCTCTTTCAGTATCCGAAAGAGAAACCGGTCAAAACGATAAATTTTTTTTGTCATAGTTTCATTTGTTCCTTTCTTTAATTATACTAGGTTAACAAGGAGATCCCGACAGTCATCATTAGATTTGAATCTTTCCTTGAACTTGGTTTTGATATCATTCCAATGAGTGATTAATCTAGACAGGTAATAGGTAGAACCATTCTACAACTTTTTCTTAGATAGATATTCGATGAAACAACCTCACTGAATCGTCTTCATGTGTGAGTCCAAGCATCCTGCATGATGTGGTGAAAGTGGTAAATGTGTTATTCAGGATTTTTTTGTGTCTTTAGCATTTGAAATTCGGAAAGTTATTATGGGAACCTATTCGCATATCATGAAGAGGGGATTCAAGAGCAAGTGGGCCTGCATTTCTTCCCCATGGAACTGATGGATTGAGGTCTTTTTTCATTTACCTTCCATTATTGTCTTTGTTTCAAATTATGGCTCTTTTCTTCTACAAATTCTTCTTATGGTATCTTTTTCCTCCTCACCAAGGAATTTGATATGCTCAATGACATGGTTGAAAATATGGGGAGAATTTTTTGGGGGATTATGAACATGATGTTTAGAATGGGAATTCTAGGTGAACTTCTTGAAGACCCAGATGTGGAGGAGGCTTAAGAGAATAATAGCATGTATTGTATCTGATTGGTTCTTACTTAGTTTTGCAAGGCCTCGATAAGTGGGTTTAACAGCTCCTCTCGATCTATTCAACTTGGTTTATCTTCCTTTCAGCCCAGTTTTTGAGAAAAAATCTTGTAGAGGGGAATACAAAAGGACACTATGAAATGTGAAAGGTCATGTGTAGGAATCAACAGTGTGTCCTTCGGTAATGGGCTTCCAAAAATCATTTTTATCATGGATTTTTTTAAATTTTAAATTTTTTTGAATTTTTGTAATATTTTACTTTTTTTTTGGGATTTTCTTGATCTTGTGGGTTGTATTTTAGGGTGTATATTATTTCCCAATTTTTCCCCATGGTGGGTGCACCAAAAACTATTGGCGAGAAATTTTATTCGAGGGACAAATTTGTGGATTTCTAGCCAACTTCTCCTAGAACTCTAGGTCCCTCTACTTGGATTGTGTAGACTGCTAATTTATAGTTAATGAATATAAATAAAAAAAAAATGTGGTTGGCACTAAGAGGTCGGGGATCCAATATGAACACTCCACTATACCCATGGAAAATTCTTACAAGGAATTGTAAGGGAAGATTTTTTTGAAGTGTGGGGAAAAGGGGAGCAGGAATTTAGACAAGTAACATTAACTCTTGCAAGCATAAAATCATATTCTTTCCATGAGATAATTAGATATTTTCAGATTCACAATTAATTAGAAAGAAACAAATAAGATTACTATGCCAACGGCCAGAGGAAACCATAGCACATAAGGTTGTACACACATTCATAAGCCATGAAAATAAGTAATTCCTTTCTTGATTGGCATTTTTACTAAGTTTTAAAATGCAAGGAATGGAAGAAAAATGGTGGAGGAAAAGTGGAAGAATCCTATCTCTCTTGTATTTCTCAATATATCTTTATCTTGAGTACCAAATTGTCAACCCTTAAGAAAGAGTATGTCATTACATTATATAGGATAAGCATGACTCTTCATTTACCCCCCATGGTGACCTTTCATTTATATTTTCCATTCATGACTTCTGGCATTTTTAGGAAGAACATTGAGTCCCCTTTTATAAAATAAGGGAAACTTATTACATTTTAGATTATAGTCACTTTAATGAATAAGAAAAATTTCTTGATTACTCACAATGAAGAATTAGAAAAATAGGGGAGAGAAGAGGAGAAAGATGAAGAAGGAGAGAAAGGAAGAAACACTTCCATAGATGAAGGTACCTCTGTCATTGAGGGATATATTTTTGAT